>CM052212.1:2799735-3427910 GCA_028454225.1 Lasioglossum leucozonium | reverse complement strand
ATTCGATAAGGACGGCTGTACAGGCAAGCACCCTAGGGATCACTTGTCGACCATGGTCGACCGCATGGTAGTTTTTCACAGTAGTTTTTATCATATCAATTTCATATCCATGAAATGAAGAAAAATAATATAGAATGGAATCAAGTTAAAAATCAAGTCAAGTTAAAATAGCTCCGAGTGCAAAGGGTTAACAACGGCAGAACCGACTATACCTAATTATGCAACAGTTGTCTAGTGCTTGTGAATAATATGTTGAAAAGAGTTACAAATTAGTCAGGGAAAAATAGGATTTTAAATCAGAATATTGTTGCTTGTCGCTGACGATTGCCGAAAGAATCGCAGAAATTGCAGAAAGAGGATATTTCTACTTTTACAGGGGAAAACTGCTTGGAGAATGTATGTTCCCGGTGTGTCGTTTTTGTGAACAGCATTCCCTGGGGATTAGTGGAGCTCCTGCAGGAGGAGGCAGTTAGGGGGTAACCGCCTGTGCTGTAACCACCGGCGCAGTCGCTGTCACCGGTTAGAAACGACACTCGCGAACGATACGGATTGTCGCGACGCACGCGTCCGCGTATGCGATTCGGCGGTTAGAACGAGACCGGGAACAATTTTATTATGCGCTAGAGGATGTAGTAAAGTATGCAGGGGGATGGAAGAAGTTGTCTCAGATTCCGGGTGGCGCGCGCATTCAAAGAAATTTTAATATCAGGAGAGCTTGGCTGGGAGCAGAAACGCATCGAGTCGTCGTCGACTTTTCCCGCGCGGCAGAACCAGAGAAAATATAATGCGCCCACTTTCATTATCTTAACGAAAATAGAGGGGAAGCCGACGAAGATTCCACGCATATAATATCCCACTATACTGCGGATCTCTATACGAAATAAAAATATTCTGTAAAAATTCCAAGGGTTAGGAGTCAATGGTTTTTCTTTTTTTTTATTATGCTAATGAGTTGAAAATAATGTATTGACGTACCTGAATTTTTCAAATTGTTCCTCTGTTTTAAATTACTCATGTTCAATTCTATCATAAATACATAAAATCCGCGGTCTACTGATCACCAACAATGTTATTCGACAAATTTACATTTATATCGTACAAACGCATCCGAGAAAATATAAAGCACGAACTTCCATAATTAATTACCGCACAGCGGATTTTTATGCATTCACGAATAAATTGGCCAGGTGAAATATAAAACAGCAAAAAATTCGAAAAAAGGGTTGTTTTCAGTCCAAAAAACTATTAGGGGATGAAATGAATATTTCTTTAAGCAGAATGAAGATTTTTATTTTGCTGTCTACAAAAATAATGCATTTTCTTCGAGTCTAATAAAGTAAAAAATAAAATTATTTTGGAAAATATACGACACTGGCATACGCAGATTTCAGAAATATAGTGATTAAATAAGATTGAATAATAAGTGAAAAATGGAAGGAACAAGTTTAATTTTAATATTGAATGCGACTGTATACATTACACGATTTCAATTTTTAAACAGTAGAAACACTGTCGTGGTCGCTAAACAAATTAGACAGACATCTTCTCCAGAACGACAATACAACCGAAATTGCGATTCGCAACGAGCACGGACAACGCAATGGCGATCGAACAATTCGTCTGTTAATATCGCGTCCACGCAACGAACGCTGAAACTCTTTCACCCATTCGTCATTCGATGACCGTACTCGAAAATTGAATTCGCGAAATGAGTCCATTGTAATCGCAGCCCCGTCCGCCGTATTTATATTCATATCGAAAATATCGCGGTTCGATGGCACAACGAATCGAATATAAATTATATCATCGAATATACACCGAGGGATGCGGCAATGCGCTGGGCACCCCTATTTGGACCAATTTTCCATCTTCATAATAAGTTTGATTGCACGAAATCTTCGTTCATTGGTAAATTATGGTTATTAACTCTGTTTGAAGCGAACGTTGCTTTTCATATTCAATTTACATTGTACGAAAGAGCCATTTGCGTTTTGTGTTTGGAATCTGTAGCACAAGGAGCAACGATATTCGTTTTTTCCCTTTTTTTTCTCCATTTTATTTCGATGCGACGAATTTTTAAAATAGGATACTCCAAACATACGAGACAATCGGGTATACAATTTGTTAGTTGGCATCAAACGTGTCATGTACAAACAGAAAATTTTTGGATTGTACCTTAAATGAATCAGAGTCTTAGTAGCATCAAATCGATTGCGCTAGTAGGAATTAATTGTTAATGTTTCATTATCTATTCCGACACCACTCCTTTAGAAAACGAAGATGCATTGGCAGAAATATAAACAGCCGGGAGCAACGAGTGTTTGCTCCAGTTTCAATAATTCCTATTCGCAGAACTACCCTGTATATAGCTCTTCGATACTCGTAATTTACGGACGGCCATATTTCAATCAGTCCGTCGCATTTCCTCATATATTCCAGTCGTATTAATGGCTGCCGGCAGCCGTGTCGTATAAACTTTCCGGCCGTGTTGTTCGATATAATCGTCGACGGTTTAAACGGCGAGTCCGCATATCGCGATAATTTGTTCCGACCTGTTCTAAGCACGCGAGCCGATGACATGGGCCTTTCGAACAGGTCTTGACAAAGTTCGATCTATCAGCTTCGAGAAAGTAATTTTAACATGTTCTTGATATTGTAGTTCGTAACACTCGAGCACCAAAAGCAATTAAAATGTTTTATTCATTATATGTGCTGGGACAACAAAAGTTATTGAATCAATTTCCATGTAACTTTATAATTTCGAAAATGCAAAAGTGGCCCATTGTGGGAAGGTCACGCGCTAGATTGATCTTTTATCTAGCGACTGGGACTACGTAGAATATGTATATGTATGTATATGTGGGTCTAGGGTTGTGCGAGTGTGCCACCACATTCACGACGATCAGAACGGACCCTTAAAAGACAGTAAAATTAAAAAATACAATTAAAAAATTAAAAAATACAAATTTAAAGAATTTAAATATACAATTATATTTTTTTCCACCTATTAAACGCATTACGAAAAAAAAATAAATTTCTATTTCACTCCAGTTTGTTGCAATTCAGGTGGAAAATTCTTATTTTGCCTAAAGATCCGCTGTCCGATCGTGATCTTGATCACAGGTGGTTCTTATCGTTCGTGGCAAGGATCGCCGGCGGATTTTCAATAATTTTCGAAACAGGTTTGCGCAAGCCTCGTTAAACCGGTGGCGGATTTTTGCCCGGTGGTCCACGGTTGCGCGAGCATTGTCTAATCTCCTCGCATTAGTCCGTTATTCATTGCTCGTGTTACAATAACCGAGGCGGCTTGTTCGCGGCGAGATATGATAAGATCTGTAGAAAGTGTGGCTGCCGCTAGGCTACCACCCGGACCACATTGTTGCGAGCCGGAGGCCTTGGCGTTGACACAGGCCTAGCTGGAAACGGAACATGGTTTCTACGAAAAGAACAATAGGCCTGTCTCCGACGACGTTTCAGCGTGCCAGAGGGAACGTGCGCGCGGCTTGAAAACTCGCCGCTGATTCGAACTGGCACAGTGGAACCGGGAGACGCTGGCGCCGCGCTGCAACGCTATGCGAGGGCTAACTAAGGGATTTTCGAAGGCTGAATGGGGAACTGATTAACACATTCACGGACCGCCGACGTAATATTACGGCTCCGCGGGAGCCGGGCTGCTCGGCGAAAGTTATGGCGCCCCGTAAGACAGCCGGAAGATGCAGTATGATAATTAGACTGCGCATCTACTTCTGCTTCTGAGAAATGCTACTTCGGAAGATCCAGCGAAGGAAAAGATAATTTCGTGGATTTTTCTATGCGAAATGAAAATTGTCGATGTCGATAACAATGAACAGGAATCGATTATCTCGGATTATCGCAACTTTTTAATATCACCGTCCTGACGATAAATAATCTTCATGCAAATTAAACATTTTCTACCTGAATTGCTACAAACTGGAATAAAATTTATTTTCTTCGACAATGCGTTTAACGCTGGAACTACCACGCCAGTCAAAACGACTGGTTTTACAATTTCATTTTAAAATTTATACCTCGTGTTACATTTTTTTTTCCGCGATGATAGACTCTTGCAGCGATACCTAAGGTGTAATGAATTTTAATTTTCAAGTCCGGACAGGTCTGCACAAGTCCGGACAAGTCCGCGCAAGTCCGGACAGGTCCGCGCAAGTCCGGACAGGTCCGCGCAAGTCCGGACAGGTCCGCAGTTAGCAGTTGGTAATGTTAATAGGTTGAAAATGATATTTTTAGTTACACCTACTATTTTTTCTCATAAACACATATAATCCGCCGTCTAATAATAATAAATTCGCGGTTCTCTATGGGATTGGCAGGCCGCCGCACTACCACTCGTTCCAGCAGCACTCGTTATCGTATCTGGGGTGGAAAAGCCATCGGCAAGAAGCCTTCGAACGGGTCGTCGATTATTGCTAAGATCGATCTCGCGTTGGACGATGATCCGGCCACGTGCGCAGCTCGTCGAACGGATGATTAGCCGCGAATACAAATAGTTTGATAACCCGATGGAATTTTTAGACGTGGTCTTTCGTTTCGTTTTCTTTGTCCGTCGCTGCGCGCTGCCAATCACGGCTGCTTTAATTTGACAAGCGTGCCGGCGTTGATCGCGTGTTTATGGGGAATTAACCGCGCAGGGGCGCAATTAAGGTCGCGGGACAATCGCGATCGCCGCGAATTAGACAATAACGTGGGATTCTGTCGCGCGTGACTGATTGTTCCCGGCTTCGCAATCGACGTTACGTATCGCGCAACGACGAATCGCTCAATCCCTAGCGATCGAATCGAACGAGGCAGCGGTTTGCGAGCGAAAATCTGAACGGCGAAGGAAACTGGAAGAGAAACGTATGCGACACTCTTTGCAATATTTTTTAGTCAGCCACTGGATGTGCAAAAATTCTCTGTGCGCATGACATTAGAATTTTTAATGAAACAGAGCGTGTACGTTTCTGATTGTATCCCAAAATTAACGCAAGGTTTGAATTAAATAGAAAACACAGTTTTTAGTCTTTAGATTGTTATTTTCAGGGTAGCCAACAATTTACTGCAAAAATGGCGGCAAATTCAAATCTTGCGTTAATTTTGGGACACCCTTTGCAAGTACTAGCGGCTGCTATAACGCATATTGTGCATAAAGTGTCAGTAAAACTGCTCTAAGCGGTCTGATTTTTTTTTAACAGACGAATGCACAATAAGAAAATGAACCGAACCAGATTTAACAAGCATTTTGCAACTGGCTGGAGAATCGATGAATATTTATAGTAGCGTGCAAGCTCGTCGGTAGCTTATATTTTATTACGAATTCTCGATCCTGGTGCACCTCGCCACTCGATCCACGCGTCATAAATTCTTATTCAATAGATCGGGCGACCTCTCTTAACACCAATTACGGTTCCCAGCCGTCTTATATCAACCTCGACAGCCATAACCGCAGAACAATAAATATTATTCGCTCTCGAAGCGCGCGTAACCGGCGTGATTTTTACCGGGAGCGGGTAGGGGAAAAATACCACGAAATCCATAAAGTTTATATACTGTCTGTACATAAATACTTTCATAACACGTCCCGGAATTTGTTTTGAAACACCTATCCGGCGAAATTACGAGCTCATAAATAAACGGCGATTGTGCCACGCGGACGTTTAAAGGTTAAACTCTGCTCGCGTCTCGCTAAAAAGACAATAAATCGTTTATTGGTGCGGCGCAAGCGCGACAGAGAGCTGATATCTCTTCGAAAGGATTTGGAATCGATTCGGGATCGCTAAACAATCTGACCGCCACGCCTTTTATTCTACGCGCAGGATCGGAATGAAAATAGCAGGAGGAAGAGACGAAGAAGAGGAGCAGAGCGAGACCACGGGAGACTGAAGACGTATCGGCGAGACGGGCGAACAATGCAACGTCGACGACCGTTCCGCCGTAACAGGCCCCAATTGAGTAACAAAACGACGGGAAAGAAGAGCGGATCCCGATATCGCCGCTCCCTGCGGAGAAAGGAGGCCGAAACAAGTTTCGGGAGTACCCTTAGGGCTTCATCCGGAATAATTGACCGAAAGAACCAGCCCCACCACAGACCGACGTCCACGGATAATTTACTCTTCGCCAATCCCTACCCGTTCGGCCGGCTTATCCGTCCATTCGAATGCAAAGGACACTCGGTATCGGCGGACTCGATTGGGGATTTAATCCTGCCGATTGCAGGAGCAACAGAGTCGGAGAGAGAGAGAAAAAGAAATCTTCCGAGATACCTTTTTCTACGTTTGCGTCGACACGACCTGACGTCTACTCGATATCCAGGGCCTTTTATTCGCAGCATCGACGACTGCGTCCGCCTCGGGGACACGCGTGTTACGTCAGAACGTGGAACAACCTCGCAGGAACAGGTGACGAAGTCACTGTACGCGTGATCGCGACCCAAGAGAAACCTGGATGTTCAGACTGTAATGCGATGGCGGCCGGACCACCGATTCTACTGCACTCGACACTCGATGGTTTGCCGAGCCGTTTTCTCACCAGTTTTTGGGAATTCTTTTCAGGGGAACTATTGAACTTCTCGGATTCGAGGGTTCTGCGCATATATTTACGGGTATTCGATGTGTGCAAGTTATGGATTTGAAGGAAAAATAATCGAAATTGTGCGAATTGTACAGGATGTTTCAGGGATGCTGTTACAAGAATCTTCGAATCTGTTCGAAGTAGGTTTACCACTGCCGGTCAAATGACCGGTTTTATATTTTTCTTTTTACGAATATTGAAGTAGTGAAGTTACGATAAAGTTATAGTGTGTGTATTAGGGTGGGTCCTATTTTATCCTGTGATCTGGGAAAAATTTGGGGCCGGTTGGATCGCGGGAAGCCGTTGCGCATGAAATTTGGAATTTGAAAACTTGAAATTTGAAATATGAAAATTTGAAAATTCGAAAATTTGAAAATACAAAATTTTCAAATTTGATGCGCGTCGGGTTCCCGTGATCGAATCGGCCCCAAATTTTTTCCAGATCATTTTCTCGACACTTGTCGCAATTCTGAGGGGTGAAACAAAAAGAACCTTGCAAAAACAATTGTCGTCAATGTATAATCGGTTGAAAACAATATAATAGTATTTTAAAAATAATATAACAATATGCCTCATAAACTATGCGACATAAAATTATTATCATCCTCACATTATTATCGGAAGAATAATACAGAATATGTGCTCGAGTTTACGAACGTCGTAACGACGTGACGCGTTTGGCAAACCATGATGTCGACACTCTGAATCGCCCTGTACGCGTGCAACTCGTGGCCCGGTCGATCGCAATCGAATATCACGGCCCGGTTTCTTGCCCCGATTATAAATCAAACTGCCATTACCATTCGCAATCAGTTGCTCGCTATTCTACGTCCCGATCCACCCACCATCCTCTCCCGTTCGCAGATGGCCCGTTACTTTTTCTGCCTTCCGGCGGCCGCCAAAAATTTATCGTCCGCCTCGTCAGTCCCTTCTTCGGCCCCCTCTTCGTGCCTCTGATAAATTCAACGGCGAAATACGCCGGTAATCGTCTTACAGCCGCCGCAGGACATTTTCAGGAACCCCCCTTATCGGTGGATATTATCGAGCCTCTTCGCGGGCCCGGGTTACGGACCATCAATGTAGTACGCGGGGAATGGAGGGCTTTCTTTTCGCGTAAAATCATCGAGCCGCGCGGATAATCTCGTTCGGGGACGGGGGCGTAGGCGGCTATTCCATCGTTCATATTGGCCCGCCAGCGATTTTGTCCCTCTCTCGAAAATTTAGAATCCACTCATGCGACCGTCTACTCTCCCCCATTTCGCATCCGCGACGCGAATAAAGGATTCGGAGTCCGGGGAGGGGGAGTATCCTTTGTGCTCGGTATCCGAGGTCCGAGCGGAAATTAATTTGATTGATTCGAGCGGACCGCCGCGCCGCGATTGATCATTGTTGTTGGCTTAATATTGCGAGGGTTAAACACACGGGTTCATAGCGGAACAGTTTTCAGAGGAGTCTGTGCCGCGATGTTCGTTTAAATATTTACGGTGGCTGAACTGCATATGGAATATGGACCGGCACGAAATCTTTCGTCCGATATTTTCTGCCGATTTGATGCTCTTATGACGAAAACTAAGTGGTGCAATTTAAAACAGCAGGAACATTAACGGAATTATTATTATTAATTTAAGACCGGAGGAAGAAACTGGGACGAGATTTCCGATCGGCATCGTGCGAACGCTGGTCCGCGGTGTACAGGACGATTCAGACCGTCGGTATGCTTTTTCGAGTGTGTCGTTTCGATATCTCGTCGAGAAAGATATGCTAATGGCCAGGCTCGTTTCATAGTGGTACAAGAAACTGGGACGTGATTTTTGGGTATGATGTGCCGCGTGGAGTCGGATCTACAGGCCGACTTAAAAAAGGCGGCGCACTTTCGAGAGAATGTTGTTCGAAGTGGAAGAGATATGTTAATCGTATTTTGG
This sequence comes from Lasioglossum leucozonium, assembly GCA_028454225.1. Taxonomy (NCBI): domain Eukaryota; kingdom Metazoa; phylum Arthropoda; class Insecta; order Hymenoptera; family Halictidae; genus Lasioglossum; species Lasioglossum leucozonium. The sequence continues at coordinate 3,419,403 of CM052212.1, read as the reverse complement.
CCTGTAATTACGGAGAAACTGGAGCGTATGATTCGAGTACGACCGTTTGGAAAAGTTCTCAATTTCGAAGTTACGTATCATGAGTAGCCAGCGGATTTTATCAATTTTTTAAGCAAGTTAGTGGGTGTAACAAAAATTTTATTTTTATACATAAGTTTATATAATAACTTGTTTTTAATGAAAAAGAGAACCGAACGACTGCCTTTACGCTCGCAATGGCAATTATTTTGTTGAAAATTTTTTTAATAAATAAAAGTTTTTCGCCAGCAAAAATAAAAATTTGATCATTTTTCGATCCCCCTAATATTAAGAAAGACAACAAATGTCTATTTTACCACGGTTTGTTACGATTCAGGTAGAAAATTTTCGTTTTGCATATAGATCCGCTGTCTAACTATGAGTTTCATATCGTGTTTCATAACATCGATCGATACATACGCGTACAGGAGCAAAAACTGATAACGTTTCGGTAAAATAACGATAGTAAAATCGTCGGTTTACGCCGCTGGCGGTAACAGTTTATCGAACGTTGAAACAATTCCGCGTAAATATACACCCAATGATGAACGAATGCGAAGATTCGAAGAAAGAGAGAGAGAGAGAGAGAAAACATATTATCATTTCGTGCACAGCGTAGCAAAATAAACGAGAACAGCGCCGTCAATAAATTACGTATCCGTCAATATTTTGGCCGAATAAAATTCGGCGATGGAATAAATTCGCAGTTATAAGAAAGAAATATTATTTGATCGAACGCTTCGTGGACGACAGCAACTCGCAAATTCCTCTGGAAATTACATGAAGCCGTAAGCACGCGAGCCGGTGGCTCGTAATTCTCTATTCCGCGCGTGCTCCGGAACGGAAAGCCAATTCGGCGTCAATTTTCGCCCGGAGTCGGTGGCGCTCCGTCGCCTATGTAACCCCGACGAAAATCAAGTTCCAGCGATAAAAGCCCGCCGTAAGATCTCGAAAACGGTGAGTCATCGTGAAAGGGGTAGCCAGGAGGAGGGTCACCCGACGATGCACCGCTGCAGGACTCGGTCTGGCTCGAGGGCGAACGCGAAACTCGACCCGCAAAGGGCGGGCCGGAGGATTAATTGTGCCAGGGCAATTCCCCCCACTCCCCACGAGTCGTTTCTCGGCGAATGTTTCACTCGGCCCGATCGAACACGGTTATTTGGTTATGCGAGCGCGGACTAGCGCAGAGGGATGCTGGAATCCTTGTAATTGGCTCGGGCCGCTTCCAAACGGAACCACGCTAGCCTAGAAACTGGAGATAATGGTTTCGAATATGCATCGTGAGCGCGTATCGAACACAAGGTAGCTCTAATTATGGTTGTTGCGGAGGAAATCATAAATAGTTTATGTATTGTTTATTAAACTGATTCGTATTCAAAATACTCGTCGCTGGAACTTCGTGCATTTATGAACAAAGTGGGCAAGTTTAATATCATTAAAAAGAAATTTCTCTGCGACTCCTGTTTGTCGAGATCGTGAAAAAAAGATCTGCAATCTATCCCGATCACTTGGCTTAATCGATAGATTATTATCGATTTGTTGAAATTATTAATGCAAAGAAGAAATTGTATATCTATCTCCGCGCTCTATGCGAGCGAGTTCGAATCGATTCCCGTCGGTTTATCGACTTGGTCGTTTAATTTTCTCGCGTGTCCAGTCGACGCGACGGTCGTATCTTTTACGGCTGCGAGGGCACATCGAGGCCAGTAAAACGAAGAACTGGCCGGGAACGGAGTGACGAACGAGAAAGGAGGGTGTCAAGCCCGCCAGAAACGAACGTGTCGCTCGAGTGCCGATCGGAGAGACACTCGACACAAAAAATGGAAAGCAGCCGCCCTGCGTGGGCGTTGTCCTCTTCGACCTCCTCGCGATCGCGATACACTTTTATCGGCGTTCCCTCCCACTGCATTTACGCCGCGCGCGTGCACCCGCCTATCCAGCGGTGCATCTGCCTCGATACGCATCGGACGTATGTATCTACATACATGCATGAACACCGAGCACGAGGAACAACGGCGCTCCGCGCCGAAGATTTACTCAGCCGCGCGCGATCTCTCGAATTCAATGGCCCCGGAGCAGCACACTGTGCACACCCTCGAAGATTCCTGCGTCGCACAGTCGGACGAAACGATCCGCGACGATTGAAAATCGGTTTATTAATTGAAAGTGAAAAGTATAATGACAATTCTGTAAGTATGAATAAACGATTAAATAGATAAACGAACAAACAAGTGCATATATACAGTCAAGAAAGTCTCCATACAACCTTTAAAATGATGTAACTTTTTAAAAAGTGGACCACATAAAAAAAATTTCATGAAAATTGAAATTGACAGGATTTGTCCAAAAAAATTAATACATATTGATTTTATAACTTCTTTATCTGAGTCTAAAAAAGTTGTAAAATCAATATTTACTAATTTTTTTTGGCAAGTCCTGTCAATTTAAATTTTCTTGAAATTTTCTTTATACGTCATTTAGTAATCTAATTCTTCTAAATTCTTGAGAAAACTCGGGTCGTGTGGTCGAAGATTATGAAGACTTTTTCGACCGACTGTACAATATTGAACTGGCAATTATCGTGAAACCCATTATTTATCAATAAACGAAGCACCGAATACAATGCTAGCATGACTTCGCCAGGAGAAGGGAAATAACGACCGGAGTTCCACGTGAAACGCTAATTAATGAACAGAGGTCGGCTATTCTCGTTAAACATAGGGGAGAGTCATTCGAAGCCGCCATTTTATTTCACGACAATGCACGGTCGCAACCTGTTAATTGGAGAATCGAAACACGATCTAACGGCACGTGATTCTCGCGCGATCGTGTTTGTTGTGTTCCCAGAAACCGGAGAAAATGAATTTTATTAGCGTAGCATCAGCGAGCATAGTTTCCTGAATATCGTACTCGAGAATTTTGTAAAATATAATATCCTGTTCTCATAATGAGTGCGGTAGTTCTGAATACCTCTTCGCTACTACGTCTGATCATTGCTTGTCATTTCTACTTGTTTTAAACAATGATTTTACGCATTTGTAACGGGAACGAGTGGTCCAAGTGGAAAACGGTAATCAATTCGAAGCAAAATAAAACTTGTCTGCGTCGATCGCAAAGAATAGAAACTAAGTAGAATGTTATTTCCTCCCTTAATAATTTTAATCGATGAGAAATCGTATATTGATATCGTTTTTCAAAAATTTTTCTACAATTTTCAATTTCATCCATTCGATTTTGCCATAAAGGTACGAAGATCCGCAGTCTAATAATCAGGAATTAAAGAAAAGCGCGGTTGCGTAGGGGTCGACGAACCGCGAGCAAATTGGGCCGAATTAATGGAGGCATCGCGTTGCATAAAATTCAGGCGGGTTGTCCGCACTCTTCGAAAGATGGGGGACGGACGGCTTTTGCAACGGTCGTCGAACAGGTCCCGCAACATTGTCGGTTGTCAGAGGCGTCCTCGGTTTATTAAGATTTCCAGAAATCGTTAGCCGGACCGTGATTCCGACGGAACGAGCGACTAAAAGGGGAGAAAGTGGCTCGCTCACGTTTTGCTTTTGACGCGTGTACCGCGTGTAAGAGCCGGGCGACACGAAGCCCGGAAACGGTGCTCCGCGGTCGGATAAATCCTGTGACACGTTCCGAGTTCGATCTTAACGAGGAGGAGTACGCGGGCCGCGCGCGGGTTTCCGTCGTAAATCATTCGCGGCGGTTCGCGCTTATCTACGTTGTTATATCTGCTTAGCAGAAATGTTCTGTGCTCGCGGTGACCTTTACCGAACACACCAGGAACAGTGTGTCACAGTGGACATCGGGGACCCGTTCGCCGAACGGAGAACGAGCCGAGAGGCCCGCGTCGACGGTCCTTCGCCAGCGGAAATGGGATTGAACCTTAACGATTCCACGGGGCCGGAGAGAGACCGTGACGAATAATCTCGATGACAGGACCTTCGATCCACCGTGATTCATCTTCGCGATCTTTGATTATCACCGAGCACGGTGATCAAGGGCTGATTCTTGACTCGCAGTCCGGTTAACGGGAGTTTCCGACGATTCCTTCGGGGAAGGGTACGGTCGATTAACGTGTCACTCCTTGATCTTTCTTCGATATCAGGTGAAATAAAGTGTAGACTTAATTAAGAGTGAGAATTAAATGAGAATTAATTAAGAGATTAAACAATTATTTTATATATTCCGAGGTGTTATCTGCAAGTAGGTGTGAATATTATTTGATTAAGAAATGAAATTTAAAAATAATACGCAACAGTATACAAAAAAAGTCTATTTTCATGCGAATCATGTGCATTTATAGTTTGAAGTTTTATTAGAAAAAAAAGATATAATTTAAGCCATTACGGTTCCATCGCGACTGCGAGGATGCCTTGTACATCCGCTTTCCAAGGCAAGGATTGATTTGACGAAACGGTTTCAGAGTATCCGAACGATCGCGAAGAATACGTACGCGATTTCTCGAGCGGATCACGAGGGGTCACCGCGCGAGGAAGCTTCTCCGAGCACGAGGTTCGGTATCGGTGAATCTGAAATTCCCGTGGAGGGCCTCCGGTCCGTGCTTTTTTATTTCGCTACGGCTGGGTCTAAGCGCGGTGCTAAAAGAATCTTGGCGGATCGTGCGAGAAACCATTCGGCTTAGCCGGGACACGTCTTTCCGCCGTTCGGGCCTCACGAGAATCCAACGAGATTGGAAGCTCGATTCACCCGTTCCTCGCGTTCTCTTAGCTTTTAATGCCCTCGCTGTTCTCTCTTTTCGCTTCGCCTCCGTGTCGAGACCGTGGATCGTAATTCGGAATCGAACACGCGAGCCTCTACGCTCGGACGAATTTCACATCATGGGACTGCTATCGTCGGTGAATGGCGGGCCGGTTTTGTTTTGTTTATCTTTTTTTCATTGCTCGTCGAGATTGCACCGAGCGGAAATCGTCCACGGAAATTCTTCTTAGGATTTTTTCGTGGGCAACGCGAGGCACCCGGAAAAATTATTGTTAGACTTTCTTTGCATCTTTGTGCAAACACGAAATTTTTGCATTTTACTGAAATTATCCCTAATTTAAATTAAAAGTACGCTGACAAAAGAAACATATTTTTTTGCGTTTATTGGATTTTTACTATTCTCCTTCGTATAGGTGGTTCGAAACCCACCGGGCGATAGGAAGAGTGGAAAAGGGGGAGAAGTGGTAAATGGATTTGAAACCCTGAGGGGACCAAATATCATTGCACACACTATTCTCCTTTCTAAAACGAATTAAAAAATCTCAATTCTATAAAAATATCGAAAAGGGAGGCCAAAATTATACATATTTTCCGGGGGTTAGAAAATTTGTAGTTCCCTCGCTGTATATGAGGGGACTATTAACAGGGCTACTATCGGTCACTGAATTACTTCTTGATGTATTCATTTATCTCTCTAAAACAAAAAAATAATTTGTTACCAATTTGTACGGTACCATTTCGTTTCGTATCATATCTTTTTTTTATTTATTTATTAAGACCGCGTCAACTGACTACGTCGATTACATATATGTACATTGTGAAAGGCTTAATTTTCCTATCCGTCGGTTGACACGAGGTCACATTTTTTCTATCCACTTGTGCTACACAGCTAACATCGCTTCACAGACCCATTAAAACAGACGCTAACCGCACAATCGTATTTCCGCACTCGCAGTAACAGATTGTTGATCGAAGGGCAACCGCAGGGATCACCGAGAGCAAAAGGATCAGCCCGAGATGCAAATAACTTCGGCATGAAATCATACAACCTTGGGCCGGTCTAAATATAACACGGCCCGTCTAGAACGCCGCACAATGCAACGTTAAATAAATAAAGCGAACAACCCGACTGTCCAGCGCACAATCTTTACAGCATCGAACGAGACCTCCCACTGCCCCGAACACGTTATCGCGGGTTCGCGTTGAAATACAGTTCCGAAGTGTCTACGTCTCTCGAAGGCTCCGTTCGTATGCAGGAAATCGAGGAATCGACAAACTTTCGCGAGACGTTCCGTCGGGGGTCTCCGTTCTCTTTGATCGACAGTTGACCTCCTCGTTTACGTTCACACCATTTCCCAAATGTATGCTTTCAGCGACACTCTGTTTTCGCCGACGTCAGTTTTTCATTAATATCCTATACGCGAAATGTTTTGCCGTCATTTTTTTACTAAACGATCTGCAATGTACTTCTTCGTACGGGACCACTGTGCGTCGCTCGGAGTTTATAAGCGAGCAGAGGAAGCCGCTCTATTATGGCTCGCCACGTTCCCGTTGTTATGTTTTATCGCAGGCCGCCTGGTCGTCTGAAACGCGTATCTGTACACGGACGCGCTCGGTGTTTACATCTCCCGGGTACTGGTTCCCTCTCGCTCTCTTTCTCGCGTCGGCAGATATGCGGGTGCGCATTGAAATCGCGGCGATCGTTTATCGGACCGCGCGAAATACTGAATCATACGCGGCCATTTATTTCGGGTATCGAACGGCCGAGGATAAGCGTTTTACTACGGCGGCCGCTGAGATCGCGCCGATAACCGCCTCGGCTCTCCACGGTGTAAAGTATCTTCGCGAAAAGGCTAAATAATGATCTCAGGCAACCGGTGCTGCGATTCGGCTCGTAACAGCGTCGAGCGTCTGCACTAGAGCGCACCGTATTTTTTTATCAACAAATTTTTTTAGCCTCTCCCCCCAGAATTGTGACGAGTGCTGAGGAAATGATCTGGAAAAAATTTGGAGCCGATTGGATCGTGGGAATTTGAAATTTGAAATTTGAAGATTTTGGCAAAAATGGCCACGCACAATTTAAAGCAGTATATTCAGAAGATTTAAGGACATCGGTGTATTAGTTTCAGTTTAATGAGATAATTAAAACAAGAAAGAATTTTTTATTTTATTCTTGTGGCTCGTAATCGTTGCAGACAATTCTTACTTCGCGCAAAGATCCGCAGTCTACTCATAACGCATTATATTCGGGGAATTTCGAATCTTTCTGTGACAATATTTTTGTTCGTATCTGACAAGTTGCATTTCATCAAATTGTTCAATCAAACGTGCTTTCCCATTTTTCGGAACACTTGACACGAACGTTACCCGTCGGATCCGCCACCACGGTTCGCGAAAACCGTGTTCCATCCGACGTCCCGTTAAATAACCAAAGACAATTCGCCCCGCAAGAAAAATAATTGAGAGGAAAGCCAAAATGGAGAAGACGAAGGCTTTGTGGGAAGAACACGAGCGTAGTTGAACGAGACGAGACGAGACGAGACGAGACGAGACGAGGTAAAATGAAAACAAGAAAAGCTGGGCATTACACGAGGGCGTTGGAAATTCCAGACAGAGCCGGGGAACGTGGAAATCGTTTGGCTTCGACACGCACAAGGAACGCGCAAATTGCAGGCCGCGGACTGACAGAATAAACTTGCCCGGGGGGTGACCTCGAAAAGGAGCAAAAGGTTCCATTAGAGACAGCCCTCGGGCCGGATCGTCTATTTAGCCGTTTCCGCGGAAGTGAAATATCGAGCGGCCGACCATTACTCGATAAATATACGCACGGTCCGTGGCTAGGAACTGGCACAATAAGACGTAAATTACGTCCGTGTAGCTCGCGTGTCATTAAAATACTCTTCGACCCACACGTTCCCCGTTGTCAGCTGCGCGACGTCGCGCCGGCCAACGGGAACCATTAAATGTTTGCATTTTATCTGTACGCAACGGGAAGAGCCGGAGGTGTGAACATTTCTAATTGCACTCGGTCCGTGTCCCGCTTTTCCTTTTCTTTCGCCGTGGAACCCGTGTCCTCCTCTCGTCCACGGTTTCTCGCTTTGTCCCTCCACCGTTACCGCGACATTAGGACGCGAAAGGTTAATGGACCTCGATTTCCTGGCGATGTAATCGGGCTCGTTACCACGTTTCTCGCAGGACCCGAAATTTTTATCGGCCGCTAACACGAACGCTTCTTCCGCGGAGTCTTGATTGGCTTCGATTGATTCGCTTGTGTGTTTTCTGAATTGTTTACCATCGCCGCGACGCAGCAACTACGAAAGCTTCCGAGTTTGCTCGGCCGACACCGACTCGGCGTCGTTTTCCAATCTTTTCATTCCGTTGACACTTGATTCAGCTACCAATTAATTGCGAGGACTATTAATCCGCGCACCAATCGAATTTTACAGATAACGCTAAGCCTACCACTGCCGGTCGAACAACCGGTTTTTGTATGTTTCATTTGACAATTATTGAAATGATCAAGTTGTCACATATTTGAATAAAAATTGCACGAAATCTAAATAAATAGAGCCTTTTCATTCTTACAAGCTGGAACATTTTAATCGCTTTTAGTGCTCGGTAGGTTTAACGTTAAAGTGCGAGGCGAGCGACGAACTTGCCTACATCTCCTTCGATTACCGTCAAAGCAAGAAACGAAGTCGCACGATCAATAAAATGTTCGCTTCCGATAGAGGTCAACATTATCCCACGAGCCAACGAATGTGTTAATTAACGGTTGTCCTGTTAATTGCAGAACCTTGTACCCTGGCAAACTTTGATTCGAACGAATCCTACGCAATCCAGACAAATTTCGCAGCGGACACGTGAGAAATCTGACGAACAAATATTCACGCGTTCGTACGTGATCGGTTTCCCTCCGGCCAGACGGGATACTCCGCGCCGCTAATTAACGCCAATTTTGTCACACGCGATCCGAGGTACATGCGCCACCGTTATGAGACATTATTGCACGCAGCCGATGCACTCGACGCGAGCCTTTCCCGTTGCGTCCGGGTACGGATGGGATCAGAGATTTATGCGTCTAGAAAGACCAATGTTCCCTCTACTATGTTTAATAAATTCCACGGTGTAGGAAAACGATTGTTTATATATTGTATCGCGTGAAGTATCATAATGTATTGAGACGTCTGTACAAAAAAATAATTTCTTCTTTGAGATTCAAATTGCATCAACGCAGGGGGCTGAAAATTTTGCATTTATTCTCTTGTAATTCTACTAAAATTACCCCTAATTTAAATTAAATTAAAAGTACACTGACAAAAAGAACACATTCTTTTTGCGTTCATCAAATTTTTACAATTCTCCTTCCTGAAAACCATTAAAAAAATCTCAATCCTAAAAATATCGAAAAAAGGGGTCCAAAATTACATTTTTTAGGGGGGGGGGATTTATAGTTCCGTCATTGGGTAGGGATGAAAGGTTAATCGAAACAACCCCGTCACGTTGGCGAGAGAGGCTGGCCGTCGGTGGGAACATCCAAAGGGTGGTATCAGGACGCGCGTCGGCCCGTTCACACGATAAGTCTTGGTATTTGTCCGGCATCGGGTATATCTGATCGGTAGTGTGGTTGTGTATCGGCGGCGGATCCTCGAGGTGAGAGGGCCCGCGGATGATCCGCCGATAGACGTAAACAATGGCGGAGAGCTTTGCCATTATTACGACGTATCGTCGCGTCGCGTCGCGTCGCCGCAACCAGAGGACTGGTTTATGTACGACTGGGTGACTCAGCCGCGGAATGCAGCACACGCGCCCTGCCTTGATTGCCTATCAGACTCCCTGGCTCGGACTTCTATAAATAATACGACACACGTATGCGAGTACCTACGTACACACACGGTGAGCACCCCCGTACGAGATGGGATCGAGCCGGTATAATTGACACGCGGTGCTCGTGCAATCGGCTAATTTGAAACTTTTCGACGTTGGATGGAATTCGGAATACCGTCCGCGAAACTCTCGCAGACGCGACGCGACGCGACCCGAGGAACAGTCCGCTCGATCGAACAGCCTTCTCGTAATATTATAAAAATAGTATTTCCCTGTGCGCTACATTTTCTACGCTATTTTAATACCTCGATCGATGCGGGCGAGCAACAATGTCGATGAACCGGTTCTATGTATTATTCAAATTCCGTATCAGCCGAACGGATCTGTTGTTGTCGCTGTTATTTGTATTAGAATCTCATTATGAAACTTGTTAGCGTCCCGTCGTCGTCGTCGTCGTCGTTGTCGTCGTCGTTGCCGAACGTATTATTACGAGAGAGGAAGCTTCCGCGTGATCTAACAATGAACTCGATTAAACTGTCGCCTTCTGCATTCCCATGGCAACGCCTATTAACGGAAACGGCGCATCGTTAACGCGCAACGTTGCAACCAATAATTATCCGTTGATCGAAATTAATGCGCGAAAGAGAGGATTATGTAACGCTGGATAGCGAACACCCCATTCTATATACCCTTTTTGCAGTCGTAATCCAGCACGTTGTAAATTGAAAATTCAATTCCTCGAATTGGAGCAGTTGACCGAAATCGTTGCTCGATAAGAATGTCAAAAAAGTTTTACCAAAAATGTGATTTTCAGAGAATGTAGTTACTGTGGAGTAGAAGTAAATCTTTGACAAAGATTTAGCGAAATTTCTCGATCCAGTTATCAATTATCAATGGACAGCGTAACTTTATGCAAAATAAAAATTTGTTGTGCGAGTTACAACAAATCGGTGTGAAATTTATTTCCTTTCTCAATATTAAAATTTCTCTGATATCATCACTGTTTTAAATGGCTAATTTTTTATTCTACTAATTTTTGCCGTAAATGCATAAAATTCGCTGTGTAATTATGAATATATCATATATTGACGAGCTTGTAGAGAAAATTTTATGAAAACAATACATGACAATTTTATTACGCGGGTAATAGTGGAAATATTTAAAACCTCGAAAAACAAGTCATCCTTAATTACTGCTTAATCAACTTTTATGTCCAGTGTCGTGTTCACGGTACTAAAAACAAAGTGGTAAAAAAATACAAGCACATCGTGTTTGATGTTCATAACTTGGTCGGTGGATACCGAGTGAAACGACAAGAAGTGAAATTTTAATGTAACATAGAAGAGGAACAGGCTCACGCGCGCGGCCTGTCCCGCAGTGGATTTCGTAATGTCTGCTTGGAAGAGGCCCCCGACGTAATTACACGCATCCACCGAAGACCAATTAAATTTGCTGGTAATTGCGTTTGCCTCCTTTGAGAATGTCTGCGTGGAAATGGAAACGCGGCGCAATATACAAAATGCCACGTGTCGTTGAATAGCTAAAGAGACGTTTCGCCTCGGGCATTAGCCGAACAGTTTTTACATTTCCACGCTTTATTCACGGTGATGCGTTACTCTCGGCGATAATGTTTCTGCAACCTGTTCATAAGAACTTCATTTCTCGTCGTTTTTCACGACCTCCCATGAGCAGGCAAATGTATCGCTGCTCGAGCGACGTCGGATGGAAAGTTTGACATTTTTGCTTGACGCGTTTACCACCGGCGCCATCTTGAGACTATAATAATCAACAATCTATTTTGTTATTGTTCCGTTCGAATTTCTACGTGTCGTAAGACGAGTGTGTTAGTAGAGGATTTTAGCGCACAGCGACGGTAGAGAATTAGGTGGAACTTCGTCAACAAACATTGTTTCGTTATCATTGTATTATTCATCGCGCGACGTGTCGCGGACAGGAAGCTTTTGCGCGGCGAGTCGGATAGAAAAATTCACAGGTGGATTTCAACCGATTCATCCTTTCGGATATAAAATATTCAAGGCACGCTCCGGACAATGGGCTGCTCTCGATGCGGGGATAACGATTGAAACGATCAATAGGAAGATCGATGACCGTTGAATGAATATAAAGGCCGCTTCAAATCTTGATCGATCTCATCGACGTGTCCCGATTAAATTCCGATTCCGATCGAGGCACGGACGCGTGTCAGCGAGCCGGGCTGACTCGAGCGATCGTCGAAAGGATCAATGCTCGCTGGAAATCTGATCGGTCGATCCGTGCGCGCACCTCCGAACGCAAACTCGCAGCAAGACTGTCGACTGTTTGTTGAAAAGATTTCTATTGTAATGTTTCATTTAGAATTCTGTTCTTGGCTCACGGGAGCCAGACAGATAGTTTTTTCTTCGTACAATCGTTTTGATAAACTGACACCGATACATCGAAGCTCTATAATTCTTTTCACCCTCGCTCTGCCTACATACATTCTGATGTTAACTCTGCGCTGTGGTGCAATCACATGCATGTTTTCAGTGGAAAATCTAAAGAAAAAACTATTTCTGGCATTTTTTTGATTTTCTTCACGGTAGGTATGAAAGAATTGAAAAATCTATGTGAATATACAGGATGGTCCAGACAACTTGCACGCCTCCATAACTTCCAAAGTATGCGTTTCACGAAAAAGTTTTGTACACAGTAGTTGCATGGTCTGAAGGGGTACGTTATGTAGTATATTTATCTTTTTTATAGATGGAAGCGTTTCGGAGATTTGAAGGTCGAATTTGTTTTTTTTTTAATGGAATGTCCAATTTTTTATGCTCGTCCATATATTAACGTATTCTAAGTATATAGAACAAGTATAAACAAGACTTTTTCGTGCAACGAACACTGGAAGTTATAGCGGCGTGCAAGTTGCGTGGAGCACCCTATGCATAAAAATTCTCTATAAATAAAAATAATACATTTAACCATTTATTTCGGAAATTTTCCATTCGGCAACTTACGCAGACCTACTAATGCACCTACTAATTTCCCTCGTACGTGCGTAAAATTCGTTAACGAATATAAACTAACATTTAGCCAGGCGAATTCTCGTCGAAGTTCCTCGAACTGGTAGCAAAGGAGCGAAGCGGATGATCAATCAAAATCCTTTCGGCCGTCGAATGGCCGTGCCTATTCTCGCCGCTGCGGGTACATAAATTTCGAGATTAAAGGAGTAGGTTTTCGCGGGAGACAGCCGTAATTAAGAGTAATTTTAATTGGCTCTAAGTGGCCGAGGCTAACCGGCGAGCGCGCCTTCCGCGAATCCTCGTTTCGATCGCGTGACCGTGCACACCGGCCAGAGGACGCGTTGCACAGATGCACGGATGCACCTGCTGCTGCAACGAGAAACGCGTCGAGAGCGACGCGGAACGCCCGCCGCGCCGCCGCGCCGCTATTTTCGGCTATTTTCGACCGGCAGAATCAGAAACGCGCCGCGCACGCAGCCAGCGTCACACTGTCTGTTGCGCGTGTTTGCTACCGGCTGCCTAATGGCTCATTCAAGACACCGCCGCGCCGCGCCGCGCCTCGAAAATTCGAGTCAAAGAGCCTCGCCGCATATGTACGGCCATTTCGCGTGACACGCCGGAATCCGCAACCCCCACACCCACCCCTCCACAAACATTCCCGCTCCCGCATTTCTCTACTTGTTTTTGGACGCGGCGCGCTTATGGGGACCGACTGGCAAATAACTTCGCCGAGAGTTTCCTGAATAATGTGCACGTTTTCGGGTTTACACGCGTGTTGTGGATTTCGGTAGGCGGGTCGCGATCAAATGAAAATGCCGGAGCTTTTTGTTGTCGTTCTTTCCGGTAGCCCTTACTTCAAACCGGATGTGCCAGTTAAGAACGAAATATCTGGTTCGACGTTCGGGTGTGATGAAACTTACCTTGCTTTTTCGTAACCGTAACTTTTTTTTTGTAATTTTCCAGATAGTATGCGACGTCTTGAAAACGTCGATTTTACGTTCGTTTTAAGTCTGCAAATCTTGCGTCCTAGAAAAACGTCTTCTTTCGGGACGTCCTTTTAACGTCAGAATTGAGATGTCGTTAACCCCTTGCCGTATTTTAACGAGTCAAACTCGTGATGAAGATTTTAAACAAAGTCTAACAAATACGAGCGTTACTCCTTTCTTATTCGATGAAATAAAATTTGATTTGTTCGTTAATCAATATTTCGGCATTAAAGTCCATGCAGTTCTACGACATTTTTGGGGATGACGTTTTAATCACTGTAACCGTGAAGAAAATGGTACGGCAAGGGATTAAGACGTACAGTTTTGTAAGACGAGCCGTTCAGAAGACGTTCGGAAGACGTTCGTATGACGCTCAAGACGTCTTAAGGACTGCCTTAGTGCTGTCTGTGTTAAGGCGATCCATACGAAGGCATTACCTTGCAAAGATCATTCCCTCTGAACGTTCTTCGAATTGCGACAGCTTAAAAATGAATAAACTCTAAAAAGAAAAGAGATCTTAAATCCACGAAGAGAATATCCTGCCCCGCACACGACAATCACCGCAGAGAAAATAGTTACGAATGCCACGAGCGCAGCGCACATCGACAAAACCAAAATATCCACTCGCGTAACGATATCTAGAGCCAGGGATCGCTTCGAACCGTTCCACCTTGAAAATACGTTGGTCCATAGTTCCAGCCTAGCCTAGCATATTAAATGTCGGTGTTCACAGCCGCTGTTAAACGTCGAAATTATTACGCAGCATCTTTAACATTTAAACCGGAGGACTCTAATCTCTCCCCGGGGTGGTAAACCTAATTAACATCCGGCCGAGTAATCCTATCAGCGAGTCGAGTGCACGTGATACGCCGGGGATAAGTAGCGAGTCGGCGTTGAGCGGCGGCGCGTCGAGGATGTGGAACGGCATCGAGGAAGGGTAAAAAGGAACGCGACACGTTTCTGCCCGTCGCGCCGCGCCGCGCCGCGCCGCGCTGCCCGGGATAGAATTAAAAATTATCAGCTTAAAAACAGTCGGTCGGCTCACGGAGAGGTAAGTAGACAGCGTGAGCCGACGCCGTAATTTTTTCCAGACTCCGATCCATCAGAGATCTCGAGGAAACACGCGATCCTCTGAGGTCTGGCGCAACCACGATATACACGAGCGTGACGTGATACCGGATCCGCCTCCGGTTGGACGTCGAGTATCGCATCCGAGGCAATTCAGCTCCACCACTCGGTTATTACCCGGAGTAAGTAACTTCTCGTATGTCTCCGCTCTCTCACCCCCGTTTCCTTCGCCAACGTTGCCCCCTCGCTGCGAACAAATCGACCCGGACGTTCCCCTTTTCCTCCCACCGACACCCCTGACCTTCTACGGATTATCGTTATGCCCGACTCGATTTCTTTACCTGGCCGCCGACAGCGTTTGTCGGTACGTACCTCTGTTACAGTCGGTGACAAAACGATCGGATCGCGTCTACGTTTCTCTGTCTTTCCGTAGGACATTGTTAGTTTATCAAAACTAAATCACCGTTCTCGCATAGAGATTACATAGTCTCGATGTAACGTACTCAGGTTCGCTTCTAAACAGAGATTTCGAGGGAACTCATTCTTTGTATACTTTGTATCGAGAGCTGGACTGTTGTGGGCTAACCTAAACAGTCTGGAGATATAGGGGACCCTGTTCCACGCTTGGGGTTCCAAATTGGTTTTCTTCCTAGAGTCGGTCGAAGCTAAGATTCCTCCGAGTAAAGAGCTTCTTCCCGCGCCGTGAAATAAAGACTTTTATTTCAAGTTAATGTATCAGTGTGCCTTTTATTCATAACCCATTTCCAATAGACATCGTAGACAGCGGATTTTATGCATTTACGAGAAGAAATTACTAGGTGTAATTTGAAACAGTATAAATGTTAGAAGAATTTAAAAATGAATTGAATTGTGAAATAGTACCGGGCACTCTCAGTCCTATGGGGGACCATTGTACCCGGGTCCGGCGAAGACTGGGCGACCGGCTCATACGAGGCGCTCGAGTAGATCGGCCTTCTTGGCAAATTCCAGGAGTACGACTAAAAACTCTGCCTGAAGTTTGGCACCGCGGTTTGGGGGCCCGTTGAATTTCCGTCAGAATTTAAAAATACTACATTATTTTCAACGGAAATAAATTGCTACTTCGCTTCGGTTTGTTGCAATTCGGGTAAAAAATTTGTTTTCTGCACAAGGATCCGCCGTCTGGCATAGGACATCAGCATTACAAGGTTATAGATTTCAGGAATACAGAATTGCTGATTTTATATTGAAGTTATCGGAGGCATAATATTATAGTGTCGTATAATTAGACTGCAGATGTGTATGCATTTTTTTATAATTCTAGAGCAATTTTCGGAAAGTAATTAAGAATTAATTCTGAACAGTGTGAATAAAATATTGATGAAACGTATGTTCTGCTATGCCGAATTTATACCGTAATATATTATTGTAATCTACGTATAATGTTTATACTTAATATTTTCACATAAGGTTCGAAAAGGAATCGATTTTCCAAAAATCTGTGATTTATAGCTCCGAAAGTGCAGTCGCGTAGCACAGTGGTGACGGTCGATTGAAAATGTAAACGCGTTTTTCTGGAGGTTTTCCAGAACGGCGCGTAAAACACCGGAGGCGACCGGATCGATTTGTATGAAATTCATGGCCGCGATTATCGCCTTGCAGGAAGTTCGTACAGGCTCTCCACGTTTCGCAAGAGATAATATTTTCCGCGCGGGAGACTCTGCTCGATCGCATTCCGCGGTGTATCCCTGGATCGTTTCCGTGTTTCGAGATTCGAGGATATCGATGATTCCTGCGGTTTCGCGTGGCCTTCTAACGGGAGTCAGATGCAAGGTAATGGCTCGCGAAGTTCGTTGATCACTATTGATCGGTCCTCGGCTCCGCGAAGATTGGAATTCTTCGAAAGTAGAAATCGAAGTTGTTTATGCAAGAACGAGCCTCTTATCTCCTCCTCTGTGAGAAACTGAACTCCCAATTACTAACCGCTTCTAGATTTTTGTTTAGCGATTGTTTCATTGTTTGTATTCTGACGGTGTGTCGCAATTTTGGTATCGTCGACGGTGGAGAATTCTTCAGAGAAAATTTGACAAAGATGAGGCAGAGGTGATTATTGGAAAGTTTAATGACGGTTTTGCCTCTCCGGTTGCATCGCGAAGTACAATATCATAAACGAGGAGCGTCGGCCGCTGCGCGAGTAATAATTCGTCTGAGATAATCAACTGTGATGAGAACGGAATCGCGGGATTAGCAATTACGAAAGAAGTTCACGAAATAATGCAATTAACGCTCTCGGCGTAAGAATCGTGGAGCAGTGTGAAATAAGGGAGCATATAGGTAATTGTGTCTAACTGTAATGCGGTCTACATTGAAATGGATTTAAAGGTGAAGACAGAAATGATGAGAATTCAAGTCGATTCATAAATGAAATTAGAAGAGAGTTGTGCAACGCGCGAGACGATTTCCCAATAGTTCGCACAGCACATTCTTCTCGCGCAACGGGAAAGAATTGTTCGATGGGGAAAGATTACGTCTTGAAGAATGGCGAACGAACTGCGACATAAATATCGTTGCTGGAGAACGAATTATTAGTTTTCATTACGGTATCGGAGCGCCGGCGCAGACGATTTTTATGGGCGTCCACGCGATCGGCAAAATTACATCTAAAAGCATTAATCTCGAGATTTATAGAGGGCAGCGCGCGAAGGTTCTGACCCCAGAATTCACGGTTCCCCCTTATTATAACATACGTCGCCTAATAAAGTTTCGTCCTCCTCTGTTGCGACGCTATTGATCGTGTCGGACGTTCCTCATCGTGATTTATCGCTCCTGTCTTCCGTTTTCCGTCCCGGGGAAAAGAAAAATGAAAAAATTCATCTAGCCCTGCGAGAGAGGTCGCCGCGCATTTAACGCGCCACGTTCGATTCATCGTAGTTCGTCGAAATCTGGTCCGGAAATATTTGACGTGGATTTAGTTATGTTCACGAGAAGCCCGCTCCTCGTCCGGTGCTCCAGCAGAGACACTGAAACGCATTGAGATCTCGTGCGACCAGTCGGTCACGCCATCGTATAAAACGACCTCCGAGATTTATAGATCAAGAAATAATTGCCCTCGATATCGACGTGGCGGCTCCTTAAGGCGAAGACGCGATCCCGCCTATTCTATATATATATTATTGATCGAGAACAACGTTCCCTCGAACGATGAATCCTCGCGATCCAAAAATCCAATTCGACGGAAGAGATTTGGGTTAGATCGCGGTTCCGCGCACTAGAATTTTCAGTTTCGTCGTTTTCCCGTCGAATCGCGTAATATCGCATTCGGAAAAGTTGACAATTTTTGGTCCCCCGAGGGAAAGTTTAATGAAAAATGTTAATGTTCGCGAAAAATACAATAAAAATACACGAAGAGTGTTGAGAAAAGAAAAAGATGCTGGTACAGCGGTGAACGGTTTAAAAATTCCATGAAATTTCGAGGAAACGCGATCGCCGTGACACGGGCTCGATTAACGAAGTTTGGAAACTCCGTCGGCCAGGTAATCCTCGCGGGCCGTGACTCAAAACGCGCTTCCGGAACTTCTGGAGCGGCGCGGCGGGGTAATTACTCCGTTCATGATTAAATAAAACACAGCCGGCGCCGCGCCGGTGGCTTCGAGAATTTTAATTGGCAAATTCTTCGCAGGCGTTGCCCGGCGATCTCTGTGCGACGATCCACGGTCAGGATTATTTCCGAAAGCCCGCTCTGCGAGAGATTAACCTCCGTTAATTAGAATATAATACGCGCGGAGTGCATTGTGCAGCGGAACTGGGGAAATGTTTATCGTTCGAGCGCGGCCGGAATCGAATGACGGTGACAATGAAATTCGAGAGGTGGAACGGGGGAACGGAGGCGGACGAGCGGATAGATAGTTAAATTAACAAAAGAACAAGCACGGTCGCGAGCAGCGGGACCGTCGAGCCGAGTCACAAAGGAAATGGGAGCTGGACGAACGACAGAAAGATAAATAGATAGACCCGGGGAAGGCAGAGAGGCCGGCTATGGCATTATTAACGCAAGAGAGAGCCCTCTTTTACACGAACAGACACGATGAAATCAGACCTCGAAAATCGCTCGAGATTCCATCTCGCAGACTGGTGTCGATCTCTATATTCTCGATCTTCTGTCATCTGCCTCTCATCCCTTTTTCTTTTGCTTCGACTCTCTCTCTCTCTCTCTCTCTCTCTCTTGCTCTTGGTTTTCATCTTCCGAAAAGAGATCTCTCGTAATAAGATGATGCGCTCTAACTCCGAGAATCCGATCTATATCCCGAATATCAACCGACATCGTAGAATATAATAATCCACGGGCATACGTTCTTATCGTGTCAACCCCATCGGGGATTCCGGGTTCCGTCAGGTTGAATTATTCAAATTGACCCGGCTTCTTATTTCACTTCTTTACCTTCGCGAGAGAGGACCCTTCTATGCTTCGAAAGATGATTTGCACTCTACGACTTGGATGATATCGAACCGATACGCCGAACTTTTTTTTTTAAAAACAGAATACCTGTGTATACAGGGTGAGTCTCGTAACGCGAGGATCTCAAATAACTCGTAAGCTATTTGTCGTATGAAAAAATGTTTCGAACAAAAGTTGCATGGTTTCCTGGGGGACATACAGGGCTGTAATTTGTTTTTTATCGAGATATGAGGGTCACCTTCAGTTTTTTAATATTTTTTCTCAAATTTGGATACATTATGAAATTCTGCGTAAAAACTATTATAGAAAGTGGGACCTAAAATGAATAATTTTGAAAATTATTAGAATTATATATATTACAAATTATTGACGTTAAAAGCAAAGTAATAAAAAACAAATTAGAGCACTGTATGTCTCCCAGGAAACCATGCAACTTACGAGTTATTTGAGATCGCCACGTTACGAGACTCACCCTGTATACAGTGGATCGAAAAAGTATTCGAGAAATAGCTGATAATAAAAATTATTAAATTATTTTTCATTTCCTGTACATTCCGGCTATCATCTGGAAAACAGTGGACCCTGGAATCCGAATCGCAATACCGTTTCACGCTGACCAAGCCTCGATCTACCCAGCCGAAACCAACCCAAATTTTTCCCTTATTTGCCGGGCAGAATTAATTTCACGCTCGAGATCCGGAGAATACCGAGATATTTTTCGTGTTCTTCTCGGGCTGGTTGCAACAAAAGCCCCGTCGAGGCTTCACCGTGAACGGGAACCGAACGAAATCGGGGAAAAGTCGGGTCACGAATAGAAGCTGCCAGCGATCGTGCCTAACGATTTATTCAGATTTCTAGGCGCATCGACGGACAATCTCGATTTCTGTGTCCACTCTCGTTCCGTCTCATGTTTCGTTTTCTCGCGCCGACGGAAAGAAAAATCGAGTTTCTCCTTGCTCTCGTGATTGGGTCTCGTTTCAGGCATTCTCTTCTGATCAGGAGTGTCGATCGATTTTTCTGCTTGTCCGGTAAATGTTCTTTAATATCAACGTGCTCCGATCATGGTCACGAATCATTCATTTTATGCTTTCGTGGAATTTTTATTCCGGACAAAAATGCTTACTGTTGGGATCAGAAAAGACCCAAAGATAACCGCTACGCGGTTAAACAACGTTTCCCTGGAGAATTTCAAAGCGATGCATCCACAAAGTCGCTGAAAACTACGCAAAATATTCTAATTTTGGTGCTGTTTTACACTGTTCGAAATTTTTATTTAATAGATGCCCCTACAAATTTATTAAAAATAAAATTCTATAAAATTTTCATTTAAAATAATTCTATTTAATTTATATAAAATTATCTATTTCTATGAAATTTTTATTTAATGCAACGATACAAATTTAAATAGCAGAACAAAGTCGAAGGCTTTAAGCACCAGTGTACATATTTACGATCCTTCAAGCTCGTATAAATTCACGATCAAGTTTAATGAAATAGAGAATACTGATCCGTAATCCCCGAATCAGAGTATCATTGTTGTAGACCAGTTTCACATAATTCGAGAAAACGGGATAGGATTCTGGACAAAATTGCCGTGTATGCGTGCCAGGGGATATCGAGTTAACGAACACAAATGGGCGCGGGTGTTTTGTGGCCGTGCTCACGAGGTGAGATCAGATGCTAATCCCGCTAATCCCATTAGGAAACAAAGTCCGAAACCAGTTTACTAAAAGAGGTACAGCTCGAAAAGTTGTAGACAGCGGGTACAGTTCCGACCAGCCGGAGGAACGGCGAGAAATAAAGAATGGAGGCGGAGAGCCCCCTTTTCTGGAATCCGTGCTTGAAACCTTCTTTCTTTCGAACGTTTGGGTCTCGTGGACTCGACCATTCGTGCGTTCTGTGTATCCTACAAAATTTCGTCGTTTTCCGCTGTATTCTGCGTTAAAAACACGTAAATTCGTTACGTTCGAATCTTCATATTTTTGTTTTCAACACTCTGTCATTCGAGGTAATTTAAAACAATGTTTAGCGATGCGTTTAAATACGAAGATAACGGATTTCAATAAAAAGTGCAATCGTTTTAACATTAAACCTACCGGGCTTTACAAGGAGTCGGTACATGTTGCCTCATAAAAATAACAAGATTAATAATATCTGCTCTACTAAATATATTTATTTAATCGTTTATCAGAGAAGCATCTTTATTATTTCAATAACTGTGAAATAAAATCTGGAACCGATCGTTTGACCTGTGGTGGTCGGTTTAGTGTTAAATAATGCTATTTTTATTGCTCTTTGTCTCTACCCTTCTCATTTTCATTTACAGAAGAAAATACTTATAAGCAGTCCGAATACCGCCAGCTTATTCTACTTGTACAAATGTCCTTTCACGTTCAACCGAAAGTTCTATAGAATAATCAGTTAATTTCGATGTTGTAATTTAGATCTTAATTAGGATTAGGAATTTGTCTTTTCCCGGTACCGAAGTAGAAACTGCAGCGAGCACTGCGCCGATCCTCGACTCCGTTGTCAGCCACAGTCTAACAGAACCTAAACTCCAGTCGATAAGGCTCGGCCTAGCCGGTGACACTCGGAGATACTGGAATTACGACTACCGGTTTTCTTCTGGAAGCACATCGTCGCGTCGCGTCGTACTGGGTTCAAGGTACTCCGCGTAGAATCTCTTCCAGGAAGCTCGTTATGAAATCTTCGTAGAAAATCGCGCCCCTCCAGGGCATCGACTTTGTTCTCCACTTCGGAAGTACTCGGGTAACTGAGAATGCAGAGGATGTTAACATTCTAGGATGATTAAGCCGAGCAGTCGGCCTCCGGAAGCAATTTTCTCGGTGCAGTTACTATGATTCTTCGAGTTTTCTTTCCATTGCGGTGCGGGATTTTAAAATGATTGGATCTCCTGCTACCTTCAGACAGAATGTCAAAAGTTCAATCATGTACAGGGTGTAAAGGAATTACACGTCGCGGCTACCGTAGGATGATTCTACATCCTCGATTTGGTTGAAATTTAACTGAGGAAGGTGCCGCAAAATTGACCTTGACCTTGAAAAAAGGTTGCGTTGCGACTCGTGGTTCCTCTTGCACTATCGATCATCGCGATGATTACAGTAAGATGCGATTACAAACAAATTGTCGACCTTTTGACCTTAAAATTCAAGGTCAAAGTCAATTTCAACCAAACCTAGGGTGTAGAATCATACGGTAGCCGCGACATGTAATTTCTTTACACCCTGTATAGGAAAAATTGAGCAGGTGTAGAATTAATATTATTAGTAACTCTTGAAATATTTTTCTAAAAATACACGATGATCAGTTCAATTGGTAAAAAATAATTTGTCTCGTATGGGCATTTAATGAATTCACATTGCTTTCTAAATGTTTAGCAATGCCGAAATTATCGATATCGATGAAATTTATTAAAAATTACAATTACATCAAGCATTTAATAGATTAGAATGGGATAAAATATCTAATTTTCGTTTGTGAACCCTGCTGAACCTATTTAGCATTTCTAAAAAAAATTTCTTTTCTAAATCTAAAGCATTCTTTTATGTTGAAAATGCATACCTCAAATTTAGAATTACGGTTAATCATTGAAAGTTGTCGAAGTCGCTTCCCTTCGACAGGGAATATCTTTCGAGTTCCAAATAGTTCCGAATTTTTTTAAAATTGGAAAATTCTCAGTATTCTTTTCGTTGATTCCGTGAGAATCATTTCCTTCCCTCTTCCGAAATTATTATTGTTCAAAGTGTCAAACTAGTTCCCGATCGATATACATATACTATTTCTACTTTACACGAGGATTCGCGGTTACATTTCTTCAGCAAGGAGCTGTGGCACCGCGAGAAATGAGCGATTACGTTGGAAACGAGACATTGTTCGTTCGAAAATTAGATCGTCGCGAGGATGGTGGGCCGCAGGCGACAGACAATCCACGCAGTCTGATTATTTTTCCGTCGAGGCAAACCGTCGGGACGGGAAACGGGCGTCCAGTTATCGCGGGCGAACAAAGTGCAAACGGGCTTTTATTGCGCGGGACATTCAGTTTCCGTGGCGCGGCGGTTAGTGCTTCTCTTCGGAGAATCTCCGGCGAGCCAAGCAACGCGGATAAAGAATATAAGGGAGAGAGAAAAGTGGCGAGCGGTTACGCGCAGCGATGTGGGTTAACCCCAATTGCAATCCATGCAAAACCTTTCGGGAACTTTCCTAGACCGCTTCCCGCTCGTCGGAGAGGCACTGTCCCTGTTATTCCGCGCATAATTTTCCGACGATCCCACGCGAACCTCCGTTCGCATTGCGAGACCGTTCGTTATAGGAAAGTTGCCAAATATGGAGTAGTTTTCGCTTTTAATTGACCATAGACTCTACGTATGTACAATGACTTTCACTAATATTCGGACACACTTGAAAAGACGATAACTTTTTTAATATTGGATCATATGACTTGAATTTTTTTAGAAGTCGGAACAATTAATTACAATAATTATTTGCAATAACAATAATTAATTGCAAAATTGCTTGAAGGTTAAAATTGGATCGAACCTGTAGCGCTGGCATTACAGATCATTTATTCAGAACAATTAGTTTGTTACGTAATGTGAAAAGAATTTTTGTAAAATATTGCAATTAGTCGGAGTGCAGAGAAAACACTAGAAGTTGTATTTCGCAACTTTCTTATGTGGGCTTGTTCTGAAAATTTAGAAAATTAAACGTATTCTGCAAAATTTTTCAAATATCCCAACAATTTTTAACTTCTGCAGTCTAATTATAAGATACACATCTGATTATATTTCTCTCGCAAAGTAAAAATGTGAATAACAATGAGACGAAAGTATAGAAACTGCTCGACATGAAAATACGTATGAACGATATAAATATTGAGTACACTAATTGGAACATTAAAGTTCGCCGTAGTAATCGCGATAAAACAAGATGCGTCTATTGAGCTCGAGTAAAAAATTATACAAACGATGTACATATACTCGAAAATGCATTAGCAATTAGAATTGCGAGAGAGGAGACGTGCTTGAGCGAGGCTCGAGACGTCGAATTTGAAATTTCCCTGGGAAATCGGAACAATACCTTTCACCGCGGTGATAGCAGCGAAAGGCACTTGGCGATGCCGCGATAAACCCTTTCATTTGCAAAATGCGCGAAACGAGACCCGCGGCTTAAACAAAACCCTTATCTGCAGGCGGGTTCTCATTGAAACCGGTCGTTTCATTCACCGGTGACGGTGAACCGCGACGGAAACGGGAGCAGAGATCGCTCTCCCCGTGTCACTCGATTCCTTTCTGCTGATCACTTTTGCCGTGCTGTCTTTTTCCAAGGTCCTCGAGCTTCGAACGAAACTCTCTGACGAACGGCAAACAAAGTAATCGGCCAGGTTATCTTATCCGCATCTTGTTGCCCGCGGCTCGAATACTGTTCTTCGGCAACAATAAATTCATTACCGTGCTTGACAAGCCACCGGCTCTCCCTTTCTCTCCGTTCCGTTGGACGTACCTATTTACCAGCGCCGCTGACAGACGTTTTATGACGCTTATCTGCGAGTTGGGCCTCGACGATGCACCCGAAGTGTGCCACTGCATCGGATGCGCTTGCCCCCAGGAATATCTCGATTGCCCTCAGCAACGAAATTTCAATTATAGTGCTCGATAAATAAACGTAATTTGATTACGTCCATACGATTTTATGAAGCCTGCTAAATCTGTGGATTTAGAAATAGAGAATATCTATGTGGAAATGCATAGAAACAGAGTTTAACGGACTTCGCTTTAAATCGCTAGACTGCGAATTTTATCCATTTATAAAAAAAATTTGGCAAGAACGATTTAAATCAATGGACATATTTAAAAAAAATTTAAGAGCATCAACGTGTTAGTTTCAGCTTAATGGAGTAATTAAAAGAAATTTTCATTTAACTCCTGTAGCTTGGTATCGATGCAAACATTTTTGTATTTAGCGTACAAATCCACATGGATTCAAAAGCGTAGAAATAAAGGTACGAATCGAATAATTGTGGTTAACAGTGTAAATCTGTAATTATTTACATTATTTACATCGCCGTGGTGTATCGATTCAACACCGGATGCTTCGTGGACCAGCTGTAATTTATATTTCGTTTGTCGTTGCTGGCCTACATTCCCACCGGAAGTGCTTTCATAATTCAGCATATTCGCTGAATATTTCAATGGAGACCACCGTTTGGAAAAATACAAAATAATTTATAGCTCGCGACTTTAAATTGCTAGCGACCGTGCGCGCGGGCGCGTCATTGTGAAACGAGCTCGACGGTGTTACATGTACGTGTCGCGTCTCTCCGCCAATGAATTTCTATGGACGATAAATAAAACACGTTCCGCGAACGGTTAACATTCGTCATCGTCCCCGATCGTGAACAGCCGCCGCTTATTGAAACTGTATGCTAATTGGAAATTCGATGAAACTGTTTAAATTTATTCCGTCGTTGCAACTATCCCGTTAAAAGCGACACAGTTTTCCGGTAATGTTGCGCGGACGTCTACTCGGTGAACAAGCTATACGCGTAATTATGAACCGATAAATTCATGGAATAACCTGATAAATATTTCATCGAGAGATATGTATTGATGAATCAAAGTTTCGGTAAAGCAAGCAGAAAAATCGCGGAATTTCATTGCGCCGTGCCGCGAATTCTCGTTTCGAATACCATTTAGAACGTAATGCGATCGAAACACTTTAAACGGGACGAGAAAGTCTGTTGGGAAACGATAACGAAACTGCACGATCCACGAAATAACATAAATTAAAATATTATAGTCGAGTTTTCACAAAAATAATAACGATTCAGAATTTCTTCGAGATTACTGCTCGATTATAGTAACACGAAGAGATGCATTTTCATTTGATACCTGTCCGCCAGAATTCACTTGGTAGTTTTTGTTTCGCATAAAAATCTGCAGTCCAGTTATAATTGCAAAACACCCGCAGTCTAGTCGTGACTCATTGTAGATTGAAGAAAAGTCTCCTGCCGTGAGAAATTACACAATTAATTCAATATAATTCTGTACTGTATCAATATATATTGAATTAATTGTATAATTGTATAAAATTGTATACAATTTTCAAGGCACGTGTGATGATTTTAATCGGACGGAACTGCGACGGACATAATTCTCGTAATTTCGTTACTCGCATGCAATAACATGCAAATGTTATCGAAATTATTCGAGGAATATGCTCTCGATCCGTTTCTGATGATGTGTTCGCATAGAATTTTCGCGTAATATGTAGAAAGAAGAAATGAATAAACAACGAATACGTGTTCGAAGGGCCGGGCAGTATTACAGCGGGGCGTTTATTGGAGCAACGCGACGAATATTTAACGCGTAACAAACGCGGAATTAATACGTCCGATAAAGCGTAGAAAAGACGGACGCGTCGGGAGTTCGCGAGCACCTGAGGCCAGATTGCGTGCGACGGTTTAAAGTCCCATTTACAAGAGCGTAAAACGAGCTCGTAACCAACTGACTATCCGAGAGACTTCAGCAGCCGTGTTAGCCCGTAACGGTTTATAGGTCGCATGGGCCGAGGCTCGGACAGCCACTATGGAAATTTAGGAAGCCAATCCGTGTCCTTGGATTTTAGTCCGATCGGATTTCCCAAAGCCAATCTATTCCAGCCCCGCGAGTCCTAAGCTGTCCCGTGGGACCGGCGAAACGCTTAGATGAAAACGTTTCTCGCGGCTTAGTCGTCAGGAATTAAAAATACAAATAATCTGGGCATGAAAGTAAATCCGGTTTTCACTAATCGATAGTGATATGTTCTTTTTTGTTTGAATAACTTTTTTCTTTCTGACGTGCGATAACTCACATTTGATAATAAGATTGCAGAGAGGTGAAAATATTTTATCGATTAACGTTCATTGTTCACATGACAAATTAGGTTTTATTCTACCTTAAAATACCGAAATTACTTTCTTGCCAATACATAGAATGACTCCTCCGGTCGATGAGTAACTTCGATCCGGCGAGATTTACGAGCGAAAACACGCTCGCGACGAGCAACCACCGCTCATTTGCACCTTCGGCCAGGTTGAACGGCACGGTTATGGCATTGCGACGCGTCACCGGTTCATACCGAAAATCCAATAATTTCTACGACGCGCGTGTACCGACGCGGCGAGCATTTATCAAAGCCTGCTCGAACGGCGCGCGGCGTATCGCACCTCGGCTACACGACGCGGCGTTCAACGCGCAATAAAACACTGCATCGTATTAACGACTTCCAAGTAGGTGCCTTATGGCCACCGTAGGACAATGAGACATATCCCAGACGATGGGAATATGGCGGACACGGTAAGGAGGAGGCCAATGGACGCGATAATTAGCGGATCTCTTCGTTGCTCGGATGGGGCGCGATAAACCTGACTAGGTACAGTTACTCGCGTAATTGATCAGCAGTTATAGGCCGAAAATCGTGGTAAATAGCAATTTTTACCACGTTCGATCGATTAGAACTCGTAAACCAATTAACTGGTTAACATTTTTAAAATTTTCGTTATTGGCCCAGATAAAAAACTTGTAATAATCACTTTTACTATCTTATTCTTCACAATTCCGTCCAAATGGATTTTTTCAGAAGGGAGAAACTTTACGGAGAAATTGAAGTCGTTTGGTCCACTTATAAAAAAAGTTATTCTGATCTACATTGCGCGCGATCAATTATGCGAGTAACTGTAGATTGCAAGCTGAAATGAAATGTATAATTAAATCTTGCTAACGATCGATTCAAGATAGCCCCTTTTTAGTATTTGCACGTCAATCCTCTTCCTCCAAGGAAAGGATGCGACACAAAAATTAATTGTCATATATCGTGTCGATGAAATTCTGTTTCGCTAAAAAAACAAAGGGAGCGCGATTTAACAGAATAGAGAGTGAAAAGCGACGAAGACGCAAGGAAGAAGTCGGTGGTTCTCTCGGTGGACTCGTGAGAGGATCCCATGCAAGGATCAGGTACGCGCCACGCGTGTGGTCCATCTCTGACCTCCGTTTTCGAGGTCGGGCCCCGAAAAACCTTTCTGTATAAGCATTCTGATGTACGATCGGCCGGAATCGTTAGTCCTGCGCGGCTGCTTGACCTCTGTCCATTGCTCCGTGCCCTTCTTCTTCGTTTTTATCGCGTGACAGTTCCTGCAAATATTTACGTGTCCCGCGAGAAAGAATGCGAAATGGCCCCAAACAACGTCCGCATCGGACGCCGGTCAATTTATAAGGGAGCCCCGCGGAATTTATAAAGGAGATCCCTTATAAACATCTGAACGTTATTTACTGTCGCGGGACGCTCGCATGAGCTATGGCTCGCAGAGCCAATGGCGCAATTAATAACGAGAAATTGTTATCGGCGCATTGTCGCTTAAAACTTACCTCTCAGCCGGATTTCTTATTTCTCCGTTCCAACTGCGCGTGGTCGATGGAAAATTTATTACACCGTGTACGTTTCTACCAATTTATCATTTTTTACGCGAACATACGCGTGCAACAAACAAGATTAACCCTTGCACTCTCCTCGGATATAATTGTGTACAAGATCGAATTGCTTCATCCATTTTTACTGTGCAATTGAAATCATTAAATTATGTTTCGTTTACATTCTCACGGAGTATATCTGGCAATATTCTCCGCATCAAGTTTAAGAAAACGTTCGTTCGTCCTTTAACTATCGAGCTTAATAGCGGTAAATATGTTTTAGCTTAGGAAAATGACAAGACTCTATTTATCCAATCAATTTCCGTGTAAGAAGCTTCATATTTTTTATAATTGTAAAGTGATAAATATAAAAGGGGTCGTTCGACCTCTCGTGGTAGGTTTGGTGTTAAAAAGCTTCATCAATTCGAAATAACGTATCGATGTTCCTTAGAATTCTTAAAATTCGTAAATCCTTAGAATTTTTAACATTCGTCCATGAAAATGAGAATTTGCATACACATCGACGATCAACTTTTTCATTAACAAAACATGATTACATATTACATACATAAACGCAAGTTTTTTCCCCAGGAACTGGCAGGAAATGAAAAATATGCAAATATGTTTTGCGTGTCTGAAGAAAACGTGATAAAGCTGTATCTAAAAGGATTCGCGAGAGGAGAGTAAGTCTCCCGGTAAAAGGTTACCGTAAATTTGTTTCTTTTGTGTAGCACTTCGAGCAGCCAGGAATACATATTCGAGCGAATCGCAGGCGCAGGAGGAGACGCGCCTCGTCGTCCTGTCGCTGGTGAATTTTTCTCTCCATGTGACTCAGTGTCTTCAAACGCATTATTTCGTCCCCCGATGCTGGAGATAGCGTTGCGTCATCGCTACACGGCCAGGTGATATCTGATGGCTGCCACTACCACCTAGCGCTTCAGCATGAATTCTTCCAAAGAAGACACCCGAGGCTTCATCCTTCCAACTTTGTTACAATGGAGCCACGGAATGCTATTGATTTCAGGTCTTAGCGTATCGTGTTCGACGCTGCCGCGCTCAATATAGATCACTATCAAAGATCAAACATTTCAAACTTACGAACCGCTTTATCATGCGAGGACTGTTACGCAGAAAGAATCGAGAAATTGTTTAAATACATCTTTAACTTCAGTTTCGGTTTCAATGACCACACTTGCGAATCATTGTTACATGTTCATCATTCAGATTGACACTAAACCTACCACGACCGGTTCTAGATTTTTTTATTTTACGATTATTGAAATTATAAAGATTAAATGTGCAAATAAGTTCGCTGCCTTTTTATCATATATTTGATGTTCATTCACAAAAGGAAGCAATGCGGTTTACGTTTCGGAGTAATCACCATTACTTTCTAAACACTTTTCGGTCAATTGCTCTAATTCCTCGGCCACCATTTTTTTCCGGCATTTCACTGCGTTCAGCATCGTTAAGATGAAAATTTCCACTACGAAACTTTTGGAACCATTTTTCGCACGTCTTATGGGCTACAGCATTTTCGCCCAATACAGAACAAATGATTTTCGCAACCTCAGCAGCATTTTTCTTCAATGCAAAGAGTATACAGCGCCTGATATGTTTTTTCCTGAGGTTCTTTCTTGAGGTTATGTAATAATTAGCGTAAAGTTATATTAGCGCATTTCGTAGGGTGAGGTTGGCACTTTAAGATATCGAAGCGGCGGCAAAAAGATTTTAATTTGAAACGTAATTGCAGTTTTATGTGTGTAAAGGCACCGAACTTATTTGTACACCTAGTATATTAAAGATTATAAAGCACACATTGGAATAACAATCGCGCAAAGTCTAGATAAATTAAATTTTGTCATTTTTATAAAGCAACAACGCCCCTGTTACTTTCATAGCTCGGCAAGTTTAGTGCTTTTTCCAATATCTTTACGTTCTCCTAAAGAAAGCACAGCTTATTGTTTATCAATCGAGAAAGCTGAATGTTTTCGACGTCTACCTGTTCCCAAGAAAAACATCCCCTATCTGCGTCAGCGATCGTTCTCGCGGGGTTTCTGGGAAGCTAATCCGGCCGGACCGTAGATGGTCGGATAGCCGACGGACTATTCTAAACAAATCTGATCCACGTCGCCGGACAACGTGCTCCGAATTTTGAGCCGGGGCAAACCGAAACTTTCCACGTTCGACCTTATTTCAGAGCGGCAGTGGCCGGCACGGCCGGCGTTATGGTACTCGCCTAACGAGAGGGTTAAATTGGACGGTTCTGGACGGGGATGCTTTCATTGAACCCGCTGCGATATCGCTATTCAGCATCGAACTTCGTCCGACCGCCGCGCCGCGCCATGTAGATGCGATAGGTATCTGTGAACCGTTGGATTCTCCCTAATCGCTCAATCCTATCGTTCATGGTTGCGTCGCGGGTCTACCAAACAGCAATATGAACCTCTCGAATGTCAGAGGCTGAACTACCGTTTCCGCGTGATTTCCCGGTAAAACGACAACCCCGGGAACGTTCGATCCAGTCTGCATGCGCTGTGAAACGAGATCATTGAAATCCAACATGCAAATTTACTTAACATTCCCTTAACATTCGTATGACTCCAGTCCACTGGCCACCGGCATGACATAAACATGTACCGTGTTTAAAGAAA
The DNA here is from genome assembly GCA_028454225.1 of Lasioglossum leucozonium. Classification (NCBI taxonomy): domain Eukaryota; kingdom Metazoa; phylum Arthropoda; class Insecta; order Hymenoptera; family Halictidae; genus Lasioglossum; species Lasioglossum leucozonium. Next base: position 3,388,221 of record CM052212.1, on the reverse strand, counting down.
AATTATACCACAATGAATTTATAGAATCAGTTTAATTAAGCAAATCTCGAGTCAAGGGACAATATAGAATTTATTTAATTTATACTTAAACGTTCAACATTTTACAGACGCAAAATTTCTCCCTTGAGAATGATCCACATTAGGATCGAAACGTCGGGAAATTTCTAATTGCGAAACTGCTTAAATAGTTAAAATTCGATTGAACCTGTAGCGCCGACATCACGGATAATTTATTTAAAATTTTTGCGATCGATATAACGGAATATTTATGCAAATTTACATTCGTCAAATTTCTATTATCGCTAGATTGAAGATACGACAAACACGAAGCGTCAGATTTTCTGTATTCGTAAAAAAAGTCTAGCTGAAATAGCAAAAACATACCAGAATTAGGATTGCTAAAGCAATTTTAAATTCTAAGATCCTCCGCATAACAAATGATCCTCGAGTATTTTCAATGAAATAACAATTTCCTTGAAATATCGCTGCTTCGCGTAATTTGTCTACCACCAATACATTCGAATGCAGAGCGTTGCCGTACGTAGGGCGTAGAGGGCGATTAAAATATATTACTCGAGGAGAGAGAACGCGTCCCAGTTTGGAAACGTCCAGGGCTAATTGCTTCCTCTCCGTGAAAAACGGCCCGGCCTTTTCCGGAAGGATAATCGTGAAAAATGTGTGGAAGAATTACTTGCCAGTGGTTTAAATTAGTAGTTGCAACGGCTGCCAAGTAGTAAGCAAACGATTTAATTTCAGTTTAAATGTGCTTCGGCCTGCGGAACCACTGCCAACTGTTCGGGCCACGGTGGGGACTTTAATATTCTTGGACTCATTTTTACGAGTACCATTCTGGAACGAATTCTGCCGGCCCGATTACTTTAATCCCGCGCTAGATAAGACTCGAATTATTCATGTCTAATCGGTACTGGCAATTACGCTATCCCGCTTTTAAACATTCATCTTTCACGCCCGCGAAACCTATATGTTTCTGGAATTTCAGTTATAAATAGACTGCGGATTTTTACGTGTGTTATAAATGAACTGTGCTGTCATAAATGAAATTTGCTCGATGAAATATGAAACATCTAAGAATATTGTAATGTTGTTTTCGATGCAATCACATCGTTAAGAGATGAAATCAATTTTTTTTTTATTTTACATAAAGATCCGCAGAGTTATAACCATTCTTTCGAACGATTCTTTCATGCAACTTGAGCCTGGAGAGAACGATTTACTGTCACAGCTCGATAAATAAACCAGCAATGATTTTGTCATTAGTTGATACGCGTGTCCGTCAACGGGCGGCGAGTTTCCAGATAAATTTCATGGTTTATAACCTTCCCCCCCTGTCGATGGAAGATAGTAGCAATTAATAATCCGCGAGTGTGCGGCGATATTTAACACTTCGGAACGGCGCGTTATCATCGGTGGACGTGTTAATAATATAATTTTGCATATCGTCAGCTTAAACGTCCATTCATTAGCAGCCGGCAGAACCGGCCAGCAATGACAGCGCGCATTAACGAATTTCGTTCTGTCTAACCAGTCTTATTAGCCGATATCGGCAGCGCCCCCTTACATAATCGTATTCTAATCGCGGCCCCGGTGCACCGTATAACTCTAATCACTTGCACACGTCTAATCCGCACTAATGCAACGTTACGTAAGAAAATCGGGGGGACTGTATCGTTTCGGAATCAAGTTAACGGAGAAACGCCGCGTATCACTCGGCACGTCACGGTTTCTTGCGCTACCGTGAACACTTGAATATCCTTCATGCGATGCTGATGATGATTCATTACTGTTCGGAGGAAAGGTTTTCTATGCCTTCGAGACTTCGACACGCTGCACCTGCGACGGTCATGCAACCGCAGGTAAAAATAGGATGAATCATAATGCAGGAATTAGCCTACTTACGCTAACGCACCGTGGACCTCGACGTTTCGCATTATCGCGAGCAGACTGCGGAACTCTTACTTTCATTGATAAATGAAACCGTGGTTGTTTCTGCAAATTCTCAATTTACAGTGGTTATCTGCTGAGAAAATTCACGGGTATAATTTCCTCCTCTGAATCGAGAAAATCTCTAAATTTTTGCTTTGCATTTGTTATTACCTACGGATGTTTGTGCAATTCTCAAATTTTGCGCCGAGATTTTAAGAAAGTGGAATCGTGTAAAATCTCATTGTCAGTGGTATTAGTAGTTTTGAGGTGAATTATTATTAGATTCTAGCATTTTCTGAAAATTTTCAGAAGCCAAATGCATAAAGATCCGCAGTCTAGTTATTATTTAACTTTATTTTAAATCACAAAGTCGTGGTATAACTTGACAGGCGACATCTCGAACGTCGTTTTATGCATTTCAGTGCTTCACAACCATTCAAGGATTTTTTTTATCGAAGTACGCATTTCCATTTGCTGTTTTATTACCGCGAGGGTAATATAAATATTTGATTTCGCTCTTTTCCGTAAAAAGCCGTATAACTCAATTTTTCGCTAATAAAACTTCGGGTTGCCCGAAAAAATATCATAGAACATTAGGATCGAAACGTCGGGAAACTTTTAAATTGCTTAAAGGTTAAAGTTGGATCGAACCTGTAGCGCTGACATTACGGATAATTTATATAGAACATAATGTTATGAAAATTAATCTAATTAGTTAAAATTTCGAGCGACCTAACATTAAACCAGCATATAAACGAATCTGAATTTAAAAAGGATAAAGGTCTTCAGGCCACCTTGTATGTGAAATTTTCTCATAGATGCATGAACTCTTCAATCTGTCGATAACGAGTGGATTCTCTGTTTGCCCGTTTCTTTAGCAGTTCTAGTTATTATTAGCCTCGCGAGATCAAAGGTAGAGGGAAGGTGGCGTTTCCCAGTGGACGGGGTCGCGGCCCGACAAAAGGATTTTCCACGGTTCCGTCTGGATCTATGATCGAGCGTCGCGCACGGTTCTCGCGGGCGTCGCGACGCCTCGGCTCGTTAGCGCGACTCAAACATCGCGTCGCGACGCGTCGAAGTACCGTTCCGCGGATGGAGCCGCGAATAATTTAGCGCGGCGGGCCTCCCCTCGGTTCCGCGAGTCCTCTCGCGAATGTGTTACACTGAGATTATATCGCGGCGCATCCGTTACGCGGCGAACAACACGTAGTTAATATGCATGCACGGCTTAATTTACATTAGCCGGCGCATCCCGGCTGCATTATGTACACGGAAGCGATCCCGGAGGGGAGAAGAACGACGAACGGCGTCGTAAAATGAACGGCTGAAAGCGCCGGTAAAGATCCTCCTCCTCCTCCTCCTCCGAGAGAGAGAGAGAGAGAGAGAGATGCCAGACGATTAGCTCGATAATATAAAGCGTGGACGAGAGAGCCTAACGAGAAGAGAGGGGAAGAGAACCTGAAGCCTGAAACCTCCGTGCAACACACCGAGGGAAAATTAGCGTACCAACGCGCGAAGAATACGCGATTTACGGTGGCCGACGCGACGCGATGGGGCGACCCACCGGCAGAACTTTCCCGGTGATTTTCACGAAAATTTAAGGCTCGCGCGCCTACGCTTTCCGCCGGGCCGAGCGCATAAATAGAGACGAGGAATCGTAGAGAAAGTGAGGCGCGCACAGATTAAGCCATCAGCGACGGGGTCTATAAGCGCGCTGCACAGTGGGCCGTTTCTGTAAAATAGCTGGAATTAATCCGGAAACGTTCGTGTCGCGAAATAAGGTGAAACTACAAGACCGTTTCGTAAGCTAATATTTGATTGTAACGGACTGCGGACCGATTGTAGCGGCCTGCGGAAGTTTCGAGAAAGTGGGAGCAAATCTTATTCTCAGCGATAGTAGCATTTACCGGCCTGAAATAAATAATAATCGTATTAAATTCTGTGAAATTCTAGCAATTTTTGGAAATTTTTAGAAGCCGTAAATGTGATCAGTATCAGGAACAGAGTATTTTGAAGGGTCATAAATCTGGTATAAAGATCGATGTAACATCGACGAAAGCTTTCGAATATCGCTCGAAGTTCAAGAACCCCAATCCTCCAACCTAATTACAGTGTATTCGCCACTTATCGCGGACTAACGCTACCGTTGATTGTTTCGATAATGACCGTACAACGCAACGCGGAGAACGTAATCAGGTAGCTGTAGCTCATCGCGGAACGAATCGGATCGCCAGGCTGTAATCGTATAATATTTTTTCACGGCTGCTAATGAACCCGTACGCGCCGCTCATTAGACACCGACGCGACGCGATCGTTCAGAAAACAACTTGGTATAATGAATGGTACACGTTTTTGCTCGCGGTGCTGCCCCCTTGTCGGACAAATCATCGTGTACTCGTAGCGTAGGTACCACCGGCTGGATGATATCGTGATATCTACGATCGGCCAGGTAATAATTTACAAACCAGATTAAGACGCGCGCTATTACGTAGGTGCGCTTTATCTGAGCGCGTATCGGGGCTCCTTTCAGTGAAACTGTACCGTCATTCCGCGGACAAACGCGAACGTTCTCCTCGCGATAAATATTCCACGTGATAATGGAATGTTTCCGAGTTATACTTCGCATTTACGAATGTTACATACGACCGCGGAAATATTTACAGTGACACGAGCACGTTGCAATTTACAAAACGTCCGCAATTTATGTGACGCTCTCTGTACTGTGTAATAAAAATAAGGCCCCCGATGATCTGAACAAATATACATCTACATACAGGTAATTGTTGTTGATAAACTATTATTAGTATGAATGATCCGTAATGTCAGCGCTACAGGTTCGATCCAATTTGAACCTTTAAGCAATTTTGCAATTAAAAGTTTCCCGACGTTTCGATCCTAATGTGGATCATTCTCAAGGGAGAAATTTTGCGTCTGTGAAATGTTGAATGCTTTAGTATAAATTTAATAATTCTAAATTGTCACTTGACTATTATTAGTATGTTTGTAAAATGAACGAGTCCCTAACAAGAATGTTTGAAAACTGAAAAAAATATAATAGATTAGCATGCATAATAATAATATAATAAAAATTGATTAAACATTTACAATGTTTCTTATTTGACGGACACTAATGATGAAAATTAAACGTTTCCGTTTCATCATATACTGCAAAATATTTCCTTCTATTTTTAATTGTGAAATGTAGCTTTCGACAACAACTCGTTGATTTAAAATGCAAGCCACAAATAGATGTAGCATTACCCTACAATCATTCACACATTTCGTTAAATAAAATTAACTGAAACAGTCGGGCACAACATCCTCGGAATAACATGAAAATTAACCACAGAAAGAGTACTAAAAAACTGACGCACCTGGAAACCACGGCCTTTGAAATTAAAAATTCGGCCTTTTAATTAATGTTTAAACGAAGTCCGGGGTTTCATTATTCTTAACTTTCGCGAGATTTCGGCCTATAGAGCCTTGGCCGCTCGGTTTACGGTTGGCGAGTTGTAATTAAAGGAAAAAGCGTTGAAAAAGGAAAGCGAGAAATGTGCCCAACTACAGGAACCGCTGTTGACGCGCGGATTTCTCCTTACCACGGTGAACGTAGCGTCGAGCGTCGTTGCCAGGTAACCATCGAGCCGGTAGCACTCGGATCCCGAACTTATCCGGTAATTAGCAAGTTATCGGTGCGCACGTGAATCAGCAGTGCGTTTTTCTACGGCTCGGGCCCGGCCCTGGCCCCATGGAACGGTCTAATCACGGCGCATTCATCTGCTTTGAGCGACGCGAGGCGGCGCGGCGCGGCACGGCGCGGCGCGCGACGAACGAGCTCATCCGCCCGTTGATTCGCTGTGAAGTGAACGCAGCCGGCAACCTGGAAACTTTTTACGATCAGCCTGCAGTTTCCGATCTCTCTTTCGCGAATTCCTCATTGTTTTGTTGCCTAATCCGCGGGCTCGAACACCCCGGGGGTGCCTCGCGATTATTACGCCTCGCGAAACGGAAATGAGAATTTCTTGCTTTGAACCTGATCGACTTTCTCGCGCTGGCCTCCTCGAACCGAGAACAATAGGAACGCGCGATTGTTATTAATCTAATGGAGATAAGACGCCGAGTTTCCTCCGTGATTAATGCTCGATGGAGGAGCCGATTACGGCTGTGTTCTCAGCGAGAATTCCGTTTCGAAATGATATTTTTTTGTGAAGCTCGTTTGATGGATTACTTTGGACGAAGACGGATTTCTTGTTTTGTGAAATTTTATTTCTCCCGAATCGATATAATCCTTTGTGCGCAGAACGAACGCGCGAAGGTTGAGTCTCACACTCCGATTCTAACGGAGAATTTCGTGGCCAAAGATAATGTTATTGACAATCCGTCTTAACGTCGCAGAAACTTTTGTTTATACGACCCAGAACTGGCTGGCGTCATGCGAGGCTCGCGGTAGAATAATGTATTCTTGATCTAACAATAACACGTTCACTGTTCCGTGATCCATATATGGGTCACGAGAAATTTAAATTAAAACATAATAAGTCGCGTGATATCGAGGCCACCAGCGCTGCGAAATACAATTAACCAGAAAGCGATTTTAAAGCTGCAGCGGATGCGAATATAATTTACGTGGAATCAATGGATTCGTAAGTGGCAACCTCGTCGCTCTTATTATAAGACTGCGGATCAATTGCGACAAGCTGGATTAAAGTGCAAATTGATTTCTTTTTTTAATAGGTATAATTGACACAGAACTGCAAAATATATTTTTCAAATTTTCATTACAGACCCAGATAAAAAAGTTGTAAAAACCCTACTTCGAAGAGGTAGCTGCTTACTTCTGCCGTGAGAGAAGCCATTGTGATATACATATGTATACGGCGAGCTGGTCGAATGGCGGGAAAAAGTATTGAGCGTAAAAATTTCATCCAGCCAGCAATTACGGTGGTGTCGCGGGCCGATTAATCATGGCGAGGTAAGATTTCTTTTGTGACGTGTATTCCGAGCCGTTCGCGAGTAGATTTATTCGAAACCAGACGGTCCGATAACCCCGTCGACCCTTGACATATCGGGCAACGCGTCCACCGTTCGCGGGATCATTAATAGACGCATGAACTTCTCACCTATCACGAGAGTTTCGCGACCGGCCACCACCGAGTTTTCCCCCAGCCCGGCCCGGTCCGGCCCGGCCCGGCCCGACCCGACCCGGCCTGGCGGCGAGCATTTCGGCGCATTCGAAAATGCCATTACGACAAATATAGCGCATTCGGACTGGGTCAGACGAGAAACTAGGTGTCTGACATTTCCATCGCAAAATATACCGAGCGTTATTACATCGTGCGACACGCGAACTGTAGCCACTCGCGCTCGTGCACGCGCCGGGCCGTGCCGCGTCGATTCGCTAATGGAAGAGATTATTAAGTGACAAAAATGGAAACTTGAACGCGCTATCTGCTGCCGGTATTCAGGATTTTTCCCTCGCCTTCCTTGGAAAATTAAGCCTGATCGATTAAGAGATACGGCGCGCGCCGGAATAAATTTGTCACCGATTTATTTATTGTAATGGAACCGTGTACCCGGCGCTCGCCAATCTTTTTAAACCAGATCCCACCGGTAAACAAGATTTCTCGAGAGACATTGACCTCTCTATTTCTCTCTCTCTCTCTCTCTTTCTCTCTCTCTCGCCACTTTACACCGTAAGTAGGCTCAACTGTTCAGATGAAAATAGCGACTTTCGTGATGAGGTCGTCGACATTAAGTGCGCAAGTCGAGAGGCTGCGGTCGAAAACGCCTCGAAGTGCCAAAGGTCGGCTGCGTATGAACCGTAATGAAAGTCAATGGCACCGGCACGATGACGCCTCGAGCGTCCCGAATGCAAAGCAAAGAATGCACCCGTGGTATCAAGAGCGATCGGTCGCGCGGGTCAGTCCATTTAGATTTATCGTGTACGATGCAATTCGTTAAACAAAATTTACCGACGCGACGTACGCGTGTATCTACTTGCTCGAGTTTTATGATTTTGGCGTCAGCGCCCCTGGTACGAGTTCAATATTTTTCAGTTTTCTGCGTCGTTTATGGTCGACGCAATTCTTTTACCAAACTTGGAAATCAACTTTTACAACGATCCATCGAGTAAACCGAATTTCATGAGAATAGTTAAGCAAGATAAAATCGCAACAATCTTATTTTCAGACAGTTGGGTTATTTTTGCAAATCAAGTGTGAATAAATGTCAACAGAAACATTTTTAAAATAAATAATCTGAAATCCGTCATTTTGCGGGTTCGGTTGTTCTATTATCGAGAGATTGGCATTCACTGTGGAAATGTTCAACACCTGGCGAAATTCTTGAAATGTGCTTTCATCGATTTTCGGAGACGCGGATAAGCTGTGAATGCAAAAAATCTGCGTCCCGTCATTAAATATTGCATTCAAAGGAAACTTGGATCGAATTTACGAACGTCGATTTACAAATGCACGTCAAAACAACAACGGAACCCGACGCAGAGACATTTTCGTTTACGACCGACCTTCGAGCGTCCTTCAAGCGGTGTTTTGCAATTACGAGATTGCAAGCTGCGTTTTACGAGGCTTCCCCGGGGTGGTTCTGCGACGACGAGCAGCTTGCGAAATAAACTTCGTCGTCCCAGCGCGACGCTGCTGCGCGCATCAAGTAGTTTCATGGTTAACCATGTGACTTGCCATCGCGACGAAACCTCGAACCACCGACGTGCACGCAAATCAAGGGAATTTCGACGTGGCGAACCAGCCGAGAAGCGCACACGTTCGCGAGACTGACATCGAAAAAGCTTAGCAACCTTGGCTGCTGGCTAATTGCGGAGATCATCTAAATATACCGCTGGGAAATATCTGCCGAATCGAACCAGTTGATTTGCCTGCAGTAATTTATCATTTATTTTTTTAATTACAAACCCTGTAGCTTATTTGTAGTTACGGTTTGATTAATCCTGGAACTCTCAAAGAAACGAAAGTGGATTCCGAAAGTAATTATACAGATAAACAAAAATTAAATGCAATTTGTTATCTTTTTAGACTGTATGATATTATAAGATTATGTCGACGAAAAAGTTCATCGAAATTAACTAAGTAAAATATTTTACAATGTAAAATTAAACTAGTATAATATAATATTACATGTATACTAATATTAATGTAAGAATATTATACTAGTAAAATATTTTACTTGATTAATGAATTTTTTCTTCGACATAAGCTTACAATATTATAGTGTTATATTATTACGCAGTTCTTAATTTTTGTTTATCTACATAAATATGTGAATCACAATTGTGCCAAATGAAGCGACGTTGTTTTGTCAGGAAAATTTTCTGTGCCAGAAACAACCTAAAAATTCAATCGGATTAAAAGATGGATCAGGGACGGCTTTATTCTCTGCAAGATGCTCCATTGAAGAAGTTTCGTGCAACGATGCACTCGTATAAAGTATGTTTGAAGCAGAAAGGAATTTACGACGCGACCACTACATTACGAGGCGCCGTAAAGCCTAGACGAGATTCGGTTTAGAGTTTCTTTGATTTGAATGCTAGCCGCACGTTACGCCGTAAAGAGGAACAACCATCAATGACCGAGAGTCCAGAATTATTGCCGAAGACGCGACCACGACAAAGGGGCATCGTGAAATTTGTAGCGGTATTAAAGTTTTACTGTGGCTCGATAATGCCGCGTTTAGTATCGATGCGTATACGCAGCCTAGTTCGGCCGAGAAATCGGAGTAACGTCTACTCGTAAAGTTTATACAATGGTAACGGAGTCTTCTATATTTCATAATATCCGAGATTGAGAACCATCGAATGCATGAAAATCTATGCGGAGAAAACTGGCCAAGCGACAGGTTGCAAGACTCGAGATTTCTAGACTCGTAAAATGTAATGCTGAAAGTTCGAACCTGATATCCGGTGCTTCCGAAGTCGCTGGACCGGATATCACGAGCTTCCTGACTTATGGGAAACGATGTCATGGCCTTGGTTTGTCGGATTTCTGAACACTCGTCGTCATATTGCTTATACATTTTTGATAACTTCTTTTGGAGAAATTCATTGCTTTGTACTGATATGATACAATTTTTAAGATCATTTGAACCAATGATTATTTGACCCATACGCCATATGTTATCGACAGACTGCGGATCTTCGTGCAAAATAAAAATTTTTTACCCGAATTACGACAAACTGGAGTGAAATAGAAATTTATTTTCTTCCCTATTATGTTTAGTAGGTTGAAAATAATATAGTAATGGTACGTTCAAATTTGTCTAATATTTTTGCCATTTCAAATCACGCCTGCTCATTCTTCCCATAAATGCACAAAATCCGCCGTCTAGTTATTACATTCAGAGTTGAACAGCTGGTTTTATACTTCCGGAAACAAGGTTCGCGGGGGTACAGCGCAATACCGAGCGACGAAACAATACGACGCGTCGGGACGGTCGGCCATAAAAGGATGTCAATCTACGGCGGCGATTCGCCGTGGAATTACCTTGTCCGGACGCGAAAGGAACGACCGAGCGTCTAGAAGAGGAGAAGATCGAAAGGCAAGGTGCGGTGACCTATCACCGGACAGCACACCGGTTGCACACCGGTTGCACAGCGCGAGGCGAGCCGACGATCGGCAGCGAGAGCGCCGGTAAGAGTGACTCATCCGCTCGTAACGCTCTCTCTTTCTCTCTCTCTCTCTCTCTCTCTCTCTCTCTCTCGCGCGCGCTCTTGTTCGCGGTTCCTTCAACCTTACGCCGATTCCGCTCGGTTCCACTAGGTTCCACGGCTGAACGCGGCTCGAGACGCGGCGATATCGCTCTTTTCCAGCTCCTAGAAACCCAGCTAGCCCCGGCCAACAACGTCTAGGACTGCATCGGAGCGCACCGTCTGGCCGGTCGAGCTCCGATGCATTTCCCGTTTGAAAAAGGCTGCTCGGCCAGCCGGCACGTCTGCCGGTCTGCTCCCAGCGAAGGCTCCGCTCTTGGACAAGCTGACGGACGACGTTTCGACATCTATTATAAGGTAGCCTGGCGAAGGTGTTGCGCTGCCCCATGCGCTGTGCTCGAACGGAGTTTTCCTTGGGGAAAATTCTTCTCTCGATTCAACGTTTGATTGCGCTTTTCTAGCCTCGATCAGTTTCTCGCAATTTCCTGTAGACTCGCTAGTATCGCGTGCGATAAAGTCACTGTTCGAGAAAAGCGTAACTCTGTTGTGTGTGGCAGTAAACGTACAGTAGTCTAGCAATGATAATGTAATTACAAGAATAAATATTTTTTGCCATTCTCAGACCAAGATGGTCGCTACAAAATATCTGGATAGGTCGACTGTCTTTCGAGGAGGCGGAAATCGTGATGCACCGTTGCGCCAGTATGTCCATCCGAGTGACGTTTGAAATTGGTTCGTGTCAAGTAACCAAGACGCTCTGTGCACAGATATTTTGACAACAAAAGCCTTCTTCGCAAGCTTCTGATCGTTGTCACGGTTATTCGACGCCATGTATTCAAATTATTCTGTAGAAAATGATACCGCAACAATGTCGGTCTGGCCGCCACGCACGAACGATTAGAAAATATTAAAACACACGCCTAATCAACATTAGAATTCTACTTAAACATCAAACTTGCCATCGAAAGATTAGAACGGAACGCTCCTTACGACGAGCTTGTTCGCCAGTTGAAGTTTCCAGTAAATTTGCCGGAAATTTCAAACTCTCAACTGTTTCCCGGTAGCTGTCGCGCGGAATCGTGCGAAAATCAAGTAAACGAAGAAGAAAATGCAACAACGACTTCCAGAGCGGTCGCATCCTACCGGTCTCCGGTCTTGTTTCGCGCGTTACCGACGTCTTGGCCGATAAGCTCGGTTTGTATCCCGGGCAGTAAACTCGAAACAACGCGAGCGTCGACGTGCTGCAGGGACGTGGCAGGCCGCGCCGGTTATTATATTTCACGGTGCTCGAACGAATCGGTTCTAAACGGATCTGCCGGGCAACGTTTGAACGGTCGCGCGGAACCCTCGACGATCCGCCGCCGTCGCTGACACTGTCAATTACAAAGAATTGTTTTAAATCCGGGTGGCGCGCCGTCCAGCGACGGTTCCCGGTTTCAGCGGAACGGGAAGATAGGCGAAGCGCGGCTCGCGTTCGACGATAATCGCGCGCGACGTCGCTTTTCCAGGGCCGACGCGATGGAGAGCCGAACCTGGTCGACACGCACCGTCCGCTTCGTTGAACTTGTTGCGCTTCGCGCATCAGAAAGGTTGCTCGATCAACCGGTATGTCTGGTCAAGGAACCTACCGGTGCTTCGCTATCGCGCGGACCGAGTCGTCCGAGACTCCGCTCGGACGCGTCTCAATGAATCACGCTGCGATCTTACAGCTGATCGTGCCGATAAAATCGATTAAGTCAACGCACCGATGCTGGATGATTTGCTCGCCGCGTCTCTCGCGATCAGCCTACCACGGATAGTTTTCTAGAAAATACCCGGATTCCCCGGCTTTCCACGCTGTACCACTGTACACACTCGAGCAAAAGTTGACAACCTCCAAGAAGAATGCTCCCTTACCGACCACCGAAAATAAAGAAATCAACGAACGGAAGAGAAGTGTCACCGACGGCAATCATTAGCGCAACTCTCGGTTGCACACCTTTTTGCGCGCCGCGTTATCGAAGCGATAAGTGTCCCGGCGGGTTCGCAAAACCGGAACAGAATCTTTTTCTGTCTGTATATATCGATATTATACCCGGCTCCGATTCGCGTCGAGAGCCAAGCGAAAAATGGCCGTTCCACGCAAGGGACGCTTGATCGATCGTTTATGTCACTCTCGGGAGACGAGTAATTTGAATAATGCATCTCGCTGCTTAATGGCCTGTTTAATAAGCCTTTCAATGCTGACAAGAGCCGGCAAATTGCTTTGAAACCTGTCCAAGAAGTAGTATGCAAATCTATGGTTTCGTTCATTGCTGCTGCTGCCGCTGCTGCTGCTGCTGCTGCTGCTGCTGGTAATATACAAGCAGATGCAAATGTGAAACAGAATTAAACGTTAAGTCCGATTAATTAATTTCTCGTGTAATAAATTCACCAATCGTCGCAGATGAATCAGGTGTATCGTCGAGGAATATCGGTGATCATCGCCGTGGGAAAATGCGTTCGACATTGAGGATATGTTCGACAAATGGAAAATCAACCTTAACCAGCTGTTAATTGACTCTTTGTCTCACAATATTACTATGTTTGATTTCATTGGACATGTTATAGGTGATTTTGCAGCTTATTTTGGATGCTCCGTCGAGACTCGAGGCGGTCCACTAGTCGGTCCGGTGAATTTGCGGCGTTTCATGCTTGAAAAAGGCTGCTCGTCCAGCCGGCAAGTCTAGACTGAGACGACAGGTCGCTCGTGAATGGAGCCGATGGACCAAACTCCTGCCGATATTAAGCCGCTTCTACGGTGCAGCGAATTTTCGGAGTTCTCGAGTCACACGATTACCGAGAACCAATTGTCGATGACTTTGGAAGTTTCTCTAGCCGGCGACATCTGCCGATGACCAAACTGTGAAACTCTTACGACGCTTTCGTACACGTTACACGGTAAACTCTAGCCTTTTTAAAGCAACTAAACTTTCATTCAATGGGAGAAACAACTCCTTCGGTTGTAGACTTTTGCTAGATTCTCGCTTGCATTTCTTAACGCTCGATAGCGAAAAATGAAGCATTTATGGATTCTTGCGGTGAATATATTTTTAGAAACTGTTAGATGGATTCCATGAAGACTGTTTAGGTAAGGCTTTAACCTAATTTTTGAGGTTGCCGGCATTGTTGATTTATTTGTGCAAATTTCATACCTTTATAACTTTACGAACTAAAAGATCTTTCATAATAAAATCACTAGACCGCGGACCTTTGTGCAAAATAAAAATTTTCTATATAAATTGCAAGAGTCAGGAGTCAAAAAGATGGGTCTTTCTTTTCTTAATTATTTGAAGCAGTTGAAAATAATGTATTGACATGCCTAAATATTTTTAACTGTCCCTCTGTTTTAAATTATACATACCCAATTTTGTCAGAAATGCATAAAATCCGCAGTCTAAAAGTCACTGACTGAAGAGTCATGACTAGATGGCGAATATTTATGCGTTTATGGCTTCTGAAATTGTTCAAAAAACGTGAGAACATAGGATCCTGCAGAATTCAGTGCGATTCTTATTTATTTCAGATCAACGAACACTGCTATCACCGAAAATAACACTTTGCATGATTCGACTTTCTTAAAAATCGCATAGTAAAATAAAAAATTGCCTAAACATCCGCAGTCTGGTCGCGACTGCCAGGAAATCGCGAAAAGCGTCCGCCTTGCGAGGGTTAAGAACGAATTTCTCGGACAAAGCTGTTCGAACCTTTAGCGCGCGAACTTGTGTCCATGCTGGCCCTTCGATACGCACAATTTAACACCGAGCCACCGGGCGAACACGGCAATCTGTTCATCCGCCCCCTTCGTGGTCAAGGAGAACATGGCTTCCTTTGTTCAAACGACGTTGCCGCATAATTAGAGAATGTGGCGTCGCGAAATGGAAATACTCCCGCGGGAGGGTGGACGGACGGCTTGTAATCAGCTAATTACCGTTGGGATTGTGCGTCGACTGCGAATCGGTTATCCTTTTGTTTGCACTTCGCTTGCTGGCTGCAGTCGGGCAGAACTTCCGTGGACCCCCGCCGTCCCGGCGCGGTGGTTCCGTCGCGACGCCCGCGTTGCTTTGAAAGCCGACGTGCAGGTGCTATATAACATTCATTCGCCGCCGAGAGCTCAATCTTTACCATCCCCTTGGCTTTGTAATTAGAAAGCTCAACATACCGTCGCGCGGCGTCGCGTACTACGTCTGCCGCCGTCGAATCAAATTATACTCTTGCTCTCCTATTCTTAAATCATTTTAACCAGTTCCAACAATTACATCTATCGAACCCTGACTATGTAAATCTTGCGACACGAAACTATTCCCTTAATTGTTCTCTCATTCGTCTCGGTTCCTACTTTATTTCCACTGTTGTATCGTTTAACATTAAGAGAATCATATGTTTTATTTGCCTACGCAATTCTTCGTATTATTCCTAATAAATTTGGAGGAGTATTAGGATTATTTTCATCAATTTTAATTTTATATTTTTTACGGTTAACATGTTTTAGCTTATGAAAATGAAAGGGCTCTATTTATTTAGATTTTGTGCAATTTTGATCTCAACATGTGCTTGGATCAAGAAAGAAATTTATCCAATCAATTTCCATGTAAACAACTTCATAATTTTGATAATTGTAAAATGAAAAGTATAAAGCCGGCAGTAGCAGGTTTACTGTTAACAATTTACTACATTCGAAGTTTTTTAGTTATTTAAAGTTGTAAATCTTCGAGTGCATTTCATTCAAAGATTGAATTCATTTAAATTCGCTTAAAATTCTTTTCCTTCGCATCATTGAACGGTACGTTTTATAGTATCCATTGTTCTTCGGAATGAGTGGTATATTACAATTGCAAATATCGCATACTGAAACGGTCAGTAACTTTCTTAATCCCGCAAAGGCCGCTGAATGCAAAACAAGAGAATTAGACGGGTCGCAGAGATTAACTTTAAACCGAGTTCCTAATAACATTGACCGGGAAGAACGACATGTAATGTCTCTGTCGGCGAAGTTGAATTACGAGAAAGCTGTAACTGCGTTCCCGTTGCCTTGATAAAGGGAATTGAATTCCCGGATCACAAAAGGATTCGCCTGCCGCGCCGACAGACTGCCTGCACGATCAACGAAAATTAAAGATACAACGTTGTTCAGCCGTGGAACGCGGTTATTTCGATGATTCGATTTACACAGAGGAGCCTTGTCCCAGCCAGCTAATCAGATTATCCGCTAACTCCGTTTCGGGGGTGCGGAGTGAACGTAGCGAGCCGTTTTAAGCCCAACGAAAACTGCGTTAACGGAATCTTCTCGAACAGCTTGCTCGGAATGATGTTGTTTCGCCTAGGCGAATTTTAATCATTTTAATCAACGCTTCGATGCGTTAAGCACAACTTTTATTCGGGCGAACTTGCCACACTTCGGTCAAACGAACCTACGAAAATATTGAAATAAAGTATTTATTTATTACACAATCTGCACGTGATCTTTTTTGTTTCAGCAAGTCACTGTAATCTCTACAAGCGATTTCTAAAGCTCGAACTGCTCAGTTTTGTTTTAGCGAGTGACTTGAATTTCTGCTAGCAATTTTTGAAGATACTCATCGCAGTGATATAAAAAATGTTGTTGGTAACATAAAATAGTTTTATCTCTGTGAGTCGAAAAATGCTGAAAATGCATGATTCAGTCATGAAACAGTTACGTTTTCTAAGTTCAAATGAATAGAGATACGATAAAATCGAGAAGGAACTAAAAAGAATTTGAATAAAATTGCACCGATATTAGAATGAAAATTGCATTAAGATTGAAATACGGCTCGCAGATAGGACCCATTGTAGGCAACGCGACAGTTTCTGCTGGCAAGATAAAGTTGTCAGAGGGCTGCAGGATCAGTCAACGATATTTCAAAGCCCACCAGATTTCGAGCACTCGGAACGAGGAAAGGATCGATTACAGGCGAAACGAGAATCGGATCGATGAAATATTCGAGCCGTTCCGACGATAAGAATCGAGCTACTGTTAGAAACACGTTTCACCGGTAAACTGGTTTAATCTAAGGACCCACTGCAACGAGTCTTGTATTTTCTCGGCTCCTTGTTTCGACCCAAATCGAATTCCACGCGGGAATTCGAGCGAAGATCGCGAGCCACCGTTGCACACCGTAACAGCTGAGAAATTCCAATTCTGCGAAACTAAAGAGGCTTTACTCGGGTCTCTTTGAAGAATTTCTTCCTGTTCGATGGTGAAAAATTTCAATGATCCTACGTTTCAGAAACGTCGGAACGTGTAAAACGAGTTTCATAGATCCTCCTGCATAGTTAAACTGTGCTAGAAACAGATCAGTGGTGGAACTACCGCAACTCTTCCGAACGCGGGCGGGCACAATATATTTGCACTTATTAACGAAAGAAAACACACTTTTTGCGTTCATTGAATTTTCGCAATTCTCCGTCCTAAGAACTGTCGAAACAAAAAATGGGAGCAAAAATTGTATTTTTCGAGGGGTGGGGCCGAACGTTTGTAGCTCCGCCACTGAAAGAGAGACTGACAAAATAATCGCCGACGACGCTAACAAACGCCGTAACACTGATCAAGGCAAAGTTTGCGTCCCCTTTGGTAGACGCAGACATCTGTACACGGAATGCAAGGTTTATCGCGAGGTGTATTCATGCTCGCGTGAATCGGCGAGGATCCGCCGGGACATCCGCGTGATTCCCACGGGATTTTCGCTCGGAATGCTAAACCAGTCCGTCCGAGCGTGAGAAATGTCGCGAAACCATTTTCTGAAACGGCGCGGCTCGGCGCGGCTCGGCGCCGCAGCTTCCAGAAAATTGACGCTGAAAACCGGATGCACTAGGCCGCGCACCGCACCGTTTCGAGCGGGGCGCGCCTATGGGGGATCGCCCGAGCCGCAACTGCGCCCCGTAACGCTTATGGTCCACGTTTCATGGTGTATAGATTAAACTGCACGGAATGCGAGCGTGTATCCCCTGCCACCGATTCCGATAGCGGTCAGAATGCAACCGCCGCGTTTGGTCGCGACGTTCCCATTTTCCCCGATGGTTTTTACTAACCCATCCAACGCGACTGTTGCGTTCGGTAACCGTTTTCAAATGATCTGCCCACGAGACCGTCGACGCAAATACCTTCTCGAAATTATTTTCAAATACCAACCCTTTAACGCCGCATCCACTGGAGAGATAAAAAGAACATTTATTCCGGATCGTTTCCCTTACGATTATCGACGGTGTGCGAACTCGTTCAGCATCGTTCAAATTCACCGGTCTAAGATTATTTATTGTAGAATTGTTGAAATTACGGAGACTATTTCGTAGAAAATAATTACACAGCGGATTTTATGCATTTATGATAAAAATTAGTAGGTTTCGTGTTAAGCAGAATTTTCAAACGCTGTTATATTATTTTCAATCTATTAAACATATTAAGAGAGAATATATATTTCTATTTCACTCCAGTGTGTTGCAAATCAGGTAGAAAATTTTTATTTTGCACAAACATCTGCTGCGCTCTGAGCGGTACGCGTTTTTCGTAAATAACTCCTAAAAACGAAGAACCGCTCACTCCAGGGTGTTGAAGGAGTGTCGAGACACCCTGTATATTACAATAAATATACCGAGAGTTTTTCTGCAGAAAAAGCCGGATAATTTCGCGCGAAAACGCGGGTCGGCGTGTTTCAAATTACCGAGTCCTGCGGAAAATGTATCTATAACGCGGCAAAGGAAATTATATATAGAAATCGTATAGCTGTCGTCGCCGGAACGAGGAGCCGAAGTGGTCCAGCTTGGAGAGTAGCACGCGTTGGGTCGGGTCGCGTCGTTTTGCTTGGCCACCACCGGCCGCGCATTATCTTATTGCTGGGTGCTTGTTGTCGCGTGCGAACGTACGCGAATTTTCAACGGTCTATAGCGCATAAAGGAGCCCGAAGGTTTCGAGAACATATGGAATTACCGGAGAGTACGATGGACGAATTGAACACGCAGCGCACCGGGGAACAGCTGCCGCCACACGCACCACGTGTGCCTACGCTTCTCTACAATTATAGGTTGCTCCTCTACCTATACAAATAGCCGGCAATTTCGCGGAAACCGAGACGCGCCAATGGATGCTCGATGGATGGCGTTCTGTTATTATCAGCGGCCGATGGGAATCACCGCACTCCGTCGCATCTCGTTGCATTTCCCATTTAATAGCGGATCGAAATGGTACAACAGCACTTTCAAATTCTCCTAATGTGTTCACTGTTGTTATTATTTATTTATTGCTTTGAACCCTGTAAAATTTATACAGCATATACATTACAAAGTATGCGCGATCATGTTGCAATAATAACATACATTTAGTTTATGTTAGTTTTGCGAACATTGAATTTGGAAATAAAATGAAATTTTCATCGAGCATCACTTAATGAAATCAGAAATAATTTTCAGTATTCAATATTTTCACTATTTTGTCTTATACAAGTAATAAAATCTGCAGTCTAGCCTTTTACCGAGTTCTCTTTTTTTTTTGTTAAATAGGTGCAAAACTCGTTTTCTAAACGGAGTATAACAACGTTCGAATGTATCGGCGGATACAGTATTGTCATCGAAAGCATCGATTAAGCGCTTCTGCCGCGGTTTTGTTTGAATTGAAGGCTAACAGACCGCAATGTCGGGTATGTTCAGGTTGCATTTCGAATGACAATTATACAAGGTGAACCAGGAAACGTGATCAGCTGATCACTGATCACGGATTATTCTGCTGTTAGCGGTTCAATCGGAATTTTTTTTAGCTAAAATAACATGATTCAATGAGATCCTATCAAATTTCTTGTCAACCCTTCTTTTTTCAAAGTTACTTATTCGCGTAATTTATTCGGTGAATAAATGACTTTTTTTATTGTTTTAAATTTAAAAAGAAATATTTGTTGCGATGCTTGCCGAATTCGTCTTAGTATCTCCTGAATGATGGTTGTAAAAGAATTGTAGGTTTACCTATAAAGAGCTGAAGATGACCTTGATAACTCTGGAATAAAAAGGGTTGACAAAATGTCACTAGCAAACCACTAGCATCAGAATAATCTAAGCTGATCACGCTTCGTGGTTCACCCTGTATATAATTCAATGATACTATTCACTACCTGCAACTGTAGCTCGAAAATCCACTGTGTTTTCTCAGACTTAAGAATTCTTTCACTGTTCAAACCCAAACCTGTTTGGGCTAGTTACTTATAACAGACAGAAAAAAATGTTAAAAAAAAAAGAAACGCGATCCGGTTAGTTCCCGAACGGTGCTTTAACCATCTCCAGCCACTTTATTCCATCTTCTTTAATCATCTCCGGCCACCCTCCGCAGGCATCCCTGTGATCACGTATGGCTTCGCTCCGAAGTTATTACTTAAAGCTTGACGCTTTGGAGTTTCTCGATGACCCTTCTTCAGAGGCTTTCGCTTATTATACAATGTGTAAAGAGTAGAGTAGACGATCAACCGAGACTACGCGGAGAAGGTCGGCGGAGTACGCCTTTGAAACGGGGCCGTAATCAATTAAAATAATTAAATTTCCAGGGAAATCGCCACGCCGGAGAGTGCGTTGACAAAAATCAGAAAATCAACCATTCCGTTTACATTTCAAACCTTTTCCCGAAAAAGAAAAATAAATCGTACACTCTCACAATTTACTACGGAAGAAAGTTACCGGGCAGCTCTTTTATATCCTGCGACTGAAACAATTTTCCGTATCACCTACAATTTCGACGTGATGGAATTTTGTTCACAAAAACTCCTAACCGCTTCTGTTGTTTGGGAAATATGTCGTTCGAAACGGATAAGAACCAACATAATAATCTTCCTTTAATATTCAGCATTCCATTGCGCAAAAAAGTCTTCGCATAATGCTGGCTGTGCACTCCGTAAGCAGCATATTTCTCGTCTAATACGGAGCTCCACTCCGACATGTTTACATTGGATTACGAATAATGGCCGGGACGAGGAAGATCAAAAGAAGATCCGAACCGAGACGAAAAACCATGGGTTTTCACGGGGAACATCGGGCCGGGCCGGGGCTATGCTTCTTTTGAGGAAACTTTTCGACGGGCCAAACGAGGAAGAAGAAATTGCTGGCCGCCGCGCTACCGTGCCGGGAAATCCAGCGGGTATTTTTCAAATCCTGGATTTAATGGATCCTGGCGAGCAGAAAACTCCTGCGGCGAAAGAACGGGCCGAGACCGAGCCGCACGAGTGGCTCCGCGTTCATTAAAATGCATGAAGAAGAAACATTGTGCGAGTCCGTATTTACAGAGCCATTAGTAATTATGGAGGCCGGGCCCGGCTCGTTGTTTATTGAAAGCTATCTCGCTCCGCTAACTCACTTTATCGAGCGGATTACTAACGTCGAACCAACAAATTATCGAATTAACACGGAACAGCGGCGAGCACGTGGACGAGGCAAAATGCCTGAGCAAAAAATGAAAACCGCGATCGCCGTGAAACGAACAAAATTAATACAAATTTAATCTAGCATTATAATTAGACTGCGGATCATCATGCTGAATAAAAATATTCTGCGTCGATTCATTTCATCCTTTAATAGCGCTTTTATGTTGTAAACTGTTTTATAGGCTGCTCTGTAACTTGGGGAACCTGTTTTTTTCCACGAAAACTTCACTAATTCTGTTGATTTCTTCGAGAAAACTGTAGACTTCGAAATTTCGAGGCAAGAGGTTCGCTGGTTCGTTATAAGCGCTAAAATTTACTATTTAATATTTTTCTGAGAGGCTTTAACACTGATTTTGACAGACGAGGATACCACCGTGTTCGTTGCGTCAGTTATACGCGTACTTGACTGCGTAGTGGTAAGCACAGTGGTAAACACAGAATGGCGTTAGGTCTGGGTAAAATAATGAATTTTAGAGCTTATAACTTTTGAACCAGTGAACCTCTTGCCTCGAAATTTCGATATCCACAGTCTTCTCGAAGAAGTTAACAGAATTAGTGAAGTTTTAGTGGCAAAATAGAGGTCCCCCAAGTTACATACCACCCGTTTTATATTTTACCCAGTCTATTTCTTCACAAACGCGTAGAAATCCGCGGTCTAATTATAATTGATCTAATATTCGAACAGTCTCTTTTCTCTGCGCCTTTCTGCAGTTCATTTATAAAATTTTCGAGATCTCTGGAATGGAATGCGCAGAAGGAGGCTGCCCGTAACTTTTTTTTGCGGCCGAGCTCCAAAGTAGAAAATAATTTTGCGGAGCGCGGAACGTGGTAGAATGCATCATTGAACGATTTGCAGGAGGCCGACGGTTCTCTTTCGCGGGACAAAGTGTTTACAGAGCTTAGACTTTCCATAGACGAAGCAATTTGCGAGGCATTCATTTCTCCGGGAGCATTACGCACCAGCGAAATAATATAATGTACGAGTCCGGCCACCTTTCCACCGACGGGGTCCGCCATTACGCAAGAACAAGGGGTTTGCTAATTGCCTTGCACCTGCACCCGTCCGTGGTCGCAGGACGCGTTCTTGTAAGACGTCTCGCTCCGGCGAACGTTCACCAAGACCAGGGACGATTTAATGACTTTGCCCTTAAACAGTTTAACGAGCTGGATGTTCTCCGGGACGCTGCACTGGCTGCGCGCGTTCTCAACCTTCGAGGGCTTAGCTAACAACCGCGAGAAACACCAGTACCGGGTCCGGTCAGACCCACGCACAGCGATCCCAAATCGGAACTTGGAAATTCAGAATGAACAATTTTTCTGTCTCCTTTCATTCAATTTTATCGATAAATAACTTTCTCGAAAGCTGGTCTCGTTAATAATTTTACGAATCTGTGAACTTTATGAACTTACAGCAAAAAATGGTTTTCAGAGTCTTCGCGAAGACGTTGGAAGAACCGAGGTTGTCGTATTACGTCCAACTTGTAATTATTAACCCTTTGCACTCGGAGCTATTTTAATGTGAAAATTAAACATTTCTTCCAACCTAGAATAACTCCATTTTGTGGATATGAAGTTGATATAATATCTCACAAAATACTTAAATTTAACCCCTTGCCGTACCATTTTCTTTACGGTTACAGCGATTAAAACGTCTGCATTCCCAAAAATGTCGTAGAAGAGAAAAGACAATATTGTATATTTTTTGTATGGCTTCATAGATTTTAATGCTGAAATATTGATTGCAAGCAAGTCAAATTTTCTTTCATCTAAAAAGAAAGGCGTAACATTCGTATTTGTTAGACTTTGTTTAAAATCTTCATCGCGAGTCTGACTCGTTAAAATACGGCAAGGGGTTAATGGTACAGCAATTCTGTGTCGCCACTCGAGTGCTAAGGGTTAATAGAGAAAATGCATTTTCGTAGAACTTCTTCTTAGAATTCGCTTGGACAATTTTTATTTTGCATGAAAATCCGCAGTCTACTAATAATACTAACGGATTTTTATGCTCTTGAGAATATTGGAGCCTACTTTTAATACAGGAACACATTTATCAAGATTCGAAATACTTTATTGTTCAGACGATCGATTAAAATGAACTAGTTGCGGTTATCGAAACAATGAAAATGTCGAGACGAAGAACGGGACGAAAGTGAACGTTGGTTCGAGTTTAACTGGACGACTTGCTCAACGAAAATCTGAACAAGCGTGACCGCGTTCACATGATTAACTGCGAGGCTAATTAATCCCCGGAGGATTCGCTCAATTATACGTACACGGCACAGGCATGCAACAAATTCTCGTTTAGCGAACAGTTTCGTGTACGCGCGGCACAAATTATTCCGCGATTATTAGCGATTACAGGACAGTGTGCAGCGCGAGGAACGCCGTGAAGGGTGAAGAGTCGAGGATAATTTAACTACCTCGAGCGTTTAACAACGTTTAAATATAATTTAACGAGACGAGCCTCTTTAAGGTTGCGGCCGTGCCTATTTGCATAGACATACACGCGCGTGTGAATGCGTGTAGATTGCAACGACGCGACCGACAAGACTCGAGAAACCGACGTGTAATATCTGTGTAACCCTCGCGGATGCTCTTATGGTATTTCGGTTTTCTTTTCGCGGCTTATTATGGTTTCTCCAAAATTGTAATTCTTTGTGGTCTTGTTTTAGTATAGGTGTTGTAGACATGTGTGCAAAAGGATTTTATTTTACGGCAAAAATTAGTATACATGCAATAGGGTTAGATATCTTATTTATTATTATAATCACTAACGAAATTATTAGACGACGTTAATAGGGGTGATCAGTTGGTTCTTAATTGCAATTGTTGTTTTTGCTGGAGGATCCATTAAAAAGTCTCCAGCTATGGACCATGGGACTTTTAAAAATTATGAATTGATCACCGGTAGGCAATGTGTTAATTACAACAGAAGAGAATTTATTAAAGTTCTTCTTAGCTCCTATTCTCCTTCTTTAATTTAAAAACGATATGCATTACTGTGGAAAAGAACCACCCAGTATAATTATAAGATATAATAAGTATAATTAACACAAGTAGTTTGTATATATGTAAGTTCACCTAATTACATACAAACTTTTTCAATACTTACTGTGTTCTTATTTGATTTTTCACGCTTTTCTGTTAAATATGACCGGGTGCTTCTTTCCTTTGCGCAGCAATGTACTCAAACGTTGACAGCCAGCTTGTTATCTAGGGCGAAATTTCTCAACGGCGAAGAAGGCTGCCAGAAGATGACAGAATATTTAAATGACTAATAAAACCCTAATAGAAACTAGGCCAAGGGGCTTAAGAAGACTTAGAACCGAAGAACCTATAAGAAGAAAACCGCTGAGAGCCCAAGGACCTGAGAAAGTAGGCGCTCAACCTTGAAACCTCAGGTTAGAGAACCTGACTTTCGGGCCCGAGAAAGTCGATCCTAAATCCAAGAGGATCCGAGAAGACCAGAAGAAGCTCGGATAATTCAGTCCTTAGGCGTCGAGTGTGTCAGCACCTGTGCACTCGGAGTTCTTGGAATGAAAATGATCGTAAAGTGTCGACAACCCCGCGTGTGGTACAAAAATAATGTTGAAGCGCGAAGTTTCACAGGCTTTTTAACTGCGATTTGTATCAACGAGGCAAAAGCTTTAGAGAGTCGGGCACGAATGTTTGTTATCTTATGCCGTCGCTTCTTTTGTAGCTTATACGATCTTCGTGCGTGCTTTCACCGTTTCGTCGTTCTATTTCCGCTTGATGTTTTCGCCTGACGTACCGGCGAAAGTTTCAATTGTTTCTAACGGAACGATTTGCACGAACTATAACGTCGAAAGATGAACAATTACTTATACATACTGTAACCTACAGGTCTGACTGTCCGAGAGAGCAATCGTTCTGCCGTCCTCGTTATGTTTCATTTCTCGGTCACCTGCTGCAACGTTAGAGGGCTGTCGCGAACTCTCTGATTTATTTACATTCGACGACGTCTGCGACGTAGGCAAACTTCTTCCCTTTAAATTTCTGTTTGATCGTAATTCCCTCCTTCATCTTTGAGCAAGCTTCTCGTTTGAATTCTCGCGACCCTCTGACGGAGAGCTTGTATAATATTGCCTTGATTATTTACAGTCACTCTCACCGCGACCCCTTGGCCGAGAGACATCTTTCGGAACGTATGTTCGAACGATGTTTTAATATACCTTTTGCAAGTTGACCAAAAATCCTTTAATTCGGATCCCGAAGTATCAGATCGCTAAATACCGAAAATTCCGTTCGAGAAAAGGCGCTGGCACAAGTGTATTATATCCGAAGGGGAGTACTATCAAGGAGGCAAAATTAAAATCGACGAATAGATAAAGATTTTTAGAGAAAAACCTCGTAACTTTTAAACGAGCGAACTCCGCGCACTAGGATCTAAAGTTTTAGCATTTCCACGTCGAATTGTATGATATTACGTTGAGAAAAGTTGAAAATTTTTGGTCCCCTGAGTGAAAGTTCAGGCGCAACGTATTATGTCATGTCAGAGATGTGTCTCGACTATGCTAGCAAAAAGACGGATCAACGAAGAATGCAGATCGGCGGGTAGGAGGGAGAGGACCACCGCAATTTGAAAGTATCCGTCCGACATGTGAGTCACGCGTTAAACTGTGTCAGAAAAGCTAGCAGTCGGTGACTGAAAGGCTGGCGAAGCAAGGATGAGACTCCCGGTGCGTTCCACCGGTGTTGGATTTTTCGTATTGGCAATTAGCGGGGCGAGTGCCACCGCGAAGGAACACGGAGGGAAAAAGGAAGCGAGGCGAAACGAATGTATAAGAAACAAGAAGGCAAAAGGGAGCGAAAAAGAGAGAGTGAGAGAGAGAGAGAGAGAGAGAGAGAGAGAGAGAGAGAAAGAGCGACGCCAAAGTATTTATATATCTTCGCATTCCCGGCTGCCGGAGACAGGGGCTTTTCCTAGTAAACCCGGAATAGGTACCAAACAGATGAGCCTCGAAAAGAGGATGAGAATTTCTCTCGGCCGCCCATTACGGGGTCACATTGTTGATGGTGATTTGTTTTCCCTGCCTCGGACGCGAAACCTGCAAGCACCTGTCCCACGATACACTTCCGAGAACTACAGTCCTTGTTCGGAAGTAGTTACCGCATCCACCGGTAAATATTATTCGGACCACGGAAGATGGTATCGTAAAATTCTTCTCCTGATGCGTTAGTCTCAACAGTTACCAGAATAGTACGGCAATGTCTCGATATAACGTATATGAGAATTTCGGAATCGAAATATCATTTATCGCGGGTACAGACTTTATTGACTTTTTAAAGATTACTCACATTCTGAAACTCCCCCAAAATGCAGATAATTGCAGAGCAAAATAGTCCAAATTCTTACCTGCAACAAAAAGGAAATACCGATTAAAAAACGAGTTAACATCATGGAAATTTCGTTGATTTAACGTGTTCAAATTGTATATTCTTAAGACGCTCGCTATAGTTTTAATACTATCAGAGGTGACAATCGTGTATGCCGTATTATTAAGTGCACAAATTAATTCGTAGCCCTTTCTGCATTAATTTGTTTATTCAGAATTGACTGGTCCATCAAAGAAGACGTCCTCGTTTTCTTTGTTTATCAGTCGTTACGTAGAATAGCGTGAAGCTGACGACGAAAAACTAAAAATACTGTTCTATTATTTTTGCAATTTACTAACATTATTTCGCTCCTGCGTCCAGCAGTGAACGCGGACAGTTTTTATTTCGCACGAAACGTCTAGTGATGAAAACTGTGTGCGGCACCGGTGTGAAATTTAAGGATTAGTCATTTCTCCATAAATGGCTTGTAATTGGGACGGATATCCTGTGCAGGGAACGTTAATTAACCAGCGCGCGAACCATCCAAAAGCAGTTACCGTTAGCGACACAGACGTATAAGAAATTTATGAAGGAAGAACCTTGGGGACAAGAGAATGCATCGACCTTGGATACGTGCAAGATCAGCGCGAAGAAGCTTGGAGCGTGAAAAGGTGAAGGCCGAACCTTGTCGAAGGCCTGTTCGAGCCCACACACGACGGCCGATTACCTCAAAACGGCCGCAATTAACGCGGATTATTAATTAAAACCGCCGACGATTTTATCGAGCGAAGCTTTTATCGGGCGGGCCGCGTCGAATCTCGCGCGATTTATACCTAACTGCAGCCCTAAATTATAGGTTAATGTGTAATTCGATTTAATTGCGCCCCGTGAACAGCCCCATGGAGTAATTCGGTGTAACGTAAACGGGGAAATTAATTATCTCCATAAAAATATTCTTCGATTAGGACGAAAAGTATTCTCCGATTATTCCGCGCATACAGGACGACTCAAAAATAATATCATCGAGCTCAAAACGAAAGAGCTCGATCTCTTTTAAATCGCCCTGTACAATGGCCACGAAGTTTCGTCGATTTTTCTACTGGCACCATCAATTACCTGACATTCGTTTTGCCGATAGAAAGTGCAGATGTAACGGATGCGCAGGTAAAAGTTCTGAAGTGGGATTAGGCTACCGAAAGCTGTAACAAAGTGAAAATGCATAAACACGAAAATAGGCTAATCGTGAAATTAATTTTTACAGTGTATCGGAATCCGTGATCCATGTAGAAATAGCACAGCATTAGAAAATTATCTGGATACATTAATGCTGGAACTACCGAGCCACCTACACACGTACAGTACATTATAATGACAATAAGATCGAACATACTTAAATCTCGTACAATTTTTATTATAAGAGGCAATGAAGAATTTCATCGAAAAATTTCTCAAGAACTTATCTTCACATTTTCGTGTCCTTCCTTAAAAATATATGTATGTAAGAATACAGTAAAGAAAACTCATTAAGTTTCTTCCTTAAATCAGCAATCCTAGCCCACTTCTCCAGTGTATGTAGCATCTGGGAATAAAAAATTTCGCAAATTTATGTAAGTTCTTTCATCGATCCGTCTGAAATACTAACATATATATCATACCTGTCGTCCACAGAAAACAGTGCCAAGGCAACGCGAAGCAAAACAACGGAGCGCGGAAAATTGATTCAGCATCGTTTATGCAAAATTCGAGGTCGCATTTCTAAGCGTTAGCAAACGTGTTGACACGGCGACTACAATTATTTTCTAAACGCGTTCCCGTTACCGAACAATTTTTGGATGTTGACTTTGCGAAAACGGCGCGGTAAACAGCCATAAATTCCGGTTCACGCGTCCGCCATTCGTCTTGAACGTGATCGCGTCTAGCGCGCTCGCGCGTCGGTTTACGGCGTCGTCCGCGCCGCGCCGCTTCGATAATATATCACAATTATTATGAAAGGGCTACAATGATCCATATTTACTGTCAGATTATGTTGCACGGCTGAATTAGCAGCAATGCATCACGCGCCGCTTAACGATTTCGAGCGAGCGGCCCGGCCCGACCCGGCGCGATCTATTTACTTCGCGAAGTCAGCCGGTAACGTTGTGCTCTGAATTATTAAGCAACTTCTAAGCAAACGGGGGATGACAGTGCCTGCACCGCGCAGCTTGGAGGATTGCCACATCTCCGTTGGCATCCGGACCAGACAGCGGTTCTGCGCGGCCATTGAAACGCTAACGTCGGACTTCTTGCACGATTGCGCCCGCGATTCTGCTGACCGTATCTCCTCTTTAAAAGTCGCTCGTTACTCGATGGAGTCTGAAATATCTCGCTTACCCAATCTACCAGGAAAGTTCGACGTAACGCGCCTGATCGCGTAGAACCCGGTCTCGTAAATCATTTTGCCGTGCCCTTCCGGGTCCACGTTTTTCTACTTTGATCCATCTTCTTGCCGAACTTCCCTTTTTCCCAAAGAAACCCTCGTATCGGTAACCAACATTACATTTGTACAAGTATAAATTAATACAGGCTGTTTCAAAAATGTCATTCAATATTTATGTGGTATTTAGAACACATTGTGCTGAGTAAAAGCACGCGATGCTTCAGTGTTTATAAACCGCGTTCTGAATTCAATGAAAATAATGAATTATTCAAGTGCCTGTATTAAAGTGGAAGAAGGACACGCGAAAAATGAAAATGTAAATATCAAAAGGTCAGTAGTAAATGAATCATGATGTTAGCAAACAAAAATGTTGACCTTTCGACCTGTGTTTACCACGGCTTTCTTACTCAGCGTAATGTGTTCTATCACAAAATGAAAATAATTAATAAAAATTCCTATAGAAATAAATTTTTTGTCCCTATACAACATTTTTTATATACCATATAAATATTTATTTTTTTAACACCTTCTATACATATAAATTCGTCAACGAGGAACGTTTCAGTATCGAACGAGAATGTATTAATAAATGTTCAACGCGTAAAGCAGCGTAGAAGCGGAGAGAGAGAGAGAGAGAGAGAGAGAGAACCAGCTTATATTAGAGTAATTCTTGGATTCGTGACAGTGTTAACATTTCATAGTGATCTGCGACGCAGTTTTGAACTGCACGTTGACGACCAACCACTCTGAACCTAATTTTACTCCGACCTGTCGCGGATGATTTCGCGATGAGCACTCTGATATTCGCTTTGAGTGCATCGTATCGGCCGAAACGGTCGAGATAAATAATAAAGCAGAAGGGTTGTTTTGCTATATTAAATATTAAATACCGCGCATCCCCTTTACGATTCTCGGTTATCCCCGCGTAAAAATAAGATATACGCCGACAAAGATCTTGAACTTTCCTCGGTGCAGGCAATCGTTCAGTTTCGAAAGCTGGGCTACGGAGCGCGATGTGACAGCGGTCGGTTTAACGCACGTCATTCAAACACCGCGTCGCGCCGGTCCCAAGAAGATACATCAGATTCAGACTATTTTCGCGTCGCAGATTTCCCTGTCCGTAGCATTTCACGTGTCACACGCGGCGGAGGGCGTATTTCACGCTGCCAATCCGCGTTTCGCCGTACGAAAACAAGAGCAAACCGAAAGAGACGATGCTTCAGCACCAACGGCGGCGGCGGCGGCGGCGGCGGCGGCGGCAGCAGCAGCAGCAGCAGGCGTTTGAACGATCGGCCGAGTAAGAGAGTTTCGCGAGCGAACGCACCTGCTTCGGCTTTAACTGTCTGGGTAAACGCGCGCGGACCCCGATTTGCATGTGCAACGGCCGACGAAGATCTTGATGGGAACACGATAGTTATCTAGACCGAAACGGGGATGGCGCACACGCCTCGAGACGCGATAAAACGCGCGCACGCGATGCGATCCGTCGCGCCGGTGGTCCCCCTTCGCAACGGGCTCTTATCGACGCGCTTGGTCGTCGCGGAACTGCGAGCCTCGATCATCGAAACGGGTCCTGACGATCTCGTAAATCCAACACGGATACTTTCGACAACACGGTGACCGGTTTCACCCGGATCGTCGGTTTCTTTCGGCCTCGATTAACCCCGTGAACTACTATTTTGTGGATACAGCGAACTTCTTTGCCGTTCGTAATTTGACAGCAACGAGATGGAATTTTGTTTCGTCGTGTAAAATAAAAATCCTCGGCAGCGATTGCGGAACTTTTTTCACTGTATAACTCTGTTCTCAGATATTTCGAATGTTTCACTGTTTTATATGTCACCAAATTTCTTCATAGATACATGAAGATCCGCTGACTACTTATCGGTCCGACTTGACGTTGCAACGCAAGGGTGTTCCGAGAAGTTGAAGATTTCGAGGCCAGTTTCCTAGCGACAGCGACGGTATGTTTCAGAATCGGTGCATCCAGCTCCCGGTGTAGAAATATTGATTCGATGGCGCGATATTAACGCCGGATGTAAAGTGTTAAGAGCGTGACGGGCGTGTGCTGCGAGGGCACTCGAAGCCTTTCAGGCTCGTCCTTCGTTCGAACGGGTTACAATGGGTCTTGGCTGGTTGAAAGAGAGCCGGGTCCTCGGGAACGGTCTTTTGTCTCTGGATGGTTGCGGATCGCCCACGTGGCGAGGAGAGTCCGGCACCGGGAAGTGCAGCGCGATGCGCACGTGCATCTATGACGTGGAAGACACGCACGGTTTTCGTGTTTTATGTAAATGCATCAACGCCGCGAGTCTCTCGTTCGGTGCATACGCGAGATAGTATAGCATCCTCGCAACCCGACGGCGCAGCGCGGCCCGTGATTCAGCGAAGAGGAACGACGCGGCACGTGCGAGAATTCAGCCGATTACGCTTGCTTGTGCCATACGCTTCGATTCCTAGCGGACACGTGCCTCCGAGTATAATAAGCCGGACCGTGAATCACCTGGATGCCGGCGAACCGTTCGAGGATGTCGTCCCGTTTGAAAAATGTTTATCGTCCGGCCCGGTAATGAGACCCGATACGCAATTACCGACGTTAATTAAACGCATTCTTTCCAGGCCTAGGCTACAGAGATCCATCGGCTCGATTATTGACTGATGTCTCTATTCCGATAGAGCTACCACCGCGAGTAACGCGGTACAAGCCTATCATTTCCAGGCATTCATCGATGCAAAACAGACGAGATCGAACCGCCGCGATAAGCATTTTAATGAACGCTCGCCTCTTACCGAACCTCTACAAGTCGATCGAGTCGCGCTTCGTTTACATACCAGAGCAATAATTACTGTTATTAGGATCACCGGGTATACGCCATATCGGTGTAAGACGTACGCGAGACGCTTGCCGAGAAGCTGCAGCTGCGGAACCAGTGCCCGCGATTTTTGCAGATCGCTTTTCAGGCTGCGTATCAGCCTGAAAAATTGCTCTCGGGAATCGGCGATTCGCTGCTGATGTTTATGCGCGACTTTCCGGATCCGTTTAGGAAAATTGGCAAGTAAAAGTACATAATAAAGTAATAAAATATTATGGCGTGCCTTTCTAAATACATACTCGTTACCTACGAGTAATACTTCTCGTTATTCGCTATATCGTTATCCCTATACCCTAAACTGTACATTATAAATATTCAATTTTTTTTATCGATCGTAAATTGTTGAAATCAAATAATATTTTCGGCGCTCGGGTTCGATCAATTGTTACTATTTAATAGCATGTTTGCAGTTATTCCGATCCGTGTGTGTGATCAATTATGCGAGTAACTGTGTACGCGATGGTTATGCAAGGTACTGTATACAGGGTGTCTCAAAGCTGCTCCAACATCCTCAAAGTAGGCGGTTCCTGAGGTGGTTTGAAGCGATATTTACGAAGATTATTAACGAAAAACACGGACCAATCGGAACGCGGCTACAGCAGACGAACTCTGGCTCGTCCTCTGATTTGTCCATGTTTTTCGTTATTAACGCCTAAAAGTCCCAGCGGATATTTTGCAAAAGGAAAATGTCGCTTCGAACGACCTCGGGAACCGCCCATTTCAGGATGTTGAAGGAGTTTCGAGACACCCTGTAGAGCAACGGGATCTCTCGACGAAAAACCATAAACGATATAATGGACCAGCTCGCGGTGCTTTCCATACAATAAACAGCGAGTAGCGTGAGCTCGCATCGACAGGCGGATTCGATCCATAGATCAAAACGGTTTCGCAACTCCGCGAGCATTGCTCGAACGATAACAACGGGAACGGCGCAAGCTGTTACACTTGCCCGCAATAAATATCTCGGCAGAGTCTATTACAAAATACATATTCCGTGAGAACGAGTTTTTAGCGTTTGGTATTTATTGGCACGATCTCGTCGCCTCGGTCGATGGATCGTGGCACAGAAAATCCCCGCGAGAAACTACGATTTTTCCGCGGACAATCAGGTGACCGCGTTTTTAATCTCGTCGAAAAAGAAGAGAAAAAAGAAACGAGCCTTTCTGGTAATCGAACGATCTGTTTCGATTAATAACAGAGACGGGACATCGGTCATAATAGCGATTATGTGTACAACGAAACGGTTGTTACAGCGCGCCGCGTCGTGTATCCTATCATCGATCACTCGAGAGCATTGACATTTTCTTCTGGCGACTTACGTAACAACCGTTAATTATCTACGCCACGATAGAATCGACTCTCTGACCCAATTAATCTCCGTCGCGAAGCCTGCGCGGCAGGGAAAGGAGCCACCGCTTCGTGTGAACTTTCAGCCACGATTTATATCGATTGTTCATTAATCATCGAAGGAAAACGACTGGAATCGACCGCGTTTCGCTCTACCTTCGCGGTAATTGTCAATTAATCCCCCTCCCCCCTTAACCGGGAATTATTGCGACTCAGAACGCCTGACATTGTAATCGAACGGTAGCCGATCGCGTCTGTAAAGACGAATAATTTATTCCAGAGCGGAGAAGGTCGGAAATGTTAACGAGTTCTTGTTAATTGCAAGATACCTTCCGTGTTTTTATGCGGGACAATATAATCTCATGCGGACATCATAATTATCCGCGGATGCGAAGCGCAGTTTTTCCTTGTTTATGCAGCAGAACTATTGATTGCAGTAATCGGCTTCTATTTAATAACCGTTCTCATCGAGCGACACGTAAAAAAGCGAATTTGCACGAACAGTTTAATTCAATCGGAAAGAACGATGGACAAACGGCTGGCTGTAAGAAGTGATATTAAATGATTATGCTGAAATACAGATGAATAGGGTATTAAGTGGCGCTAAACAAAAATTTTTCAAGGTGGCAGCATGTTTAATGTAGTAGTTTCTCTTTAATTCTCGATCGAGGTGGAGTATTAGGACCCGAGTATCACCGTGTATAATCATCTGTTACAATCATCTGTTGTAATAGCAGACTGTAAGAAAAGAGGAGCGCTGCCTAGACGAAATGATGACGAGCCGAAGAGAACAGTATCGAATAGTGATCCTGTTAATGATATTTAACAGGAAATCTATCGAGCACCAAAAGCGATTAAAATGACAAGGCTCTGTTCATTTCGATTTTGTGCAATTTTTATTACAATATTTGCTCGGACAAAGAAATTCACCGAATCAATTTCCGTGTAAGCAAAAATATAAAACCGATTATTTTACCGTGATACATTTAGTGTTAATGTTTCCTATCGCACGCGCAGTTACCAATCAGAAGAAATTCCGTGATTTTCCTCGTTTAAGTTTTCCAGGCAAAGAGTCGAACTGTAGGTAGCGCGTACACGACGGTGCATAGAACGGGCCGAAAAAAAGAAATGTGCGATCATGGCCGTGACACTAGCAGCGGCAAGGTCGCGTAACAAAAGGTCTGGCTCCACATGATCCGACTTCGTCACGAACGGTCTCTTCGTGACTGGCCTGTTCCGCATCGTATCGTGCCGTCGCGGCGCATTGTGAAATTAATTAGAAAAACGTTGACCGGGCTCGATCGAGCTCCGAGACTGATTTATTCTGACCGCGAGTTAATCGATATGCTGGAAGCGCGGACACCGACGCGGCGCAACGCTCATTTCCATAATGCACGCTCTACCGAGAGACGCAACGACGGAAAATGTAGGACGATCCGGATTGGTGAGTCGCGTGACAGAGAACAGAGTCCGATTATTGTAACGGGCCTCTGTTGATTGCTGCCTTGTCGCGATACCGGGATCCGTACGAGCGGACGCCGGACGGTAGAAAGAAAATTCACGGTGAAGAAACGGAATCGATTTCTCTCGAACAATTTAATAACATCGTGCCGATCCGCTACATAATTTTAGTCTCCTTTAAATCGAGATCAAATTCCATTTTGTTGTCGATATATTTGGTTGTACTAAAAGTTTCTTTCACTATGTGTACATTCCATATTGTTAGATAACATCACGATCTTCTGTTCGTTAATGTTCTATTATTTCTTAACCCCTTGCCGCACAATATCGTGTCAGACGATTGAATAGTCTCGCGGAGTTATTTTTGTACTGTGAAAACACATTAAAAAACACTGTTCACGGAGCTCGCAGAAACCCGGCCTCCACAGTTTACATCGTACATCTCGAGTCATTTCCCGGTCAACCCCTGATTTCCTCCGCTGTCCGACAAGGCGATCCGCGCATTTCCGACAAACCACACAAGGTTTACGGTGCGAACAATTGAGGACAACCTGATTCTTATACAGGGTATCCCGAAAATGTATTTCCTGAAATTCTTGAAAAGTATTTTTTTTTCCTTCGCGAAAATGTTCTCCGATGCTTTGTTACGCAGTTATTAACGAAAAACGCGGACCAATCGGAGCGCGACTAGTAAAAATTACAATCTGTTTTCTCAGAGTAAAGGATACCAGATACATATTATTGTATACTCTGTATATACAGAGTGGACCATGTAAATAGGAACACCTATCTTCAGGATTTACTGTCCTCTGAAAAAAATCCTCGAGGATGAAATTAACACTATTTCAGGCTGAAACTCGGACATGATTATTTTGCTCAAAATCGCATCAATGTCAAGAAAAGGTATCCACCGAATTTAGTTTTCCATTATCTATCATGCTGTCATAAAAAATATGCTTTTCCATTTAAAAAAATACAGATGAACTTGAAATCGTATTTAAAAAATGACCCAAAAGAATTTCTCGTTTACCATTACACTCGTCCCGTGTGTAACTTCATCTTCGTGAGTTTTTTCATAGCACCGTAAATGCGGAATTTACATTTCGGTGTTCCTATTTAGATGGTCGAATTGATACAGTGCTGAACGACTCGTGCAATTACGATCGGTTCCTCAGAAAATCCCCGATACCGTTCACCCGCGGCGAAATTCGAACAAACAGCGAATAAACGTCTAAAGTATTCCCTGATTTACAAATCATAAAGACGCGCGCGCGTCTTTATCGTGGACAAATGTCCCGGTCTAGTCAACGATGTTTTCCGGCGGATTGATAGTCATCGCGCGTGCCTTGTTGATGGTCGTCGGCGTCTCGACAATAATGTCCCGCGGTTTCCTGGTTGTAAGCCGGCGGCAAATTCTAAGTTCAACTACCGTCCGCGCGCGAGTCGTGTCAAAGGTGACGGTGAAAAGGTAAGACAGAACGAGACGAAGAGAATAGCTGCGAGGAACTCTACCCGTGTAGGAGATTGCTACTTCGGTATTAAATTACACCGAACGGAACGGAACAGGGATAATTTATTTAACCGTTTGTATTTCAGTTTGCTTTCAAGCGTTGTTCGCCTGCCGAACAATTAAACAAATAAATTGCAGCTTCGAATTTGTTTGTTTCGCCGCCTCTTTTACTCCGCTCTATGGTTCTGTCAGCTGGAGAGCAACTGTCTCGGGCATGGAAAGCTTTTGAAAGCGTCAAATGCTGTTACGCCACGTTTAACAGTGGTCGTCCGTAATCCCGTGACGGCGTAATTCCACAAATTACGAGCTCGGTACAAAGATGAAAGTACCATCGCGGTGTCGCAAAGCCCCGTTGAAGGGCTCGCAGGAAATGGAACGAAGGAACGGCGGTGGCTGATAAAAGTCGAGACAAGAGATCTCGGTGTGCGAACGGGTCGGTAATTGAAGAATCCGAGGAGAAGTGGCAGGCCACCGCCTCTTTCCCGCGGCCTCGCGATACGCAGAACGCCGGAATAATTTGAAAAGGTGGCGCGGTGCGGCTGGAAAGCGGATCGCCGAACGACGCCGGCGCAAATGAAAACGGAATGGGATTAAACGCGAGCATCTGCATTATCCATGGATAACGCGAAGACGCGCAACGTCGGGCCGGGTCGTGCCGGGGCGAAACAAGAATACGAGGCACGGTTTCGTCGCATCAAGTATTCCGCGGCGAATACGGCGCGGCGACGCCGCGGAGCAGGCTGGGAGGAGAGGACGCAGAGGAGGAGAGAGGGGCCGAGGAGAGCTCGAGGAGGAAGAAGCCAAGATGAGTTTCGAGCGTGAAACGCGCTGCGCAGACTGGTCGGCGTCCTCGTCTCGTTCGCGAGCTGCATTTCAATCGAAGCTTATATTAACCATCCCAGTTGCATTCTTTGACCTTCGCCAGTGCGGTGGTCGGGAGGTACATGCGCAGTGCCGTAGGCACGCAGGATCAAGCGGGGGCGTTACTTGCTCTCCGCCGTTCGGTTTAAAGGGACGCTGTTGCTGTTATGCAAGAATCGCGGACGGCCCGTCACGTCGTCCTGCGTTTCAATGAACTCGAAACGCGCATTATTTACGTTACTCCGCCAAACCAAATACATACCGAGTTATAAGCGATACCGAAAGAAAATAAAATGAAATGTAAAACGATCTTACAATGTTTTGATCCGTCTTACCTCGGTCACTTGCTTGACAATGTTTACGTCGACACTTGGTCGCCGGCTACTCATTTGTTTTCAACGAATTGGTAAGAATAACAGTTCCCAGCTTGATTTTATCGTTTTGTTTTGATTAGATGTAGCTACTGTACGATGATTGCAAATGCAAAATTAAATATATACAATAAATGTTGAGAAAAGAGATTGAGAGATCGTGGAACGAACTAAGAGAGGTGTACCCGAAATCAAAACGGAGCTCGTGATCTAGACGCCGAATTGGAGAAGAATCACCCCAGTTAATTTAAAAAATTTTTTAAATATAAGATATTTCGGTTCATATATTTGACGTACAATTTGATTTACTTGTTCTCGACGTTAGAAATAAAATTAGCAAGTACCATTTTTATTTCATAAATCATTTAATAATAAAAAATTGTCAAATCCAAATATGAATAAGTGTCCGGTGACTTATGGACGAGGGTATGCGTATGTTTTCATCGACATTCTGTTC
This sequence comes from Lasioglossum leucozonium, assembly GCA_028454225.1. Classification (NCBI taxonomy): domain Eukaryota; kingdom Metazoa; phylum Arthropoda; class Insecta; order Hymenoptera; family Halictidae; genus Lasioglossum; species Lasioglossum leucozonium. The sequence continues at coordinate 3,350,540 of CM052212.1, read as the reverse complement.
TCGCCGACTACGTGTACACGATCGTGTATCAATAATAAGTGCTGAATTCGAGGAGAACAACGCACGGACTTACGCCTCGCCCTGGTGTTAGCCAATGTGTATGTGTCCGGTGAGAACAGAATGTTGATAGAAACCGATGTCGGTGGAAACAGAATGACAGCATGTATCCGGGGAAATAGCGTCGATGTAAACATTCTCGAGGAAGCGAGAGTCGGTCGAGTATGGTTGCGAGACGAGGAGAAGGTCCCTGGCAGCAGTGTTGCCAGATGAGGGGAGGGAGCACGAATCGAGGGGAAAAGTTGCCCTCTCTCTGCCAGTACCGAACGCGCGCACGACAGAGAGGGAAGACGCGTCACGTGACCGAGTCGCGGCGGAAGCGTGTGGAATAGCGTCGTAGAGGGGGAAGGTAGAGTGGAGACACAAGTCTTGCCCCGGGGACCTTCTCGTCGCGTCACTGCTGTAGATTCATTTGTTTTCAGGTAGGCTGCCTGCTGGCCAGAGGACGAAATACGGCACAGTTACCTCGCAACTACCTAAACCCTTGTAATAATAATCAAAATATAAACTGTATTTGAGATACAAATGTTTATTCTATACGTTTTATTAAGGTATTACAATGAAAAGTATTTTGAAATTATCTTAAGACTTATCTTGTGACGTCACGGTGTCCCATCATCTTTCGGACACTGAATTCTCGGTTTTCCTATACACGTACTATACCTATGCCGGGTCTATTAGTATACATGGTCTTAGGGCAGTCGATCTCCCCGACTGTTTAGGATCCGTTTACAAAGATCCGACAGATGCGTTTGACCGGACGAAATTGAGAGTCGCGTGTGCCGGGCGGGACCTCTTTAAGGGACGAAGACCAAAAAGAAAAAAATATAGAGAAAAGAAAAAGTATTCTATCCGTCTGAAAGGGTAGGCGACTCTTTGTCCGTGGGTTCCAGCGTCTTCAAACATTTTCGCGAGACAAAGGGCTGCTTTGCACCTTCCCGGCGACGGGGGTTGCGACGCCAATGCGTATGTCGAGGATACGGGAGGAAGTCGAAAGAACGTGAATCGAAGCGAGTCCCATTGAAAGAGAGGAGGGTCGCAGACGTCCGTGGAAGAAACGGGCTGCGTTCTTTTACGTCATACCGAAGTCAACGCACCTCTTTTTAACCGGGCCCGAGACCGGCCCGCGACGGCCCGTGCATTTCTGATCGGTGCTCGACGCGGGTCCAGCGACCGGACCTGGAAACTCAGTGACGCGAGCTCGACGTGTTGGATTTCTAGTCGAGGAATCGAGCGGCAAACTTTTATTCAAAATTATTCTCAGGAGCGGTTTCCACGTACTGCTTCGTGCTAGAGTCTCGAGCTTGAACCGCTTACTACTCGCTTTCGTCGGAGTAAATTAAACTTGAGTAGATGAAATTCTTTGAAAATTGAAATAATCATCGTCTATCGAAATAATAATTGAACTTAGTTTCTATTCCTTGCGATCGACGCAGACAATTTTTATTTCGCATAAACATCCGCAGTCTAACTAAAACACTCTCAGCTGATATAATCGGTGAACTCGAAAGGCTGTAAGCTCTTCTTCGGAAGGCCAGTAAATTAAGGACAAATTTGCAAAGATAAGAAAAAGATTGAACAAGATTTTTACCAAGTATAACGATAATTTATTTATTTTTCCACTCATACAAAGAGTTTCGGCTAGCTTACTTTGTACGTCTGACCGACTCTGAATCGCAGCGCGTCGCAGTTTACTATGCGTCTCTGGCCGGCGTTTAATGAACAAATCTCCTTGCAGAGTCACGTGTCGCAGCTCTTCCTTCTTGCCTACCACGGAGTTATTCGGATCCGTTCCCGTTTACGTGCCGCTTTAATTACCGGCAGCCTGCCGCGTTAATCGCTCGGCCTCTCTTTTTTACCTGGTTGCAACCCTGATTAACCTTGCGCCGATTATCTCGGATGGAAAGGCTATTGGGTAATTTACAATTAGAGCGCGTGGCGGACAAAGCCGACGGAATGGGACCGAGAGAAAAGGTTGTAGGGCGAAAAATGGCCGCGCCGGTTCGGCCTTTGCAATCTTCGGTCAGGAGGATTGCCGGGTGAATGGCTCCGACGTCGAGCTTCTGTAGCATAATAGAAATTTATAAAATACCGGATGATAATCAGCAATTTTTACCTCGTTGTTACTGCGAGGAAACTTTTGTCAACAAAAAGAACAGATGTTCCGTTGTTCTATTATTTCATCTTCTATATTTCTGTCTATAGAGTCTTCGATTTAGTGGGACTTTTATGGAAGGAGTTCGGATTTTTATGGACCGTTCAAATGCAGCGCAACGCTAATGCAGTGTTACAAGGTGACAAAGGTGCGATCAGCTATCGGGATTCCGCAAACCGGAAGATTCGCGCGTTAAGTTATCAATGCCGTCTCTAAATGAATAAGGGCAACCGGAGGCCAGCCGCGTGTATAGACAACCGGCCGAATAAATCACCGGCGGACGCTAAACAGAACATACGTCTCTGGTTGGATTACTATAATGCAGGATGTGAGATAGTGCACCGCGGTATGTATGCCAATTTCCAGATGCATCCGCAACAGAGAGAGGTCAACAGCCCCGTCGCGCACAATACGTATTTTGCGCCGGTGCACTCCGCCCGGTATATGTATACGTACAGATATTTCAAAGGCCGGTGACGCAATATAATATTCCCGTGTCGAACAATACACGAATTTCTGAAACGTTAAACGCGCGTTATCGCAAAACACCGTGTCTCGTACCGATATTCGCCACGGTAATATCGTCGACGGCGGCGCATCAGAGTTTGCACGAAATGTGAAAATCATGGTTTTGAGCCCGTGGATGGACCCTCTGAGGACCGTTTAGCGTTTGCCCGCGAAATGATATAGTCCAGACTCCGTTAGGATACTCCGCAAAATACATACACACGGTTCGAATAACCAAAGCACCGTCCCAAGAATTGTCGAAAATCACCGCTTTCGCGGGGAAAATACCGTGATTCTGTCACGTCGAATATCGTATTCTCGCGCGCTTCGGGACGGCCAGTGTTGAAAATGTTCCGCGATAAGAATTACTTACAATTAGCGACACCGAACATTGTAGCAACATAATAGGATCCTGTTTCCGAGCGTTCGATAGCATAACAGTGCGCATCGTGCAGCACCACGTAATGGGGTTTACAACATCGTGAGAGGTGACTGAAAGATAAAGAGACAGCTCGAAATGATTTACACGCTGCTCGTAATCACTATGGAAAACAAGGTCCGAATGTATCCCAGACAATTACCACGAATAAAGCAAAATAGCTAACACACTGGTACGAACACAAATTTCGAAACCGAGCTTATCTTTGTAAGCTGCTAGCAAAGAACTGAATTTTAACGAATGAGTAATAGTAACATAATAATTAGACGGCAGATTTTAAAGACAGTTAAGTGAAATATGTACTAAACGGTAGAAGCTTTAGAAGAAAAATTGTTTCCTGTTCTCAGAAAAATTCAGAAAATTATATCGGTTTAAAAAATTCAGTCTAATAATAATAATAGTTAGTTATTGTGTACGGAAATTCTGAACCGACGAAATCGCGGAAAGTGCTGGATGGCGAGGACGTTGGATTCTAAATCAAGGTATTATTAGACTGTAATCAAACGGAAGGAACTAATTACCATCTTTAACTCGCCGAGTTCCCAATTCGAACAATCACGCCGACACACGCGTTTGTGGCTCGAAGAATACTCCAGATTCGCGATTGTGTGGGTGCGTTCCCACGATACAGAGCTGACTAACACAAAGGGAGGATCCGCATAACGCGCACCAAGGAAATTAAATTGAAATTCTGATGTATCCACCGCGCACCCGTTTCAACGGAAATTGTGCCAGAGATGTTTAAGCGGAACACCGCACCCCTTCGACAGGATTTTCATTGAAAACCGAAGCCATGCTCTCGGCTACATCCCTGTCGGCACCGTGATCGCTCGTTTCGTTCGTATTAATTAATGCCCGGTCCAGTCGATACGTACGTGATTCCTGATTCGCGCTCCGCGAGTCGGAATACTCTGGTAAACGAACTGCGTGTAGTTTAATCATTTATCGATAACCTCGAATAATAACCCCCCTTAATTATCTGAAGAAAAAAAAATTTATTACTAGACTGCGAAATAAGAATATTAAAATTCAGGGAGCAGGAGTTGAATGAAAATATGTTCCTCCTTCCGATAATTTTAATAAGTCGATAATCATGTAATACTTCGGATCTTTATAGAGTATAAAAATTGTCTCCATAAATTGCAAGACACAGAAACGATAATTTCCTTCTTTTTTGAATAATTTCATAAAGTCGGAGAGCGCTCTTTACCTTTTGCTTTGCAAATGCGACCAATAATAATTTTTAAAAACAATTATTTACACGTTAGTTAGTAAATTAATCCTTCTAACATCTCCAAAAAAAGCTCAAATCGTTTGGTCCAATTTTAAAGAAGTTATTCGGTTTTAAAGAGTGTATAGAAATATTTATAGCACCCCTTCGAAGTAAACTTTCGTCGACAAAGCAGCTGCGTTTCAAGTGTTTTTTAACGTCTCTGCGGGACGTTTCGTGGAAGTCGACGATTCCCACTTCGCGCTGATCCCTTTCTAGCGTCGACGAGAACCAAGTGGGGATTAATCGGACGGTTTTGGGAAACGCTGTGTTCCGCAGTTTGGATCGAGCGATTTACCGATAGTGGCTCTAACCTTGTCGCGTTTACCTTGCCGTATAGCCCGACTGCGACGTGTTCCGAGCAATGTTTGCGTTTATGCTCCAGTACGTATCGTGGCAATAAGTGCCATTAATCCATGTTCTTGATCTCGAGCAGCTCGTGTCTTAGATCAATGTATCCGCGCGAACACATTGAGGACCTTCAACAAACGAAATAGCTCGCGATGTTTGCGCAGCGTGCTCGTACGTAACAACTGAAACACGTACGTGATCGTTGCAATGCGATGATTACGAAACCGTTTAAAAAAAGAGAGAGCGAAAAAGCTGCAGCGACAGCTTAAAAAAAAAGGAAATTAAAAGCGGTTAACAACGACTGATACTCACGCGGCTTTCGGTGCACGAGGTATAATACAAGTGGAAGCTCGCCGTGTCCCGTTCGTTGCGGTCGCGGATTTAAAACGGTGGACGAGGCCGTGAATTCAATGAAACGCGCGCACACGTAAAAACGAGTCACACAGAAAGGGCAGTCATAAATCGAGAACGATCGTCGGAACGGATGTACTGTGAATGTTTTTCGTGACGTGGATCAATGAATCGAATGTATCTGGAGCTGAATCAAAATCCGCGGGGATGCTGGCCGGGCCGGCGGCTCGGCAACGGAACGATAAATGGCACCGATCCGTAAGAAGAAAGGAGAACCAAAAAGAAAGAAAAGAAAAAAGAAATAAAAAGGGAGAGGAAAAGAAAAAGCAACACACACACACACACACACACACGCGGGCAGTGCGCTGAGAACGGCAGGGACCCTCGCGACTGCGACATCGAAGAGCAAGAAGGCTTCTTCGCTTCCTCTAGATTACCAGTTTATCGAAGCCTTAATCAATCGGCCATAAATTGGCAAGCTGTCCGACCCGATGGAAAGAGAGCCCCCGACCACCGGGCGGTTGGCTCGCTTGTCGTTGATCCATCGCTTCCGATTCCACGGCGATAGAGCCGAGCTTCTGCCGGCGGATATTCATTTTTCAAACCGGTGGAAACGCCGTCGAAGCTGATTTTTCCTAAAACGAGGAACACGCCGAGCGGATTCCTCGCTCCGAATCGCGCTCGGCTCGTCACGGCTCGTTTCGACGCGTCATTGCGCGCCGAAAATGCGATTAAACCGCCTCCTTCCGGCCCGTCAAAAAATAATAATCCGGCTCGGTAAATAATCGTCGCACAACGGCGGCGCGTGCTCGGCGAATCGGATACGAGAGGAACAAGTGTCCTCGGGGATCCTCGGGGATGATTCGGGACGCATCGACGAACGAGGATGTGCGCAAAGAGGTGCCCGTGATGCAGATCCAAGGAATATTTCGACGGAGTTCAGCGGCAGCCAGACAGTATCGATTCAAACAATTTTCCATTATATCCGGAGCGAGTTGCCGGAACGGAAAGCTACGAGAGCGAGGCTGCTCCGGAATATACCGGAATTCTTCCGAGAAATTCTGGGTAGTAAAGTTGAAGAGGTGCTCGGGGCTATGGGGCAGCTTTCGAAAGTTCCCAAAGTAGAGTGCACCGGCTAGAATGTAATTTTATCGAGTGTGTCCTTGATCTTGTATTGGGGAGTCTATGGCGGTCTGCGGCACGGTCATGCTACTTGTGTTACTGTAATTCTTGCGCTTCAAACTGTTGTGTGCAAGCGGAGCATGCTTTTATGAGATGGGGATCTCGAGACGCCACCGCGATACTTTACGCTTTTTTACCAGTAACTTCGGAGTCATCAACAACATTTGCATCTGCCCGACACGAGCTCAGACATCCTCCGCGACAAATGGTAATGAACCATGGGTCATAGGTAGACTGCGGATCTTTATGCAGAATAAAAATTTTCTTCGTCTATAAATGGACGAAGAAATTCAAGGCCTGCAAGACTCGGTTATCTTCGAGGAGCTCCGGTCAAGATAGTTACACCATAATCTGAACGTAACCCTATCGAGAACCGTTCGCATTATCATAATTGAGGGAAACGCCCTCTAAACTGGCTCGTTCACGGTTAGACGAGAGCACCGATTGACCCCAAAACGTCCGATCGTCCTGAAGACTCTCCCCTCTCGGCCATACATTATGCAGGGATCCCGACACTCCTGTACGATGCCGGGGATCCGATGGAATGCTACCCATCCATCACCTAAGTCGGCGTTGTCGCTGTTTAGCCTGATGGACCGATAAATGTCCCCGATACGTCAGGGAGGCCAGGTCGCGTGTAAACCCGCGGTGCGATCGGTTATTTTCGGTGGCCGCGGATCCCGAAAGGCGACACGGCTCTTCAATCTTACCCGGGGAAACGGAGCAATCGGCGAAATTGCAGATCCCGATCAGCGCACCCTAGCAATTTGCTCTTCAATCTCGTTACGTCCGACTGCGGTGCAGTCGCTTTCTGTTCGAACGGGACCATCGCCTCCAGATTTGCTTCCAGAACGCGATGGCTCGCGGTCCTTCAACTCGAAAACACCGTTCGTCCATGGATTAGCGCGCCCGATCGTTCACGCTAACTCGAGGTAGGCGACAAAATTTCATGCTAACCTGTCAGGGACATCTGTAACTCCTTAAGGACTAGCTTTGCACCTGAAAGTTTTGTATGTATAATAAACCTGTAGTAATAGTAATTTTATAAGATTTGCATTCTGAAATCGGACGTTTCGTATGCAAGAACCTGATACTCCAGAGGATTTCTTTGTGCCTAAAAAGCGTTGTAACACAATGAATTAACCTGTACACAACGAATTAATTGAATTAAATAAATTCAATCGAATCGATTGTATCTCCCGCCGCGCCATTTATCATTCCTTTCAACGAGCATCGTGTGTTCCTCGGATAAATCGTTTGACCCAATTTTTCCAATCAGCCAGCCGGAATTGAATCGAACGCTCGTTTGATGAATTACCATTATTAATATCCCGTCGATGCGGGAACGGATCGAATAAGAAACTTCGGTTGCGCAACAATCAAGGATCAATTATCACGATGCTCGTCGGCCGATGCGATCGTTGCAAGATTTCGCTCGACTCGGCTTTCCCGTTTGATATAATTATATTTTATTGTGAAACTTCTGGGTTCTACAGCGGGGTTATATCGTTCGCTATCGTCGTATCTAAATGATTATTTCGGCTCGAGTCGATTCTAAATCTGCGGTTGGCGAGATTCCCGAGCTCGATCCGCGTATATCCTGGCTATTCGCTTTTAAATCCTCGTATATCCGCGATGGACTATGCCATCCACGGTTAACACTAAACCTCTACCGCAGCCGGTCAAATAATCGCTTCTATATTTTTCGTTTGATAATTATTGATATTATAAAGTTGCTTACATGGAAATTGATTCGACAAATTTTTTTATCCAAGCACAAATTCAGATAAAAATTACTCAATATCGCTTACTAGAATCGCTTTTAGTGCTCGGTAGGTTTAGCGTTAAATGGCAGCAATGCCATCTAACTTTTCAAGCCGATCGGCGCCTAATCATTCTCGGTGTTCGAACAATTTATTTTCCTATTTTTCCCGCTCCTCTTTCAAACCTTCTGGCTGGATTTTAGAATTATGTGTCAATGTTCAAACTGTCCATTTCGTTGATTTAAAAAATCGAGAGAACAATTTCTTCCAATAAACAAAATAAGAAAAGGCTCTATTTAATCCTACAAATGCCATTAACTTACTAAGATTTTGATAAGCACCGATACGGCGATTAATATGTTAAAATATAAAAAGAATCGTTGACTCTCGGTCTAATGAAAATGTTTCCTTCGCTGTTTGAACAGCCGTCGAATAAACGAGCTGAATGCTCGTGGAAAATCGTCAAGAACGGCAGCCGTTTCGCATATTTTTCAATTCGCCGAACGAGGACCGATTCGATTCCGCGTTCGAGTAAACTCTCGACCAATTCACGGCTCTTTCTCTCCCCTCTTCTTCCCCCCCCCCCCAACGTACCGACTCGTTATCGCGTATCGTTTCGCATCGATCGTCGAAGCGAAACAATACGTCAAGAAGCTTTTTCATTTGCGAACTCGAACGAGCCGTACGCGAGAGTCAACTAACGTCGCAATTTCAACTAAATAATCCGGGTTGGCTCTCGTCGAACTTCCGTTTGCACAACTCCCTGACCGCTATAATGCTTATCAATCGATACAGCGAGCCTGAATGACCGCATAATGCCTCCCCCTTGACTTCGGAATGCGAGATTGGCAAGACTCCCGAATTCGAATATCGCGTACCGCTAATTTTCCCGTCGATCTCGTTAACCGTACTCGGCACGGCGAACTGTTCCTAACGAGTCCTGGAATCGCGCTAATTATTGCTCCGCGTGAAGAACAATTAGCGATTCCGCAGCGGAAGATTCGTTTGGAACTTCCTTCGTCGCGCACAGAAATCTTCAAACAATTGCAAAGCGCACGATCTAATGTCATTTAACGCAGTCTCGTTCCAAGTTTCGATTAGTATACTGCGGATCTTTGTGAAGTAAAAATTGCCTGCAACGATTACAAGCCGCATGAACCGAATGAAAAATTCCTTCAATACACCGATTTCGTTGAATCTTTTTAATCCACTGCTGTAAAGCGTCATAAATGGAAAAATATCATTTTCTTTATGCAAAATAATATTTTCCTGTATTGATCGCAACAGGCAGTAGAATATCAAGCTGCGCAAAAATGTTGAATACCTAAAATTTTGTTACTTGTTTTTCCAGCACACTGAAAGGCTGATTTTTACGTTCCCGACGCATTTTTCAACCTGGCAGGAAATCCAATGCGCTGGAAAACCTGTCGAATTCGATATTCCACCGAAGAGTTATTCGAGGATCGCTTGTTACAGTTAGCAGAGAGACGTCATTAGAAAATTAATGGGACAAATTTGTTCAAATTAAACTACGTAATCCGCGGAGAATGTACTATTCCGTCCGGTGCTCGCAGCTGGATCCTCCGGTGATTTTTCATTGGTCCGTGAACACCGAATGGAGTAATTGCGAGAACGCGAGTGCTTAAGATAAGCCCCGAGCCGAAAGCCTCGGTGAATTATCGATCAATAGCGTTGCGGTATTAATGATGAGAGGACGCCGGAACGTCCCAGGACGCCGTAATCCTTGATTAATCGGGGAAATTTTCACGAGGTCCTATATGGAGCCCTGTTAACCGTCGATATTGCGAACGGAATATCTGTGTCTTAATATTGTTTCACAGAACCTCAGAGGCGCAGAAACGTCAGAAAAAATCCCTCCTGATCCCTCAGGATTCCGCGCCGTCATGTTGGTCCGTTCAAGATCGACGGCGCGACACCTGGTACAGCTACCAATGGGGAAACTACCCAGCCGGCTCGGCCGTAAAACAGATTTATGCCGAAGGAAGTCAAGAATATTTCGCGCATACGATATTTTATGAGGAGCATTTGTTTGCCGATAAATTTCCGCGGGAACGCCGCGCCACGGTGGTTCGACGCATTGTTGCTTCGCGACGAACGCAGTTTCCAGCAAATTATGGTGCCCGTTAATTGCGTCATTATGCCGGGTGACACTGTGTAGAATTTCGTGGGTGGACCCACGGAATCGGTTCAATCACCGACGGAAGAACGCAACAAAATGGCTAAACCCGAAAATAGCATTCAATTCGAAAATATTCGAGGCACATTCGGGTCCCGAACGTACGCATTATCGATTCGATTTGAACGCGGCCGCGGATAAAAAGCAAAATTCAAATTTAAAATTCCAATGGCGCAACGCCGGTAATCCACGGGCGATCAGTGCGTTCTTTAAACACCCACCTCGCTGCGAGGAAGCTTTCCTCGATCCAGACGCTGCTAAAAAATGCCGCGACGCGACGAGGGGAACGATTCTAATATCCTTTCCTCCGGGTTTTCCCTCGCGATATCCCAAGCAATTCTTCTTTCTTCGAACGCGTTAAAATTTTCAAAAGGCCCGCGAGCGATTCTCGTCCTCCACAAAGGGCTCTCGAAAGGCGTATCGACGCGAAGGGTGGAACGCACTCGCGTTCCTCATCTGCGTAACGTATTCGTCGCGGAAACGAGAAAATTCGGCTCGGTTCACGGTCGACGATCAGCCTCTTCCTCTCGGCTGCCATTTTTCCTTCCTGATGCATACTGTGATGAGTAGACAGCGGATGTTTATGCGTTTATGACAAAAATTAGTAGATATGATTGAAAACAGTAAAAATAATGGAAAAATTTAAAAATACAATTATTTTCGACCTATTAAACATATTAAGAGAGGAAATAAATTTCGATTTTTTTCCAAGTTGTAATCGACATAAAACAATTTTATTTTGCATAAAACTCCGCTGTCTAGTGATGAGACACAACCGGACACACTCGTGAAAAGTTGAGGAGAGACCGGTGTTTTCTGATTTCACGTATTCATAGCATTCCCGAATGCGATAGAATAAAAGAAATTTTGACGAAAAAATTTTTTAAAAAATTTTTATAAAACTAACCTGTGGATCTTTAGAGAGAGCGGTGTACGTGTCGTCTTCCAGCGGTTTCAATAAATTGGGAACACCTACGTTTTTTATTTCATCTCCCCGTATCTCTTATGAATACGTAAAATTCGCTGTCTAGCTATAAATATCATGAAAAGTTCATTTATCGAGATAAAAATTTATGTAAAAATCCGTTGTCTAGGTGTGAGATATTCGATCTCCTCTGCAGGAAACAATTTTAAATATTCCTGGCGTACTCGTGCCATTAAAAAGTCGAAACACGGGTATTTGGTCGTTTACGTCGGCCGTAAACTCGATCGTATAGGTCATCAATTTTTCGCAGTCAATTTCCTAGAAAGGAATTCTTGAGCGTGCAGATATTGTTCGAAATTTTCAAGGTATTCTCGCTAAAGGAATTACCCTCTTTTGACGATACTGTACAGCTTCGTGTGCAGCGTGTCTGCGTGAACGATCGAACCTCTCTAGGCGTCATATGAAATTCCACGGGAGCGAGTGCAAACAAAGGCCCAGATTGCGTGCGTAATTAAATTTCGATGGTACACACAATGGCCGGGGCTTGAATAAATCGGGAACGTATTGACTTTCTGGATAGTTGAAAGTCTCGGTGAAAAATGTATTAAATTCCTCGACTTTACAATCCTTTCAATCCTTTCTCCCATGGAACGTCAATGATCCGGGCACTATTACAGATTCCGAGCCCTTCCAAAGGACAAACAGACGCTCAGACTCGCCTAATGGATATTCATATCGAATGCGTTCGAAAAAAAATACTTCGCATTACGCTGAAAGAAATCGCGTCATTTGATATTTCATCTCTTTCCTTGGTTTACGCGAGTGATAATTAATCTGGCAATTTTCGGAATTTATAACGAACCCCGTATACACCGAATGCAATGCAATCTCATTATTATACTGCGGACTTTATGAGTACGTAACAGAAACGGATATTGAAATTGTTAAAATTATTTTGCTCCTGTTTCTCATTATTTATCAAACGTAATACAGGTTTTTGTGAAATTTTCTACCGAAGACGAAGTTTTAATACGCCAAGTTTCAGTTTACCTATTAGTACCGTAAATGAATTTGGTTGTATCATAAGAACAATTAAATAAACATGCGGTATTAGGCAACGTAATGGGAGAAATTTGATTAGGCGAGTGCCGTCGGACGTAAATTTCGTTATTCGAGCGCGCCACTGAAATAATACAACATCGTAAAACATGATTTTGGCGGTGGAAGCAGGAACATTATCGTTTCGGGCGCGCACCTGTACGCAACGATATAACCATAAAGGCAAAGCGGATCTGCAGACAGAAGGAGAAATTATGTCTATGGGGTACCGAAGCGAACGCTACGGGGTCATCGGTTCTGCATATTAATTAAGCGCCATCAATTAACGCTCTTCCAATCGGGTCATCGCATTGTTCGTCGAACAGACATCGCGTGCGTACGCGCCGCGCCGCGAGTAAAATTTCAGCGTGAAATCATGGCGGGAAATTAATGCTCTCATCGGAACACGCGTATCAATAATTAGTAGACAGCGGATCTTTATGCATTTATAGGAAAATTAAGTAAATGAAATTCAAAATTATTGGAAAATTCAAAAAATTGAAGTTGTCAATATATGATTTTTTCTGTATTAAAATGGTTAAGGGAAGAAATAACATTCAATTTGGTTTCTATTTCTTGCAATCGATGCAGAAAATTTTTATTTTGCATAAAAATCCGTTGTCTAATGATTAGACAAATTTTTACGACCGACGTAAATCGAAATTTTTGTAACATCAGGGTCGCCGGAATATCGAACAACGATACGAAGGGAGCCGAAGCTTTCGAACACCTACCGCCTCGCTAAATCTGCTCGTTTTTATAGTTTCCGTTCGAATATCGACTCTTATTCGAAATTAGAATAAATTGCTGGTCGTGCTCGATCCGTTTTACCGCGCTCCATATTGTGAGCATATTTCTCCATTAGAAGATTTATTACACGGTCCCGATAGGCCAGTGATAAGGCGTAATGGACGCGTTAATGGCGGCTGATATTTTATTATACCAGCGGCTGGATTCTTGTTTTAATTCTTCGGGAGTTTTCACGCTCGGGAACGTGCCGGACCACAAAAATGCGATCAGCTTTAATCTCGCGGGACGTCGAGCCTCAACGTCACCGTTGCAGTTCCACCATTGACGTTCCTACGATAACGTTACGTAATATTCGTGCCGTTTTAAAGACCACTTTCGTCATTCCCACACAGTCTGCCGTATGAAAATCGATGACTAATCGAATAGCCTAGCAGTCTGAGCGTTTCGCATTAATACTCGCTCGAACGGCAAAGCAGCCTTTCCCGTTCTTCGCGAGACAATTCCCTGGAAACGTAATTTCCACCGACGCTCGAATTCACGTCATTATTTCCAGCTGGCTTCCCATGCCGGGAAGTTGTCTCGTTTCAATAAAAATTCACTGCATTTAATCGATACAATTTATTATAGAAGAAATTTTGACGTAATTCACATCCGATTTATGTGAAATTCGATACGACCGAAGGTGCCATTCATTATTTAACTCGTCATTTGCTTAATAATGAATCTTTATGCAATGAATGCATTGTGACCAAATTGTGATGATTAAATTTGCATCGTGTACGTTAGTCGAAGAATTTTTCGGCACAACCGAATATCAAGAAAAATCGATGTCGAATAAAAACGTATTTCTGCCGTGGATGGTTTTATAAAGTTCGAAATAATCTAACGGTAAATATTCCGTTATATCGATCGCAAAAATTTTAAATAAATTATCCGTGATGTCAGCGCTACAGGTTCGATCCAATTTTAACTATTTAAGCAATTTTGCAATTAGAAATTCCCCGACGTTTCGATCCTAATGTGGATCATTAGGGAAATTTCTAATTGCAAAACTGCTTAAATAGTTAAAATTGGATCGAACCTGTAGCGCTGACATCACGGATAATTTATTTAATCTAACGGTGTTCTTAAATCTTTTACTGTTTCGTGTGTTACTCGGTCGGTATTTTTACAAACGTATAAAATCCGCAGTAATCTATATTGCACGTTGGAGAATTTTTTAAGGACGTCGTTAGAGGTCCCGAATTTTACAGAAACTGCGCGGCGAATAAAAGGAATAACCGTAAAAAAAATGAAAGCAATAAGAGCCCAGGAAGGACGGAGCTCGATATCGAGAGCTCCATACAGCCTCGTGTGGTCGGAGAGGCATCCTCCTTCTTACCTTCTTCGCGAGCAGCAGATATGGTGCATTTACCTTCGGGATCCTCGTGAAATGTCCATGAAACGATAAGGCAGCCCTTTAGCGGCCGACACCTTGCAGAATCGTTACTCACTTATCGCTTTTTGGGAGCACTAAAAATTGCAGCCGCACAAGATACGGCTGAAGGTGAACAGGTGTGGACTAAGAATACGTGCACCGTGGATCGTAGGTCGTCGCGAGGTAAGATTAGCGAGAATGGGATGCCCGACGCAGAAAATACCGAATAAATGGACTCGGGTATTTTTAAACAATCTGCGTAACTTATTATCGGATTGTCGGACGTAAACTCGTCGCGCGATCCTTTTGTGATCACTACTAAACTTACGAACAACTTCCACGCGATTCCTTCAGGCATCGTTCAACATGATTTTATAGACATTTAGAATAAAGTAATTGAGCACTTCTCCGCTTAAGTTATGTTTGCAATGTTTAATATAAGTACACGTGTATACAAATTATATGTCACGAATACCGTAGAGGGATTCTATACCTCTGGATCGGTGGAAATCTGTTAAAAAATTGGACCGCAAAATTGACCTTGACCTTTTCTTTTAAGGTTCAAAAATTTTTTATCGTATTCATCGCAAGGAACAAAAGTCTCGAGGGATCCAAATAAAAAAATTGCAAATCTGAATATTTGCACGAGGAAATTCAAGAACCAAGATTAGACGAATCCTATCGAATAGAATTGGAAGAGCTCCACGAGCAAGGACCTAAGAGAACGACTTCTTGGCCTAGAGACTTCCAAACTGCATAAAGGTTTCATGCAGCAGGTCTTGGGTTTAATAGGATGAACGTGCACAAAAAGGTACCTACACGCTTGTTGCTCGTATGAATCCAGTTTAATGCCTCGAGGGAGGGTGGTAGTCTCGAATTACAGTTTCAGCGATTTTTATAGTGCGGTAGGAGGAATGGAAGAACAAAGGGCTCTCCTGTAATGGGTTGGACTTAATCGTTTAAGACCCTCTGGGAGGAATCAGTGCGAGGTCTTAATCGAGGTTTGTTTTCCATTCGCTATTTCGTTGTTCGGCTAATTGCCACCTGCTCCTAACTTCTGCAAAGTAATCAAATAAAAACGTTCTTTTCTGTTCTTTAATTAATGTATTCCTAGTACATATGAAAAGCTCTTAATTGTAGAATGAACGTGTGACATATAAAGCAAATTCTATGGAAAATTCGTTCAATTTGAACGTGTCCTTCGCGTAGGAAATTAATCGTGATCCTGCGAAAAGACATTGCGCAAGGAATGGGGGACATTGGTGACCCGAAACTTCGTGATTTCTAGAATGTTAAAATCGCGCGTGTGGGATTTATAGTCGCGCCGTGGCTTGTACCGGCAGACACACACTTTCTACACACGAGTTCTGTTATCACTAATTTACGATATGATTATTATTCCACGTGCAATAGTCACGATAAGCAGAAGATCGTAGATTACGGTCGGTACACCTATTGCTTACGCAACAAACATTTATCATGGCATTCGCCAAGAACGATCGTATCCACGTGTTCCGTAACATTGTAATGATTGTGAGTCTTTGGAGGAAAAGTGGAATGAATTATTGCGCTGGTGTACAATCAAAAATATAGAATACTTACAGCGACACTGTGTTTTCACCATTCTTTACTACTGTACAAGCCTACCTGTAACATTCGAATAAACATTGATTTTATAGAGACTTTAAACAACCGTTTGGCACTCGTTAAATTCACTCATTTTATTAAAAAATTGACTCGGATAAAACTATAGCGAATTCTTGGTATATTTGGTGTCGGAAATGAAATCTCGTTAGGATGCTGCAAAAGTTGAATACGCTAATTTTCTCGGGTCTATTTCTCTCAGGAATCTGCTCTTTCGGAAGGAAGTTCCAATTTAATAAATTGAATTTGAAGAGGAGTATTACGCTTCGGAACAGAATCAATCCAATTTCAGGCGAAATTACTTGTTTCCATAACCGAGCTAAGATCGCGTGCACTGTTTCGCGTGCATTAAAGGAATTAAAGGCATTTCAATTCCACTCGAAGAGAGTCCTCCGAAGCACAAAAGCATAGGATAAAGAAGGGTCCCCGCTAACGAGAATACTGTTTCATTTTTATTACTATTCCGCGTACAGAGACCGAGGCGAGTTTTCTTTTTTCTGTTATAGCTCGACGATCAAAGCCGATTGATCTCCCGCGAGTGCTTAATGCATACGATATACGGTGCATTCCCGTTTAACCATACGTCGCGTCGCGTCCCGAAGAACACACACGGACACGGGGGGAACCGTTCCGGAAAACACGCTCGCCACGAATATCCAGTTACAAGCCATGGGCACCGGTACAAAACACCGACTTTCATGAGTGCATTAACGCTCTCATTAATTGTTTCAGCGACATCAAAGCGGAAGTGGACGAATACGGCTAACGAGGAACGTTTGTCGCTATGTTACACACGGAATCATGTTAATCTTGCCAAAGCGTGCACGCTCGAACAAGCTAACACGCCGTTACAGGGATAATTCAGCTTTCCAGATGGTAAACAGAGCCTCGAAAATAGAAAATCGCCAACTCGAATATACAATACAATTATGCATTTCCGTATCGAACAGTCTTCTGACACTCTGCTATCTTCGTGCGTCGTTTCTGTTGCCAGTTTTATCGGGTACAGGTATCTAATGTTACACAATATTTTCTTTATTATTATACGATCCCTCTTTGTCTATAACGTTCATCGCCCCAGTTGCAGTAAAGGATAGTAATGACTACATTGCGGATGTTTAAGCAATTTTCAATTTTTGTATGCAAATTTTACAAAAGTTGAGTCACGTAGAATCTTATTTTCAGTGGTAGTAGTCTTTTTAGTTCTGGAATAAATAAAAATCGTACTAAATTCTGTGGAATTTTATATTCCAATATAGATTCGCAGTATACTCACTACTAGACTGCGGATCTTTATGCAAAATGAAAATTGTCTTCGTCAATTACGAGACGCAGGAACCATATAAAAATTTCGTTCCGTCTTTAACAATTTTAAGAAACTAAAACTAAATCGTCTTAATGTTTTCACTGTTTTAAATTACATCCACCCATTTTTCGCGCAAAAGCATAAATCTCCACAGTCCTGCAATGAGTCAACCACTCGATCGTGACTAAATTGAAATGGGAAATAGTTCTAACAGTTTTTTCACGAATAAAACAAATTTCAATTAGGTAACTACAATTCCTTCTGTTAGAAAGAGTGGTTAATCATACGGCATTATAAATTCAGACTGGTCATTCACGTTCGTAATAGGAAGAAATGTGTTGATACTCACCAACGTCATAACATCAACGTAAACACAATTCATGGCAGAGTTCTTTTTAGAAAAGAAATTGCTGAAGTACGGAAACAGCTGTGTAGCTCAGAAATAGGGTCACGCGATACACATGTCGCGTGAACTTTCTTTTTCTGTGTGTGGCGCGCTGGATTCAGTGGAGTTATGGTCGTGCAGGGTGTCGCCTGTCTGGTGGTGCAAACCGCGAGGAGGTGAATCTATATGAAAAGATAAGTCGAAAAAAGGAGAATAACGTTTTTCCGTTTTTGAGAAAATCGAGTTTGAAAATTTTGCGAACAACAATATTACCGTATAAATTTCAACATGAAGAGAGCATGGAAAATGTTATTTTTTATTCGTTTAATACGAATTATGTTAAGAGCGTGAAAATCTTCGAAGTGCTTGGGGCCCCCGAAGGTCTTAATCCGACACTGTGTTACATATATGAGAAAACCGGGCGTACCCTGTTCGTAAAAACGGCAGAAAGCTTTTCACGACAGCTGATGGTATTGCTAGTGTGCCAGTTCGAATTTTCTCTCCCTCTCTCTCTCTCTCTCTCTTTCTCTCTTGCTCTCTTGCTCTCCAGACAGCCCTCACCTTGCGAGAAACGCTTCTGTGGTAGTAGGTCAGTAATGCCGAGGCTGGGGCGGGCTGGTGAACTATATTCGCGGTCGGAAAACAGGGTGGGGCAGCTCGAGAGCTTCCCCAATCAATAAACCTCCACCGCCGGACGACATTCAGATTCGGTCACGAGTTCGACCTCTACGCGCGCGGCAACTGCCAGAGAAAATCCAAGAAACAGAAGATGTCAGTTTTCTTGTTAGAATGGGGCACCCGCTGTCTTCTGTATCGAGCGGAAGCGATTGGAATATTGAAGTCGACGTACGGCTCCCACAAAAAGGAAACACATCCTTCGCTGGAACGTGTTCCATGGGACGAGAATGTCATCTCGAAATGGCTGTTCTAACGCGTCAAAAAATTCCCACGAGATCCAAGTAACTTGGTAACAATCAAGTTCAAAAAATTTTTATTAAGAGCAAAATTAATCATTAAAAATACGCGAAGAATTGTATGATTTCCTGCGATATTCAAAAATGTATTTATGAAAATGTTAGAGCTGTAAATGCTCCTAAGCACCGTCGACCGTACAGCTACAAAAGGATTCGCTGTTCTCATGCTAAAATAATAGGATTACATTCGGTGACCGAAAATTCTTTGCGTAGTGATCCACTCGACGAAGCGATTGCACTTATCGAAGATGTCCTTTTAACTTGGAACCTCTAAGGTCTATTCGATCGGTGACCGAGTAGTGCGTCGAAACGCGCGAGCATGAGAAACGTTCGCAGTCATTACGCGACTGAACATTCGATGATAAAAATTAATTCAATAGCCGTGATGCGAACTAGGAAAACCGGTCCGACAATATTACTCTCGTTCGAGTCGCGTCTCGAATGGAACTCGTCTTCCCGTTTTGCAGTAATTGCGAAGCGCACCTGCGACGAATACGGTATACACCTCTATGTATTAGGCTCCATTACACAGATTTTTTATTCGATCGTTTACCTTCGATTTTCTCGCTCATTTTTCTCTCTTCTCTTCGATACACTTTTCGAGTACAGTGTCACGGTCGTGACTCGATTTAAGCAAAGCAAAGATGACGAGCGTTATTTGCGCTACGAGCGGTTCGGCTTGCCCACAGGACAAAGTTTCGGGGCAAACGACGTCAAAGCTGGAATACGGAAGCCGAAGCACCTTCGATTTCGCAAATTTGGTAGTAGCCCGGAGTGGCGCAAAATCCTCGGGCGTGGTTTTGCAGCTCTCAATCTGTTCAGTGTGTGTGAGAAAAAGAAACATAATGAGCGAGAGACAAAATGTATAAAGTGAATTACGAGATAGAGAAATGAGCGTGCATGGATAAAGAAATGAGTGTGTACGAGGGAATGTTTTGTTCAAAAGATTTGCCAGTCGTTGTTTGCACGTTAAAGATCGAACATCGTTTGTATTTCTATGTTATATTAAATATTTCATTTATAATTCCGCCCACTGCTTGTGCAAGTGGTAGCAGAGCGTGGTTGAAAGAGTCAAAGGAAGAGGAAATTGAGCGAAAAAAGAAATTAACGAGACCCGTGTGAATGGTATAAAAGAGAGGTAAATAATGACTGAACGTTGTATGAAATATTTCATTTATAATTCCATCCACTGCTTGTACATATCGGTCTGAACGCTACAAGTACCGGTACCAGTAGAAATGATTGGAATGATATTCGTCGCAAAGACACTTTGTTCTCTTGTCTACTTTTCAACGAGAAATAAACCTGAGTGCATAAACTTTCCCGTTGCAAAATAACGACATTACTCGCGAGATTACCTAATAGAAATTTTCGAACGAACTTCCTCGCGGGAGAATATTTTATTAGGTCGGTGCAGCTGCGGCTCCTTCATAAATAAACGCGTCTTTGCTACGTCTTCATCGGCCGAGCGAACGAATCATCCCCGCTATTTTCTTCGAGTTCGTAGCACAGTTTACGCTCGGGACCTAGAAGCGTGCCAGCCTGATCCGAAATTTAATCGCAGCAAAGGTCCCGGCGCTAGGCTGCCTCCAATCTCGACTTCGATCAGCCGAAATCGTAACAAGAAATGTCCCCGGCGAGTTTTCTTCAGCCGGGTGAAATTCTTTCTGCATCGCACCGGAAGTAATGGACCTCTCGAAATATTCAGCGGATCCGCCCCCTGGGAGTAGAACCTTATTTATTCGGTAGAGTTTCGCAGACTCGCGCTGTGCACCGGCGACAATGTTCACCCGTTCACGGCCGTGTAGTAGAATCTAGTTTACCGGCGCCCCGCGTCTTCCGTTCCTCCCTGGCCCGAGGGAAGACGAACGGTTCTCGTATGTCCCAACCGTAAATACTGGTCCACCCCCGCGCGCATGGAAACCCACCACCCAGGTGACCTCTTTAACGCTCCGTTTCCAACCGGCATCGGCTTCGAGTCAATCCGCTTTCCAGAATGCGACTTCCGCCTATCAATGGCCGCGAGACACGCGATTTAGGCCATTCGATGAAAAGATTCCGCGTGCACTGATCAGGCCTACCAGCATCCGAACGCGGCCCTCGAGTCGACGGCAATGACGAGAGAAAAGTGCACGCTCTCTTTGCAGGTCGAGGGACACTCGATTGTTCCGCGGACAATATTTGCAGATACGGTTTACTTGTGTACGAAGCGCACTCTTAGCGTACCCTACGAACCGCACATTTGCCAAATCGATTAACTGCACAATTTACAAGATAGAGAAAATTTGTGAAACACTGTACGTTCGTTTCTAAAAGTTCCTTCGATATTTGTTAAGCCCAATTGTTTAGTAAGTTCATTCGAAATGCAAACATTTAAACGTCGATCGAGTGTTTCGCCAGATACATATAGTAACACTGAACCCATCACTGTCGATTAAATAACCGGTTTCATATTTTTCATTTTACAATTATTGAAATTACAAAGTTGCATGGGAATTGATTTGATAAATTTTTTTGCCAAAAATTGCAGAAAATCTAAATAAATAGAACCTTGTTATTTTAATCGCTTTTAGTTCGAACAGCCCGTGCAATCAACAGACGATTGAACGCGTTGCACCAAAGAAATTTCTAAGGGAAAAATAGTCGATATTCGCGCAGGATGCTGCGCGTTTCAGTTTCGCGAATCGTATTTCGGTAGACGGAAGCATGAGCAAAGCCAGGTAAGAATAGACTGACCTCCAAAAGCTCTCCGGGGAAACTGCAGCAAATTGCGAGCGAGGTGTGCATACAATATAAGCGTAGCATATAATGAGACAGCGTACAATGGTCCTTATGGACTCTTCGGGTCGTCGAGATACACGCTGTCGGATTGTTAAATGTTCAAAGGTCGCTCGCACTGCAAATCTGGAACAGCTCCTAACAAGCCATTTAAATGTGTCACGAAGATATTTGCTTTCAACAAATTAGGTCACGCGATTCAATGAAATTATCGGCTCGACAAATGGTGAAGCGTCCGAATTTGTAGCGCCGATGTTGCCACGCGTCTTCATCGACAAACACATATCTGTGTTATTTACCATTTTCAAGTCCTGTGTTCATATTTTCCGCAACATAGGAATGAATTATAGCACGAGTTGTATCGATATCATCTACGACGGAAGGTAAAAATCGAACGATTAACAATTTGCATATAAGATCCGAATGAGATAGCAATTTTCTATCGGCAGGCGTATCTTCGTAATAATGATCGTCAATTAAGCGTGTAAGACCGTGAATGCGTTTATGCAAATTGTACAACTAGTTTCTAATACCTCTCTATAAATACGTCCTGAAAAAAGAGACTCGGTAATAAAACAAAAATATATAATAGTTGTCCCTGCTCCCGCGTACACACTTATTAAGATCTCTTTAGTTTTGTTCTTTCGTTTACGAAATTGTCAAGCGATCGACGAGTTCTCCGTGCTGCGCTGATCAGTGGCGAACAACCCCATACGTCATCTTGGAAAAGGAAAACGCCGAGGAATCCAAGAATTTAATGTAACCGCTCTCTTCCTGTAATCAATGCTTAATCGAACGTTTTCAACTGCTTTTAAATAACTGACAGAAACATGCTGTTTCGAATAACTGGGGACAAGTTGTATTTCCACTTACAGATCTCGGCATTGAAATGCGTAAAAATATTTAATCGACACTTTGAAGTACTGCTGCCGTATCTCGTGAGCAGATTGCATCCTCCGAGACGATCGGAGGAAAATCCGAAACAGCGAAAGTGGACGAAGCAGAATGGAATCGTGGGTGAATAAAGTGAGTGCACCTTGTACACTGGTGGAACTAATTCTGGACACTTTGCTAAATTGCTATGCTAAATGTGCTATGCTAAATAGATACCGTCATATTTTTATTGTAATCTATAATGTTTATACTTAATATTTTCACATGATTTGATTTGTAAATGTTTCAAAATTTTAATTCGGGGAAATGTAAATTGTGTTGTTATTTTTATTTTTGTGCCCGGCAACACGAAACGTCGCATGATGTGAATATTCTAATAATAAAGTATAAATAAAAAACAAAGGATATCTAACGAAATATTAATTTTTTTGTACCTCCTTCGTCGTGTTGAAATTTTTACTGTATATTAAAAGTATTTAATTTTTTTATATAAGCGACGCTCTGAAATAAGAAAACAGTGATCAGAATATAAAATATAAATGGTTTGAATAAGTGCGAAAGAGTAAAAATTTCAGTGTCCGGAATTAATTTCACTTGAATTGGTACAAACAACTCTAAAGGAGCTAATTAGTGGCAAAAATCGTGCCTCCCACACGAGCGAATAGCAAGAAAAATCGAACAAAATCCTAGACCGAGGGAACAATGAATGCTCGTAGCGAAGCCGCGATAACTTGAGTAACTTGTATGTACCTTTCAATGAACACGGTGCAATTTTATCGCCGCCCGATATAAAATAAAGCCCTTCCACACCGTTTCGCAAGAACCGAACAAGACAATACAGACCGCGGCGGTCTGGGGAAAGGTCGATTCCATTATTCACCCGTTGCGGGGCGGGGCGGGGCGGGGGTCCGAGATTGCACAAGCGGAACAGATCGATCGCGCGTTTACCAACAACGTCTCAATTAATACCGATCCGCGGCCGCGCCGATAAATAAGCGATACTTTATGCTTCTTCTCACTTTTCCCGCGATCCGCCTTCGTCGTCGGTGCTCGAACGAGCGTAACCGATCGCGCGCAAAAGGGAGAGAAGAAACAAAAAATAAGTCACGGTCCGACGGCGGAACAATCGGTTCGCGAGTCCCACGGTCTTCGGTTTCTTCTTTTTTTTTTTCGGTGGAAAAGTGGACGAGCGAAGTTCCTCCGGAGGTGGGTGCACGCGAACGCGGCCCGGCCGCGATAATCTCGCAATAAATCGCCGCGAGCGCTAAACGAGCATTTAAAACCAACACATAAACTGGCAACGGTATCAGCCCCGAGATTTATCGAGCTATTCATAAACCGTTCGTCTATAATCTTTCTCTAGGATGTTGTACCTTAATAGCGACGTACTACTCGGCGAGCGTACACGCGAGAGCATTACGAGGCCCGCGCGAGAATTAATAAGTATCGGCTACACGTTCGCGAAGCGTCTCGTTAATAACGGAAAAATAAGCGAGAGCAAACGACGTCTTAACGAGCTGTTCTCCGTCGCGCCGTACACCTGGACGAAGCCTAGGCGTGCGCGGTCGTCCCTTATTGTCCCTTTAAATAGAGATTTGGCCAACAAAAACATGACAGTAATAAAAGCGGAAAGTAACAGAGCCGAGTAACCTCGTTCCCAACCGGTAAGCATAATAAAAACCGAAAGTTGTAGAGGCGCCTAGGCCCTAGCGAAACGGTCCTCCCGTTTACGGTTCCGCTGGGCTTACCGCTTCGTTAAAGGTCGGCCGCTGTTGATCATTCTCCGAAATGACGGGGACCAGTGAAGCAAGGTATTACAGCTGCAAGGACAGTGTGTTCTGTCCGTAGACACGGTCCTTAATTCCGCGCGATATGTTGATAGACCGAGATATCGTTAACGATAACGCTAACGATGTTTATACCGAATGCGGCTAGAAAACTCGTGGACTCGGCCGGACTGCGGCGTGACAAGTTGCACAACGAGTCGCGCGACATGCGCAACGTTGTGTACACCGCTTAAGTGTTAATAAACGAGGCTCTCGACTGGACGCATTATCGAGCTGGAAAACGAAAACGAAAATTCACCGGAGAGGCCTGTCCGCTCTATAATTTTCTCCGACGATAATTGCGATAATTGCGCTAATGCGGAGCCCCGATAAGAAGAGGACGGCGAGCACTCGATACTCTCGACAGGCCGCGCACGGTACAGTACCGGCGCGCAGCGTCGGGGTCTTTGAATTATCGCTTCGTTTCGCGCCGGTAATCCTAATACCGAAGAAGCAGTATCAAATTTCTCGCAGTTCATCTCTGTCCGCGTCGAACGTCAGAGCTCAGGGTCGACCGCCGTATTTGCGAGGGCAAGCGCACCATATAGTCACGGTGACCGTTACATCGTGGACATCGTGGTTCGGTTTAATCGTCGCGTCGAAACAATAGAATTTGCTATTTAAATCTCAACATTATTTTTCAGTACTTTATGCACAAACTTTAAATAATGCGATACAGATTACACTCCTTCCTTAAATCTTTAATTCACACTCGTTCAGGAACGAGTTTTACTTACATACATACATACATTTTACATACAAAAAAGGACAAAATTTTAAAGATAATTTATTGATTAAAGGAAGCACGTAATCGTGTCCCGTCAACAATCAAGCAGGGGGAAAGAGAGACTAGAGCTTTCCTAATCATCTTATCTCCGCATCTCTCGCGTACAGAATTCGAGGCAAAAGCGACGACGATTTCCCGCGAGAGACCTTTTTCGGAAAGAACCTTTTCGCTCCGTAAAAGGTGGAGAACAACAGAATCGAACCGTACCAGCGACCATTGTTCGCCGGTCGGATGGAAGTCATTAGATTTCGCCGGCTGTCTTTAATCCGAACCAAGATAAACCATTGTGCTCGTTCGACGGAAGAAAGAAATCAATATCGGCCGAGCGACCGTGCAACTTCCTTTCCGCTTTGCCTTCGCCCGTTCGGTTTTCATCGGTAGACTGCTCTTTAAAACACGTGAACGGGCCAGAAAGCCGATTGTCTCCGCTGCTGGCCGGAAGTGGTTTCGCCGTCTAACCGCTTCCGCCAGAATGGGCTTTAAACTTCGCCCCGGTCCGATGGGAAAAGATGATATCTCCCGTAACAACGGAGCCCTTGCCCTCGCCCGGGGAAACTTCGCAAACGCGCGTTGCGTTCGTTGCGTGGGACCACCAGGAACGTCTGCGAGAGAGACAGCGTATTCGCGATCCCCAGCCAGATAAACCCATAACCCCTTCGCGATACACAAAGTAGGATTCAACGTCGAATTTCGACGACGCCGTGCGCGCTATCCTTTCGTCGTGGGCTACTGCTTCAGTTTTCGGAGGACAGCATTTACTCGGGAGGTATTCCGAAAAACCATTGAGCCTTCCGCGTTCGAATTTTCCACGCTTGTTCATCGGTATTTGAAGTACATATGTACATTTTTTCAATGAAAAATAATAAAAATTACACGAGTTATATATTTTTTTACAAAGCAAACTTTGAAAAACGTGGATACTAGTAGAAGTGAAAATTTCACATATCTATTATATCAAAATAATCCTGTATTCAGGCATTTAACATTTAACAAACAGATTAAAGGAAAGGTGATAGTGTTAAACAAAAATAGTACTGTTTATTCCTGTATTTCACTAAGCAAATAAACTTTGTCTTGAAATGCAAAGAGGAAACAACAAATTGCAGACACGAAGAAACAAGATCAAACTAAAGCGGTTCTCAACCGAACGCTGTGTTCGCATTCTTCGCGAGCAGAAGTCATAAATATTTCAGTTTTACAACAGCCAAAATGCACCCTCGATCCCGACATATTTCGCTAATCGACGATACTGTCCGCGTAACGCGAAAACGATCGCAGCCAGGAGATTGTCGGGTTCGTCCCCCACCTCCGTTAAGAGGCATCGACTACTCGTCTCGCTTTCAATTCCGCCAGGGGTTTCGGAAGGGACGGCCAGTTATCAGCGATAAAACACCTCGGGACGAAGATAACAGTGCCGACTTTCATCCGGTTGGATACGACCTCGTAAAACGTGTCGTACCGTTTCAAATTTTATCGGCAATATTTTTCGGCGCGATGCGTCAGGCCAAGGGTTCGTTATCCTCCGCGTCAGTGCCAAAAACTCCGACAGAGACCAGCGGAAAGAAGAGGAGAGGAGTGAAAGAAATAAAAAAAAAACGAGGAAGAAGCAAACGAAAAAGGGAACGAAATTTGAATTTTACGACTTCGCCGCGAGTCTCCCCTTTCCCCCACCCTCTCGATCCCTCCCTCTTTCCAATCCCCACCCCCTCCGATGGTTCTATGCCTCTGGCACGACGATACTAAATTTGCACGTGACGCGCCGCGGCCAAAGCTGCACAATTTTTACGAGCTTTTATTAAGGGCAGCGACTCGCGAGAGTATAAGAAGAGATCTCGGACAAAAGCGGGTCCCGGGGCCAGCCCGAGGATCTTTCGTCGGAGCAGACGGCATTATTGTCTGCCTTTAAAAATAGAGCCGTTCAAACCGTAGAAATACATTTCCTGTGCACGTTCCGGTCCCGGTGCCCCGGGCAGCTGGTGCAAAGCCGAGTTTCGTTAAACTAAAATTCTCTATATAAATCGGCCTGCCAAACGGGAGGGTGGGTAATTAGAGGTGCTCCGGATTCCTCCTTAAGTAGCCTCGAAGGAGGAAATTGATTTTCCTCGTTAGCCAGCTGCACCCTTTTCCGGCGAGCGTTAAGACCCCGTGGCTACCAAAGCATTCGACAGCAAATTATTTGAAGAGGTTCAACGTCGGACGAAATTCCACGAAAACGCGAGGAGATTTCTCGTCCCGGGCAAACTTCTGAAAGCTGGATACTCTGCGGTTTTATAGGATTTTTTTAACCCGTCCTCTGCCGCCTCGCTCGTGTCCAGGAGTTATATGTCCGGACAGTGATTTTTTGTCCTAGTAAATTCAGTGTGCCAAATTTTGTTGGACCCTTTGAGGTAACGCTAAAAACTACTAATTCAATTATACATTATGAAATGCGTTCGTGTTTTAAGAATTGGATAAAATAGAAAGTGCCATGAGCAGACTGCGAATTATTTATGGTAGACGTGGATGTATGAAACATGAGAAAGTAAAAAAATAAAAGGGATTTTAGAGCATCGATAGACGGCGGATCCTTATGCATTTATGAAGAAATTGAGTGGGTGAAATATAAAACAGTGAAAGATTAGAAAAATTTAAGAATACTTTAATGTTGTTTTCAATGTAACAAAGTCGTTAAGGAATGAAATCAATTTTTATTTTATTCCTGTTTCCCACAATAATCCCGCGGTCTAGTCATCAATTTATTATACTATTAAGGGAAGAAAGAAGTTTTTATTTGATTCCAGTACCTTGTAATCCATGCAGAACACTTTTATTTTGCATACAGCGTCGCAGCCGAATAACGAAAATATTGTAGATAGGATAAGGGCAAAGGGTTGAAAGAGTAGTCGATGTGGTACATTTTGTGGCACAAATTGGTTTTATTTTATGAGATTTTTACAGTTTTTTAAGACAGTCAAAGTATACGGAACTAATTTGTGAAGAATAGGAAAAGAAATTGTAAAGATTGAGACATTTAGCTCTAGTTTAATATCTGAGAACAGGAATCAATTGTGCCTTTGACTCGGAAGTTCTATGACCTACATACGAATGCAGCGACGGTCAACTCGCTTAACTTGATTATGAGCTGCTCGAAACTGCTGGCCCAGACCGAAACTTGTTCCACTGTCAAAAGTTCGGTTTAATTATTTCAACAATAGTTAGAAACTCGAGGGACTACAACGTTTATTATGCCAGGCGTTTTCGGTGAAGTTTTCTGTGTGCTGGCCGAACGTTAATCGAATTAGAAAGATAAAATAAAAATTGCATCGATCGTTTTATCGATAATGAAGGAAAATGTATTGCACCTAATAGTTTTGCTTCGCCCCATAAAATTTTTATTCCCCGTCGTCCCCCTTGAAGAATCAATTCCGAGAACATAAATCAGAGCGGTGTAGAAAAATGGTTATCCGGCAATCTTTCTCGTAACAATGGCGCAACCTTTTCAGCTCCCGATGTCGTGTACTTCTTATCGCGAGCTCCGAAATCTCTCGCCGTTGGCTTCCGTTTATTTCGTGAGTCAGAAGACAAAAGCAATTTGTAGAGAAAGAGTAACGGGTCATTTAGGGGTTATTAGTTCCGCCTCGAGAGCGGAGGAACACGAAAGTGGGGAACGAGGATCGGGCGTAAAGGCAGCCAAGTGCATCTCTCTCTCTCTCTCTTCCTCTGATTCTCTCCTTCTCCGTCTCTCCCTCTCCCATGTCCCCCCGTATGTTTCCCTTAAACATCCCCCCATGGATTTCTCAGAGGAAGCTACGCTTGTAAGGTCGCCGCCTCTGCGAAGTACTACACGCTTCGTACAACTGTCCCGACACAGGAGGGACCGAGCTATCCAAACTCATTTGTCGAGTAATATTTATGTAAATGTGTACACGGGATGTCCTTTGGCCAGGAGGAGTGCAAACACCGTTCGCCGAGGGTGTCCTAAAGTCTCGAAGGGGTGAAACGTATAAATCTAGAATAAGTATTTACATCATTTAACGAGGAAGAGCTTGCTCGCTTCAATCGGCTGCGATAAACAGCTACACTGCTACTGTGATTAACGCGTTGCCCGTTATTTATACAGTCGCACGACGGATTCTACCAGTCTCGAATTTTTAGGTTCACAAATAAGGTAATAAAACTTCAACAACTTTCACAGATTTTAGGGGCACGGGAATTATAAAAAGAGCACCGAGTATTAAATTGTTATTAACCCATGCACTGCCAGCTACGAGATATCTCGCAGTGTTTTTTTTTTATTACTGTAAATCGATTTTAGTACTATATCTGCAACTAAATATTAGGTTGGGGAAAAAGAAATCTTTATTGGCGAAAAACTGTAAAATGTACCGAATTTTCTCTTTGTTGACTTCCATTTTTAACACCCTGTAACTCACAACTGAATGGACCAAACAAAAAACAGCAGAAGAATTGTTTTAGTGTGAAATGTCACCTTGACAACGAGCATAAATCTGAAATTGTTTGATCGATACTTTACGAGATATCGATCGCTACAGCCATCTACCAAAAAAATAGAATCATGGCACCCAGGGCAAAACGCTCTGTGTTAAATAACTTTTCGAAAATTCTTCTTTCGTAACCACAGTTCCTCCTGCACCACACCCGATGTCGCCTCGGCGAAAGAACGAACACAGATCTAACGGTGCTAAATTTTTATAAATATTTTATCGAGTCGAAAACGATAAGAATAATATGAAGGTGCTCGTCCCGCGGCACGTGCTGCTGTTCGTATGTTATTAAATTCGGTGCAAGCGGTAGAAACAGTTGCCAACAGCGTCGCGACGCTTTCGACAGTCCAACAAAGGTAATATTATTACCCGGCTCCCAGGAAGTATTTGTCACCGGGTTTCCTGCGACGCGCGACGCCCGGTTCCACGCTGGTTGCATCTGAAATTTGTCAAGGACCCGCTCGTTATCCGAAATAAATTTCTCCGTAGAAAATGTTCCCCGTAACGCCGGCACGCCGCGCCGTCGTGTCGGCTCTCCCTCGAGGAAGCACATTGTGGTTTCTTTTCGGACGTCGTCGGGTCGTCACACCGCGCGCAATTTCGTCGAGTACTCGCGCAAGAAAAATCAAAACATCTCTCCCGCGTTCCCTGAAAGCATTTGTCTCCCCGTGCCGAGAAACCCTTTTAACATTTCGTGCGCGCGTTCCGCTTTTTCACGGCGCGCATTTAGAACCACCCTTAACCTTTCGCACCGTTTTTTACACGTTTGCCGGGATACTTTCCCGCTGAGGAAAATACCGATCAAACTTCGCTTCCTGTTTGCTCCGAGCTAACTTTCCATCTATTTTAAACCTTCGAGATCGCGTTGCTCTTATCTTCTACCGACGTTTCGGCAAGATACTTCGATGTGTCCAGTGAAATAGGTTAATTATTGTATCGTTAATATAAAAACGAATATGTTTTTTCAAAATGTACAGAATGAGCAAATTATCGCTAGTCGCGAATGCAATTTTCAATTTGACATTTTAGGAAAGTGAAACCGTGTAAAATCTTATTTTCAGTGGTAACCTTTGGGGATCCGAAATGAATAAAAATCATACTAAATTCTGCGGAATATATTTATATTTATAATATAATTTATATTTTAGCATTGTTTGAAAATTTTCGGAAGCTATAAAGAACATTCTTTTGGCAACGCCTATCGTTGGAAATGTTAACAAGTGTTCCGATAGTTTGACCTGCTACTTAACTAGTTTACGATTTTCGCGCAATAGCGTTTAATATTTTACATTTGTTGTTGTTATTTTATATTTCGGAAAGAGGGGACGAAGCTCGCAGGAAATCGGCCGGAACCTTCGAGTGAGTAGGAACCCCGAAAATTGCTGTTCTTGCCATCGCGAGATAATAGAAAAAGAAAACTGCGCGGTCTGCGCGAATTTGCGGTTTCGCCGGTGTGTTAAATCGAGCGTGATCGCGGCAGGCCTGGAATCCGCGAATCGCGCCAACAAGGCGGAGGCGTTATGCTCCGACTAATCTGCTAATTGGAGGGTGGCCCACAGAGGCACGGGGGTAGCGGAGCAAATTGGGCTAATACAGAAGCAAACAGCGTGACGCCTATAAATACGCGGCATCGCGGGAATATTTTCGTGCGGCGAGTGCGCGAGTAGCACACGCACCACGCACTTCAGCAGCCGTTCACAGACCGGATCAATAGAGGTCACCGTGTGTACATACAAGGTGGACCAATAACTACGATCAGCTCGAATGCTTTCGTTGTTCGTCGATAATATGAAAAAATACATACATATAAAAAATTGTGCACGGTGTATCACGAGGTTATTGAGGTGCAAACATTTTTTATGTGGGCGTTTCGGATACTTGAAGGTCACCTTGACTTCTTCGAATAGTGAATCGTGAATCTAATAATTAACGAGATATCGATTAATGTTTTCGGCGCTCGGGTTCGATCAATAAACATGCTATTAAATAGTAACAATTGATCGAACCCGAGCGCCGAAAACATTAATTGATTTCAATATTTTACGATCGATAAAAAATTGAATATTTAACGAGATATCATCGAAATAATTTTTAATACTACTATTGCAGCCTACTAGCTGCAGCGAATACGAATATTGCTCCACCTTGTATACGCGCTTCCAGTTGGGCATTTTTATCGGACGCGAAACATTTTCCTTGCTTATCTACCTGCCGATAATGAACGGTGGTTTTCTTCGTTTCGGAAAACATTTAACCCTCCCCCGCCCGCTCGATTCACCATCAATCCTTATCGGGCAATTGTATTTCGTATGTACCTTGCAAAGTCACGAAGCTCGTGTTATAATACTATAGTAAATTAAGTAAGTATACCTCGTTAAACTGATGTTTTCATTTGGAAATACCTGTGTGGCATGCGAAACTGCCCGTGTCGGGGCGTCTTCGTTCCAAGGGTTAACGCTATTATTTATCCTTCAATTAACGCTTATTCCCTAACCTGGAGTCCTAACCTGGACCCACTAATTTCATATAACCGCAGTCCTCGAGGAGCACCGGCACACGCAGAATTTCAATTAAGGATGCGGAAGGATACACCCTCGGACGTAATTCCCAAGGACGACCAAACAACGGAAGTTCTTCAACCCTACCCCCCCCCCCCAACCCCTACGGTAATCGTCGACGCACCGAATCTACTTAAAGCACCATGTGAATTCTCATTTAGACGACATTCCAGCGTGGACGAGAAAGGTGTCGTGTGGACAGAGCTTAACGCGCAAAGGCGGCTCAAGTGTTCGAGGGTGCAGGGAAAGAAAGAGAGGGAGAGAAGTCTCTGCTACTTCTCACCCTCCAGATACGGGTTGCTCGACGCGTTCCTATAATAAGTCCTTAACGACCTTTCTAAATGCAGTCGGTACCTACACACGACCACTACCCACTACGTGACAAGAGCATCCATTAGACCGAGGGTTACGTGGTTCGTAGTGCGTGGGGTCGAAGTGGTCGATGAAGGGTGGTCCCCAGCCATGAACCGACAGGAACGGCCAATCTTTTTCCGTTCGATGGCAGAAAATGCTCTTTCCCGAATCTTGTCTCATTATACGCTCTTCATGCAAGATAATTGACAGTCTCATTCTTTATAGACCGCTCTCTTCGTCTTCTATATCGCTCCTTACCTCAGTGGCGGAATTACAAATTTTCGGGCCCCCTACAATTTAATTTAAACCAGGGATAATTTTAACAAAATTACAAGATGAGGAATGGAAAAATTTTTGGCACCCTCCGCATTGCCGTGGTCTTGCGGTATCGTAGTTCCGCTCCGATCTGTTATCAACCCCTTCACAGACGAATCTTGAAAGGTTCCATTTTTTGTAGAACTCAAAATTTGCGCAGCTTCAAGCAGAAATTTAAGTCACGAGTCAGATTTTGGGCCACATTACCACCCCCTCCTTACTCTGATAGAATTTGAAATTTCAATCGTGCAGGAGTAAATTTAACTTTTTTCTCCCAACATTTTTTAGGTTTTATAGGTATACCTCGACGATATTCAGATTATCTAGATGCTTACTATTGTTGAAATATTATTTCATCTATTGTAATATAATATATATTATTTATATTATTAATTATTTCTATCCCTAATGTGTGTCTCCCTCGAAATCGAGATACCTACCGATACGAGACCGCGACGGGTTTGAAAGTTATCTGTTGCGCTCTGAAAGCTCAGAAAAACGCGGCGATCATTTTCGAGCACGGCAATAGCCCGGAATGGTGCAACGCGCGCGTCCACGCAGCACCGAACGCGAACTCGGGGAGCCGTGTATGCGGGGCGAGCGTTTACAGGTTGCAGGTGCACCTGTACCGGGGCAATAATTCAATGGATCGAAGCGAGCGGCCGCGGGTCCGGGTGCAGCACACGGTGCGGACCGCGGTGCAGCTCGGCAGGCACGAAAGAACACGGGAGTCGTGGGGAAACCGGCAGAAATGATAAATAGCGCCCGGCCACGAGCGTCGGGGCATCGTCGATGTCAATTATTAAGAAATAAAAGTCTCCCCTAACGCGACCGGAACAAAGGCGCCGAAACGCCCCCCGATGCATTTCGCCGAGCTGCGAGCCGCGCCGCAATAATTCAATTTCTTGCAGAAAACGTGCCGCGAGCCGGAGCTACGGTGCCGCGGAGGATCGTAAAAAGCGCGGAGAGTACGCGAACGCTGGAACTTTCAGCATTTCGTCGAAAGTTTTCAGCCGAGGGCATGCGTCGGGTCGCGGAGGAATCGCGTAAATTGGCGAAAAAAAGGAGGAAACGTAGACGCCTGGGAAAGGCGTTTTTACGATACCCTGAAACTCGCTACTAAATTTCGTCGACAATGCTGGAAAGCCGTGGCGAAATGGAAACAGTCATCGATTTTATCCAAGTCGAGATGAGCATTTTAGAACAAGATCAGTTCCGGTCTCGCTATTAACACACTATCGCCAGGAAAGGTATTAATACGGTTCGAGTATTAATACCATTTACACAATAAATGAGTTTCAAAAGAGAAATTAGTTGTGAAGATATTGCTCGTTTACTAAAAAGTGCACTTTTCTCATAATTCGCTCATTTTCGCCTGATAGATGTATGAGTTGAGCTCACGGTGTTACCCGACGATAGTGTGTTTACGGAGCACTAGAAAAGCGAGTATTTTATATTATTTTATAGAAACAAGAAGAATGAGTTGATCCAAATTTTTAGCCATATTTTTGTAATATACAGCTAGAGAAGTAAATTGGTTTAGTAATTATTCATGAATGGATCCTGACAATCTCAACGTTCGTAAATTAAAAATATTAGAACGTAAACCTAGTGTTAACCGTGGAGAAGACAGAGTAAAATACATCTCCAGCGTAGGAGACTGTCTTCGCATTTCAGTGTAAACAATATCATACACCATTTACAGCGACGCCCCATAAAATAATCCCTCAAAGTACATTTCTTACAGCGTCGAAAAGGAAATCAAGCGTGCCTGTACTCCCCGTGTTTCGCGCAAAAGCAGCAAGGCGAATTTACTCGGGGAGCGATGGATACTTTCGCGGCAGGCGCAAAACCGTTGTTTGCGAACAGTCTCCCGGATTTTTTGCGGTAACCGGATTACATCGGCGAAAAGGGACCGATGCGACAGGAAGTTTGCTAACAACCACGGAGTTGCGATTCGTCTGGTGTTTACGAAGCGCGAGGAGGAAGGTCCTGGGAACAAACGAGGTGGGCAAGGTTGCCCGCGCGATGTTGCAACAGTTTGATTGCAACACGCGTTTGTAGATCGTGTTACACCGGACCCAGGTACCCAGTGATCCAATTAGCGAGGATTCATGGTTTTATAGAAACGACGCGGGCACCGCGAAGCACGGTTTCAATGTCCAACGAACACTCCGGAATCGTTAAGTCGATTACAGTCGACCGAATGCTCGAACAGCCTCGATCGCCGGCTCGCGAAACTCACAAAAATAGAAGGAAATTGGTTATACAGAACTGGAGGTGGTTGTAGCGTCAAGACTGGCGCAGTTTTCTTGAAACTACAGTTGTTGCAGCAATTCCAGTGCAGGATATCCGACGCAAGACCGACAATTTCGTATACTAAGTTTCATAAGCGACGTCTTAAGTTGTAGGATCGACTCCTAAGCCGAGCGTGTCGAGTTTCTTGAGTTTCGAATCGATCGGATTGTATTCCTCGAGACCTGGCACATCTACTCCTGTCGGAGCCCGATTATATCGGTATATTCAAGTTCAAGGTCGACTGCATCCAGTTTCTTGAGTCACGGATCAACCAGACCAGGTTCCTCAAGTGCAGGGTCGTCTATATCAGGTTTCTTGAGTCTTGGCTCGTCTGTACGGGGGTCTCTTCGTGTCTAAGAATGACTATCGCGTACTGCTCTATCGTTCTTTCAGAACGCCGCGTCGTGCCGCGCCGGAATCCTGCCTGGACTATCTCGGATTCTGACTGTATCCGATTTCGCAAAGTTGGCATTTCCACCGTAATTCCAGCGATCGTGGACGTGTCATAATTTTACGATCGTAGCGGCAGGGAGAAAAACCGAGAACGATCGCTATCGTTCATAGAAGAATTCCGTCGCGAACAAACCGGTAAGGGGGCCGACGATTTCGTAACGTTCTTCGTTAAAATCGTAGCTGCGCGTGTCCGTGGGTAAATAAACACCGATGTCGAACGTCGTAACTGTTATACCATAACGCGTAAAACCGCGTCTCGCGTTACCCGACGGCGCTTTTACGTCCGTACTCGAGCATCGCGGAGTGTGTTATCTTCCGTTTGGAATATCCCCGATTATTATCCGTCGTTTCTCTCTTTTCCAATACGTATACACCGCCCGCCTCGTTCCCATCGATTTTCTCGACGGGCACGACACAATGCGACCATCGAGTGCGTTCCCGACAGACGTTAGGACGCGCTCGCACCAAACGAAACGAGATGCACACCGGGTCCAGGTACCGTTACACCTTTTAAAGCGTACTCGTGAGTCACATCGCTTAAATTGTCATCCGGCCTTACCACCCACCGGCGACGCCACGCCGTTGTCTATGCAGAACCGCTGTCCCCCTCCATCCCTCCCTCCCTACCACCATCGAGGGTAATCGATCTTCGAGAATGTCACCGATGCCCCGTCGCGAACGATTAAACCCGAGCCGGGGCTCTTTCCACGTCGCATATTTCATCGTCGCGTTTAAAAGAAAGACCGCAAACACCTCTTGGCCGGCCGAACGATTGCGACACGCCCCGAACGAAAGAGAAGGAAAGGACACTGCCAGCTCATTCTTGAACTCCTTCCATTCAAGCCGCGGAATGTCGCAATCGGCGGCGTACGCGTTCATTCATAAAAATGCGGTTCGCAGCTGAATCTAACGCGGCGCACAATCGGCCATCTCTGTGGAACAGCCGGAATTTATTCGAAAATTCTCGTCTCATGGAATTGGTTGAAACCAGGCAATTTCGTAAGCTTCGTATGCGAGTTGTAAATATGCAGAACAATCGACGACAGTCTGTATTTATCATATTGTTTGTAAGAGAATTTTTATAACGCATAGATATCCACAGTTTAATCAGAAAACACCATTGTTGGTCTGAAAGAAACTCGAGAAAACTGTGCAAAGTAGCAAGGATGAATCGAGAGAATGGAGCAGCGAGTAAACAATTTAGAGATTTTTTACATAACGATGCAATAAAATTTCTTTGTCGGTTTTTTCATTTTCAGCATTTGCATTTTCGCGTCGGTGCAGGAAGTTTAAATGGCTGCGAACCTATTGTTTCTCGCGGCAGGTTTAGACGCGGATGAACTTATCCCCCCTGCTCTTTTCACCTTTTCTCGGCTGGTTTGAATCGCGGACCCATCGCGGGTCGAATCAAAGGTCAGTGTGTGCACGGTTGCCTCTGTTTAGTCGATAATACCGGGCGATCACGAACAGGGTCGCGTGCGAAATTCCGCATGAGGGTGCACGTTCTCACCGGGAACCACGGATGCACCCGATGCACCGATGCACCGATGCACCGATACACCGATGCTACCGGCGCGCGGCTTCTCCTGCCCCCAGGACGCTCCGGTTTCAAGCTTCCGCTTCTCCTCGATTACAGCGAACGTCGTGCGGGCTCTCAACATCGCCTCTGCCTTTGAAACTGTGTTGTACAGGGTGCTATGTAGGTGGTTCGAACATCTGGTGGCACTTGCACTTGTGAGAATCATGCGATACGCGATTGTGCGACGATTATACTATGTATATCGCGTCCTCGTTGTAAAGCTGACAAAAAAAGGTGTACAGGGTGGTCCGGTACGTAACGGAAATTCTTTATTTATGAATGTTGATTATTGTTCCGCTCTAAGAAATCCCCTCGAATATACACTTTTTATTATTTAAACAAAATTGGTAGAAAGAACATTCGTTTATTCTTCAACAATCTGAATTACTGAAAGACAATCGGTATTGACATCTTCAAATTCACTGTTTCCACTGATTTAAGTTGCACCAATTGGTTTTTGTCATGAAAAAAAAATCCGGTACCTAATACACTTTTTATCATTAAAATAAAATTGTTAGAATGAACTTTCTTTTTTTCTTTAACAATATTAACAGGTCACAGACAATCGGTATCGACATCCACAAATTCACTGTTTGTACTGTTTTATATTGCCCCCATTGGTTTTTGATATAAAGAAAGCCAGTAATTTAATGATATGACGCAGCCATCCGAATAAACACGGGACGAAACCCTGCACTGCAGATTTCAATCGAAATCTCCGGTCGTTCGTACCACAGAATCTTTTCCCGGAGTGTTCCATTACGACTCTGCTTGTTCGAACGCAGTAACATCAATCGGTTAGATCGCGGCTCAAATCGAACACGATCCCCGCCGTTAATTATCGGCGTATAACGATACGCTGAAAGAAAAAACTGATCGTCGTGTCCGCCGGGTCTAACGATCCCGCTGCCAAGGTAATTAATCTAACGATACGAATCTCGCAGGTTTTTTTTTTATCGGTCCGGACAAACGCTAATTAGAAGCGATATATTATCCCCGGTGGCTTATCAGCGGAAGAACTTGAATAATTCAAGACATGATTACCGTCAAGGTGAGCCGGTCGTAAGGTCATTCTTCGGCCGCAGCCTCTCGCAATTAAATTTACCCGGCGAGGAAGCCAGCCGCGCGGCTGGTGGCTCTCGCCAAAACCGTTTCCAGCCGCGGTATTTGTTTGTTATGCTTGCGCGAAAGTTCCTGGACGCCGAAATGGCGGCCGAGCCAGCCCCGCGCGAAACAGATCGCGAGACGTTGCGCGTCGTTCGTTTCGGAACTATCAGCCTCGAGGATGATTTATACCATATCAGATCCACAGAGGCTGGCTTGTGTCCTCGACCAGAAATCTATTCAACGACGCAACGTCCACGGTGCAATATTCATCTAATGGCTGGATTTAGCTATAAACCTCGCCGATATCTCATGCTACGTTTTCGACAAAGAACAGTTCTTCGCGCACTGTTGATAAAATATTATATAAATATTATATAAAATTAGATTATAAGAGTAACCAGAAAGATAGTATGTACAACCTATTTAGTATGCGTGATTGAATGCTGTCGACAGATACAATAGACAAATTAGGCAAAGCTTCAAACTTTAGACTGTATATCATTTCACTTCAGGTTGTTCATGACGGTTGACAATAAACAAAATGCGTTGCCAAGAAGTATTACCAACGCATACTTAACCATTTGGCTGCAGTTTCAGCTGCGCCGTTGCACCGATTAATTTTTCTGCGAGTCACAGAATCGTTAATCATCTTTGTTTATCCGTGGACGCTGTTCGTCGCTCAAATATTTACTCGAATCGTTAATATCCGATTAATTATATCACGATTATTATCTTCGTTAGATATGAAATCAATATTTTTCCTAACCACAATGCATATACAATAATTATTTCTCTTTCATATGATCTACTTGTATTTAAAATATTGATTTTTTTTTTTAATTATCAACATTTCAATGCATTTCTTGCGCGTTCACCACAGGATTTTGTGTTTCTAGGTGAACCCGAAAACGCTGCAACCGCTGCTCAGCTTTTGCTATTTTTACTCGGCGCACATGCACAGACCTCTAGCCTCCGCAGTATACTTACACGCAGGTTCGCGAGACTCGCGAGCATGCGAATGATTCCGCGCGAAAAATTATTTTAGGTTCGTTCCGCTTTTACAACGATTACCGTTTTAAAACGATTAAGTTGAAAAATATGTCGAATAAAATCGCTAAGTAAAAATTCGAATAGACCTAATCATGGCTGCCCTAAGTTCGTCGCATAAATCCGCCTTGCGAGGGTTAACCTCTTCAAGGATGCCCACACGCAACGCACGTTTAGTGTTTTTTAAGGTAAACTCGAAGCGCGAGAATAAAAATAAAAAATACGTCGCATTGATAATATTCTCATCGATCAAGCCAAGCATTGAATAATTTTGTTGTCACTTTGAAAAATTTATCCCTGAAGAGTTCAAGATTTTTCCACTTGATTAGAAATGATCGAACATCGAACGAGACGAGCGCGACGCGACGGTCCCCGGCACTAATTTCGCCGGGAAGAAAGCAGCGAGAAGGATCGATCGTTGATGGCTCGGGGAGCGAAATTCTAAAGTTAGAGCTCGTCTCTGCATAATTTCTGTTCGGCGTGTGTTCACAGCGCTGCGGGACTTTGCTAACCGAACAAGAAATTCCGCTGATGTAACTATACGGTGTGCGCTCCCGGTCGGGCGAATCTCTCGCATTGCCGGTCGCATAAATTTCGAGAAACATTTAAAAGCCCTCTATTTCAGGGCACTCGAGTCTCTCCAGCCGCCTTTGTTTCTTTGCTCCGCGGTCCGCTCCGTGTCCCTTCCGCACGATCGCGTGGAAGCCGATCTCTGTCAGTACCAGGTCGCGAACCTTCTAATTCTTTTATCGGGAAACGAAGAAACAGAGGCGCACACGGAAAAATTATGAAACCGATATGGGCCATCGTGAATGTACAGTGAATCACAGTGTAATATTCGGACACTTTCAAAAGTAGGATCACTTTTTTTAATAAATATTCCGTTATATCGATCGCAAAAATTTTAAATAAATGATCCGTAATATCAGCGCTACAGGTTCGATCCAATTTTTACTTTTTTTAATATTAGACTGTACGACTTGGATATTCTTGAGAAGTTAAAAAAATTAGTTGAGAATTACAGAGAAAATACTAAATATTGGGTTTTGCAACCTTTTTACGTGGGCCTACATTGAAAATTTAAAAAATACTTTAAAAAATTTTTAAATAGAAAATTACATCAAAATCGGTCGACGTTGCAACGAGCTACAAGAAGGTGGTGAAAATTGCAGTTTTTCAGGAACAGAAATTCAACAAAAATGTGTTCTTTCTTTGAATACCTTGCATAAGTCGGGCACAGTGTAACAGAATCGCAAATAAAAATTTGATCAACAATTGAATTATGCCTATGGGGATTCAAACGAATAGAATTCGGAACGATTGTCTGCTCGTACGATCGATCCGGTATCGATACAGTGCGCAGCTACAAAAATTTCGGTCTCTTTCTTCAAAGTGAAAAAAATTCGGAGGGATTCGTATCGCACGCGACCCAAATATCTCGGAGGAAAGTGCAGCGTAGTCCGCGTATCAAAGGATCAAACTCGAAACACAGCCTGGTTTTTTCTCGGTGATATCAGAAACAAGTGCCGAAGTAATCGGGCGCGGCATTGCGTCTCGTATCCCGAATGGCAAAAAGTCTCGACGTGGCCCAGAAACCCGATTGGAATTTAGTGGTGGCACGGGTCCGGGAAGGTTTCTTGCCTTTTCCGAGGATTTCTAATTGACGCGCTAGGCAAAGAAACGGGCCGGATTCACCGGCGGAATTTCACCTGTCCCCCGTTACATACGAGCACAATGAAATTCCGGAGAAGATAATGCCGTCGATCGCTTTGTTTCGTTACCTTTTCCCACGGTGTTTAACATTCAGCCTTCGAAGCCGACTGCTGCTCTTTCCTGAATTTCGAACCTTTGCATCCCTCGCAACATTCGTCGGTGACGCGTTCCTGAAGAGATCGTAATGCCGGCCGAAACTCGACGGAGAAATTAGGTATCTCCCT
Source organism: Lasioglossum leucozonium (assembly GCA_028454225.1). NCBI lineage: Eukaryota > Metazoa > Arthropoda > Insecta > Hymenoptera > Halictidae > Lasioglossum > Lasioglossum leucozonium. The sequence continues at coordinate 3,309,352 of CM052212.1, read as the reverse complement.
CGCGTAAGCGAAACTAGTTTAATACGTTATTTATTTATCCGTTTTGCGATGATCGCTCGATAAGCAATGGAGTGTGGGGCTCTAGAGGCGGTCATTCGCGCGGACTAGTTTTCGAACGACCAATCGCGCACGCGTTCTTCCCTCGCCGTTCTCCTGTCTGCTTTTTCGTTTGGAAATCGCGAACGAATAACTTAATGAATTACTTTTACTAATTTCAATTTTATAAATTAATAAAATTTACTTTTAAATCCTATTTAAATTATTAAAATTTAATTGCCAAAAATTTTAATTCAAATGTAACTCATCTCAATCTTAAATAAACTACATTTTGATTTGAATTATTATTATTATATAAATATTTATACATTACTAAGTCAAACAGACTTAGAGACGTCTTAAAGACTCACCGTTTCCAAACAAAAGACGTCCCTGTGCTATCTGGGAAGCCGTGTACATACTAAACTGAATTAGCTCGCACTCATCTGTGCAGAGTGTTCTCCAGGACCCGAGTTTTTCACTGTTTTCACAGCAATGTGCGGTGATATTCAATTATACATACCTACGTACATTCGGTTAACCAAACTTGTTAGACGAGGAACCCCGCGTTAGAAAACTTTCTCGAAAGTATGAGAACCCCGTCGAGATCCACAGGCTTCCAAGTAACCCTGGTCTCGGGAGTCCCAAAGTTAACATCGTAGATCCCCGGCGCTATCGGTTCTTGCGATGAGTTTAAAGTAGACCCGAAGACCCAACGGGTCTTCATTAAGCTTACATCTCGTCCGATCCTTCACCTTTTTCCGAGCATCAATAATTCCGAGTATACTACTTCCTCCCAGCCAGACGCTGGCCTTCGAAGACTGGTCTACATACAGGTGATCCATCTATTCTCGACTTATCTTATCCCATCCGACGCGACGCAGTGGCAGCGTCGAGCTGGCGAACCTGAGTGCAACGGAACCCGATTACGATCTCTCCTTATTTTCTTCGCAGTGATGGCCTGCGCTCGTTTTGTTTCCCCGCAAGATTCGAGATCTGCTTAACGCTCTCTACCTCTCTGTCTTTAAAATTTTTTCCCTCTATCTTCTTCCGGCTCCCTGGAGCCGGAATATCCGGAAACGAGAGAGAGGATTTTGTTTGATCGAGTTGCGCGTTTCTCTCGCGCGACAGATATAATTGCGAACGAGATTACACCCCCGTCGCAAATCCTATTCAACGCTTTCACGTTGCTCTCGCAGCGCCGCGCCGGATGGATATGCCCCGAGGCAAAAAGGAAGACCGGGGGTTTTATCCAATATCGTCGCGTTCGTCAATCATAATGGCCCCGGCTGACTATCAGCCGCGTAATTGAACGTTACTTTCCACTCTTTTGAACAATTGGTAAACGTTTCGTTCCACATATATTGTTTTATATACCAATAGTTCGTTCGATGCTCTGTGCGTGTTTTCCTGGCGTTGCAAATCGCGTTAGTTCGGGCTGCTTCCGTTTCCAACATCCTTTCGAAACTCGAGGATCGATATTTCCCTCAACGGAACAGAACCGTCTTAATTAAAAAAATATTTAGTCGGATCACCCATCGGAGGAGAAATTAATTATTCAAGTGTACGCGATTAAATCGTGTAACCGGCTGTGCCGCGTATTAGAGAATTACTTTAACCCCTTGCCCTACGCTTTATTTTACGGTTTCAGTGATTAAAACTTTTTTGTAGTTCGCAATTTCCTGAAACGGGAGAAAATTTATATCCCTTGTATGCCTACGTGTTCTCCGATAGCTGTACATTAACAAAACCAACATAGAATTTAATTTTGGTTTAAAGGAAATTAATAACATACTTAACAACACTTTCATTCATGTCTCACACGATATTGTAAGGCTAGGAGTTAAATAAGATGACCCCATCAAGATAACAAGTCCAGTGACTATTATAATTCGCAGAATACAAAGAACGAAGAAGGGTATGAATAATAATAACAATAATAATCGCCTTATCGAGTGGTTGTGCGTCTTTGTGATTGAGAAAACTCATTGAAATCATATTTATTTACGATTGCTCATGCAGCGAGTAAGAATGATAGCCGACCGATACGCGCCCGATAAGAGAACACGTTTCTCGATGTACCATTCCGGGGGAAAAATTCTTTATTATTTTCAATCTAATCGAGACGCGGTGATTCGCCCATTCGTTCGTGCACATTTTTCTGCCGGTGTCCCTGTTAACTGTATTGCATGCTGCTCGACGCACTTCCTGTGGGTGAATTCCTTAACGAACTAGTTTTCAGCCGCGTTTGCATTTCACGCGCGTCGTCGCGCGCGGTTTCTCGCTCGGGACGCACGGAATTGCTCGCGCTAGTTAGCATTTTGACCGAACACGGGCTTAATTTCGAATACCGTTAGCGGCACACTCGACCGGCAAGTTTTTGTCGGATCTAATTCGTAATTGCACCAGCTAAACGGAACCGATCGTTCGAACGTAGTTAGCATGCATCGCGCCGCGAGAGACGTTCCACGCAAAATTGATGGAAAAACTCGAAGAAAATGTTAACCTCTTGCCGCGCGATTTACTTGCGACTATAATTATTGAAACACCTCTTTACCCTTGATCATCCGCCAGCATTACGAGTCGATCAAGGGTGAGAATTTCCTTAATTTCTTCCCTCGAATTTATAGTTGTTATCGTAAAATTGATTAAATTAGCTTATCATTTGTACATCGAATCAGAGATTTCGATAAGTATCCCAGAAATTTTTTCACATTTCTTTACCATCTCTGGAATAATAAAAATTTAGGGACGCGTTAGCAACAACACCACAGGTATTGCTGGTGGAGGATCAATAATTTCACAGACGATTAAGGAAGATTTGTAGTCACAAACTCCACAATTCGTACATTTAATTTGATCGAGAATATTACGATCTCTAATTTTGTTAAAAACGAAAAGACATTTAGCACAATAATTTTTAGCGGTGCTTCATCGAAGGAGAGAATCGGATGCAGGGGGTTAAATAATGGTTACGAAAAGAACAGAATTCTAATTCGTCTTAAAAGAAAGCCACAACGTCCATACTTCGTAGACTCGGTTAGCAATCTTCGTCCACGAGACTGACCGGTTATCATACATACGGTAAAGGGTTGTTTGAACATTATTGTCTGAGATTCCAGAGGAAGTACCCGGAAAAACGTAATTTCCCGATCATTCGTATCAAGTTTGAAATAGAGACGACAGGCATCCTACGATTAGACCTCGACGCAACGTTTCAACCTTCAACTTGCCCCTCGAGCCACTCGTTCAAGATCAATTTATCATGAGTCTGCGCTTTTCAGTGACCGCGATCGATGGATCACCGATACACGCCCTTTCTATTCAAGTTTGAAGGTGTGACCACGCAACGCTAATTATCGCTCGACCAATTAAACGGTAGAACTTATAGAACGGAAAGTCGGCTCTCTGTTCACGTCCCAGAAGTGTCTGCCCATTTTCATATTGAAATGCAATACGAGAATGACCTCGAGACAAGCGTCGCATCTTTCATTCGGCTCTAAAAACAGATATTAATATTAATATGCGAGTACATATAATTGACCTTGGAACAACCTTGACAGAAAGACTAAAACGCTATCTTTCGGATCGCTGAGCGGCCTCGGAACGGCTTCGAGTTAATCATCTACTTATTCCTAAGAAAAGAAAGGGAATACGAAACTCCATAGGGACGCGATGACCTTGAAACTTTCTCAACGGGTCGAGAGCCGATCAACGTAACGATGGTCTCTCCGAAACATACAATGGCGTTTTACAACAAGGTTTTCGATTCGGTTCTTTTCTCGACGCGTAGTCAAAACGACCGGGCCCGCGATCTAATGAAAATTAATTAGGTAGGAAGAGGCGCAGCAGGTGTTATGATAATTCGCTAAAATTAGCCCAGGTAAACATTACCATGCAAAGTTATGCAGCGGGCTAAACGTGATCACCTTTGCCGCACACACACACACACACACACACAGCTGAAGCATTATTTACGGGGGTGCAATTATGTTACACGGATCGCCCGATGTTATTCTATTTTGCGATTCGAGGACGCATTCGAATATGTATTTGCCGCGCGGATTATAGACGGTAGTTCGATATTACAGAGCATCATCGAGACTCTACGCGAGTATCATCGTCAGTTCAATTTGAATGCCTTGCAGTCAGACAGCAGGACAAAATCAAATGGTAATTTCTGTTCCGCGTGGCAGCTGTTCGATATTCCTGTTTAATGTTTAGCCTCTTTTTTTTTTGTTATTTGAACTTTTTCTTTACGGACAGGTGGCCGCCAGTATGGTTTCTCTGTACGAAGGAACTCGCCGCAGCGAGTGTAGGTACGCTTCGCGTTGGCATAGTGAAACGTGTGATTAGGTTGTGTTATTTAGATAAAGTGAACGGTGCGGTATTAATCATTAGACTGTCGCACCGTAGCCGGAGTTAATTTGTTCGTATTCGTATGTAATTAAAACGTTTTCTTTTTCCGATACGAGGCTTATTCGTCACATATGAATATAAATAAAGCGCGATTGCTTCAAACGATTGCAGTTCTATCTCGTATATCGCACGGATTCTCAGAGGAAAGATTTTCGGAAGATTTTCTCCGCGCATCGAAGCTTTCTGTACGGGAACTGGAACGCAATATTAAATTGAACGAGTTCGCATAGCACCCGGAGAGCTTGGTAGAACGGTTAAGCGCATTACTTAATTCGTTTAGGCTCCTTTCGAAGCCAGATATGCGAGTCAAACCGAAATAAGACCCTATAGAATTTTATAATTTTATTAAGATTAACAATTTTATAGATTAATTAATTAATTTAAATTATTTTATTGGGTGATATTTAAATTTAATAAACTTTAAAATCATAGATTAATGTAAATTAATAATGAGATTCAAATAAAAATTGGGAATTTAAACCTAGGAATTTAAGAATTCCGGGATTCTGGGCGACACTTATCCAGTGGTAGAAGACGTGTCAGAGGTTGCTGTTTTAATCAATGAACAAAAATAGTTTGATCTACTTTTAAGTGAATTCTGGGATTCTGAACGACACTTATCCGTGACCAATAATAGATCGATCGCTCTTTAAGTATCCGGGAATTTAAGAAATCAATGGAATTCTTCGAAAATCCAAACGCAGGAATCTAAAATACAATGTTTTCTGCAATTTTGGAAAGTTCTTGGGGCCTTGCGTGTGCGAAGCGGTCTATCGTCGTCGGTATAAACCGTCGCTAATGACATCATCCTACGCGAAACGAACTCCAATAAACCAGCACCCCTAAACCGCCTCGGTGCGGCGGCGGCGGCGGCCGAGCGATGCAACGGATTACTAAATTCTTGCCAATATTGCTGTACGAAGAAATTTGTTGCGGGGTTATTTACAACTGTACCGTAACTAGAACAATAGAACAATGGAACAATAGAGTAATGCGAGTGTAACGAGGTCTGGCGTTACAGAACGAGTTCCAGTGCAAGTAAACGGGCCCGCATGCCAGCAATTTCCGTTGTCAAAAAGATAGGGGGTTAAAGAAGGACCGCACGATCGGGCCCCAACAGTCCCCGCGGAAGATCGCGCGAGGATCAAAGCGTTCCAACGTTACGTTATTTGTCGGCCGACTCTCTTTTTCTTCTTTCGCGACGATTATATCCTGTTCGTGGAATCCCGAGGGTGCCGGTCTGTTCGAGACGTCGCGTAGCGTTGTTAGTCGATAGGATTGGCCGCCGCGACGCGACGCTACGCGCCGGTTCGAAGGTAAATACACCTGTGCGCCTTTTCAATTCGTATTTGTCGAGAGACTCTGCTTCGGGATAAACGCGCCGACTCCTACACACAGATACATCCTCCAAAGGATCGCCCTGTTTATTCGAACGCTGACTTCGTTCGCACACCAAAGCATTATTCTGAATGGCTGGGTATCGAAACCGGTAAGGGGACACCAAAACCGAGTCCCGTGTGCCCAATGCTCGCGTAATTTCGCCATTTTCCATTTTACAGACGCTTCCTCTTTGACTTATCAGAGACGCAACAGCGTCGAATACTTATACGCGCAGTGAAATCCACTTTACGCTCGTCTATCGTACGCCGGGTCACCGTTGACTCCCGTGCTTCGGGTGTACAACAAACGGGTTGCACAATTCGTTAAAATGGGTCAGAGTAGATCCAAGTTACTCCCTACGCGCACGCGCAAGCCAGCAGACGTAGAACGTCGATTACAATCGGATGCTCGTCTCTCATTCTTTCCGCAACAAGAATGGCTCGAAATTGGTGAATTTATGAAAGACTTGTTACGAGAATTCAACGAGCATTGCCGAAATTTACCGATCCTTACCGAATGGACCTCCAAATTGGTTGTCTCCCTCTAAAAAGTGTTTCACTTTCTAAGTGTCGCCTCTTATCGCGTCCCTAACTCTTCGGTACAACCCACAACCGGTCAAAACGACCGGTTCCAGATTCGTTATTTTTCCAATTATTGAAATAATAAAAACAATTTCACAAGAAACGATGCGTTAAGAAATTTGCGATCTATCGAAGATGGACATTTACCTTTTCGATGGCTTCCAGCGCCGCTTCAAAACTCCCAGCATGAGTAAACCGATGTAAACGAGGCCCAGGTACCAACGGGCTTCCGACTCCCAGGAGCGTATCAACCACCACCACCACCAAAACCAATCACCACACAACAACCACCGGTCAACCTCGTCGATCTTTCCGAAAGACCTTTCTTGTCACCCGAGTCACACCATGATCGTCCACTGTTCCGCGTTATTTGGCGCCAGATTAATTCGCTGCTCCTCCCCTAGGCGGACACTCGATATAGATCGATACGCGTGGATCGACACTCGCGACGCTCTCCCGAAAAGGATCGTGGGTCTCCTCGCCGATTGGCTCGCACTTTCAGCGCGAGACGATGCGCTGTTTCATGGAAAGACATATCGAACATTTTCGAAAACGGAAGCACCGTTCGCGGCCAACTTCGAGTCGCGCACCGAGGTTTAGATATCGAACCAAACGTTATGCCTCGTCCACGAGTAGATTGCGTCTTATTGCAAAATAAACATTCCCTTTTTCTTTAAGAATCCGAATAAATTAAATCCTTTTAATCGTTGATCTATTTTAAATTGCACCAGCTCGTTTTTATCATAGACAACGAAATTATTTATGCGAAATAGAAATTTTCTACCTGAATTACAACTGGAGTGAAATAATTTATTTCCCGTCTTAATGTGTTTGTTAGATTGAAAATGTAACAGTGTTTTTAAATTCTTCTAATGTTTGTACGGTCACGTTTTAACCATAAATGCATAAAATCCGCAGTCTACTCGTGAATTAGCTGTCATCATCGGCGAAACGATCGAATCGAATATTTCTCTTACGACAAAGACCGATTGTTATCGTGAAACGCGCTTTTGCGTTGTTCCGATAATTAGACAAGAAATCATCGGATTAAGACGAACGTCGCAGCGACGTTGCGTTATCGATGCGCGAGAACGCTCCTCCACGGATAACGATAAGGACAGCTTCGCGCTTGCCAGGAGCAGCTCGATCGTTTCTCTGATCCGTTAACGCGTCGGAATAAATAATAATGTTCGCGCGTCGATATCCGGGTGAACGTACCGCGATACTACATATTCCGCTGGTCAAAGAAAGACACAAGATACGTCGATAGTTATGTCACGCGCCTCCCTCCAACCGTCAACGCGGAGATGATAAAACATAGAGAGTAATCTGAGCGAATCAACGACACGCGTCTAATTCTCCTCTCATCGATGACAATTGTCCTCGACCGAACGCGATCGGATGTGCGTTCGCACTCGAGCGAGTCAAATTAATTAACCGGAAAATTGTGAACTCGGCACGTGACTTTCCGAGATCTAATCTTCCGATCCAAACAACATTAATTGATTTCAACAATTTACGATCGATAAAAAAAATGGAATATTTAACAGTTATTGCGATCGATGTAACCCTTTTACCGACGCGACACGTTTACATTCGCGAGTGTGGTCTTTAGTAGTTACAACTAGAGCGGGTACTCGAGCATCGGTTCGGGACCCAAAGTCGAAATCGGGAACCCGAAAATCTACGACATTCCCGTACTCGAACAATATAAATTTTCGGGATAAATAGCTATCGACGATGATCCACGGTTACTTGTCCCCGAGGTAGGTACGCCACCGATCGATCAGCTGTCTACGACCCAGCACAAACGCTCCGTAACTGTGCCGAATTAATCGTCCGTCCCGCATAACGAATTACAATGCGCGAGACCTACAAGAGAAACATATGCCAAAAATGCATAATATCACCGTACGTACTCCGAGACACGGTACGATACGGTTCCGAACAGCTCGAACACCGAGGGGAACTGTCAAACTAACCTCCCGGAATATCACGTGTCAACGCGAAAGAAAATGTTGTTCCGCGAATGGCGCGCTAAAAAGATTCGCGCGGAAAACTGGTCGCGCGAGACTCGTAAATAAGTACGTACGGTTTGACGTTTCTCGAAGACGCGTATCGATCGTCACCGCGGTTCGATCGATCGATATTTCAGAGGAGTCTAACCAGTCGAGATCAGCGAACGATCCGGCAACGCGACGTAACGCAACGCAACGCAACGAAACGAACCTGACGGAGCGTTTGCGCGGAAACGTTGCCAGCGAAACAAACCCCTCCCTCGTTTTTCCGTGTAGGTTATGAATCACCGTCCTCGTCGAGGGGCTCGTTCGAGGCAGCCCCGTTACCACTTGCCACTGTACGCGAAACACTAGGAAGGCAAGAAGAATCGAACAATGATTTTCCAGCGGTCCGCTAAAGACCACACTCCGCTGGATCGGTCGGCGAAACGGATCGGTGCTCGACGGTTTACCCACGTTTCCCGGTGAACTCGACCCGGTGACCGTGTTGCTCCCCTGACAACGGACCAGGCGAAAACACTTTGCGACAACGTATCGACGAGCGCGAGTCACCGCGGAGAAGAAACGAGCGATCGGGCGGAAGTCGCGCGCGAAACACGGACGACGGACACGAACCGGCTGCGCGCCGAACTCGAACTGAACCAAAGACAGAGATGGCAGACACGCGGTACTCCTTCCCGGCTGCTCGCCGCGCCGGGCTTCTCGCTTCCCCCACCCGCGACGACTCCCCACAGACTTCCCCTGCCACGATCGGCCAGGCTCGGCTCAAGGTACATAGATATCTACAGTACCCGGACCTAACCCAGGCCTTAGCTATGTTGAAATTTCGTTTTTTCTGCCACGGTTTTTTCACGCCGTCCCCTAAAATCGTGTCATTCGCTGGGAAAATCAGTCTTGCGAAAGAATAAAATTAATCGGGTCAGAGGTAGCCGCGGTACATTGTGTATGTAATTTTCTAAGAACGACGGAAAGTGTATTGATTTTTTCAATCGAATTCGAAAAGGGGGCTGTAACTCGATTCGATCAATATTTATGTTGCTTTTTTCTTTGTCGTATCTGTCCAATGATTCTGCACCTTGTAGACGACGTATCCCCGCCCCGGCGGTCTCGTTAAAAAAATTCCTCTGGTTTGTTTACTGTTTTTCGATAAATAAAAAATATCACTCTCCACGGGTTCTGGTAATATAATGCTTGTAAGACAATCGAGAAATTATCACGTATTTCCCTGGGTATGTGCGGCCTTTGTTCCGTTCTATGGGAACAGAGACAGCGGATTTTCATTTAGAGAAGAACTCTTTCAAAGTACAACAATTCAATTACCGTTTAGCATTGTGTTTGACGGAGTTCTCGTGGTCACTGTTTAAATTCGTTGAAGCGAAAGAATAATACACGCGAAGCGTAGAAATGACTTTTGCTGGTTACAGTCATTGTACGTATATTTAATATTAATCCAGAAACGTGGTATTGTAATAATCAGGATTTTAATGGGTATTTTATAAAATGTAAAACTGCGCGTTTCGATGGAATCTAAGCGCGTTAGCTGATAAGCCTTAATTGATGAAAGTTATTTTTAGTTTGGAAATAGAAAGAAACCAGGGCAACCTTTAGCCGCAGGCCGTGCAGGGGGAAATGAATATTCCTCGTGGGATGCGCAAATGTCAAGAGGCACGCTCATAATTTTTTTTAGCAAAGTTGCAGTTAGAGGATTACCGTTAGTATTAATAAGTTAATGCGATTTGCTCGGGTCAAGTAGCGGGTACGTTTTCCAGAATCTGTATATGTACTGGTTTCGGATTGCGGAGTAACGTCGCCGCTGCACGCGAATTTTCCATTTAAACCTTTTAATAATATTATCCGCGCGAACTACGCTATCTCTCCGCATTGGAAATTATTTTAGAACATTCGATGTAACATTGTATGTATAGGTCGTTGGTAATACCGGAACTACGCGGCGCAATTTATATATCATACTATATAATAACGTATAAAACATATGTTTAAGTGATAGCGAAACTCTCGTAAAATCAGTGTTACATCGGAAATAACAGCACTCTGGTTTCGCTGCGAATTAACTATCGCGTAATCCGATTAGTAAACATGAGATTACGTAGTTAAGCTCATCTACCCGGCATGTTCTGAGCTTTTTATGTACGGGTTACAGGATGTAGATGCAATCCTATAAATTCACGCGAGACTGCTGCATATTTTCCAATGAACATGAATTTAATCGGTCTATTCTCTTGAACTAAAATAAAAATATATTTTATTTCTTGAAACAGCATTCTTGAATGATTGAATGATAGAATTTTGTTAACAATGGTGCACTCATTAAAGAAATAATTCAAGAATAACATTTTGGTGTGGTGTAATCTATATTTTAAAATATGGTATCTCTCTCTCTCTCTCTCTCTCTCTCTCTCTGCTTGGAATATTGCAATTTAGAAATGCACCGAATGATCAGGGCTTCTATCAAAACGATGCATTTATTAGATCAGCCTATGTATAAAATAATCCTACCTTTGTTTTGTATAAACATTTACATCATGTTTACACCAGGCGGTTCAAACGAAAGAGAAACACATGTTCATATACCTACCGCTTAATATACATATACTGATCTGTATCAACACGTTCGAGAGATAACACGGTTCTCTATCACCGCGGACGGGCCGTCGAAAATAATTTTCAACCGATATTTACAGTTGGTGTTGTCAAGTGACAAGCGGCTGACACTAACGCGGGAATACTTTCTTTTTGCACCGTACAAGGAGATGGTCAAAGAATTATTATGTAAAGGGAGTACGCTAAGTGGTGTAACGTATGCGACAGATATAGCGGGGAGAGTTTCGAGGCGGCCAAATATCCCGAAGAGATCCGGGCCATCGGTACTCGTCTTTCCGAACTTTCCACTTCCGAAGATGCAATTGCGTGAAATTATTCGGCTTCTTCCGGGGCGCGTCATCCTCCTCGTACTTCTCCGAACTGCGGACGCAGTCGCGTGCAGTGCGACGACGCGTCGCGACGCAAAGTTCGTGCACCGATTGCCTCGGACCAGAGCGAGCATGATGCTTCAAGGGTTCCGCGCGGGTTCGGCACAGCTAAGCCGACTTCGGCGGCGCTCGGCCACGATCGCAGACGATGCATCGATTTTTCGTTCGTGCAGCGCCCTGCCTGCAACGCCGCACCGGTACCGGCGTGCATCGTCTTTGCAACGCGCAACGGTTACGTTCCGACGACCCTTTCTTTCGGACCTCGCGTTCGTCCGAGATCGGTTCCACCCTTCTTCGTACAGGCGAAAAGCTTCGTCGCGCGGAGAATACCTATCCGGTGGACGCGTTCGCGTACCTTTCGTCCACCACGGCTCCACCGACGACGCGAGCGCAGGGAAACGTGCGATTTAATCGAGTCCCGACGCCCCCTCCATTGCATATTCATAATTTCGGTATGATTTATACGGGTCCGTGCTACATGTTTCACGAAATGTAGCAATGAATTTTCGCGCGCGCCTCCTCGCCCGCCGTCGCGAACGATTTATTACGCGCAGTGTAAATCTTCCCTTCAATTTCTCTGATTTGAATATTTTTCTCCATTATCCTTGCGCATTAATTCTACTTTCTCTTCGGTTTCTCTCGCGGAAACTGATGCCTCGTATAGCACATTCCATTCCCTTTGCTTTGGTGCGTTTTTAATCGTCCCGGGACATTCGAGAAACCATGCCTGGAATATTTTTTTTGATTATACGTTTCGTTACGTCATTTTTATGGAATATATACCGTAATGCACGGAACACTCGGAGGAGGAAAGGTCTTTTTTGGCTAAAGGGCCTAAGAAGGAAGGCGAGTCGGTCCGCGCAAGCTAGCCTACCGAGCAGGTCGCAGTTTCTAATACATACTTCACCTTTTTTTTTTTCTTAACCGTTATTAAATAAATATTAAAGTTTTTCTCGTTATACTCGTTATTAAATAAAGTTTCACATTGTGTTATGTGCTAATAATATTAATTCACGCTTATTATACAGTTATTCTATGCGCGGTAGAGTTTAAATAAACTATAATACTTTAAATATCAAGTTCCATTTAATCTTCCAACCTCGTCATCCCAACACATTTCAATCCACCGACCAAAATAAACGTGATCGAACAAATGTTAGACATTGCAGCTTTTATTTGTCCAGTGCAGAAAGCTTTTACCACGCGACGCGCGAGAAAATGTTGGTTAATCGGTGCTGTTGATCCATCTTCGAACAAGATGTATCGCCCTTCTGCTCCAGGTTCTCGGACTTTCAAATTCTTCGCCTTATTTACATATGTTTTACATTCTCTCGTCGTACTCCTCTACGTCCTTCTTAGATGATGAACTTGTGGATTTGATAACGCCTCGGAAGTGATATTGCCAAGACTCGGTACCACACGAGTTTATACAATAATATTCTGGATAAACTGTTTTTGAATATACAGGGTGTCCCTCAACTCCCGGAAATGGGAGTTTTTGGGGCTCCCTGTAGTTCAATTAAACCATATCTATACGAAATGGCGTTTCTTCGCTCTCTCTCGTACCTCGACTTGTACAATTACGACTAGACTGCGAGTGTTGATGCAAAATGAAAATTTTGTGGAACGATTGGAAGAAACGAGAAATGCATGGACATTTGTTTGATTTGACAACAACCGAAATTCAAATGTACGTATAGTGGCATATGTTACAGCAACCTTTCGAAGAGATAATTAACTCACACATGTAAAGACTTTTTTTAAAAGAGGGCCATTCTTCATCAAGGAAAATATCCAAAAGTTCTCTGCCTCGAAGTACACGCGCGGAATACATACTATAACGTTTCAGCAAGCTGAATTCTGTTCGTTCGAACAAAGAAAAGCGCGGAGAGAAAGCCGCGTAAATCAAAGAGTAAAACTCGTAAAAAGATTGGGGTTGTTCAAGGACACTAGACTGCGAAGGTGCTCTAAAGTATTCTCATAGCACTCGACCCGATTTTCTTCTTGGTCGTGTAATTACTGGCAAGCGAGTTAGATGCATGCCTCCATTTTTTTCTGAGAGATACACTTCCTATCGCGCACGAGGCTCGATAAATCGCGTCGATTTTCGAACGAAATTCCTAATACAATAAAGGACACTATCAACAAACCGTAAAACGTTCGCAATCTAACTGGTATCGAGACGAATCCAACGACCTATAGTAATATAACGTTAACCCTTGAAATAACGCTACAATAGTGTTAGCCACAAAAAGCGGACTCCCGGACCACTGTGCGCCTGTTTAACGTTGTTTAGCAATCTCGCGACACATTTCGCTGAGCCCGTAGCATGAAAAAGATCTCGAATTCTATCAAGGACCGGTATCCGGAAGGGGTCCGACAAGTCGCTAATTACACTGTCGAAGGAATTACAAAATTCGTTTGCGCAGCCATTCGTTTATCTCTTATCGATGAGTGGCCAGTTGAATCTCCGATGACCGCCGATTTCGCGTATCTCGTTAAACCGTCCGATATTATCGGCGCTGCTGCCGGTCGTTCTTCCGCTGGAAGGGACGAACGAAGCGAAAGATCGGGCAGGACGAAAGGCGAGGACGAGAGGAGAAGAAGGAGAAGAAGAAAAAAAGACGGGAAACGGCCGTTCAAAGAGGCATCGATGCCTCCGCCTGGCCGTGCTCTCCATCTTGTCGTCGCGATATAAAATACCGGCTGAAAAAGGCACGCTGAATGGCCGACGCCCGACTAAAAACCGGACTTGCTCTCGTTACACCGTGCCAAAGAAACGAAGCGGTTGGCCGTTGCACCTCGTCGAAGCGCAGGTGAGCTGCCAGATGACCGCCGTCGCCGCGGAAACGGTGAATGAAGAACACCGGGAGAAGCGCGAGCGTTTCGATGCGTCCGCGTTCGTTGCACCGGGCCGGGCCGGGCCGAGTCGGGCCCGGAGGCGCAACAAGACAAATGTGCACGCGCGAACCGAATATCAATTTCGACTTCCTGCCCTCTTCGTCAATTTTCTTCTTTTTCTTTTTTGTCGACTCTATCCGCCCTCGTTTCATTCTTGTTTATTGTTCCCGTTGACGCGTACGCTGTTTTACCACGGTGCAGCATTTCACTTTTCGCAACCGATTCAGGGATTATGTGAAGCGTAGTTGTAAATTGTATATTTATATTACAATTTATGAATACCAGATAGTACTTGAAAGATTTTTTATTTAGAAGTATGTTATAGTCGATGAATATAATAAGTTATTACAGGAACAAGTGAAACAGAGCTGCGGAGAACAACAATATTTATAATAGGTTCTTTTCGCTCAGAGACCAAATTCGATCGATTCTTATCTTAATTTTATTTATTTATTTAAAAAGTTCATCTTTGTATATTAAAATTTATGTTTTTTAATACAGTTTGTTTATTTATGCTTATTATACAAGGCCTAAGTAGAACTTCTTGCTTGTACAATATTATAAAGGACAAAATTTTCTTTAATGCTCTCACTAATTACTGGATATTTTTTTAACGTTACAGATTTTCATGATCTTCTTGTTGATTGTAGGAAAAGAAAAAAAAATTGGTTCCGGCCGGGATCGAACTGGCGACCTTCTGCGTGTAAAGCAGACGTGATAACCGCTACACCACGGAACCGGTTGAAAAGTTCGTCGTTGTAGTAGTATATCGAGAACAATCCTGCAAAAATTCTTACATTTCATCGAATATTGTTTTTAGTTTGTATATGAACCATTTCGTACACATCTAGTTATTGTATAATAATCACTTGAATTGTAAATATGCACACATTTGTATAAGAATCTATATACAAATGAGCCGCTCACTTACCAATAAAACAAAAAGTGGAAAAATATAGTGATATAATATAATTATAACTGAACCATTTGCTTTGACACTCAAGTCTAAAATACTTTAAAAAGTGGATCTAATCGATTTGGCCTGTGAACGCCTCAAATATGCATTTGTTTATATCATGCAGCTTCTACATTTATTGTCAACAGAGCTCCTGCCAACAGCAGATTTTCATCAGATGCCATCTGTCGACAATTACAGACACTCGCTAGTCAATCTGCTATTTATACAATTTCAATTTTTACGATAAAGGACGTGCATATACAATCAAAGAGTATATTAAATAAGAAAGTGCTCATACCGGGGGCACTGACGAACTGCCAGCCCCTGTGCTATTCAGCGGCGTAAAAGTGGGCACAGGTGGGCACAGGGATAACTTGGAACTAACAGTAATCTGAAATACCAACATTGCTGATAGTTCCGCTATCGACGAGATACCACCACTGACGAGGTATAAGCCACAGACTTAGGATCAGTACAGACATTGCAAGCAATGCATTTTTCTGTCCACGGTTCTGAATTACCGACCCTGTAGAAAATGCTCCTGTACAATAGCGGACTCTATCGAAATGGAGCGGTCAGCTAGTGAACTACATGGCGTTGCAACACAAACGGTGTGTGTCCGAGAATGCTAATTTTACAACGTTGTCACCTTTAAAAGTGCAATGTTGCCGCATTATATTCACACAAAAACCGTCGATGCTCGCATCGAATGCGTTTGAGCGATTCCTTTCCTGCTTGTCGGAGCTGTCAAAATTCAGAGACATATTGCTTCTTAATTTAAAATGTAGAATTTTCAAGGACAAAAAATTCCTAGAAATATTGTACATACGAAAGTACTAAAACATAATTTTAGAAAAATCAAGAATTCTTACTTCAATTTTCATATTGCGATACCTCAATTTGAACTTGAAAATATTTTACAACGCACATTATTTCCTTACAATCGTTTTTATACATAAAGAATCGATCTGTGGGAACAAAAATATGTTGCTGAACAGATGGTTAAGGGACTGCTTGTCGACATGGTTGACAAAAGGAATTGTTATATATATTAACCAGTTCGAAATAATAAATTTATCAGTGTATTATGTTCAATAAATTAATGCGTGCGGATGTTCATGGTTTAAAAGTGATTCTGTATTTCGAGTTCTATTAAAAATTTGTACTAAAAAATTAGATGGCCAGGTGGTCAAAGGAGTGTTTGTCGACATTGTTGACAGAAGGAATTGTTATAAATATTAGCCGATTCGAAATAATAAATTTATTAGTGTATTATGTTTAATAAATTAATTCGTGAAAATGTTCATGGTTTAAAAGTTATTCTCTATCTCGGGTTCTACTACCTATCACCGCTAAAAAATTAGATGACCAGGTGGTCAAGGGAGTGTTTGTCGGCATCGTTGGCAAAAGGAATTGTTATAAACATTAAACAGCCATAGATAATAAATTTATCAATAATTACTATCACGGCGATCGAAATCGCCGGAGTGGAAATAGATGGAGTGGGGACAGTTCCGCGTCGCTGCGCAGCTGCGCCTGAACGCGGCGAGCACTCTCAGTCAGTTAGTCAGTTGGGCCGCGGACTCCGGCCCGGGCGGTCCGACGGGTCCGACTGAGTGATCGCGAGTGAACGCGAGTGATAGTGAGTGACCAGTGGCTGTCCAGTGGCTGTCCAGTGGCTGTCCAGTGGCTGTCCAGTAGCAGTCCAGTAGCTGTGCAGTTTGGTGAGTTTGGCCAATTTTTTTTTTTTATTTGTGATGGTTTACTTTGCGAGAGTTTATTTGTTGCTTTACAGCACAGGGTGGGCCAAGGGTTTTACAATGCTTATGTTGATTACCCTTGACCCACCTTCAACGATTCTGCCCTCGACCGTTAATTCAACGAACATCGTCGTTTATCATCAAATTGTATATTCCTGATTTAAAATTGGTATTCCTTCGATCGAAGGTCCCCCAGGGGCTCACTCACTTGACCGTGAGTGAGTACGGGGTGTCGCGTCCCCGGGGCTCCCGAATCGCCTATAGGCCGCACTCGTGTGCGGGGTTAGTTTGGCTCTCGTGAGCTGGTGTTAGGTTGGCTCTCGTGAGCTGGTTAGATTCGCACTCGTGTGCGGGGTAGGCAGGCCGCACTCGTGTGCGGGGTTAGCTGGGCTCTCGTGAGCTGGTTAGATTCGCACTCGTGTGCGGGGTAGGCAGGCCGCACTCGTGTGCGGGGTTAGTTTGGCTCTCGTGAGCTGGTTAGATTCGCACTCGTGTGCGGGGTTTACCATTGCTCTTCATCACATATTCATCATCGTTGTTTTAATTGCTCGACATCTAATTGAATTGTGTTTCTGAAGTTTCATAAGATCCTCTTCTAGAAATTGATATTTCTTATTTAAATTTGGCATTCCTCCGATCGGAGGTCCCTCAGGGGCTCACTCAGGGATGGGGAAACCGTGAGTGAGTACGGGGTGTCGCGTCCCCGGGGCTCCCGAATCGCCTATAGACCGCACACGCGTGCGGGGTTAGCTTGGCTCTCTTGAGCTGGTGTTAGGTTTGCTCTCGTGAGCGGGTATTAAGTTTACACTCGTGTGCGGGATTTAGTTTGTTGTATTTCTTGTTGTATTCACACTCGTGTACGGGGTTATACAGACCGTCAGGATACATCGAATGAAGAGGACACCAATCAAGACTACAGCGTATTTTAAGTTAGTTATATTTGCTCGGCTTGCGTGCGTGCATTATAAGATTGTATATCGTCGTTGTAAATATGTCGAGTAATTATTGCCTTAACTTCACTTCATTTAATTTAATTTCATTTCATTTCATTTCGTTTAATTTCATTTAATCTAACTTCACTTTGCTCGGCTCGTTACTTTTTATTCCGACACAGCCTTCTGCTGTGTCGGACCTTGCTTGTATGTACCAATCCAGTTGGTAACGGTATTCGGCGTCAATTCATTGAGAGTGGATGGTCAAGCGATCTGTTTGCCGTGTTACACTGTATAAGTGAAAAGTCCTCTCTGTCGCGATTCCACCTGAGTAACCTCAACGTAAGTTGAATGGTACCGGTTGGTATATGAGTAAATGGGACACCGTGCGAGCTTTTCTCTTGGTCATCGCTCTTCTTGAGTTCATGTTGGATATCGGTGCTGACTGGAGTTTGGCTGCAAGCATTGTACGCGTTCGCGTCACCCTCGGACCAGAGCCTTCTGCTCTGGTTCGTTGTTGTTTCTCTTTTTGAAAGAATCAGAGCCTTCTGCCTGATTCGCCTTTGCCCCCCCGTGGATCGGAGACTTCTTCTCCGATTCACACCTTTTTCCCCGCAATAATTATTCGACATATTGTGTTACTGCGTTAGTATAAGTTCGTCGTTGTTAGGAAAGGGAGCCAGAAGGAATATTGCATTCGTTCCGACTCCCTTTCCGGGTCTCTTGTGCAGCAACCTCCTCGTGGTGAGACCTGGGCAATCGGTATTATCCTCTATTTGTAAGAACTTCTAGTATCTTACAAATAGTGGATAATATCGAGCTAATAGCTGCACATTTAGAATTTGTGTAAATATATTATATCCTAGAATGTAAGACATGATAGATGTAAGACCAAATATATTCATTTATTATCAAATTGTAAGTTTCTTATTAAAAATTGGTATACCCTCGATCAGAAGTCCCTCAGGGGCTCACTCACTTAACCGTGAGTGAGTACGGGGTGTCGCGTCCCCGGGGCACCCGAATCGCCTATAGGCCGCACTCGTGTGCAGGGTTAGCTTGGCTCTTGTGAGCTGGTGTTAGGTTGGCTCTCGTGAGCTGGTTAAATTCGTACTCGTGTGCGACGTAGGCAGGCCGTACTCGTGTGCGGGGTTAGCTTGGCTCTCGTGAGCTGGTGTTAGGTTGGCTATCGTGAGCTGGTTAGATTTGCACTCGTGTGCGGGGTTTGTAAGTAGTTCTCGTGTACGGGGTTTATAGTTACTCTCATCGCATCTTCATCATCGTTGGTTTTATAGTCGATTTATAATAGAATTGCTTCTGAATTTTTTCGAGATGGTCTTCTGAAAATTCATATTTCTTATTTCAAATTGGTATTCCTTCGATCGAAGGTCCCTCAGGGGCTCACTCACGGGTGGGGCCGTGAGTGAGTACGGGGTGTCGCGTCCCCGGGGCTCCCGAAGTGCCTATAGGCTGCACGCGTGTGCGGGATTTAGTTTTGTCGTATTTCTTGTCGTATTCGTACTCGTATGCGGGGTCATGTATTGTTTAACAGTCGGTCAGGATACATCGAACGAAGAGGACATCCCAACGAAAAGAATACATCGTGAAGACTGCGTATCTTAAGTTATTTATATTTGCCGAGCAATTATTGTCTTAGCGTCACCCCCGAACCAAAGCCTTCAGCTCTGGTTCATATTTCTTCGTTGCGAATCAAAGCCTTAATTTTTTTGTGACAATAATTGCTCGGCTTGCGTGCGTGCGTTAACTATTAAGATTGTATATTATCGTTGTAAATATGTCGAGTAATTATTGCCCCAACTTCACTTAATTTAGTTGACTTTAATTTATTCTAACTTCACTTTGCTCGGCTCGTTGTTTTTATTCCGACACAGCCTTCTGCTGTGTCGGACCTTGCTTGTATGTACCAATCCAGTTCGTATCGGTATTCGGCGTCAATTCATTGAGAGTGGATGGTCAAGCGATCTGTTCGCTGTGTTACACTGTGTAAGTGAAAAGTCCTCTCTGTCGTAATTCCGCCCGAGTTACCTCAACGTAAGTTGCTTGGTAACAGGCGGTAACTGGAGTAAATGGGACACCGTGCGAGCTTTTCTCTTGGTCATCGCTCTTCTTGAGTTCATGTTGGGTATCGGTGCTGACTGGAGTTTGGCTGCAAGCATTGTACGCGTTCGCGTCACCCTCGGACTAGAGCCTTCTGCTCTGGTTCGCTCTTGTTTCTCTTTTTGAAAGAATCAGAGCCTTCTGCCTGATTCGCCTTTGCTCCCCCGTGGATCGGAGACTTCTTCTCCGATTCACACCTTTTTCCCCGCAATAATTACTCGACATATTGCGTTACTGCGTTAGTATAAGTTCGTCGTTGTTAGGAAAGGGAGCCAGAAGGAATATTGCATTCGTTCTGACTCCCTCTCCGGGTCTCTTGTGCAGCAACCTCCTCGTGGTGAGACCTGGGCAATCGGTATTATCCTCTATTCGTAAGAACTTCTAGTATCTTACAAATAGTGGATAATATCGAGCTAATAGCTGCACAGTTAGAATTTTCGTTTATATTGTATACTAGAACGTAAGGCGTGCTTGATGTAAGAACAAATGTATTGAAAAATTTTCAATAAAGATCTTGTAAATTAATGTCCATGATTATTTCAAACCTATTCCCTTCTATAACATTTTGCAATGTCACGTTCCGTCTGATTCAACGACAATAAGAGCGTTATAACATTCTACAGTAAAAAGTAATTGTGTTCTAAAGTAATGTCAGCATTCTACGTTTATTCATTACCTACGATACTACATATAAGTCCATTTACGTACGCCACTGACGCAGTCTTACTTAGATCTCGAGCAAATGTTCTATTTAGGTAGAGGCGGAACTTTTAGTGATGTTGATATTTCATATCTTCGG
Organism: Lasioglossum leucozonium; assembly: GCA_028454225.1. Classification (NCBI taxonomy): domain Eukaryota; kingdom Metazoa; phylum Arthropoda; class Insecta; order Hymenoptera; family Halictidae; genus Lasioglossum; species Lasioglossum leucozonium. The sequence continues at coordinate 3,288,460 of CM052212.1, read as the reverse complement.
AATAGTTCTGTGTCTCACATGTTAGGAGCGCTGCAAAACGAAGGGCTCTTATGGAACCTTCGCCTCTACATCTAATCCTGTTTGGTTGTTTTGAGATCATGGTATCACAGACGAGGCATCTGTGGTTGTATCCAGGGGGTATAAGCTGGCGTGTTAAAAATGAAACCAGAATTTCAGCGCTCCTTATGTCCCAGGGCCGAACTAATAACAGTATATATAGATATAAACGCTACTCACTTACACACAGATACTCGCGTGACTCACATAACCCTATATATATATACTATAGCTAATATTGAGCTATATGAAAATGGTAGAAAAAAATTAATACAGCTTCAAATAAAATTAAATGTTTATTATATAATTAACAATTAACTATTTTAATTTACATTTACATACAATTAACATTCATACAATTAACATTTACATATAATTACGCTTCATATAATTATTTTATTTTACATTTATATATACACGCTTCATATAATTATTTTATTTTACATTAATATATACACGCTTCATATAATGAACTAGTTTATGAGTACTTGCGCTCGTTGAAGGTTCATCAATGGCTCTACTTTCATTGGAATCATCATTTTTATTACCTTCTGCTCTTCCTTTATCTTCTTCCCTGGAACGCTTGAGGTTTCTTGGCATCTGAACACCTAATAGAAATTTTTTGTTAGTAAAGCTTAATACAAATTGATATAAATAATAAGAACACACTGCTCCTACCAACCTTCAGTAATATGAGTACTTGCGCTCGTTGAAGGTTCATCAATGGCTCTACTTTCATTGGAATCATCATTTTTATTACTTTCAGTTTCATTATACGAGAAATGATCCCGTGGAACTTCAATAGGATCTGTGAATATAAAGACAAGATATATTATCGCACTTAACTATATTTCTACATGAATAAATAATATATAAATACCTGGTAAATATAAACTTGGTACTGCAGACCGAGCAAGGCCTCGCCGAAAAAAATATTTGGCCTCAAAATGGTGATTGCATATTGCCCGTTCCAAAAGTAATTTCTCTGGCAAATGCAATAAGTCTTTGTTCCCAGTCACAGAGAGCCACTTAGAAAGTCTTTTCTCGTATTTTGTGTCCTTTGGAAATTTATATAACTTGCTATGATTGCCGGGGCAATTAGGAACTACGCACCGTTTCGCAACCATAGCTACTTTTTTAGTTTTTCAGTCAGTACACTGCACTACACTCACTACACTGCACTACACTCACTACACTGCACTACTCTAATTTGCACTTAATCAACTTCGCGTGGCTTCGACCGGCTTCGATTCGAATCAAATATACGCCATGGACGCATGTGGACGCGCGTCCTGCGTGGATCAGCTGGGATCAGCGTGGATCACTGCGCATGCGCCCTCATCACGTGATGGAGAACACTAGCGCTACGTACAACTCAGGGCGGAAGTTTAGTGATTAAATTTATCCCATTACAGCTTATACCCCCTGGTTGTATCCTCTCTGGTGCAACACGAAACAGCATAGATTCGTATTGCCGTATTTGCAATGACCAGTTTTGTTTAAAAAGGTATCATCATCAATTATTACGCTCCTAAAGTTAGGATAATTGCAGTTATTTAGCAATATGAAGAATCACATGGTGTTGATAAACTCCTAACCACCAATTTGGACAAAAAGGTTCCGCATACTATGTAAATAATTCTACTATATAGCTCCGAATTCTCATTGAAAGACATACTTGAATGCTTTTTTATTATGTATGATTAAATTACCGAAATTTGTTTATAAATAAAAATTCGTAAGTGAATCGTTTGTAATTTAATGTCGTGTTTAAAATTCGATGATTTCACGTTAATCGATCTAATGAAATTCATAAGTGAATTGTTCGTTATGTTACACGAGATAATATAATTTATTTTTTGTGAATACTTGTTATACGGTGCATCGCAAGAGCAATGGCAAAAACAGAAGTAGCCGAAAGTGCAGGAACTAGTTGGGAACCATTACGACTGACACACATTAAACCATCCTTCAACAGTCAAGAATCGGCTCTCGCAGCTCGTCAGGACCTATGGCACAAATTTATTCTTTACGGTGTAGGAAAGTACAAAGCGACGGAGGTTATGAAGAAGATCATTACTGCTTGCGATCCTGAGATCATACTGCCTGTTAGGTACAAAGAGGAGAGCCCGAACAAAAGTCATTTCTTAGCAAAGTGTAGTGCCAATGCCATAGAAAATCTTGTGAAGCAAGGTTTATGCGTGAGTTTGCAGAATGGGCAAGAGTTACGTATCGATATTGTATTAGGATTCATGGATTCCCAAGAATTGCCACTGAATCCTAATAGAGTTATTGCTCAAGCGCTGTATTTCAGATACGAGCCGACGAAGAAGGTATTGAATCTCGATAATTTTGAAAATGAGAAATCGTTGGGTCTCATATTTTGCCCTGTATCTTTACCCAAAGTTTTACAGTCTGTCTTAAGATGCAGTCGAATGGGAATATGGAACACGAACCGTGATTCCAGACTACCCATTCGTGAGCTGAGCTTGAAGTATAACAAAATCACAGCTATAGTCTTGTTCGAGAAATTCTTCAATTATCACTTGACCAAGCTAGACCTGAGGTACAATTACATCAACGAACTGGACTATTTGCGATACTTCAGCGAGTTCAAGATAAGCGAGCTCTGGCTGGATGGAAATCCGCTGTGCACAAAGTACAGCAAGAGTCAGGATTACGTTCAAGCTGTGAAAAGCGTTTTTCCTCATCTGCAGAAACTGGATGGAATTGTTATAGACACGGAGCAAAAGTTCATTCCAAACGTGCAGAACAATTACCTGAGAGACGGCTCTAGAACTAGCTTGATCAAACAGTTTGTGAAGCACTACTTCACATTGTACGATCAGGACGATAGGCAATTGATGAATGGATTATACGATAGGGACGCGCTCTATTCGATGACGCTTGGGCCACTGACGAACTACGCCCACAAACAAGTAACTAAATCGTTCGTTACGAACAGGAACTTGTTAAAGTTTGTCGATTACGCGAAGTGTCAAGAATTTTTACTGCGAGGCCCGGAAAAGATCATTTCCGCTTTGAGAAGTCAGCCGCCCACGATACACAATTTTAAAACGTTTCACGTCGATTTATTATACGAAGAAGACAGTCATCTAGCCATCTCTGTCCAAGGCATGTTCTCTTTCAGAGAGATTTCTTGTCCACCAATGTTCTTCAACAGAACTTTCATCATTGTCCAGAAGGAAGACAATGAATATTGTATCACCAACGATCAATGCTATCTGGATGGATCGCCTGTTAACAGCAATCCATCGACAAGCATCGAGGCAAGATTCGACTCGAAAATTGTACCCAAATTCGACCCAACCGTGTTCAGTGTCTCCGAGAAGGAACAATTGTTGACATTCTTGCATGAACTAACTACAATGAACATGAACTTCTGCCACCGGTCCCTCGAAGAAGCCAACTGGGACATAAGATCTGCTATTACGACGTTCATGAACATGTACACCGTTAATAATGTACCGCCGGAAGCGTTTATGTGACCTACCAGTATTTTATAATCGATTGCATAATATGTATTATTTATATTCGGTTTTATAGCATAAGGAAAAAACAGAAAGTTCGAACTATTGTCTGTTTTCGTAACTTCAAGCTCTGCTACAAATATGTGTATACATAATTGTTCAAATGAATTTTTATTGTATGTAGCATAATATTTTATACCGTGTGTAATGCTTCCAGTAGAACAGTGTACCTACGATTCTTCGAAGAAAATAAAATAAGTGCAATGATCCGCGTTTTATTAAAAATTATTAACTTTATTTTACACAATATAAAAATTACAATTTCCATGATACTAACAACCTTGCTGTGTATTCAACAGGGTAATGGTCTTACTTATATACGGCGTAGTATTCACATTCGAATTCACTCCTAATTCGAACACCTTCTGCATCAATGGTAGAGCATGTTCTGGAACGAAATGCGATTTATTAGAACACAGAGAGAAACAAATGAAAATTCAATTGCAGATAAGTTTACCTTGCATGCAAAGTACAATTTCTGGTAACTTTTCTAGAGCTGACATTAATACGTCAGCTCTAGGACTGTCCAGACATCTTTGAAAGGCGGATAAAATGTTTGCATTCGTTGCTGGACGATATTTCAGTGCTCTTGCCAATAAGGTGTGAGCTAGAGTCCTTATGTTACCCTGAGGAGACACCAGTAGTTCGGCTATGTTGTCTGTGATCGGTTCTAGGACCGAAGGCTTTCGAGACGACAAGTGTTCGATTTCCTGAAGAGCATTGAACACATCTGAAATGAAAACACGCGTGTGTTTGTAAATCCTTCATTGAAGTTCAAATTAACCCTTAGCACTCGAGTGGCGACTGAGTTCAATATTGTTGTAAAGTGTCTCTGTTGGAAAAATATTTTTGACTGAGACATTTTTTAACATGAAAAGATAATTTACCATCGCCATGCATCTTGCCCAGAGTAGACAGCAACGAGGACCAATGCTGAGGGACTATGGTCTCTGTTGGTGGTGGCGTAGGAGGCACGGTGATCAGAACTTCCTCCACATCTTCCCCTTCTCTTGGCACCGGAATGCCTGATACAAGTGTACGAAGTGTAACTAGATTCGGATAGTTTACCTGTAATTCACTACATGTAAGTGTAAGCTGACGTCTGAAGTTTGATATAGGAAACCAAAGGCACCGAGTACTTACTGGAGAGGCTGAGCGTGTTTCTGCAAGTACTTCAACGCCTTTTGAGGATCGTACGAAATATAGGACTGCAGGAGCGCGATGAATCTATTCAGGAGCGGTATGATCTCTTTTATCGGGCCGTAATTCTGCGGAGAAAATTAATCAGTTGTTTGACATGAATTGTACAGGTGTTTCAAAGTACCTGGAAACACTGGAAGTAATTCTCCAACGTGTCTTCTAAAGCAGCTCGATGCTCTTCTCTAAACAAATGTGGCTGCAGCAATTCAAGCAGGCCCATTATTTGCATAAAAAGATTCAAATGATGACCGGAGCGGAATTGACCGAAGTCTAAGTAGCATCTGCCCATTAAAGACGAGGCTAACATTGGAAGTTGCCGCAACACTAGGATCGGATGAACGGCGGCCATTTTTCTAGCGCACATCTCAAACTCTTGGGACCTGGAGTTCCAAGATTTTTGTCTGGGTGTCGCTGCCAAGGCTGTTACCAAAGAGTGGCTCATGCAGTCCAGCACAGAACCGGTCCAGGCTGTGATCTTTGCTCCTTCGACGAACTTTTTCGTTTGGAAAGTGTCCAAGTAACAGATCACCTTGGGTATCTTCATGTACATGTGTAACAAGAATTGATGTGCCATGTCGGACTCCACACTAAAAGATTACACCATAGAATTGCTTGTACCGTGAAAAAGAAAAGAAGATGGTAGATGAAACGCATACTCTGGATCATTCATCATACGATCAGACAAATATCTGACAACACTGGATACCAAATGATCGTCTGTTGAGATGCAATGCAACAACAAGTCCAAACGAGAATCCATCCTGGCTAACGCGGTAGTTCTACTGTTGCTATTACAAGTGATAACAGCTTCTGCGACTATGTACGCCACGAGCGTCAACAATTGCTTCTCGTGCAATAATAAAATATCTTCCGGGACATAGTGTTTCGGCGTGAATTTGTCTCTGCCTTGCCACAGCTTCGGATTGCACGTTAGAGCCCATAGAAAATCTAACACAGCCGTTGGGTCGTACCTGAAATTACAACAATTCCTTAGTACATGATTCCATGTTATACCTGTACACTGCAGATCTCAAAATAAACATTATGTGCACATCTCTAATATTCTGACACTCTTTTAACCTGTTTGGCTATAAAATCCGCAGCCTATACGTGGAATACCTTAAGTGTCCAACAACTTACCCATCGTCGCATTTATCTAACAAGTGTCCAACGCACTTGTGCAAGGTAGCCCAGCTCGCTCTATGGGTTAACAGGGTCAACAAATAGGGCCTGAAGGAGTGCGAACTAACTACGTTATTGTCAACTTTCATTTGTATCTTCGTCTTTCCAAAAAGAAGTTTCATCTGCAGATTGGGACAAGTACCAATCAACTCTGGTTCCACGGAAGCCAGCCAGTCAATCAATAACCCTGTCCTCGGTTTCCTAACACCTTCGTTACTATCGTTAACCAGCAACCTTGCCATAGCTTCGACAAGCACATCGGTCTTCTGTTGTTTGAAGCAAATATCCAATAATTTTCGTCCCACAGCTTCGAGATTCACAGGATCCGTGGTTTCCAAAATGGATCCAAGGTCGCGAGTCTGCATCAGCATAGTTAATTCCATACTCTTCGGTGTCTTGGTCAATTGTACATTAGCGAAGTCTCTTAGAATAGAAAGAACTGGCGCCTTCACGTCCCCTATTAGCTGTATCAAGTTCAAACACATGTTGCGAGTCAATTCCACGACCTGTTTGGACGTGGACGATTTTTTCAAGGGCAACAGGATGATCCTCATCAAGGTGCACGAGTACTGCGGCATATGAACGAGCGAAGCCAAGAACTGCTTCACCTGCATCGAGCTTAGAACGCTGCAGATATGCTGTATGGCTAAAACCACTGCACCACTTTCTTTCGAAGACTTCTGCAGGTCCTTCGCTAAGGTTTTGTGCAAGCGGCGATACGCGTCCACCTTCTGGCTTATCGAGATGTTCTCTATGAACAGCCTGTTGATCAAATGGGGAACGTCCGTCTTGACGGAGCACTGAATGACAGACTGTTTCTGGACCATAGCACTGGGAGGCAGAGGTTCCTGCAGTTGTCCTATGGTCACCGGGTTCTCATCAGGTAATTGAGGCTCCATCAGCTGCAGAACCTGTACGAATACTAGTCCGCCGGTGGCTCCTCTTCTGTGTTGCACTTCCACCAACTGTGCCATGTACGTTTTATCGAGCACAGCCTCTCCGACCGAGTCGGGATCGATCTGCACCCCTGTGTCTAGTGTATGCAGCAGCTTGCTCATCGAAGGCACTGGGATTCCGAAGCTCTGAATGAACAGGACCAGCTGCTGGGGCTCCAGGTCCTTCAGAGCTGCGTCCACGAGGCGAGGCACGTTGCTCCTGATCATCCTCAGCTTCAACCAGTCAGGTATCAGCAAAGCCTCTTCGCTGGTGTCGACCAAAAAGGCTTTTGGAGGCTCTGCGTTCAATGGGAACCAAGTTTCCAGGAGAACGTTGAACAAGACGTCGTCGTCGAAAGAATCATAGGTTAACAGAATGATCATAGCATGCACCACGAGAATGTGCATAGTGCATTCCTCTCCTGAGCTCCATTGGACTAGGATCTGGTCTTGGCTCTCCGACCACGTGTACTCTTCCCCTCTAGGTGACCGAGCCTTCTCTAAATAATTGCAGAAAATCGCCATGAATGCGTGCAGGGTTTGCTTAGCCTGTTGATTGTCGCATTCCGGTTGAGGCAAGATGGCTGCTATGATCGTGCTTCTCTCAACTACCAACTGAGAGATTTCGTTAGCGAGATCTGTTAGCTCTGGTAACTCGTCGTCGGTTGTGTGGGCGGAGAGGTACGAAATGTAGGCGTGAACGAGATCAGGATTGTTTTCCACTTGGCAAGCCCCCCCGAAGAGCTGTGGAGACCAAGGTCCTTACTGATAGAAAGTGCGGAATGGTTGGTAGCTTGCGGACTAGCCAGAGCTCCCTGAAAGAAATCATGCTTTAGTTTCGGGCGCAGCAGGCTGTGCCAAATAGAGTGGTGCAAGCTGTTTTTTTTACACATGTTTTCCTAAATTCTATGATTGTGAACATTGTTTCTCTGAATATAAAAGTGTTCGATATTAATACCTACAGAAAAGTAAAGAAAAATCGATTTTTTATTTCATTAACTACGATGCACTTCATCAAAAAGTCTGATCAAAATTGAGAACATTGCAGAACGGATGAAATAGAGTATAAATCATTAAAACCGTGTTCGTTCTGTAACTACCCTTGTGGTAGGAGTACCGGCGTGAATTTGTAGCATTTTCTTTGAGGGCCCTATTAAATGGTACGATGGAAGATCTTACTTCTCATTTTCCGGATCGATGTCTATGGGCTCCTCCTCGGTAGGTATAGATCCCAAAACCATTTTCAAACCAGTAATCGCTTGTAGACGGCTGTTAGTTTGCTGGCTGCTCAATCTTCTCAAAAAGTACTCTAACACTTCGTAAGCGTGTTGTCGGTCCTGATCAGGATCGGTCAGCAACATTTGAAGGTGAGCCAGCAATTGTTGTTGCCTCGGTTGTTTCTCCACCGCTTGAGTGCTCGTGGACAACAGAAACTCGCAGAGGCATTGCACAGGCAATTGACTAAGGGACCCTTCGCTACTTTGTACAAGATCTGCCAACCAAGGCATGCTCTGAGAGGAACTTTGCTGTTGCCTCTGAATTATGTCCAAAAGAAAGTCCGGTTTCCGGGACCGACAGAGTAAGTGTCCTAATCTATGGGACACGTTTAACGATTGTATTTGTTCCAACACCGCTGGAGGCGGTCTCCTTGCGATGCCAGTCGGCTCCATGGTAATTAATTGCGATAATAGCAAACTGTTCTGCTCGGATATTTGTATCCTTGTCGAAGCAGCCGCTAAATGGGACTCGTACTCGAGGATCTCTTGCTTTTCGATCGCTTCCACTTGCAGTTCTTTCGAGCGCTCTTGTTCTATCACTTCTGGTAGAGCCATCGTTGGTGGAGGGTACGAGAAGTGACTGTAAAATATGATGTTAACAGTTTAAATATCGGAAAACGGAGAACTTAAAAAATTTAACACTAACATAGACATATGCTCGTTATTTTTATAAACAAATGTGAAATAGTCACTTTTAGTGTTCCGTAAACCTAGTGTTAATCACGAACTTACTTAGTGATACACATTTCCATGAGAGTTCTTAGAATAGGGTACCGCTTCCACACGACAGCACCGATAGTAGACGGATTGTGAGCGGCTAGTACCAATAACATAATCCATCCTTTCCAGTACAAATTCGATATCGCCAGTGTTGGTGGTACGTAACTATAAAAACAGAAATAAGTAATTTACGAAGCTGTTGTGCATACATATCATTGGATTTGAAAATGTATAGAGTACTTTGACGGTATATTTATAGTTCCAGGAGGCTGGTAGATACACAGATTAAAGATAAGTTCAATTATATCCACTTTATCCGATTGCAAAGTTGGAAAACTCTCAGACGAATTGGCCGCCGCTCTCCGTATCAGTTGGTCCACCAAGTCCAGCGTTTCCGAATGAGTAATACCGTTATCCTGAAACATAAAACCTCTACAACAGCCTGTACATATGAAAAAATAAAATCTAAACATTCTGAATACCTACTTTCGAGTAACCAATTAATAGCAGTCTTAATAACGTATTTTGTAACAACGGTACATCAGAAATCAGTCGCAAATAAAACACTCTATCCGACTCAGGGGGGCCAATTGTCCAATTTGTAATATTGCTCTGGCGATTCGAGCATTAATATTTTATGCAAAGCATGAAGAAGCTCATTTCTACCGATGGTGTACATCTGTGGCGCTAAATTTTGCAGCCACATCACGGCTTCGAATTGGATGGTCGCTACCATGTTCTGGAATTGATGTAACAATGCTACGTCCTTCTTATCGCCTCTTTGCGCGAGCGCTGCAGCTTCTTTCACTTGTGGACTGATGGCTAGCAACATGCAAAGGCATAGTAAGTCCGCGATGGACATGAAGACTCGTTCTTTGAACTCGAAGTTGAGCAACTGTTGCGCTATGTCTTGTCTCTCGGCCATCATGGTGCGAGCGAAGGTAATTAAATTGATATCGTGTCTGCAGACGCGTACTATTTCCCTGAGTAAGGCACGCAGAGGCCTAAGATAGTCCTCTCGGTTCATCAATAAATCCTGGAATATTTCCGCGAGCAGCTTAGCCGATTGTTCTGGCAAAGTTTGGAACATTACGCCCAGCATCGGCATGTTATTCGGATTCCTCGCATTCGACAGTTCGTTATAAATAGTGTGCTTCAAAATGGTGGCCAGATTCTCCGGATGCAGACCGATCAGCTCCTTCACGCCGTTCAAGTACAAATTAATTACAGCCTTGGTCTTCAGTCGCATCTTCACTAATTGACTAATAACTTCCACGTCCCGCTGCGTGTGGGAAGTGCAGTTGTAACAGATATAGCTGAGCAACTCCTGAGCGGGTCTCATCAGTTTAGGATTGTGCAGCCACATTTCCAATCTCGGGACAGCTATATTTCGAATCTCCACGAATCCGCAAGCTGAGGACAGCAGCCTCAGGAAATTTTTCGTAATTGACTCTGGTTGCCTTCTGTTCAGCTGTTCCTTTATAGCTTCGAGTACGATAAACTCTATACTTTCTATACAAAGAGCATATCTAGGAGTCACGGGGAAGTCTATCTTCTCCTTGTCACCAGGAAACTGTGCTGACGAGGAATTTGGGTCTTCGTCGTCTATCGTAGAGGGACTGTGACAATCGCGTGGCGTTAAAACGGACAGTTCTGGTTGCAGAACGCTTTTTGGTGGATGTCGGGTGTTGAAGCCCGTTAAAATATTGTCCACAAAGCCTTTGCACTCTTCGTGATCGACCCACACTCTCTCCCCGAGAGCATCCTCGATGTACAACTGTAAAAAAAAGTGACAATTAGTTTAAACTCATTTTTAAGTCTCAGTTAAATATATGAGTCGGTGCAAAAGTTCGGGATTTCGTATTAAAATACAAGCAATCGGCCACGAACTTTTTCACTGATCTAACGTCTCTCTTATAATAACCTTAACGAAAATGTCTGGCCAATTTCTCTTTTCGTGGAATCCCTTCATTAATAAATTAGCAGCGAGTACGGGAACCAATGGATTACCCTTGGATTTGTAATTATGTGCCTGGTCTCGTTTCAGCAAGGACGATAGCGCGTGTAATATACAGTCGTGTGAAAAAAATAGACGCGCGAATTTTCGCTAGATACAATAATCCCATGTAGATCAACGTGTCCGGCTTCCATTTCTGGTTCTTCAGGGTCTTTATGGCGCCGCAAATGATACCTATAACTTTGTCTCCTTCGTCGTTGTCGTTCGCTTCTAGAACCATTGGAACGAAATCAGCTGGATCGCTGTCTATGGCTACCAGTTCCCAAGCTTCCGCGCTTGAGAATGGCGGCCTTGGATGGGAGACATGAGTTGCAAGCTTCTGTTTCTTTGGTGGAATGTACTGAAATGACTGAAGCGATCCCGATGGTGCTTCTTTCTTCCTATCATTACCTACAATGTTTAAATAATAGAGCTAATGATTTGCTGTGTAATTGTTGATGGAGAAATTGTTATATTAGATGTATGCTATCTTTTACCAGAAGTAGAGGAGCTAGTGCTTGGTTTAGAATGAATAACCCCTGGTCTTTTTGCATCGGAGCTTTCACTGCGCGATCCTTTAGATCCAAGCGCAAACAGGTCCGCAGGATGTTGAGCTATTTTACTCTTTGCGCCTCTACCAATTCCTGCTTTTCCACGGTCCATTATAACTTCGATCTATCCTGAATTCAGAAATAAGAAATAATTAACCAAGCACTAAGAGTACCTATTTTGTACTACCTTGTAAAAATAACAATATTATATTTATTTCAATTTTGGCAAATATTTATGAATGCATTAATGCAATAATTCGAAAGATGTATTAAAACCATAACGAAAGAGTATCTATAATTTCAATGATTGTAAATTTTTATTCAGTAATTTTAATTTCGATAATTAGAGCGAGTATTTGATTTGTGTAAATTACGTACACTATGGTAAAGTACATGAAATATATAAATTTATGAAAGACTGTTTGTAAAACGGTAAAAAGAAAAATGTTTTGTATTACGTTCTAACCTATTCAACATTTATAAAGCCGATTTCTGGGAGGCGATCTTCTGAAAAGTATTTCTAACATCGTACATTGTTGGTGACATCAGTTCTATAAATGACTTAATACAGCTGACAATGGAGAAGTAACAATAGTTTCATATGTCAACAAATTATAGTTTTATAAAGAGCGCGTTTCGTTCAGCATAGGTATGATTCCCAATCGGTAGCAGTACCGTAGCAGTAGCAAACATCGCTCCCGATATCGCTTACTTCGAGATTCGATAGAATGAAGTTGGAAATCGATTACTGCTAACTATGAATTCGAATACCATCGACTATGGAGAAGCAAGAAACCGTGTCGGTGTTCATTGGTGTTCATGCCAAAAATTTTAAAAATATAACCTCTGCTATAATCAGACTCTCTGCTATAACCACCATAATCATTTATATAGCAACATAATCACAAACAGAGCTTAATGCTAGTTTCGATGTAATTTTAAGGTCGTGTCGCAGGCAAAGCGTTACTTGCAGCGAGACAGATTTTGTATACAGGATCTAATTTAACATAATTGATGGTGAAACCAATTCTTGTTGGCTCGAACAAATTAAATAGATCCATCATGAAAGTATAATTAAAATTACTAGCACTTTTAAATCGTCGGCGCTACGAGCCTTTGTGATCAAAAGCTCACAAGACGTTCAGTCTATTCGACGCCTAATTCGTGGTTCAACATTGTTTGGTTTCCTCTCGAAAATGGCTGCCGTATTGGACGAAGTCGGCAAATCTGCCGAAAAAACTGGTAGACGAGGTAAAAGACGAGATCGTCGATAAAGGAGATGAAGCTGGTGCAGTAGAGGCAGTGAAGAAAGGAAAGAAGAAGAAAAAGAAGAAGAAAGCTGGTGCGTTATTCAATTCATCGAATGGGTGTATCCTCGTCGTTCGAGCGTAGAATTTATCGCGTGTCGTAGCTTACTTTAGCGGATTCATCCGCGAAAATAATACCATAAATGTCCAGTATCTAAATAGCCACTCACATTTACCAAATCACACTCTCTTACAATTTGTTAAATTCAAACAATAGACCAACCAAGAAGCAAACGGAATAAGCGCGATTAAATTTACTGAGATCGGCATAATGTGGAAGTTGCTACGCACCTGCACTTCCTGTTATCTTTTATTTTTCAAGGACCTCACCTGGTAATCTATAACCATAAAATTTTTACAATACTGTGGTCTACTCGTATTTCCCGCGTAATATTTAGTTTCGACAATGATATTTTCATGTTGCATCAATTATGTAATATTCGCCAAAAATAAATGCAGAAAATGCGGTTTCGTGAATACGATACGGGGAAATAAACAACCACGATTAGATAAGAAATTGGGGTAAAGATAGTTCTGGGTTTAATACGTAATTTGGACAATATATATTAATAGACTGCAGATTTTATGCATTTATGATTAAAATGGGTAGGCGAAAAAGGGACTTAAGAGTATGGATATATTATCGTCAATTTATTAAAATTATTAAAGGAAGAAACAAAGTTTTATTCAGTTCCAGCGCCTTGCAATCGATGCACAAAATTTTTAGTTTCATCAAATGGGAGGAGCATCGTGTCCAAATAAAAAAATTTTTGAGCTAAAGAACTGTACAATATTTAAAATTGCGGGACTAATTATTTACATTGTTTTCAGGTGCTGGAGAAGCCAGTGCAGATGTTCCAGAAGGAGGAGAAGAGGACAATGCAAAAGAGAATAATGCAGATAATGCAAAAGGTGCATTTTCTTCAAAGAACTGATTACAGAAATGGTTAAAAATAATAATAAAAAATATATCGTATTGTACAGAAACTGCTCCGGAAGCAGCTCCAGAAGGAGCCCCTGAAGGGGCAGCAGAAGCTGGTGAGAATGATGGTGAAGCTGAGGAGACGAAGAAGAAGAAGAAAAAAACGCAAGCCGCGTGGCAAAGGAGGAGTCAAGCAGCAAACGGATCCTCCGACTGTTCCCGTGGCGGAGTTGTTCCCAGATGGAAATTTCCCGGTGGGACAGATAATGGAGCATCCTCCTGCAGCAGGAGTAGACGATAGAATGGCGAAGGAGCGTTTTACTAGCGAGGAAGCGCGTGCATTCGATCGAATGAATAATGATATTTACAATGACGCTAGACACGCAGCCGAAGCTCACAGGCAAACAAGAAAGCACATTATGAACTGGGTATAGAACTACAAATCACAAGAGCGACTCTAAAATTCTAATCCTCTTCTTCTACCTAACTTCATTTAAGATCGCATGGACTATTGTTGGTTGTTAGTAGACTGCGAATTATGCTCACCTCTAAAAATTATTAATAGAAGAAATACATTTTTCTCGAGCCTCTGTTCCCTACAACCAACTTATTCAGTTTTTATTTTGCATAAAAATCCGCAGTCTAGTTATCACAGACCACCTTCATAGTTCAAGTTACATTCGTAGTGTTAGCTGTTCGTAAAGTTGAGCATATCCTTACGCGATTCTGTTTTCTGTAGATTAAGCCAGGAATGACAATGATAGAGATCTGTAACGAGCTCGAAGACACAGCTAGGAAGCTGATCGGTGAGAATGGTTTGAAAGCTGGCCTAGCTTTCCCGACTGGTTGTTCTCGAAACCACTGCGCAGCTCACTATACTCCAAACACCGGTGATCCGACCGTTTTGGAATACGATGATGTAACCAAGATCGATTTTGGTACACACATAAACGGTCAGATCATCGATTGCGCGTTTACCGTCACGTTCAACCCGAAATACGACAAGTTGATCGAGGCGGTACGCGACGCTACAAACACTGGAATCCGGGCTGCCGGGGTCGATGTACAGCTCTGCGACGTCGGTGCCGAGATCCAGGAAGTGATGGAGTCTTATGAGATCGAACTGAATGGGAAAACTCATCAGGTACGATGGTCGTATCGCTTCTCGGTTCTACAGTCCCTAGCGGTCCTAATCTTTTGGTCAGGGACTGCATCTTACAGAAATTGAGTTGTTATCGACAATATTGAATCCACAGATAAAGTCCATTAGAAATCTGAATGGTCACTCGATCGCCCCGTACTGCATTCATTCTGGTAAGACAGTGCCTATAGTCAGGGGCGGCGAAGCTACCCGAATGGAGGAGAACGAGTTTTATGCTATCGAGACGTTTGGATCGACTGGAAAGGGAATCGTGCACGATGATATGGACTGTTCTCATTATATGAAGAGCTTCGATGCTTGTTTTGTACCGCTGAGATTACGAAGCAGCAAGTCTCTGTTGAACACTATCAACAAACACTTCAGTATGCATTGGTTTAGAGAGAGTCTTGTAATGGAGAGATTGCCTCCCCTTATTAATTGCTTGCGAGGCGAATGCTGTATAAAAATTACGTTTCAGGTACACTGGCGTTCTGCAAACGATGGTTGGATCGTGTTGGTTGCACCAAGTACCAAATGGCGCTCAAGGATCTTTGCGACAAGGGTGCAGTGGACGCGTATCCGCCCCTAGTCGAAGCCAAAGGCGTTTACACTGCTCAGTTCGAGCACACCTTGGTCTTGCGTCCGACGTGTAAAGAAGTTATTTCTCGCGGAGACGACTATTAAAAAAGCACGTGTTGTACTATACATCTACTATACCGCGTCGCGTGTACTCTCGCACCCTCCCGGTCTAGGAATGTACAACACTTGGTCTCTGTGTAAAACCACTAACGATAAATGTTTACGATTAACAACGCAAACTTTTAATTAAACACCCGAAGGTACTCTTTGTTATCGGTTTTATTCTGCAAAACGTTTTTCTCACAGTACCACTGGTTTCTTTTTTCATTCGAACTATAGCGTCGGGGTTCGTCGACTGGTGAACACCGTCCGATCCCCTTGAATAAGTGAAAATTAAGGGAATACTGTTGATGTTGAATAAAATATATTTGATACTTCAATTATACCGATGCGATCATAGTCCTAAACACGATTAGCTCGCGTTCACAGAACTTATGCGTGCAAGGCTTCGGATAAGCGAGCCTTTTCCACGCTGTGTGCTCGATTCGACGTTGATTCCACGTGACCTGGCAACGCGGTACCGTGTACTGCAGAGACCAGTTGTCTACCGATGCCACGCCTCCCCAGATTTCAACCAATGAAGAGACTCGCTCAGTAACTAACCCGATCCATAATCTTCTGCGCAATCATTAGACTGCGGATGCGGATCTGAACGCAAAATAAAAATTATTGGCATCAATTACAAGAAATAGTTCCCTTCTATGTTTTTGCTTAACAATTTTAATAGGTTCAAACTAATAAATGAACATTCTTAAATACTTTTAATGTTTCCACTGCTTTAAATAATATCAACTCGTTCATATCATAATGCATAAAATCCGCAATCTAATGACCATATCTTTTCCGCATAGTACTTCTGCGAGTCATAATTAACACTATGTTTACGGAGCATTAAAAGTGACTATTCTACATTACTTTATAAAAATAACGAGAGTGTGTCTATTCAAAGTTTTAGCCATTTCTTTTATAATATATGTATATCCATAGAAATAAATTCGTTGAATAATTCTTCATTAATCCATCTTTAGTATTAGATAATTCAAAGAACGAAATTTCAAACAATTACAATGCAAACAATTTTCCGAATATTCAGATAATAGGCGTCTTAGTGGTCATATTCGGATCCGGATTTTGAGTTACAATAAATAATTCGAATATCCGGATAGTAAAAGCCCGGAAACCCAGTGTTAACTGCTTGATTATCGAAACCAAGAGAGTACTATGCTCACAGGGTGCAGAATAATCGCCTAATTTGATCGCGGTAAAATTCGAGCGAAGCCCTTTATCGAGTGCGCTAGTTCACGCGACAGATCTGTGAGGTTTTCTGTTAAGATAATAAACAGCATTTTATTACGTTCTCAGAAGAGTTAACAGAATTGAATACACTTTGACGTCACTGTAATCAATAGAGGAATCGCTAGACTCGGATCAACGATCACGTTCCTACAGTACTTGATCGCTGTCGATACTTTTCACTGTGTCGCGTAACAATATATGTTTTATTCCTTTCCTGAACTATGAACACTGTAGTGTAATAAATGTTGCTACGTCGCGTATCAAACGCCTTCAACTTTTCTGCCAAGGGCGGAAGGTCCTGACCGTTCAAGATGCATTTTAATAGTCGATCGGGTTGAGTATCGTTTAACTTAAAATCTTCCAGGATATTTTGTCCTTTGTTGTATTCTTAATTAATTTACAATTGTGTTTGGTGTCTTGAACAGTCAGAGCCCTTCGCCCATCGCTATACAGCTATACAAACACATGGTCCCGGGGGTGCTCCAATTCTACTACAACATGCCCTCCGTGGCGTCGCGTATCCGTTCTCCACATGGCGAATTACTAGACGGCGGGTTTTATGCATTTATGACAGAAACGAGTAGGTGTAAATTAAGAATGAAAAGAAATTTCTATTTCACTCGAGTTTGTTGGAATTAGGTAGAAAATTTTTATTTTACGTAAAGGTCCTCTGTCTACACATTATATTCTGCTTCCCGAAATTATTAAGAAAGGAAAGAGCTTTGCAAGTGGCTTTCTCATAACAGAAAATTTGTATTTTGCATAAAAACCCGCAGTCTATCAATTACAAGACAATTACCAGCCAATCGGTAAGCTTCGAGAACCATCGCGCGACGTTACAGAGGGAAACGTGTACTCTGTCTACCAGACAGTCGTCTGTAATCTACGTTCAGGTCTATTTTCCGTACAAATTTAGGCACGACGATAAGCTAACGTTTCGACACTCAGACTTCCACTATCCACGAACGCGTGTCCTGTTCCTTTAATTTTTAACTCTACAACTACGGGTCACAATGACCAATTGCAGATTTCTCGTTCGCCACGAAGCCTCTGGGCACCATGACGGTGCTATATCGGATGGGGATTCTTAAATAAATTTATTTGCGCGAAATCTCAACAAACCTTCTCAAGGAAATTACGTAGCAGTCGCTTCGTCTGCTCTCGGTAGTGTCCGGTGCTAAGTGCACCAACGGTATCATTTCTTTTTCTTTTTCGTCTCTATACGAGAACGCCCTGAAACAGTTCAGTACATAACAAAATATCGAGTCGACATGGCTGATGATTCGGCCAGGTCGACCGTTTTCCCGTGAAGGCGGTCTGGTAAGGCCTGCTTGTCGGAAATCTTCGGGTCGCTGGACCGAGGATGGGGTGCATAGTCGTGCTTATGGTAGGGATGCCTACTTCGCCGAGATTTCCTGTTGCATGCTTCCTTCGAGCTGTGTCGTTGGAACGAATACCTTTTCGGGATCCTGTAAAATGATCCTGCGATTTTTCTATTTCATCGGAGCTTCGGATTGAGTCTCTAAATAAAATTCGGATATCAAATTGTACTAACTTTGAAAGCCCAAGGCCTACCGGTTTCGGTAACTTAAAATAGTTCCGAGGGCAAAGGGTTAATAGTCTTTTCAGTAATCGTGCTGTACCAACAGTAACCTTAAAAATCTCCTTTTATGTAATATTCCCGAACGAAATAATTCTATTACACTACTACTCGGGCGTTGATTACTACAACTTGGGTTCACGATTGAAATTGCTATTGTTGTTTAAAGATCCATTAATAAATCCTTGGTCGCATACTTTCAAAAATGATGAGGTAATCGCCGATAAATAACGTGTTACGTTGTTAGGGGGTTATGGGGTGAGAGATTATGGCCGAGGTGGTATCCGTTCCAGCGATAGCGCGCGCACGCATAACAATCGTTTTGGTGTACAGGTGGTTCGCTCTTAATACTAGGCTAGACAATCTAATCGACGCCGCTCAGAGAAAACGAAAGAGGATCGTCCCGTGTTCTCCGACCACTTTGGAAGAGTAAGGCAATTTCTCTACGATCCAGAGGAAACACGGCGCTAGTTACAGGGGCGTACGATTACATGGAGCACCGAGCGTGTACGGTGGCACCCTCTTGCTGGTCGATTCTCTTATGTCATCTATCGTCATCGCTCTATCCCCACCGGTACAGTGGTTCTCATTCTTGCCGAATATGCTTCTCGCTTGTCTCGATGTCTCTACGGCAGAACCCCGTTTACACGAACTAGTTTAAATGCTCTATTATCCGAACTACGGTCCAGCGTATTTTTACGTTGAATACTCGAGACGAAATTGTTTCGGTCAACGAATAAACGAGATTCTACAGAAATCTAGATGAAGGGAAAACTAGTTGACATCTAATTTTCTCGGACCAGCAAGCGGCTGCCACCATGAATCATCTCGACCACACGATCTCTCCTCGCGGGCGACGCTCGCTTCCTTTAACGGCCGCGCGTTGTATAATCCTCTGTTATTATTTAATCAATTCTTATCGGATTACGCGTATGCAATATGTACATATGTCGGTCGAGTTACAGGGAACGCGATGAAACGTCCGAGACCGCGGTGCAAGCTCCGATCAATCGGCAAACGACCGCGGCGACATTTATCGCGTTACACGATCGACCTTTTGTCTCTGCGTTGCGCTTCTCGCCTCCCTCGCCGACGATTCACTGAGAGTCTGTGCGCGGTCTCAGCTTCGCCCTCGCCGTCACCAAAAGATTGCTGGGCGGTTGCGCCGTTGGCTGCGATTGCTCCAACTGTAATCAAATCGTACGCTTGTTAGACTAAGTAACTGAATTAAAACTGGTTAGGAGTCCAAGGATCTTTTATGGATCATCCCTGAGAACGTAGCAGAGTTCCCAGGGATCTTGTGGACCCCTAAAAAAATTTATAAAGGATCACGATTGTCCTTAAATGTCTCTAAGTTGGCTTTAAGACTGTTGAGAGATCTCCAGGAATTTTTTAGAGATCCTAAGTTCTGTTAGAAAATTTCTGGAAGGTCCGAGGGTCCTTAGGAATCCCTAGTAAAACTCGTACATGATCTCAGAGATTTGTTGATTGCTTAAAAATTTTAATTTTGTGTAAAAATTGAAGGGCATCCTTTTGCGCGGTATAAATACAGCCTGCTTTTCAAGGCAAGTCCTGGAGGTTCGCTCAAATGGTCGCAATTGTTTATCCCGTCCTGTTGCTAACATATTACGAGGGCTTGGAATAATTAGAGCGGGGTGGACAACTATCGCCATTTCAACGTAAACACCGTTATTAAGCACCGGGTGTCCAGGTAGCGGTTTGACGTCAGAAACATCAGACGGTACCAAACGACGTCAGAGAAATAAATACAAACAAGTATAAAGAACAGGATAAACAACCCTTTGTTCAAACAGACCACGGACGTAACACGGAGTATCGGAGCCCCTAGTTTATTAGTCGATGGTCAAGTTCTCAGTGGTTTACGTCAGATCTAATAGGGGATGGAGGTCGAGTGTGTGGAAAAGTATTCTCAGGAAAAACAGTCTACGCAAGGCCGGCCTTCCGAGGGTTAAATCTGTATTCTCTGGAGAGCAAATTGATGAAGGTCCGCGTGGAAGAATCCTTGAGTTCGATTAGCGAACCTCAAAACTCCAAGTATTCTTCTCCAACGTTTTCTGAAAAAGAAGAGATTTGGAAGAAAACGAGGCCAAAGGAGAAGTGCAATGAGGATAAATAATTAGCTGTACGGTAATGTAATTAAGATAGAGCTGGAAGTTTTCCTAAGCCGAACGGCAAGGACTATAAATAAAAATAATTCAGGCCAATTTTTGGTGGGCCAGCTGTACAGTAATTAGCTGGATCCTTTCAGGCGAACCACCCGCGCATTTCGCTAAATGGTCCACCGATTAGGCCACGTTCCACGGCGAAACTCACCGCCATTTCGATGTGTTTCGCCCTCTGCTCGATAGCCCTTTGCAGGGCGGTTCTAGGATCATCCTTGAAGTTCTCGTCCCGGTTCTTCTCGGCCTCTCTCCTCGAGGCAGCCTCTCTCTGCTTCTCGAGCGCCCGTTGCAGCTCGCTCTTCTGATTCAGCACGTTCCGGCCCCTGGAAGAAAGTGAAATCCGATTCAGCACAGGTAAGGTTAGCTCGATCGTCACGCGGTAGTCTGCGGTCGCGAAAATCGGCACCCGACGCGACGCGACGCGGCGATGGATGAGAAAAACAGGCGCGAACGAACAAAACGCTTGTCGGATAGCGGGCTTATGGTCGCGACGCGACGCCATAAATACCCGCGCTGGGAACGACTCGCCGGAGATGGACGAGCACAACGGCGTCGCCGGCAGGAAATGATTTTCTCGGCGATAGGCGTGCGAAGCGCGTCAAGCGAATTTCCCGTTAGGCTTTCTGTCGTGCGATTTGCTTAAAAAACGGGCTCGAGCGACGCAATCTTGCGTCTGTCGTCATACGGGACGCTCTCGCTTCGTTTCTGTATGTATGTACAAGTTGAGTATTTCATATTTTTCTTTTTTTATTTCCGAGTTAGCCAAGCAACTTTCAGGATTATTACGGTTTTCGTGGAGGTGTACCTACACTTTCTGATTGAACAGCAGTTCCCTGCGAAGGTCCTTGTGGTTGCTGGAGGTGAGGTAGGGGTTGTACGGTTTTCTGGGCAAGATCAAGCCGTCCGGGCCCATGTGCGGAGCAGGTGGCGGCGGAGGCGGTACACCCAACACCGGTGCCATGTTTCTCCCTGCAAAAGCACATAGTTGTATGTTAGGCACATCCGCCACGGGGCTTCTGCGATTCTCCCGCTCGAAACTTCTCCGCATAAATAATTCTTGTTCGGCCGGTGTGCATTGTCTAGCCGCGTTTCGCGTGCACTTTACCCTCCTGTACTGTGGGACTACTATTTTCCACCCTCGTGCCACGTTTCGAGTACATACGTTATTTTTCGAATGAAATATTAATTGCGGCTCGATCTAATTCGCAAAAATAGAAATGTACGCGGCGCGAAGAGGGTCGTCGGTCGAGACTGGGGAGAAACGCGGTCACCAATCGCTATGCACTTTTTTCCGGCAGTTCGCTTAGCGGTTCGTTCAGCTATTATTCACCCTCGAACGTGGCGATTCTCGCCCTGACGCTCTCGGCCTGCTCGCACATCGCAGCGAATCGCACTGAAGCATTTTTTTTTTGTTACGGCCGGCCCGTATCAAACAGCGAACTTCTATATAGTTTTGCGAGGGGCTTCGCATACCCGCTAATCGGATATAGGCGAGTACGTGCGCGCAACCGTCTGCTGCGAACCTGCTGCGTGCCTTCGTCTTCTCAAGGTGACGCAAACAATGAACTATTTCTTTTTATTTTCACCTCTGCACCGACGCCGCTTCCCCTATTTACTCAACCGCAATGTCTCGCATTTTCCCCTAATCTCACCGCCGCGACGCACGGTGGTCTAAAACGCGAAATTTAGTGACATTTTTCCCAAAAACCAACTGTCTCGTATAGATATCTGTTGAATGTTTATTGCTTTCTAAATATCCATCAACCTAGAACATGAAAAAATTAATAAAATTCAGTAAAAATCATTACTGTAACAAACAGTTAAAGCTGGAACTTTTAAAGATAGTCTTTCTCATGGAAAAAATTGCTTTTCTTCTTTAAGATGCCCTGACGAACCCTTTTAATATTTTCTTTCCAATTTTTTTTTAAATGAAAGATTTATCTTTAAGCTACAATTTACCGTTATTAACCAAAAATTAGTGTTTGTAATGTATTACAAATGTTTCGTAAAACATTTAACGCATCTCCCGTACGCGTCTCCCGATGTGGGGGTCTGAAAATTTCTTTCGATACGTAGGAAGTCGAAGGGTGTGACACACGGACCATGACGCGTCGTAGGCGTCTTCGGCGTTGCGCAATTAGCGCGTGCCTTCTTCTTCTTTTTCGCTGCGCGGTCGTGCAGTCGCGCGTGTGGGTGGAGGATCTCGCGTGACCTATCGACACGTAGAAGAACCGCCACGGAAAAAGAGGTCGCGAAAGTGAGTCACCGTTGAGTTTTGTTGCGTGCCGGCAATTCGTACACGATCAGGTTGCTCGGGACCGGCGCGCGATTCTATCTTGGCCTAGTGCTCGCTCCTATTTCCTTCACTCTACTAAACAACGCGCTCGAACATGTACTCCTCCGACAATTACCGTAATCCCTCGGAAAATGATCGTTTTTCACGCTTTCGGTGTTCGCTGATACTCTTGTTCGTCGTCGTCTGATCGCGTTGGATTGTACTGAAAAGTTTCCGACAAAATGGGGCACACGATGGGGCAAGAGTGATTTGTCAAATTTTTTTGAAAAGCAGAAAAATGGAATCGATCGATCAGCTGGCGAATACGGGGAGACCGCTTTCGTCGAGATTAATGTGGCGGAGAATGAGGAGAAAGGGAGAGAGAGAAAGAAGGGGAAAGGGAATGAAAATAAAAATATGCGGACCCGGTCAGGATGTAATTTTGAGGCAGATGTGCGGGTACACGAGAGAGGGAGATCATTGCACTCCGCGAGCAAGGAGCAGCTGAAGTAGCGTGAGAAAATGCGGCGACCGCTCCGACAGATGATAATGACCGAAGGGCAGAGTCAGGGCCGTAACCATTTAGCGGATTTGCGAAGAACCACCGGCTGGAAACCGCATTTCGTCACCGACGTCTTCCGCTTCGATCGTCCTCCACCGTCCAACACACGTTCCCACTTGGATCATTAAATTACCGAACTATTTCACTTGCTACTAGGTTGTCGCACACGAAATGTCCAATTCATAGCAGCGAGTAACTTGAAACAAACACTTCTCGAAATAAAATTTATCGATTTAAGTGACCCGAAGCAACGTAATTTATCATGAAGAATGTCAATATATAAATTTATTAAAGAATGAAAAAGATGTCAACACCGCTAATGTTTCTTGCAATTGGTGAATAAAATTTTTATCTTCTTTTCAATTATGTATTTGATTTTATTCCATCAATTTAGCGTCGAGGAACGAAATGAATTAAGGAATCGACGGACAGATGAGGGTTAATTGGATCAATCGTTACAGACTATCTAAATAAATACAATTTAGTACCAGGAAAATAATTATTCTATTATCTGAGACTTCCTATACGCTCGTGTCTTTATTCATTACCAACCCTCCTGAAGATCACAAACACATTTTTATACTCATAATTTCCCTTGCTTTTTCCACCAACAATCTCGTTTTCGTTGAACCCACGATACATTAACTTATTCTCCTCTGCTCTGAAATTCCTCCACGGACTCCGAACAGTCGTGCCCATCGGATAATCCTAGCCCATTGTCAGCCAATTCGTCACAAAAGGCTCTAATCTCCAGAAACTGTGCAACAGAGTTCCGAGTTTCTGATCCAACGATTTCTCTCAAAGAACAAGCGATCGATCCCGCGTTAAACTAATTCTTGAAATTACTGGTGGGAATGATATTAAAATTATTATAATTAAAATTTTAATATCATTCCCACCAGTAATTTTAAGAATTAATACTTCTTCTTGAGCCGTGCCTCCCGATAGAGCGAGCAAACAGTCGTCGCTGCGGATGTTTATGCAATTTTTAATTGTTTTAAGCAAATTTTAAGAGGGACGAAATTTTAAGTAGGTCGAAAATTCGCAGACAAATGAAATGTTATTTTCAGTGCTGGTAAGCCTTTATAGAAATAAATAAAAATCCTATTCAATTCTAGCATTGTTTAAACATTTTCAGAAGCCATAAATACATAGAGAGCCGTCTCGCCGTCGCTTAGGGTGGCCAAACGAAGAACTTTCTTGCTGGCGCGTCAAAAGGGAAACGGCTCAGAACCTGGCGGCTCGATTGTTACGAGCGAAAAGTGAATTTCACGGGCGAATTTCATCAGCGAAGCGCGACGACCGTGCTAAATACCTGTGCCACCCGTAGCCGATCTTCGGCGGAATTATGTTCGCGACAAGCACGATCGGTGGACGCGTCAAAAGTAAAGCAACTTTTTCCGAGAGCGAGGAGCTAGCCTCGAAAAAAAAAATCGAGCCGCGGATTTCGCGACAAAGGAGATATCATCGAGGGATACTCGGACGCTTTCGATTTCCATTAGCACGTGTGCCCACCTCATCATGGCTGGCATCAAGCCAACGAGCAATTAAACCGAGAGAAGCCTGGAATTGATCCGCGCGCCGCGGCGAAAGTAATCGGGGTTGCTCCTTCATCGATATACTAATATCGACCTAGTTTTGATAAAGACCGATTTTCACAGCATCTGAGAGTCGTTTTTCTTATCGCGAACCGGGCCAGAAAAATTACCA
Source organism: Lasioglossum leucozonium (assembly GCA_028454225.1). Taxonomy (NCBI): domain Eukaryota; kingdom Metazoa; phylum Arthropoda; class Insecta; order Hymenoptera; family Halictidae; genus Lasioglossum; species Lasioglossum leucozonium. The sequence goes on along the minus strand of CM052212.1, from coordinate 3,263,356 downwards.
GCACGCTGTTAGGCTTCTTTTCGCGATAGCTGTCGCGAGACGCGCGACTCTTTGATCAGAGTTGGTGATTAGGGTACTCGGTGTCGCGCGAATTCTCTATTCGTGGGACTCGGATTTACTTGCGACACGATCCTTTGATCAGAGTTGACGACGAACACTCTGACACACGCGCATTCGCGATCTCGCAATTCACGTAAAGATACGTTGAATTAATCTTTGTTATTAACCCTTAGCACTCGAGTGGCGACTCAGAGTCGCAATTAAAAATGGTACTTTTCTGTTAGCCGGGCGCAACCTAACCCAGACCAATAATTATAAGCATATATAATTACAAATATTAATGAATTGTAAACAAAATAGTTTTACCCAAAAAGAATGCTTATAATTATTGGTCTGGGTTAGATTATAATTGGTTAGGTTATAATTATGTATGCTTATAATTGTTAGTCTGGGTTATGTTGCGCCCGGCTAACGGAAAAGTACCTTAAAAATTGCTGTACCAATTTTCAAAATATCGTTTATATTATTAAATAAGTTGGTACCTAACCAATTGCTAAACATTTCAGTATTTTATGAGGCATTACGTCAATTTCATATTCATAAAATGAAGAAAAAAATATAGAATGAAATTATTCTAGGCTGGAAAAATGTTTAATTTTCGAGTTAAAATAGCTCCGAGTGCAAAGGGTTAAAATTTGTCGGGGATATGTGTGCGTGTGTGCGTATTGTCTTATAAAAATCGACTGAATGATTCGAAACGAATCTAGTAAAGCGGAGTTAGGCTGATTCACGGAACACGGACACATCAAAGGGTTATAATCGCTCGGCGCGATTGATATTCACAGGGTGCACAGAGGGTGCAGACAATAGCGAACACCATGGGCGAGCTGCTGCCGGGCATCCTTTTCAATGCATCGCGCGGGAGATTTGGTCAATGAAACCAAAGCGTACCGACCATACTGATCCAGCATGATCTGATGCGCCGCCTTTTATTGCCAGTTACGGCTCTTTACTAGAGGATCATCGTGCACGATAATCAGAATAATAATAATAATAATAATAATAAAAAAGGTACAGAGAGAACGAGCGAAGGGATAGAAGAAGATACGTCGACGAAACGTGACTCACCGTTTGTTAAACCGTCGCAGCTGTCCGCGTCTCTCTTCAAACCGTTAGCGATCACCTGAAACAATTTTATGCATGATTAACGGACAGTTCAAGACAGCTATTAATTAGCATTTGTATGCGTTTGGTGTACAGCTTCGAACCAGTTGCATGCTAATTAGCGAGTCGCTCGTGACCTTTGCGGAACGACTCGCGTCAAGATTCGAATTCGAATCGGTCTGCCGCCTTTTTTGTCGCCTATGCATTCGTTGTCTGCAAATCCTTTTTAGTCGAGGAGCGACTTCCTACGGAACTTTCACCAGCTTATTTGTGGCATTTTTCTTATTAAAACGACACTAATCTCGATACTATTTCAAGTGTATTTAGCGATTTCATTCAGGCCTGGGTAACTGGTGCTCCGAAGCCCGTGACGTAACCAGCGCGAGCATGTCCGCACAAGACCGGACAGGTCCGCACAACTCCGGACAGGTCCGCACAAGACCGGACAGGTCCGCAAAAGTCTGGACAGGTCAGCACAAGTCCGCACAAGACCGGACAGGTCCGCACAAGTCCGGACAGGTTCGGACAGGTCCGGACTCTTACACGCGCTGTCCGAGGGTTTTTCTTAGATCAAGGCTTTACTGTTATCAATGTTTAGAAACACCGTATGTATTTGAAAAATCAAAGACCAGGCAAATGGTTAATAATATTGAAACGAAAGAGATGGGAAGCATGAAACCGATCAAACGGTTACGTTGTAACATTTAATTGTGATGAAACTGCCGATTGCGCCGCGTTCATTGTACTTTCGCTCGCTTTCACTCTCTTCTGCGTCTGTCTGTGTTCTCCAGCTGTGTACGACAAACCGTTTTATGGACGTGTTTCTCTCCCCATTTTTGTTATTTTTATTTCGCCGGTGCTTCCTGCGGAGCGACGTCGCTCGTTACCGGTATCGTTAACATTAATCAAACGTCCGACACTTACGTAAACGATGGCTATCGCGGTGTTTCTCGATCCGATGGATTCACGTGCGACGAGAAATCCGTGGAACAAGATCGATAATACTTCGAGTTCGTGGATCGATTCAAGGTTAATTGTATCGATCAGTGAAACGCGCTGTTCAGCATTTTAAATGTGATACTGCATTCTTTTTCAGTTAAATACGAAATCAAACAATTAAAATTGTACTCTTCGATATTTAAGCACGCGAATTGTGAGTTCGAATTGTAGAATTTTTTTAATTAGAGATCAATTGAGTCGAACAATATGAAAACAAAAAATTTTCTCAATAAAAGATACTGAAGTCGAAGGACACAAAAATACTTGGTAATGATGAATGTGCTCGAAATACAATTGCCACCGTGATGCCGATACGGTGGTGCTCTAACGAAGCTATTTATACGCAAGTGACAAATCAATTTTTCCTTTCAGAATCCCGACGCTGCTCGACGATGCAACAAAGGCCTAATCAATGTCACTGTAGCATTGAAATTCTCAAGGTGATCATCGGCTCGGTGTTGGCAGAGCGCTGGAATAGTTTTCCCTTGGACCATTATCGACCGTTGATATCGAGGACGGAAGTTCCCGCCGATAACTGGGCCACGTGGACGTATCTTGGACCAAAGGAAAAATATTTACATCGCTCTGAAAACTCTCTCGTGTTACGAAAATATTCTCCTCGACCGATCGAAACGCCGAGTGCTGCATCTCATCCCAAAAATGGACGACGGTATTGATTGACCAAATTTTCAAGTGGAATTTTTGCATTAATATATTCAGCAATTATGACTGCTGAATTAATTGGTACCTAGTGCGAGACGTCTCAGCTTTTCAACTTTTATTCCGTGAGATCAATTATCCTGATACTATGGAACGTTAAACATTAATTCGATCATAAAATTCCGTACTGTCCCACGGTCCAATTGGAGATCCTGTTGCAATATGCCAGTGAGCACAATTTTCTAAAATTTCCGTGAAGTTTTACTCATTTTTATAATGTCGCTGATTGTTCGAAAAGCGGAGGACCCCGATTAACATCGTTGTTATTCGTATGGAGAATAAGTGACGCACTCGGTTGGCGGAAGAGTGGCCGCGCGGGGTCAACAGTCGCATATTGAAGTTAGTATACCATCGAAGCAGCGCGTAGAGGGTTAAGAACTTTGCTAAGAAAGGTTAAGAATAATGGAAACTTGAGAGAGGGGGGGAGGGCGAACAGGTAGTCTAGAATACTCTAGAATTACTCGGAGGGGCGCGGCAATTCTTTCGAAATTACGACAGTCCTCTCTTTCTCTCTCTCTCTCTCTCTCTCTCTCTCTCTCTCCCTCTCTCGCTCTCTTTCATTCGCCCCTCGCTGTTTTCCGCTTCTATTCCGCTCTCTCGTTGATATTGCGACGAGAAGAGCGCCGCGATTCAAAGGTCACCGACTCCGGGAGAGGTTGCTCGAAAATCAACCGGAGAAAAGCCCCGTGTAAGCGATCAAAACTAGAAAGAGAGAGAGAGAGAGAGAGAGAGAGAGAGAAAGAGATGAGAGAGAGAGAGAGAGAGAGCTGGAAACAATAGCCTCGGCGAAGAATCCGCGAGCGCCAACGGGAGATAATATATTCGAGCGCGAAGAGGCTGCACCGGAAGTCGAGGCAAATGGCGACAATCATTCAACTGTGGGACACGCAGACTCGGTTCGAACTGCAATCTTCGATTTCTATGCTGACAGATAATTACTAGAACTGCGTCTCTCTTTACGTGAAATAAACATTTTCTTGCAATTGCAAGACGCCGAGGAGCTACACAAAACGTTTATTTCTCTTTTCGATTACTTTAACGAGCTGGAAAAGTTGCCACAGAGACTCTACTACACCGAATGAATTCGCTGAACAATTAATTTTCTATTCTCTTTCTCGCCGACCAAACCTGATTCCACGAACGCCATCGACAAAATGGAATCGACACGGAAGATCGGTAGCAAGTCTCCCGATGCCTCCGTCGATCCTTAATCGAGGAATTCCGCGAATTTAGGCTCCCTCCGGAAGCGAGTAGGCTCGAAGGAACGCGGAAGAGGCCGAACTCCTCAGGTTTCCCTAGGTCGCATTCCTCAGGTTCCTCGGCGCTGCGGAGGCTCCAGGGCGAGAGAAAGACCGGACGGTCCGGAGACCTAATTGCGAGTAACAGAGAGACCACGGCGGTTTCGATGTCCAGGACACACTCGGCAGGAGCTAATTGCTCGTCCGCAAAGCGCGTGAACGCGTGCGTAACGCTCTCCCAGCGCGCGGCGCTTCTTGTCCCCTCTGTTCCTGCCGACTGTTTACAAGCACCTCGCCTTGTTCCACGCGGTATAATACACGTAACCGGTAGGTATGGTTAAACGAGTTACGATGATCGGCTTTAGCCGTGGGGGCCGCAAGTCCGGAAGGAAGTGAAAAATATTAACGTCTCCCGCGGAACTGGGGGAGCCGTTGTCCCCTCTGTCGGTGGTTGTTTCGCATTGTGATCGATGGAAACGGCTTTAAAACAGGGGACACACCGTGAACAGGCTACGCCATGGGACCCGGGAGTACCCTTCTCGCCTACGCCAGCCTCTGTTTTTCCGTTTTCCACCCTTCCGTTGCTAGAAGTGACGCTGAACGCGCCGGCGAAATTGCCAAGTTATTGTTTCTTCTTTTTTTTTGCTGAGTGTACGCGCGACTTTTTCACCGACGTTGAAATTATTCACCCTTTAACTACGGCTTTCAATAATCGTCGTCAATAAGCGATCTGACGAATTATGCCGGGAACGACATGTTCCTCTGTTTTCAAATGCACATACAAATCCGCACTCTACTCATTGATTTTATTTATTTTATCGAGATCGCGTCGATGGAATAAGTGCGTAGAGTGTTTATGTTTCGTATCCTTATGTAAATAAATCATCGCATGCATGCAGATACGAAATGAATGTATCAGCACTTGTACGAGTTTTCTTTTTTTTTTGGTTTTCCGTTTAGAGAGACACATTTGTCAATATACCGGTAGCTAAAGGGTTAATGATCTGCGTATGCAATATTTAAATTAAAAAATAATTATCCGTGATGTCAGCGCTACAGGTTCGATCCAATTTTAACTATTTCAGCAATTTTGCAATTAGAGATTTCCCCCATTTATTTAAAATTTTTGCGATCGATATAACGGAATATATTTCAATGAAAGTCCGATTCGTTCGTCTTGCTAGCTAGAGCAAGAGCTACGTCGCGAAACAAAAATTTAAATTGCAAGTAAATTCGATGTCCGTTCGAAGGCGCAGAATATTTTCAACCCTTTGCCGTGAAGCGCGCAATGGCGGCTCAGCAGTTTTCGTTGCGGGCGTTCGGGAATAGATCTCTTTTACGTGCCGAGAGACAACGATCGAGCCGCACTTAGCGAAAAACCTGTTACGTCCGCGCTTTTTCCAACACCTGCGCGCTTATTGTTCTTTCGCAGCTTGGTGCTTGAAAACGATCGCGACAAAAGACGAGGTTGTCCTACATTCTGCATAGTCCGAGAAAGCTTACGTAACTCGGTGACACCGGCAACTTCTTGCCGCCTGTTTTCCGAACGATGCACAACGTGTTTTCTGGCTTGTTTTCCAGCTGCGTCTCCGGCGGCGGCGCATCGCCGAGAAAAAGATAAAAGAAAACAAAACTAGGTTAAAAGCATCCACGTACGTTGCTCGCGGCTCATTATGCGCGGCTAACTTTGCGAGGACCGCGCCGCTAATCTCTTTGCCGACGAAGTATCTCGCTCTCTCTCTCTCTCTCTCTCTCTCTCTCTCTCTCTCTCTCTCTCTCTCTCTCTGTCGGGAACGCTGAAACGCTCTGCGTTCGATTAATCTTCGATGCTTCCACTGGAAATGAATTACGCTTCTTCGTTCGAATAGAAATTCTAGTAAAAATACCGTGCAGAATCTGAATCAATTCGATCGTGCCATTTTTATCTACCGTATTCTTAATGATCGGTAGGTTGTTCGGTGTTAAATACCATTTCAGAGTAAAAATTGAAAAATAAAAAGTTGGCGACTAAATAAAGGCTTTCGGATCGTCCCAGAGAGAATATTTAATTTTTTCATCGATCGCAAAATGTTAAAATCTGTATTGATTAAACGGCACGTGTTCATACTGTCGTTTAAAAATTTTTAAATTTCAAAATAAGAGGGTTTTTCTGTTCCTTAAAAGTATGTTCTAATTCTTTTCACATATAGCAAGTGAGTATTGTTAGTGGTACATTTCTTTACTGTTTTAATTAAAAGAAAACGTTATTACTTCACAGACGCAGTTATTTTTCTTGAAAATGGTCTAAAATAAGACCGAAACGTCGATAAATATATTGCAAACATGCTATTAAATAGTCGCAGAGAGAATATCGGAAACAGTATGGAGACCTGTTAACGAGAAATTCGTCGAGCTATGATCCACGTTGCTCGTTCCGGATAGGCCATAAAACAATGAAGTATCGTTCGCAAATCGCAGCACACTTTCCGGCCAGTTTTTGCACAGTTTCCTCGTTCGACGGCGAAGCCGTTATTCTCGTCAGACCGTCGAAGCAATAAATAGTTCCAATTAAGAGACTCAGTCAAGACTGGGAGTTAAAGATAAACAGAGAGAAACAGAGAGAGAGACAGAGACAGGCAGCAAGGTTTCGAGTAGAACGAGTTTCCATCGTGTCCGCCGGTTTCCCCGTGTCGGTGAACACAATGAACACACCGGCATGAACGATACGATCTCTCGTATCGTATCGGTTTGAAGCTTCGGTGAAAGCGCCCGGGGAATTAAGTTTTATCCTGTAGCCGTCGCCGCCGTCTGTCGAAGCTGAACGAAATTATTGCTCGTTAGGACGATCGGCTTGCTACCGTCGGATACTTACTTTCGCGCGTCCTATCGGCAGATGATCGATTTCTTTTGTTTTACTCGGACATTTCGTGTCTCTGTGGGGCGATACTTTCGTTGATCGCAGGATCGGCCACCTGCTCGCAACACCATCCGGCCCCGAATTTGTTCATTTGATTTTAACATGAAATTCCATTTTTTTTTTCTTTTGAAAATCATCGCAATCTGCCATAAATTGATCGACCATTGACGGGGACCAAATGGAATCGATTTGGTTCGTAATTTTGGTTCGTTACGTAAATTTTTTACTACGCGTCGGTAGAAGCATTTTAACGACGCACTAAGCCGTTATACATACTTGGCATGCATATTGAAAATTTCGAAACCCATGCCGCGCTGTAAATGCACAAAGAAGAGATCTCTCTTCGCACTACATTGTATACGGTGACGAGGCCGCATTGCGCTTATTAGGTTGGCCCATAAATCACTTCCGTTTTCCATGCTTTTCCGGGACGCTCCTCGCGTAATAGTCATCCGTTATATATTCTGCTTCATTACGCAACCTAGCGAGTATTATTCAATTAACACGTCGACCGCTCGCGTGACATCAGATACTGCACATTTTTATTGCGATCCGCGAATCCGCAAAATATACAACTACGTACACTGGAACCACGGGAATAGATTTAGGAACCTTCCTGACGAGATGAAATAACGGTTATTAGAATTGCGGTGATGAAGATTGAATGATGAATATAGTGGGGGGTTGAAAATGAAGAGGAAAAGAGAGAATCGTAACGGGAGTTGAACGATTAACAGGTTGCAACGGGCCCGACGAATTTGCAGGCGAAGGGCCAGCAAATTTTTCAATAACACAGCTCGCCGGGGCGCTCTTACTCTCGAGACAGCTTGGCCGCACGCACCGCTGCGTTTCGAATTGCAAAACGGCTTGACGAACCCGTGCAAAACCTTCTCTCTTTCTCTTTCTTTTGCTCTCTCTCTCTCTCTCTCTCTCTCCCTCTCTCTCTCTCTCTCTCTCTCTCTTCGCTCACATGCACGATTGCTCCGGGACGAGACAACGTTTCAGCGCGCCTCGAATCGATCCGTTTCGACGACCAACGGGTCCACGTTTTTCGCGAACACTTGGGAGAAAACCCGTGGAAAATAGAAACAAACCGCGCGAGGCTCTGCAATCGTTAGCGGACTGCAATTCACTTCGTGCGAACTTTTGTCTCCCAGCGAGTCCACCGGTGATTTGACTGGATTAAAAGCGAAATAAAATAAAACGATCAATTTATCGATCGTTCGGTAGTGCGTACAATTTTGCATTTATGTATATAAATTATTATTACATTAAGAACAACAGAAATAATAATGGATTCACAAGACACGCCTTCGAAAATGCGTATAAAAGTGTCTTGATACATAAAACTGTGAATAACTGAAGGAATATTGACCGACAGTCTGTCGTCGATGAATCTGTCGAATAAAAACAAGCGATCGAATTTCCGAACATTTTCATTCGTCAAATTTCCAGACGTTTTTATAAATTCTAAACGCGCTAAACTTGTAGCGTATTCACCCTCGTCGATTCCACCCCTTCTCTCGGAACGCGTGGGAAGTCTACCAAAGACACCTCCGCCCAGAGCAGGGGATGTAAAAAAAAAGTTACAGGAACTTTTACCCACTAAAAACCCCCAACAGTGGTCGTGCCAATACACATGTGAGGTCTCAGCGGGAACTTTGCAAGCACAACACGTAACCCTGTGGTAGTTTCACCCTAACGTTCTTCCCGGCGAAGGTATAGGCTAATCACCTAAGCCGAACTACCCTTTGCCGTTCAACCCTAAACCTAAACACAATATCCCATAAATTAAGAAGACTTAACTCGGTCTTTCGGGCTGATGCTGTGCCGATCAACCGACTCGTCTCTTCAATATTTCTTAATATTCTTTAATATTTTTAATATTCTCCGTATTATTACAAAGTATTTTCTATATCCTCCAACATTAAGGAATATTTAAGAAAAAAATTGTGGAGCGGCCTAAACGAATGAACTTGAAGTGCAACGATGCGACGCATCCGACATGCATCGCCTTTGATCGTGGTCTCGCCCTCTTCCACTGCAGATTCTCATGCTCGAGTACTTCGCGAGTGGCTTTACCACTCTGAATCACAACAACTGTACTGCGACTCAGTCAGCTGGAGGAATGGACCTAACTCGCAGTTAGAGTACACTACCAAGGCTTGTTTGCTTGTCCGAATTGCCACTGATTCCTACGCGAATCATACCAAAGCTCTCGTATATTATGGGACGAGCGAGCAGATAGATGTTTATTCGCGTGATCGATGTAGCGAGTAATATGCTCGCCGATTCTAATTTTCCAGAATTTCTACTCGCTTTTCCCTACAACAAATTCCCCATTCTATCCACAAGTCCGCCAACAAAATTGTCAACCATTCTCCCGTCCCGATCTTGTCAAAGTTCCTCACGCTCGTGACATCAACGCGAAACCGACTGCAACGATTGGCGACTATTTGCTCGCGAAGTTGCATAACTTCTCGCCAGACCGTGTCACGATTATAGGCGTGATTTCGAACGCTATCATCCTCCTTGCCACTTCGGGACAACACGCGACAGTGTATCTACTCTGTAGACACCTACCATAATAGCGTCGTTTCCGTTTTCCGTTTCACGAGCACCGCGCGATGGCCGCAAAGTTGTCGCGCGGGAGATAAACAGCCGAATAAACGCGGCCGATCGACAAGATAGTATCGAGATACAGCTAACAGCCGGTGTTTACAATCTTACGGCAGTTCCACACCGCACCCAGTTCCATGTGTCACAGATAAAAACGAGCGTCCACGGGCTACGCGGAAAAATATGTCAAACAAGAAACCGTAATTACCGCAGTTTTACGTACTTAAGTATTCTTTATTCGCCACGGGATTTGCATATTCGCATACGCATCCGCCTGGCGGGCTGTCAGCAACGTGTAATTAGCAGACTGGGGCAATTTATGCGCCAGGAGCAACGCGAAAATAAATTGCCAAGAACTGCGTTAAGTAGAAACTTATTTAGAAGAAGAAATCGCGCGGCGGCGGATTTTATTTCAATACCGTTTCTGCCGCGTCCCGCTTATACGAATGCACTGGAAACGCATCGAGATCCACGGTTCATGAGTAATCCGTAATCAGTAGATTGCGGACATTCACGCAACGCTGAGTTCCCGAGAACGAGCTCCCGGGACCGAACTAGTGACTAATTTTCTTTGGAGCAAACTCCAATGGGCCGAATGCACTGTACACACGCACGAGAGTTCGGTGTGATAGTGTTTCTGGCGCGTTTTATGCAACAGGATTTGTTCGGTGACCCAAGCGACTCTGTCGACTCTGCCAACATCCACAGAATTTGCTTTTCGAAGCGCGTTGGACAATTTTTTTCTCTAATCAATTCGATAGACAATTTTTCCATAATAAATTCGATCAAAGCGTTCGTCAAATTGTCAACGATTCTGACTATTCTGTAATAAATTCACTCGCCGATCATTTTTCTACGACGAATTCCCTCAGCGACCGTTTTAAAATCTCTCAAAGATGAATTCACTCTCGTCGATCAAACGGATGGACAGTTTTTTTCGGTAATAAATTCGCACGTCGATCAGAAACGTTTGAGAATCATCGGAAAAATGAATTCACTCGGCGATCGGAGCGCAGAGAATCTTGAATCGCAGCGTGACAAACATTTTCGCAAACATTTTGCCCCCGGGTTCACACGCGCGATTAATCGGGGCAGCGAGAAAACGCGTGTACCTTCAAATATCCGATGTAACCAGGCTGAGGCGGGAAATGATCGCGTTATTAGTATTCACTGTTCCCGGCGTGCAACGGCGTACAACTCGAGGCACTTGCCGCTCGTTCGAGCGCACCACGCGAACTGACAGGACGACAGCACGGAGACACTGTGGACAGAGAGCCACAGAGAGAGGACAGAAGAGAGGAGAGAGAGAAAGGAGCGCGCACTCGCTGGTCTCCCGGTCGTGCGACCCATGTGCGTCGTAACGGGTACCGACCCTTTGCTTGCTTGCTTTCAAGTTCCCGTACGCGAGCGTACTCCTACGATAATGCCAGGCCTCTTATCTCGCATTCCTTCGAGACCCCACGTGGGACCTCTATCGATTAATTTATCAATCGTGGTGTCCGGGACACTGTCTTCGTTGACTTTGCGACACGCGCGATGAGAGCGCCCCTCTTCTCAACAGATTCCTCGTTGTGATCCTTGTTCAAGAGTTCGCTACTTGATTTTGTGGGTTGTTCATTAACGACGATCGTACGATTTTTGCGGAGGACCTTTGTACGCGTTGTTTGTGGGATTTTTCAATTGAAAATGGTTATTTCAAAGACTGCTTTAGACGTCTTTTGTGAGATCTTTTATGGCACTACTAAACCAGCTTCTCGTAAGATTTCAGTATTGAACATTTTGTTTGTGAAATTTTTGTACACGCCTATTGTGGGATCGTTTGTGGGTAACTTTTGTGAGCCGTTTGTGGGACCGCTAAACGAGCTTCTCGTAAGATTTGAGTATTGAAAATTTATTTCGTGAATTTTTTGTGAGCAATTTTTGTGAGACCACTAAACGAGCTTCTCGTAAGATTTGAGTATTGAGAATTTAGTCTGTGAAATTTTTTTTACACATGTTTTATGGGATCGTTTGTGAGCAATTTTTGTGGGATTTGTAGAAGAGCTTGAAGTCATTCTAAAATGGTAATTTCTAGAGCATGAAGGCACAAAAAAAAAGAAGAACGTTTGATAGTTCGAAGATCACTGACTCGAAGAAGCTGTGGCACAGCCGCGTGTCCAGATAGCAGATAGCCGAATTCCGTAATGTCTGACAGGCTATCTACCAGGGGGATTAGTCATTGTCAAACGATGTGGCTGCGCGAAGAAGCTAAGCCGTGGAATGCCGTGTATCATAACCCCTAAATCCGTGAAGTCGTAACTCGACTAAAATCGACCGGTTCGAAATGAAACTGCCGATCGGCTGACAGGTTAAAAGTTGAAGTAACCGCCGGTGGAAAGTAGATCAAGGTGCTCGCGGGACTCACGAATGCTGAACTCTGCGTGGCCTGTCCCACGCAACGGACCGGATTGTCGCGCACGCTCGTTTCGCATTCTTTATTATTGCAGGTCGTTTCCATCCATGTTTCTAGCCACTTAACCACTGCGCGCTGGCTGGTTTGCGCAGCGGCCAGTTACGCGAATAATGGAAATTAAAACCATTCAACGAAGAAGTTATGTTTTTATATTCTCGATGAAATCCCACAGCTTCAAAGTGCATGAAATTTAAAAAGAGACAAATAAACTTCAAATAAATTTAATCAACGTTGCAGAGGTTATTCTGGTGAAATTCGGTGTAGGGATTGAGAAATCGATGGAAACGTAGATCGTGGCTATCTGGCACGATCGAGATAGGAAGTCACGAGCGGAAAATGATTGCGCGTCTCTCGGAAACAGTGTGCCACTGTTTCGACGCTCGTTATCCTCTCGAGGATCGTCGATCGCAGAGAACAGCGGACCGTTTCGGAAATATCGACGCGAGAGGATCGCCAGATCGAAATCGAGACAGGACGGAGGCGGAATATCGAAATCTCGCGGCTTTAGACATCGGTAAAAACCGATCCTCGTCGAAAGCACCTGCGCGGATCGGCACGCGGACTTTCACTCTCCCCGCTAAGTCAGAGGGGACCTGTTTCGATCATTCGTTACGGCCATGCAAATCACCGGAAGTACACGGTCTATGCTAATTAATACGGAAACGTGACTCTCCACGGGCCTGAGAATTTCCAGATAACCGAACACGCGCTCCTGGGTCGCGATAGTCTCACTCTCTTGTCGTTTGCTCGATTTGCTCGATTTCATCCGGAAGCGATCCTTTATTTTCGATCTATAATATATTCAGTGGAATTTGCGAGCTGAACCGATCTTGAAAGAATTCGAAACGTTGAAATGCTGAAATCTGTATCAATGTTTTCGGCGCTCGGGTTCGATCAATTGTTACTATTTAATAGCATGTTTGCAATATATTAGGTTGGGAAAAAGAAATCCATTATTTTTGCGTGAACTTCAAGACTGTAAAATGTACCGAATTTTCTCTTTGTTGACTTCCATTTTTAACACCCTGTAACTCACAACTGAATGGACCAAACAAAAAACCAGCAAAAGAATTTTTTTAGTGTGAAATGTCACCTTGACAACGAGCATAAATCTGAAATTGTTTGATCGATACTTTACGAGATATCGATCACTGCAGCCATCTACCAAAAAAATATTTATCGACGTTTCGGTCTTATTTTAAACCATTTTCAAGAAAAATAATTGCGTCTGTGAAGTGATAACCTTTTCTTTTAATATATATATTATTGAATTGTGGGTTGAAAAACAGTAGAGAAATGCTTCATTTCGTTCGCGTTCACGCTGTATTATCTGGGCAATGTTTAATGAGCCGCCAGATTTAGACTTGTCCCCCACTCTACTCTTCCCCTTCTACGACACTGTTCCGCCACGGATCGGTCACGTGACTACGCCGGTACTGGCGGAGAGAGGGTAACCTCTTCCCCTCGATTCGAGTAAATCCCCCTGATCTGGCGACACTGCTTAGAAATTATAGCGAGGTCGATGAAACGCGCGACGGTCAAGTGAGAAAAGAAAAGAAACTCAAGGTGAGAGGATGCCCCGTCGCTTTCCGAGCATCCGATTTTACTCGTTCCTTGGTCGGAGAGCGTCGCGATCAGAGTTGGGCAGAAAGTAATTTCAATTACAATTACAATGCAGAAATGAAATTACAATTACATGTAATTGTAATTGCAGAAATAAAATTACCATTGCAGTCATTGAAAGGAGTAATTGCAATTACTTGACGCGATTACAGTAATTGTAATTGCGTCTAACAATTACAATTACAGTAATTGTCCTTTTAAACCACTATTTTTATGTTTTCGACCATTTAACTGTTTTCTTATTGCAAATGTAGTCCACTTTTGCTCATGCAATTTAAGATGTAATCAATTACTGCCCAACTCTGGTCGCGATTAGGTCTGTTGCAAACGAAACTTGCCACATTATTGATAGAACGGTCGCCGAGGAACACATTCATTCCTGAAAGAAACGCAAAGTCGGTACCTGTGATTTTCAGTAATTTAACGAAATCATAAAATCCACGACAAGAAAAGAATTTACTTGTTCGATAAGATCGAACATATTTTCATTGAACAACTCACTCCAGCCGTTCTGATAAAAGAGGATCTCCATGAAGCTCGTCCATCGAACCGTACGATAATAAATTAAAGAAGCCGCGTTGCACGTCCGCGGAATTAACAAGCGAGAACATACAAAACTGTTGAACATCGCGGGCTGAAATGAACGGTTTGTCGGTTCGGCCCTAGGAAAAACGCGAGTGTACAGCTACTCGAAACGATTTATGGGGACCGTAACGTTACGCCGATGATTTCGGCTTGGCTATAACTCTGGGGAGAACGAACAGGTTCACGGAAATCAAGCATACATTATGCAGCAGGAGAAATAAGAATTATTTTTAGAGATTACTTGCTAAACTCTGTGATTTATTATCAATGATGTGTTATTAATGGAGATGCCGTTTGATTAGCACGTTTTACGTAAATGAATCTGTCGTTGTAGAAGTGCATGAATTTATTTCTTCGGGTATATACTTACGAAAAAGAAGAAATGATTTTTATTTCAATTTTCAAGAATGAAATCATTTTTATAAACTAATGTAAAATAGTCAGTTTTATGAAGAAAGAACGAAATTCTTGAGCGAGATCGTATTTCCGACGAATACACGCAATGTTTAGTTCGTTCTCGATGTTTACATACGACACACACACACAGTACCGCGAACGTTTGATTCGCTCGGGAAGATCGCCGAACCAGCAGCGTCTGGTCGGCGATACGGCGACGAAAACAATGATCGAATGAAACGGTTCTTTAATGCGACTCTCGCTCCATCGAGCCGGTACCTCGTTGTCGGAATTAATCTGCCAATAATTACTCGCGATGCGACGGGGACGGGACGAGAGGCGAAGCACACGGAGACAGACGCTCAATGAAACGTGTGCCCGCGGGCACGGTGACTAACAATGCCGCATCGGTCTATTCACAATTCCCATTCGAACTCTGTCGGTGTTCGCTCCCCGGGATTATCTTTTCACCGGGGAGACGAACTTCGACCGGCGAGTTCTGCCATCGATAGGATAATTATCGTACTATGGGACGACTCTTTGATTATCCGTTTAGTTCGGAACTTGGCCCCACTGTGCATCGCGTTTTCTCGCAACTTCTTCTCTTCGCTGACTAACGAAGTCCTCGTTGTTTCAAGAATCTTGCTCAAGAATATTCTCTTCTTCGTTGTTTTTTTTTTGTTCCTTGTTTTACGTGGAAGAAATGAGTATTTCTACATTAATATATAAGTTACCTCTATATTTATTGTATTTCTATGTAGGGATGGATGCATGAATGAATAGTGAGCGTGTGTAATAGTTGAATGCCGGATGAACATGTGCGTGTGAATGTTCACGGTGTCTGGAATATTCTCAAAGATATTGATTTCTAAATTATTGATTTCTTAGAAACACTAGAATATTCCAGATACACATGAAATTAGCGTATGGTAATGAACGAATATTCTAGAAGGTGTGCGAGTGAGATAGAGATCTATGAGTTATTGCATTTTGTGAAGTAAAGAAAAACGTCGAGTCTTTTATTTCATTTTCACATATATGTCCACGTATGCTCCAGTTGCTATGTACTGTCAACAACAAAATATTAATTTAATGTAAAATTCTATTTTGTTATCGATGCATAGCAATTGGAGAATCGGCAAATATTCGTTCTCCTTCTTCGTTCTAAGATATAAGAAACGACAATTTCAATAGACTGAATAAATTAAATTGTTCTTACGCCTTCGCATAAAATTCTAATATACATGTTTGATAGATTCTGCTCGAAATGTACAGACTCGATCTTACAATGCAAGGAATAAATAAATAATTTTTGCAATCGCGAATGTAAAACAAGCTGTTCGTTGAAGCATGTTAAAGCAACGATCACGCTGATCGCAATCAAGTTCAAAATCGATAGAAATTAGCCTAAACAGCGCGTATCTCGAAGAAGATACCGGAAAACTGTAACATCCAGCGGAACGTCTGAAGAAGAAGAAGAAGAAGAAGGAACATCAGGATATCCAGCTGGACAGTTAATAACGAGGCAACCAGCTATAAAGAGTTTTTCTACGAGCCCGTTCCAACGTTAATGATTCGAAAAAAGAGCAGAAGTCTGTGCGAGCTTATTGGACAACCTAATAAAAGCGGAGAGCGGAGGCAGAGGACGGAATCAAGATGGCGTCCAACAGGAAATGGAGGCTCGAACGAACAGGAAGCAAAAGGTGTAGGCATCGACGAACTCGAGGAACTCGGTGCAGTGTTGGCCGCAGCGAAGGCTGTTTGG
The DNA here is from genome assembly GCA_028454225.1 of Lasioglossum leucozonium. NCBI lineage: Eukaryota > Metazoa > Arthropoda > Insecta > Hymenoptera > Halictidae > Lasioglossum > Lasioglossum leucozonium. Next base: position 3,246,899 of record CM052212.1, on the reverse strand, counting down.
TTTCTTCTAAACGAATTCTAGATCCACAATGGAAATAGCTGAGGAGCAGCTGGCCGGACCAGTTCTCCGCGAAACGAGCCGCTAATTACAGGCTTTATTGTTTGCATAAGGTATTGTCGCGGCTATACATATATATATATTTCGGTTCTAATTACTCGCGTTCAAATTTCTCTGGCCGACGCGACGCGTTGCCACGAAAGCGTGCGTTTCCTCGCCGAGAAGGGAATTTGAAACAATTTTCTTTAATAGTAAAACAAATGTTAATTTTGCAATTTAACGATAGCAGAAATTCGGAAAAATCGAAGCGATTTATTCGATGGAACAAAGATCGAGGGATCGAGGTATCCTGTCTTCCGAGAATCGTTATGCTTACGATTTATTGGTGAAAATAGATCTTCGAGCTCGAATATGTGGTTTCGTCCGAAAAGGGTGAGACGACGTCGAACGCGTTAATGGTGTGCAAAGTTCGATAGCGGCTCGATAGTTTGCGCAGACGGCAATCGAGATGAGACGTCGCGCCGCGTCGCGTCGATACAGGTGGCTCCTCGACGAACGGCGTCGACGATCGATCTCGACGATCCGGAAATTGCGGCTAATTGAAAAGTTGCGGGCCTCTGCTTTTCGTCGAACCTTCGATTCCCCTACGTAACTTCATTCCTAATTAAGGCGGCCGAGAACCTGGCACACCTTGCGCGTCTTCTAACGTTTATTTCGAATAAAAAAAATAGTGCCTGCTCACGATCCTTAACGCTAAAACCTACCGAGCATTAAAAGATAAATAGACAGCGGATCTTTATGCAAAATAAAAATTGTCTGCATCGATTGCAAGAAATAGAAACCAAATTGAATGTTATTCCTTCCCTTAACGGTTTTAATGCAGAAGAAATCATATATTGACAACTTCAATTTTTTGAATTTTCAAATAATTTTGAATTTCATTGACTTCATTTTCCTATAAATTAATGAAGATCCGCTGTCTACTGATAAACATTGCCGAATAAAAACGGGTGATGCGATTGAGATTACTTCTCTCATTATTTTCCATAAATGAATTTTTATGATTTCGACAATCGGATAATAGAAAATCGGTCGTTTGGCCGCGGTACGTTTAAGGAGCAAGAAAATTGAAAGTGCGATCGAAGTGCCAGAAGTTTTTTACATCTCGGTTTCCATTTCGCAAATAAGTCGCTCTGATTTTGTCCGATCGCTGTGGTCGCTAATTCCAAACTCGTAAATGAAATCGTAAAATCGTGATCTCTGTCGTCGAGGTAGTTCACTGTGAAAAAAAAAACAGACAGTTTACAGAGAACTTCGAGAGGGTTGCGCGGATAACAATCTACGCGGAAAGGCGATAAAACGACAATCTCGGAATCGGGCATTTCTAATTCACTTCTTGCCGCGTTTTCTTTCCGCAATGGAACTTTCCACCGATCGTTCGCGCGTGGAGACAAACTCTCCGGTAAGTATCATTCAAGAATCGTTTCGAAACTCTTCTGAATGAACTAAAAAGCCTTTACCGGTACCTCTTCATCAAACCAGAACTACTCTGCCCCTTCTACGACGCTATTCCACCACAAATCCGCGCTCATTCCTTCCGGGCCGGTCACGTGACGCGTCTCGTCTCTGTCGTGTGTGTGTCACAAGGTCACGTGACTAATCCGGCACTGGCAGAGAGGGGATAACATTTTCCCCTCGCGATTCGAGAGTAAATTCCCCTGATCCGGCTACTCTGCAACCGAAACACTCATTTCCCATAAGATCAAGCAATTAAAGCGCTTCCACGAGACCACCGTTACAACAGAAAGATTTCATAGCAAACGATAAAGTCGAGCAGCGTGGTCTACCAAGAAAATTATGCGTGTGGAATGGAGGCAGCAGTCTCTTTCGCGAGGGAATTGAGAAACAAACTGGTCGCGGATGTTGATCTAATCGTGCACTTCGCACAGGTAGATAGTACGGCGGTCGCGTCGCTCCGAAAACGGTCCGCCTCGGATCGGTTAAAATCTGATCGACGGATCTATGTAGGTGCAGAGCTACCGGAGCGCGACAGACCGGAAATCAAGTCGGATTGAAAAGTTATAGAGAGAAAGAGATATAGCAGCGATCGATGCACTTCCGGCATCGCCAAATAATTTGTCTGCTCTAAGCCGTTTCTCCCAAGGTGGTTCTGCTCGATCGATCCAGAACACCCTGTGTTCGGAGAGGAAATTCTCAAGGTGCGCGCACAACGCGGTTAGGTTCGTTCAACCGTTTAGAAAGCGAGCGTGCCGGCGCACGGCGCGGCGCGGCGCAGCTTTGTTTTCTCGCCTCACCTGTGAATCGGAAAAAGCGAAACCGAATCTGCGATCTCTTCTCTCACGAGATTCAGAGACGGATATTCTTCGTCTCTCTTTCTCTCTCTCGTTCTCTTCGAAGCTCTCGCGTCTGTTTACCGATATCGAATTTCGTGTTACCGTGTACGACGATGCTGCGCACACCTGAGCCGACGAATTTTCAACGTCTCCGTGTCCTCGGACGAATTATGATCGTGTTACCGATCATGTCTTCGTGTATCTCGAGTATTCTCGAGACGATTTTTTCACAGTTTCTTTCGCTCAGGAATTTGACCGGTGCAACGATGCTCCGTTGTTTCGTTGGATTATTAGAGATGAAAATCTTTTGTTAAATGTGCAAATTAATTCGTTGGTTTCACGACGAAGCTCTTCCAATTAATTACAATTTTATTTTGACGCTGAGTCTTTTAACTGTTAGATTAGTAGATCGTTTAATTATTTGTAAGATGAACAAACACAAGTCAACACTTTTCGATCTAAAATAATTGACATCGATTCGATCCAAATACAGAATAAATAATTTCAACGTGAAATATTGGAGTTAAAGTTGAATTACAGAGCAACGAAGATGAAAGGACTTTATTTAGAAGCATTGCGACAGTACTTGCACTTCAGTCGTTCGCGTTGCTGGGACCCGAGCGTTGATTTAGGCTGCCCCAGATGGAAATATAAAGACTAAATCGGATAAAAGTGAGGCCGGACCGTGCAGAAAACGGAACCAGGCGGATTATAGTCCGAAAATGAGTGGAGCCACAACGAAAAACCAGGTCGAAGTATATGAACCGGGTCACGTCGTGCCGAAACTGTCCGAACCTTGTAAAACTTTGCTAAATTCGGTGAAACCCCTTATGGTTCGCGAGCGCGCGCCGAAAAGTTATAACCGCTGCGTGGATCGCATTCGTGCATTTATAGCGCTGTCCGGATTTGTCAGATTTGCACCAGATTATTCGAATGCGAAGAGCACGGTAAAAGATGAAATTAAATTCCCAGTCATTTCTCCTCTAATGTCACACCGTTCAGAATAATTATCTAAGAAACGAGAGACGTCTGTTTCACCGCAGTCTCCGAAGCAATAAATTACGCTCGTCAGGAGAATTTCACTTTGCATAAAGGTCCGCAGTCTAATGACTATCCCAGAGGAAAAACGGCACTCGCGTCGCGCGGGTACCGATAACAGTGACTAACACCGTAGGTCTATTAAAAATGAAGCTCCTCTAAGCTTTTAAGAAGCTGAAAAATATAACTTCTTTACAGTTTCTCTCAGCTTTCAGATACAGTAGCTCAACGAAAATTAAATTTATTATTTCGCAGTGTACAGAATTTAATTATCTCGGTGGAAAACTAACAGAATAATAATTTAATGAACGACAGAGACTGGTGAAAAGAACAGATTTCTGAGACGGACAATTTAAAAAATGGACAGGGGGCTACCGTTTCTCACAGATGGAAACGAATTTGTTCACGCGTCAGAAATTCTGTCCTAGAAAGGACTTTGCCAGTGGAAACTGCGTCAAAAACTGGGTCAAACCGGGTCAAATCCGATCGATGCAACTGTATCAAACCGGATTAGGTAGGGCGGCTAAAAGCAAACTATACGCGAAACCGTTTAATTTCGCTCGCGCATATCCAGGCTGGATCGATCTCGTGCGTCGATCGGAAATATCGAGAACGCGAACCGTGGCTGTCTGGCGGTTTAAAACATTCCGGAGAGGAAAACTCGAAGCGTGTGTGTATGCAGTTTCGCAGGCTGCATCGCTGCTCTTGCGAAATCGGTGGTCGTTCCGGCGCGTGACATTTTCCATGCCGAGCTGATTCCGTATTAAACGCTTCTTGCGTCTTAAATGCACCGTGCGCCGCTCTTTCTCCTGCCGAAACAAAATAGTATTACAATGTGCACCACGCACTACGAGAAAGTAAAACGACGTCGCATGCGTTCAGGGATCGCTTCTTCCTCGAGCGAGACACGTTGTTCACACTGAACAATGGTGAATTGCTCTCTATTTTTCTCTTTCTGCTGCTCTCTTTGTCTGTCGATGACTCTTTCCTCGGCGCGGTTGCAAAATCGTCGAGTCGCAGGAATTATTCGTTCGATCGAATTTACTTCCTGCGATTACGACCGCGTTCCATCGATTTTACCGATAGAGACTCGATGACTGTCGTCGATGATCCGGGGTTTCGACAGACCACTTAGGTAACCGGGAAAATGCTACGAGTATCGATCATTGCGAGCGATTCGATGTGGTCGTTCAATCGGATTCCAAAAAGAAGAATCGTTGCATCGATACTTTCTCAAATAAATCGAAATCAACTGAAGATTGGCATGAAACTTGAAAAAAATATAATATTTTGGTTGAGAATATTACCTTTTTTAAGCAGAATTCTAAAATTTACACATGTACAGTTTAATTATAATTTATTACGTCCGTTTCGGGATACAGCCCTACTATAAAAATGATAAAAGACTACGAGCGTGTTCTTTGAAGACTCGTCTAGAAGATGAGCCTTGATTCACAACGAAAGCTTTGAAATTAACGTCGCAATTAGCCGGCAAAGCTAGCACGCACCTTCCCCTAAAACGAAAATTTTTCAGAAATTGATCTTGCAATGAAAGAAAACTTTTTTTCACCTCCCCGATCGAGGGGAGGGGAAAAGATTCAATTCGATCCACCAAGTAGTTTCTGAGATTAAAATTCACGAAGACTATACATTAGTGATACGTTATTTATACTTTTGACAAAGCTATATTGTCTTCGTACTATTTAATCATGATTTGGGATCACAGTGCTCGAGATAATAAATCACCATAACAACCACAGTCCCGTTTTCCACGAGTTTCTTAGTTGACGTTCGCCATTTGATTACGGGACGATAAACGCGTAAACGACCGCTACGAAACGGGTAGGGTTGCGGCCTTAAAACTTCGGCCTAATCCCGCCATAATGACTCGATTATCTTTTATCGGAACGGAGAAACTGGGATCGCCTCGTTGCCGATTTCTCGGACGGAGAGTTTATCCTCTGGCCTCAACCGAGAACAATCATTCCTTTGATCGGCGCTATCTATGCTCCAGAATCATTATTCCTTCCAGTTATAGATAAACTGCCGAGCTGATGAGCTGCATTCAGCGAGTACTTCGTTAAGAAACTCCGAAGCAATTCAGAAATATCTTCAGCAAAGACCAAACGAGTTCAGTTTTAGTTAGAAGATTGGTCTGAAAGATAGTTGCACAAATATTTATTGGTCGAAATAACAATAGACGCGACCTTAAATATCGTTGCTAGGCTGCAAAGAATAAAAACTATCTGCATTGATTGCCACAGACAGGAAACAGAATTTTTCTTTTCTTAATCATTTGATCTGACAAGAACCCTCGTGTCCGTGACTTTTCTTAGATCGTGTAGGTCCGACCGGGTGGGATAACCGATTCTACGTCATCGACTCTCAGAGCACCAATTGCCCAAACCAGAATTAAGTTATTAAATGCAGTTAAATAATGAAAAATAAAGAAGTTATAGTATACCTACATGATTCAACTCTGCCAATGTTTCTACAGGTTTGTATTCAACCGCATTTTTCTGATAAATGCTTCCCCAATTCGTCTTGCAACAATTATAAATTAATGTAAAAAGCGTAAAAATGTCACAGAAAATTTTCAGCATTCACACAGCTTTCCGTGGAACGGGAAAAAAATGGTGGCGGCGCTGAAAAGCGAATAATGCGCAAGCAGCTCGCGAGTAGTAATTGGGAACGAGGTCATTGACACCGAGCGTCATGAAACAAATAATATTCGATCACGGTTATCCTTGCTACGTCTTATTGCGTATTATTGGATCCACCTTGCCACGCCGCGTATCTCGATTTTACATTTCGTAACGCGTCGCTTTGCGTTCCGATTACGCGGTGTGATAACGCGTTCCAGACGCCTCCAATAATCGCACGCTAATTTACGATAAGCAAACACTCGTCACGTTCTCCCTACGTAAGCGTGACTCTCGAATCTGTCTTCAAGATTCATCGAAATTACGGGGTAATTAACAGAGGAAGGAGCGTTTCGTTTCCTGAGAACGGGTCCCGCCGATTCGATCGATTTTCTCGTGCGGCAAAATTGGAACGGGAACCGATAGGAGGCAAACACAGACGGTGATTATTTAATGAGGGAAGTTCAGGCAGGAGTTTGCGCGTGGAAATTATTGTGCTGGCGCACGGAATTTGTTATTATCGAAACGAGGAAACGATGTTACGTTTCTCGTACGAAATCGGTGAAACGCGAGCGTTGCGTCACTGCGCTTTTTCCTAGTTCGATGATCCAAGAACGATCGCCGTCACGATTTACTCAAAGACAATCGAATTATTTCATAACAAGCTCGGATAAAAAAAGAAAATTTTGGAAAAAAGTGAAAGTCAGTTTCTTCAGAACGTTCGTTTATCCATTGTTTAGTAAACCAATTTCGCTAACAGGTAAAAAAATCTCGACTCGTTGAATTTTAAGAAAATCATGGGATTTCTAAATGTGATCGAATTGTTTCTGCCACGCGTTCTATTCAGGGGATGGAGAATCGTGACGAAGTGGAAGCGGGAGACGGCAGATTTTCGCAGCGAGACCAGGAAGTCGCCGAAAGTCGCGGAAGAAGCGTGACAACGTGAGAATCATAAGGAAAACGTGGAACGCGGTCTGAAGTGGCCGAGATAAAAGAGACTGAAGACGGTAACCGTGAAAAATGCAGTTATTATTCAAGAGAACTAGCGCCACGGAATATTGAAGAACACAAAGGTGAAAAAGGTGGAGGAATCGCAAGGGAGGACGGAGGAAGGCGGTGAAAGGAGAGGAAGAAGAAGAGAGAAGAAAGGTCTCTGCAAAGGGCAAGAGAAGCCGAGGACCGGGTTCAGAACGTATATCTCGTCGGCTGCCGTCTGTCTACGAGGCCGAAACAATGGCGAGTGCACTTTTGCCCGACTCACAGTTGAATGCGGGAAACCATTGCCAAGATTAATTTGACAATAATTACTTCCGACGGGTTTGAAACGCTGCGGAGCCTGGCTTCCTATTTCGTCCCTGTGAACTCTGATACGTTTTTGCACCCTTTGTCCGCGAGCCAGCTCGTTAATATTCGCTGGACTGCGCACTTTCTGCATTTATCGCGTTTGCCGCACTCCGTCATCTTCTAGGAGTTTGTTCGCAACGATTTAATGAGATTTAAATACAGTTCGGTAGATAGATAAAACAGTGTCACTTAATTTAATCAACTCCAATCGCTATACAATAACTCCGTTATTAATGCATTTACGAAAAAATATCACAAGAGAAAGGTAAATGGTTCGAAGAGCGCTACATTCGTAGGCCATTTTTTAGGTGCAACTGTGCAAATATTTTTTTTTTTGCACTGATCGATTCTACGTAAAAAAATTATTAGGGTTCTACGGCGAAAAAATTATTAGTTCTTGTGAACCGCTTGAGCATGTTCTTCAATAAAGACAGGTTTTAAAAATATCTAAAGAACTTTCTTGTGATTGATTTTTTGGCCATAACACCCTAGTAACTTTTTACGTAGAATGGACAGAGGTGTCGATTAGTGAAACAAACAATATGCATTTCTATTTAAAGAAATGATGCAATTGTTAATTGCACATGCACAGTTGCAACGAAAAAAAATCTAAGGACCTAAGACAGTAGTGCACTTTTTCCAATTGCGTGGACCACTCTGTATATTAATTTATTTTCTCCTATTCTCTAATTGTAACTCACAACCAATCAAGCATTTTTAAGCTAGATAATTACCTGAACGACCGTCGTTCGTACATTACGAAATAAAACATTGATTGCTTCCGAACAACATGTCGAGCTGAAACAACTAACGATTCTAACGTTCGAAACATCTGGAAACGTAGAGCTTATTTTCTCTACTTTTCTGGACCGTAACCGATCGTTTTAAATCTGATAATTAGATAAACGAGCGACCGGATGGAAAAAGGATAATTTTCCATTCGATTTTCCGGAACAGAATATCTGGTCGCGGACCATTGGAGCCGAGAAACAGCAATAACTATAGCTGTTGCGCCGCGACCGACAGGATAAACGCCTCGGTACGCTTCGAAAGCGCAGGACTACCAGTTTCGCAGCATTAATTAACCGACAAACTGGTTGCGCCGGCGTTCGGAACTAGATTCCGTAGGTTATCGTAAGGTTCCCGGCGAGCCGAGTCATTCGCAACTATACAAAGGCGAATGGGCGATCGAAACACCAGCCGAACCGCGTCGTATTTGCGTAGAGGAACGTGTTTTCGATTTAACCACGTCGACGCCGAGAGTGTTGCCCCATTCCCGGTCACGATCGCCGCGCCGGCCAGACGAGTTTCGAGACATTGCGAGACTATCCGCGAAAATAGACTGCACCGAGACGTGTCTCCGACGTATCAATCCGTCAATGTTTCTTTTCCAAGTCGGCGGACGTTGGCGGGGGCTGCTAGAGACGGAAACAACCCCCTTAAACCCTTGAAGATCCTCGATGAACGCACAAATTTCCCATATACATATACAGGGAGTTCCAGGTTTTAATGTTCGAGCTTTGTCAGTATATTCTATGGAACTAAATAAGAAAAAATATTATGCAAATATAGGTCGCATACAGCTTTATTAAAAAGTTGTTACAAAAATACGGAATACAGTAATTCATCGATAATTGTCTGAAATATCTAAACGATAATTGTCGCCTACTCATTCCACTGAAACTCAATAGGCCTCGGCCGTCGAGCAATGTAACCCGATACCGGCTCGGGTATATCGGTGTGAGACCAGGAGACCGCTACTAATCCAATCACAAAACTTCTTCATTTTTTATTATTTTTTATATTGCTCGGTAGGTTTAGTGTTAACGAAGCTCAATGTGATCCATGTTTACATAACATTTTTTTTTGCCATAGAATATACTGACAAAGTGTGAACATCAAATCCTGGCACGTTGTATCGAATTTTCGCGATTTTCCAACGCGCGTGTCAGCACGACCCCGTTTTCTGTCCGAAAGAAATTTTTCCCGGCTCGTAAAACCATAATCTGTACACTGTTACGGAATTTTACGACGTCGCTATTTACGTCGGAGTACACGGTCGTTACGATACTATTATAGAAAGTCGGTGATTCGTCGGCCGGGGGCCGTATCTGCGGCTTTCGCGGTTCGATTTGCGGTGAATCGAACAAAAAGAAAACGAATATCGAGACACACACGTGCGTAAACGCGTGCCGCGCATCGGCGAGATATGCAAGCACTTACTCTCGGATACGCGCGCGAGAGAAAGAGAAAAATTCGAACGAGAGTGTGTCTGCAGTTTAGCGTCCCCGCGACGGGAATGCAAAACCTAGCGAACAAATTTCGTAATAACCTTTTACCGACTTGTTCCTCGAGTTTACGGATCGACACGGCCGCCATCGTACCCCAATATCGCATTAATTATTGCTAATTATTGCATTAATTTATTAAATCAAAATTTGTTCTCGAATTTTTCCTCTAAATGATTAGTATTTCTGCCGCAAGTTAAATGAAATTCGAGAAATTAATGATTTTGAAATCGATGCGGAATAAAAATTCGACAATTTTATCCGTAAAATAACACCGCCGAAAATCGACATAATATATCTCGTATAGTGGGTGCGCGTTGTGTTTGAATAAAATATTTGAGCGATGGTAGGCAACGAGACAAATGTAGCGAACGTGTTAAGGATAATTGACCTAGTTCTTCGCTAATTATGCAAGCCATTAAACATTCCTGATCGACGAACTTTCGCCGCACACATTCCAGCATCGATTACCAAGCATCCCTAAAAATTCCATCTGCAAGCCATCCGATTTATAAAACAACGATTTCAAAGAGTAACTGGTCTCCCCGCACGAGGAACTTTTCTCCGGGGGATTTCCTAGTGAATTATTTGCTCCGGTGTCAGGTGTTGTTATCAGCCCAGAACCGCCTGTCTCCGATTAATTATTCAACGATCCAGTCAAGGCCGGTTGCTCTCGTGCGCAATCGCTAAGAGAACTATCTCACGATCGTAGAATCGAAAACCGTGGACCCTATAACGTATCGTATTACGTAGATCGTAGTACGACGACCGCATGAATCGAGACAGGTGTTTCTTTTTTCAGATTGTCCAATAAATTTCGGCCGCGAAAGCTAGAGAGAATCCCCGGACGATTAAAATACCTGACTGACACACACACAAGCGACAAAAGGAGAAAGTTCATTCAGAAGCGAGTGAATGAGGAGAACGCGACGCAAAATTGCAGTCAACTCTCTGCGCCTACCTGTTTGCTGTGTTCGAATGTTCCGATATGTTTGATGTGTTCTGTCAGCTGCCTTCGTCGCGTTTCGCAATTATCGACGTCCACGCGTAACGATTTCCGTTATGAAATCCTCGAGAATTTCGTGTTCGCGTTCCGAGGAACGCGTAGGCGCGGCCACGCAACTATAATCCGTCGCAAACGTTATCTAACCGGTCGTAACGGTAGCCGAGACTTTCCTTGAGCGATAGCTCGTTGCGATGCTCTGGGTCGATTTTGACCCCGGCCACGAATGCAGCGCACAGATTCCAGACGAACCGGAAGATTAACGCGCGCTCCTCAATCCTTGAAAATATTTTATTGTTACAGTGACTAGAACATTTCATTCGCAGAGGTTCTCTTATTTCACAAAAAATAATGTTCATTCAGCTCAAAGGAAATTAACAACTAGATCTTATGCTAAACATTTTCTGCATTATTTGCTAGGTACTGGGACCAAGTAAAAATTAATAATGTTAATAAGTTGATAATATGCATTTAGTATACAGGGTGAGTCTCGTAACGTTGCATGGTTTCCTGGGGGACATACAGTGCTCTTATTTGTTTTTTATTACTTTGCTTTCAACTTAAATAATTTTTAATATATATAATTCTAATAATTTTTAAAATTATCAATTTTAAGTCCCACTTTCTATAATACTTTTTACGCAGAATTTCATAATGCATCCGAATTTGAGAAAAAATATTAGACGCGCCATTTAAAAAACTGAAGGTGAGCCTCGTATCTTGATAAAAAACAAATTACAGCCCTGTATGTCCCCCAGGAAACCATGCAACTTACGTTCGAAACATTTTTTTGTACAACAAATAACATACGAGTTATTTGAGGTCGTCGCGTTGCGAAACTCACCCTGTATATTCAGGGGATTACATCTATGTTCACATAGGGGATGTAAATATCTGGTTACGTCCCAAAAGGTCCAGTATGCCCAATAAATCTGAAAATTCTTGAAAACCACTTGTTTTCGCTGACGTTACACGAGAATCCGCCCTTGCAGTTTCTGAATACGGGTTAATTTTCTGAGCAGAATTGGCTGAAAATTTTGCCTGGAGGGTGTAAACAACCCGTGTGGACGTCGTCGCTCAATTAAATGGAGCTGACACGCGTTTAGATCGACGAAAGGGGCAATTGACGTGCGAGAGCATATTCACTATACACACACCATTCACGCCTGTGCTCTCTGTCGCGTGTCACCTCTGCTCGTGTCTCGTGTCGCAAACCAAGCGAAAACACAAAATTTCAAGGGCGTGTCGTCGTATCTCACGGCCGGGCTGCGCGCGCGCTATCATCTGTGACGCTCGCTGTATGCTCGTCGCGTTTGCCGCTCGCGCAAATAACAATTTCTCCGTCTCTCTTCCGCCCTTTCTCTCGATCGCGAATCAAGTCGCGCGCGATAGATCGAGGATATTTCAATCAGAGTGCAGTCGAACACCCGTTATCCCAATGCTCTGGTATGCGAACGATCCATTATCCGAACGGACCGTGTTCTTGCTGAATATTCCGTCTTCTGTGTCGACATTCTCTCGCGGGCATCGCAGTGTTTAATCTACCGAACATCATTCGGCGCTAAAAGAAACTATTTATGTTGATCGTGAACATTTCTGCCAAAATAAATAATTGCCAGTATCGTTTGCGCGTTGATTCAGAAAAATTGTGAAAGTTCGTTTAGATTATTAGCCATTTTTATTTCAACTTGTGCTCGAACGACATTTAATCGACCTTTCTCGCGTGGAAAAGTACCCTTGTAATTAATGCAGAAAATTTTGTATTTTGCGTAATCACCTGCAGCGCAGTGATAAGAAAGTTGACTTTCAATGTAGGTTGCCTTTCACTTCAAACTTGATTGCTTCAATACAAAATTACCAACTTATGCAAGTGAATGAGTTTATCAACCACTGTATGTACCTTCTTGTGCTATAAATTATCATGTTTCGTGCACCGCGAATCCGTACTGACTGTGAGGAATATTCGGAAATTTATTACAAGAGATCAAACGATTAGGTGTGATGTGCTTTTATTCGAAGATAGCTAGGGAAAATATCAAAAAGTCTATAGCATCGAGAGAATATTCTGTTACATTTGTAATATTACACGATCATATACATATAGAAGCAATCTGACAAGTAGTCGTCGTACCTGAAGAGTTAATATTTATATGTATAAAAATTCCAACTGTGCGGTAGTAGTAGTATCGTTCCCTTAGATTGTGAATATTCCTCAACCCTCGTAGCTCGTCAGAAATAGTTGCATAAAAGAAATTTTGTGTCAATAAAGCGAACGAGTCAAGTACACTTTACAGATTTCTCAGCCGACGAGTTAAAGGAACATATCGATTCGCATGATAACAAATACTGTACATACAATTGCAGCTTAAAGATTGAAATCGCGAGGAAAAACCGTGACCGGCGCCTAATTTTAAACGTAGGGTTGACAATGGCCAGCGACCAGAGTATTTCTGTACCATCTGTTCGCAGCAGCCTGTGTCCATTGTCTGCGTCCAGAGATTTTTCCCGGCGATTTCTCGAATTACAGAAGGACAGAGGACTCGTATTTACAATACAGCATAATTTTTCATTGAAATTCTGTCGATGATCTGACATTCGGCAGGCAGAAAAGAAAGTCTTATAATTTCCAAGGCTGATGTGTAGACGCGAGTCCTCGAGCGTCGGGGCCCGAATCCGTACACTTTTCAAACGAGTATTCCTGCGGGCTCACTTTCTTCTTGCTCTTCGCATCACCTTAAACCTGTTCCCGCTGCGGCGAACACTTCAGATTGCGTTGGAATACTATTTTTAGGAATATAATCTTCATCGCACCGGCTCCTCTCGTTCCTGCTTCGCGTTTAATTGATTCTTTTCGTAATTTGTACGAGCTGCTATGTCTGTACGTTATCGCGCGACGTTTTATTCGTCTTTGTTTATCGAAAACGAAAGGAGGATACCGTTTGCACAGTGTTCTTTTTGCTCCTCTCTTTGGCAAACAATCGACCGTGTTAATTGAATGTAAATGCACGCTTCGGCTTCGGGATAACGAGTCGAAAGTAATACGGATCACTAGCTTGCGCATATTTATGCTAATATCCTGTTTTATGGGACGGTTTTTAGCAACAGCAATTATACACTAATTTGGATTATAAATTCGAATGTGCTTTTACATTAAATATTAATTCGTCCTATTTATTAATTTTAAGTGGCACGAGAAGATTATTATATTCTTCCGAGTTGCAGTAATTTTTCACGAATAATTATCAGCAGATCTAAATGCGGTAAAGAAACGATGTTCGCTGATTAAAAAAATGATTGCGAACGGCGTGGTTTCACTTATGAACGTTTAGACTCGCGATCAGAAATACGCGACGTAAAACACATTTTTAAAAAATCCTTCGCACATCGGAGTCACTCACCGTGGTCTCGAAGGACGCGTGGATTCCCAGGGAAAGATGGCCCCGGGGCTTCGGGGATGGAAAAAAGGCACTTTCGTTCGAATATCGTGGACGCCTCGGTTCCGGAGCACAGGCCGCGGAGAAAAATGTTGAAAGCACGAGCGTAAACATCGAACTGAAGCTGCCCGGCAAGCTGCACCGAGCAACACACCAACCTAGGCCCGACCTTAATAGGCTGCTTTCACACCGAACGCGAACACGACGCGCACAAACGCGATCTCTTTCGGGGTGCAGGAATACCGAAGGAACCACAACAGACCGATCGGGCCGACGTTCTTTCGACCTCTGCCGATTTCACCGGACCCCCCTTGCAATTTCTGCCGATTTTGCGGCGGCCATCTCCCCTCTTCACGATGCTCAACCTGGCCGGTGGAATGCCGTTCTCCATTATTTTTATTAACCCCTCGCGCGATAATATTTCGAGGATACTAAATATTCGTGTTGTTAATTTCCTTTAAAATGAAACAATATTCTATCGAGTCATCGCAAAAGTCTCGATATAATTTTCGGTTTATCTCTGATTTGCTCTTGATTGTAAAAAATTCTTACAATCGGTCGATTCAGCTCCTTTTCTATGACTCTTTTCAGGCCTCCGTCACAGTGTCTAATGCGCTTAACGAACAATACGGGCCCTAAATAGGGTTACTGTTACTAAGATCACCCGTGTCTTTCTTAATTGTATCATCTCTCGTAACTTGTTCTATTCTAAGAGAAGTAGGATTTGTCGGCAATGAGCTAAGTTAGCACCTAAACACGTCTAAAAAGACATACGGTGCTCGGCAAGCGAAAAAGATTAGGGTTGAAAATAGTGGTAACACGGATTGACCGATCCCGTTGTCGATGATAGCGTTAAAGGAGTCGGTCTGCCGGCAGAGTCCATCGACGGGGCGATTAACATTCGTTCACCGGGTGGTAATCGACGGAACGATGATTAAATATTTATCGAGTGATCTTTCGCGGCTGTGGCAGCGGAGTTGGTGGTTATACCGGGGACCCGAAATAGCAGGTTCCCCGTCAATATTTTAACGTAGCCGGTCAATGGCCCCGGTCCCTCTGATGCAAGCGTGTATTCACAGCTAATTTCCCTGAAGATCTTTACGTACTTCCGTCATGCTCGCATTGTATGTGCTATTTGCAGTCGCTACGAGTTGCTGCGCCCTGTAACTACGGCTGCCTCTCGGGACAAACAATCTTAATAGTTCAAAGAAAATCATTGAACATTTTCATATCGACTGTTTACTATCGATTAGCTGTCGATTTAGTCACGGGCAACGCTAATCTATTTTTTTTCTACCCTGATTTGATTTTTCAAAAATAATAGTATATCATTGCATCGAGCAAACTATAATATTTCAATAAAACTCTGCAAATTGTACGTTCCTAAAAATGTTCATCGAAACGAAACTGCCTGAAAGTGAATTTAGCGGAAGATCGAATGTTTATAGAAGCTGATGAGAATCGAGAACCTGATAGGGGATGAAGGATAAAGCCCAGTCGATCGACAGGAGGAAACGAGAATCTTTTTGCGAAGAAGGGCGGCTCGGTGTGAATGGAACTTAAATCGAATTCCGCACAAAGGAAGGCATTCGATGGAAAAGAAGAACCTGCAACGGGGCCCGAGGCCCGCATCTCTTCCAGGCCCGAACCTAATTCATCTTAGGGCCCTGCGGTCGACACAATCACGTCGGATTTCACAGCAAATAACGGGCTTCCGAGAATCTCGGAACGGAAGCGAATAGTTCACCCTGCCTCGTCCCCGGGTTTTCGACGAACATGCGCCGGCCAGAGAGACAGAGAATTTCCTTTTCGCTCGAACCTGCTGTCAACCTGCTAATTGGCCGACTTTTCGATCGGGAATTAAGTGAAACGGATGTGGAGCTTGTCGTGAGATTATTAACATTTATACGGTAACGTCTCGATATATGTACAGACACTATTCGAAACAACGCGGTTAGTATCGTCGAAAATAAAGCGGATATTAAATAATAAACAACTATTATCTTCGCGAAATTGAACGCAGAGATCATTGTGAGGATAAATAATATCCGAATAAATAGGAGTCGGCTCGTCTCCTCTGTAAGGTCCATCCGTGAGTCCGACGAAGAACACTTTCGATAAATGATTTCGCGAAAGGTTCGCGTAAAAGTGCATCGTAATCGCTCGCACGATTTAATCCGACGCGATCATTCTCAACGGCCGCAGAAGTAAAAGCGGTCGTCCGGCATCAAGGACGATTCTGCCGAGCGATTTTTAATCATACTCAGCGAAGAGGAGACCACGACAAAGTCGATCTTAAATGACTCTCTCTTTCACTGATTTATGGTACTGTCGACGGTGCCACTGCCACTGCCGCCGCGAGAAATCTCTTTAATCCGGCAACGGTTGCAATTTTACAGAAACGCTGGCAAATGCGTGGTTTCAAATGCGCCCCTTTCCCCGTGCCGGGTTACTGCACCGAACGCTTCGAATCGACCGCGAAGAATTCGCCATTTTTACCAACGTTCTCGAATTCGAAAATTTTTTCTGAAATTTCAGAAAGTTACGAGATCTCGACGGTTGAATTTTGCAACTTTTTGCCGGCAAAATACCTTCCGGGAAATTTAAATTGATATCTGAAAACAGGCTATTTTTTTTTACTTTGTAGTTTGAAAATTGTAATAGATTCATTTTTATTGTTAACTGTTATACAGAAGAAATAGTTGGAAAAACAGAGAACGAGTTTGTAAACAACGAAAACAACGGTCTTTCGTTCAAGGTTATAAGAAGGTCACGCAGTTTACATTCCAAATGAAAACACATCGTCTCGTTAAACAGTATCGATGATCTTCGTAAATAAACAAAATGGCGGCCTCAGAAAACAATCATTTTTAATCTACTCCATTAATAAATATATTTTGATGCACTTCATAGCAGTAGGAAAACGTCGACAATAAATCACGAAGTGTCCTCGCAATGGTGTACGTTCGCTAACATTAAAAATAAATTGGGGGGGGGGGGAGGGGGTGACGTATTTACATCCAATCGACACATAACCTCGAAAGGGCCCGTAGCGGTTTCCCGCGCGAACTTGAAATCCTTTGAAATAGAGTAGCACAGTCGTACCTGGTGATCATGTCGAGCGGACGAAGGCACTTTGTCGTTCAGCTCCTTTAAGAAGTTCTCAGCGGTCCGAAGGTCGTGTCTTTCTGTTTGATCCGTCCCCTTGGCGTTGTCATCTCGAACGGAATCGAACGATGCACTTTCCCGGCCGATCGAATCCCCTTT
Organism: Lasioglossum leucozonium; assembly: GCA_028454225.1. Taxonomy (NCBI): domain Eukaryota; kingdom Metazoa; phylum Arthropoda; class Insecta; order Hymenoptera; family Halictidae; genus Lasioglossum; species Lasioglossum leucozonium. The sequence continues at coordinate 3,229,532 of CM052212.1, read as the reverse complement.
CTCCTTTTCCCTCGTCTGCCGGTCCTTCTCAAGGATCTCCGACTCGCTGGGGCACTTCTCGAAGCTGGAGGCACGTTGCAGAATGGTCGGTGAACTCGGCGTCGATTTCGTAAAACCGAGCTCGTCTTTTAAGCCGTTGTTGCCGGCTCTGTCGAATATTCGCGGCGGGTCCTGGTCGCGAAACGCTCTGCGCTGCCCTTTTGCGATTTCGCACATCTCGCTCTTGCTTGCCCTCAACGGCGGACGAACGAACTCATATTTCCCTCGATTATTGTTGGACACCTTCAAAATCATACGTTATCGGACGTTACTACTTGCCAGGCGACAAACACGAATCATTGAGTGCCTACCATACTTGGAACATGGAATTATTTCTCCATGTTTGTAAACGAATTTTTACATTAATGTATCGAGTGGAGCAAATTCGTTTACGATCTGCAAGACGCTGGAATGGTCACCGAGTATTCTTAGATTCATTCTTCAACTTTTTCATTTCATTCGATAAACTATGCGTGTACTTTGACTTTATAGAATTTTTAAGACTGCTGGGTACACACTCAACGTGTTAATAAACCATATTCGTAAAGCAATATGTATAACCTAGCGAGTTCTTACTTGAATGAAGGTTATTATTAATATTAGCCTCAGGCAGTTGAAGTGTTAACTCTATATTTACGATGAGCACACTCTTCATTGAGAGATGGCAGTTTTTTGTTCAATAAAGAGCATGCTCGCCATCGGTTAAAGACAATCAATCACGCAGGTGCGCATTTTCGAAATTGAATAAAGCTTTTAATCCTAAAATGTCTCTCTAAATTCAATAAAAAAAATTCAGATTGATCTCCCTACTCTGTTCAAACGGTTCAATCGGCATTCTATTTGTTATTTGAATGGAGATTTTTTGAAACGGTATAATCATTGAACGATCTAACGAATTGGGAACTCGACAGTTCAAATCCGGCCAATGGCAACGCGCTACCGATAACCAGATTGCAGATTCGGTCCTGCACGAGGAACACGAGCATGAACGCGAATGAAAAGCGGCAAAAAAATACGTTCCGCAAGTTTCGGAACATCTGTGGCGAGCGAAGCCGATCACGGCTTCGTTGACAGGGCCGATACTAACCGGTTTGGAACAAGTATGCTTCCTAAGGACAGGGCCAGGCTCGTTTCACAACGCACAACACTTCCGCAAGGTAGAGAGACGCGAACGTTACTATCTCGCCAAGGGCCAAACGAGTCATGCGTCATACGGAAGGACATCTGTTGCCCTTTTTCCTCGAACCCTAACGTACCCTCTCTCTTCCTCGTTTTTTCTCACCCCTTTTCCACCTTCCATCTTGCTTTTTACTATTTCTATTCCTCTTGTAACTATCTTTGGCATATCAATTATCAATGAAAATGGTCTCGGATCAATGATTTATTGAAACGACCGGTTAGGTTAGTTTTAAATGAAATGTCCCGACAGAAGTTGTCGTATCGACTACAGTTAAAACGCTCGTGCGTCGGTCGATCGCGAAATGCTCAACGGTAGACATTGTTTCATTCGTCCGCGAGATGGCGGACATTTTTGTCGTTTTTCGTGAGGCTTACGAAGGCCAATTAATTAATTAATTAATTTACTTTTCCTTGCAAGTACTTGATAAGCCTGTAATTCCTATACATTTCAAAGAACCGAAAATACTAATATTACAACCCCTAAATTAGATAATGTAATCACCAAAGGACTGTTGTTCGTATGATTGTACATTCTTTATATTATGATTATTCATTGTTATAATTACGATTGTACATTATTTAAATTGCTTTAAATTTCAAATCCACAGTGGAACCCGCGTTTTGTGGCCGAAAGTCAATTTTTCAAATTTAATGTCTTAAAACTTAATTAAAGTCGATTCTTAAATCCTTGATTATCACCTTTAAAAAATTTCGATGACATTTTGAACTTTGACCACAAGAAACGTGTTTCCGGACCACTGTGCAACGATCACAGCTCACACTTTCTTGCACCAGGCTTGGTGCTTTTGAATTCGACGCGAATGGAACTTCCTGCCGCATTTATTGCACGGGACAAGCTGAGCCTGATAATCGTCCCAATTGACTTTGAGTTGATTGTACTCTGCGAAAAAATTGTAATTGTTATTTATCGCGTTAGAGTCCGCGTTGGTCATCGATGACCAGCGTTATAAAATTAAAAGTGGTTATCATAAAATTAGTGATAATCAATATGAATTTTTTCTTTAGAAAAAATCCATTTGTAAAATACGCCCCCTTTAAAATTTAATATTATACTATGAAAGTTTATTTAGAATCTGAGTGAAAGATGAAGGTAGCTTACCTTCAGGATCTTGCAGTTCTTCTTTTTAATCCACGTTACCAGAAATGAACAAATTTTTTACCATTGGTCAGTTTTCTTGGTAACTTCATGGGGTTGAAGTTGTCCTGAAGTAATAGGTACACATTAATATGTTTCTATATAGGACAGAACATTTATATGATTCACATTCATTTAAATCTGCTCCCCTACCTTAGTTTCTTGGTCTTTTATTGTCTGATTTAGTTTTTTCCGATGTTCCTCCTTCTGAATCAGAACTGTTCGTCAAAAGCCAATGTATACGTTCTTCTACAATAGGTGTTAAGGAAATTATTGTAGTATCTGGACTGAAGAGACTTTCGTGAGGAGCAACTTCGATGTTGTCTAAACTTTTTTTGTACTGTTCCTTGTTGTTTTTCTCCTGAAAAAAAAGCAAAACAGTAATAACAATATGTAATAATAAAACTATCAATAATAAGATCTTTCCTACCTGATTCTGACAAACAGAACTGCTGCATTTGCACAGCTTGCTACATGAAATGTTTCTTTTCGCGCAGCCACATTGTTTTGTGGCACATTTCCCTTTACATTGACACACCCTCGGTGGTATTGAAGTGTTCGCGCTTTCAATGAGTTGTGTATTGTGGCTTTTTTGCCTAGACCTAACAGATCTGAGAGTTTCAGTTAAACTATTAGAATGCAATTCCATTGTGGGTAATGTAGCCTTTGGGAGAAGCGATTGTTCTAAATCCATGTGGTTCCTCAAACGATTGTTTTCTATAGTGAGGAGCTTTACTTGTTCCTTCAAACGTGCTATCTGCAACTTTATGCTCTGCGTCTCCATTTCTTCATTACTATTTTTATCAAGAGCCCTGAAAAAGAAATGTAATATCATGTTAAATATATACACCAGGAAAAATTTTTAATTTAAAATTCTTAATTTAGAACAGAGTATTAAAACCCTGGATGTTCTTAAATCCTGTAAATATAATAGAAAAATTGATTATTATTAATTTAATTTTATCTTGATTTCACATTAAGTTAATTCAGAATTGGTTGTAAATCCGCGAAATCCGGACGAATAGCAGTCTTAATCGAAAAACGGATCTGCAAGAAATATAACAGTTCTTCTAAATTTCGATAGTTTATCAAGGGATTACGAAATTGAAAAATTACACACCGCTTGATCTTCTCTGAGTGCGACATTTTGCCGACTTTGAGGATCTAATCGTAATCCAACGAACAACGAAATCTACTGTCAACACTGTCAAGGAACATCCAAGTTCAAACCGTAATCTGACGCACAGATATTGGCGGTTAATAGTTTAAATTCAGGTTTAAATACATTAAACCTGAGGAGAGACAGCGCTTTTGTTACCATCCCCTTTTTTAGCAGTTTATTTTCTATGGCATGGAGAATAAAACGTTTCAATCTGGTTTGGAACTTGCGGCAGTTCATTCTGCTTCGATAATAGGATAACAGTGTTCAAAATTATCGTAACTGTGGTGGAATTTTTGCAGCGTAGAGTGAACAATTATTTTGCCAAACAGAGCGACCGTGGCGCCCTCAATGAAAATAATGACGATTGCTGGAATTACGGATACTAAAATTTAAAAAATGTAATGAATGAAAAAACATTGGATTTCAAGAAATTACTTCAAATCAATTTGAAAATGCTATTAATCAAAATTGATATATTAGTCTAATAATATTCATCGCTTCTCAATGGGACGATATGGCTGGAAGTAAAGATTCAGCGGGACTTTATTATTCTATGCTGTAACACGATTAGTCTTCCGATTCGAACTTGTCGTATTTACGTAAGAATATTTTTTCCTTATCAGCACTTTTCGTTTGTAATAATAGAAATTGTAAAAAGGCCGTAAAGAAAAAGTTGCTTAGCAGTCACGTTTAATAAAACATGAGCGTAAAATATGGAAGCTATTAAATTGGAAACTGGCTTGTACTGTTCAAGAAGAGCATTTTAAATAAACGAAACATCGTATTGATCTTTCGATCACTTTGAACAGAATCCTTCCGTAGAACCCCATCGGTACAAATTCGCAGCGAGTATGAGATTCGCGTTGCCAGGCTGTGGCGTTGCATAATGGGTTGGTAGCGCCATCGAGCAGTAAATCCTGTAAATTAAGCGACCGACGATATATCGAATTATCAAGGCTCGGACGAGTCGGACGATATTGAAATAACCGGTAGTGCTGCTGCTCCCTTTTCTGACCCCCCTCTATATCGGAAAGTAAAGTTCATTGCAACAGATATGATGCAAGCAAATTTTTGGAACTTGGTGACCACTACTGTCAGGGTAAGTTTTAAAGAACAATGCGTACCGATAAGGACCCTTACCCATTTAACATTATCCCGTACTCTGCCATTCATTTTAAAGTCTATTTCGTAACATTTTGAAGGACAAACGATTTTCCACCGTATTTCCTCCAAACAGTTATCGAATCTCCTTTCTCTTTATCTTCTCGTCTTATTGTTGTCGTCGTCGCACGTTTAAGCAGTTCAAAGTGTCTCCTTAAATTCATAGTTAGTCATAAAAGCTCGGTTCTGCTGATACGTTGGTTATGTCACCTTCATTTTTATTCTTCACTGCATATATCATACAAACCGCAGAAAGTACAAGCATTTACTATTTGCAAAATTAACAGGGTCTTCCTCTTTATTTTTCTGATTTTCAGCCGGTACGCGTCAAGCGTATTATCCCCAGCTTGACAGCTGCACAGCAACGCAGGTATGCCAGCACCTTAGATGCCGACATTGTAGTAATAGGTGGAGGACCTGGCGGATATGTCGCGTCTATCAAAGCTGCCCAATTAGGGATGAAAACTGTCTGTATAGAGAAGGGCGAGACTCTCGGAGGAACGTGTCTGAACGTTGGATGCATTCCCTCGAAATCTCTTCTAAACAATTCACATTACTATCATATGGCGCATAGCGGGGACTTAAAAAATCGTGGTGTCGTTGGTAAGTTCCCCGTTTCCACTACAATATCGAATTATTACTATCCATAACGATTACTGTTCTTGTTTCAGTGGAAAATGTGAAGCTCGATCTTGAGAAGCTGATGGAACAGAAGCGCAATGTAGTCAAAGCTTTAACCGGTGGAATCGCTGGTCTGTATAAAAAAAACAAAGTCGAATGGGTAAAGGGCCATGGAAAGATCACCGGTCAAAATCAGGTGACTGCCCTAAATCCTGATGGCTCTGTCGCGAGCACCGTCAACGCCAAGAACATTATTATCGCAACTGGCAGCGAGGTCACTCCATTCCCTGGTATAGAAATCGACGAGAAACAAGTTGTCTCTTCTACCGGAGCTTTATCGCTGACCCAGGTTCCCAAGAGGCTTATTGTAATTGGTGCTGGAGTCATCGGTTTGGAACTGGGCTCTGTATGGCAGAGGTACATATTTTCTTTCGCTATTTAATCGCTTAGAAAGTTAGAATATTTTTAATATATGCAATTATTGTTTAGATTGGGCTCAGAAGTGACTGCGGTAGAATTCATGCCAACCATCGGCGGAGTAGGTATCGACGGTGAAGTCAGCCAGACGTTGCAGAAGATTCTAGCGAAACAGGGCTTGAAGTTCAAATTGAATACCAAGGTGACCTCTGCCAAACGCAACGGCAGCGAAATCGTGGTTTCGGTTGAAAATGCGAAGGATCCCAGCAAGAAAGAGGATGTCCCGTGCGATGTACTTTTAGTTTGCGTTGGTAGGAGGCCGTATACCAATAATTTAGGGCTCGAGGATCTGGGAATCGAGAGGGACGAGAAGGGCAGGATCCCTGTAAATAGCAGATTCCAAACAGTTGTTCCTTCGTGAGTCGAACTTCCCTAAAATCAATTTAATCCTTTTACCGTAGATAATTGAAAATTATATAATTTCAGAATATTCGCCATCGGAGACTGCATTCATGGACCGATGTTGGCGCATAAGGCCGAGGACGAGGGAGTCATTACGGTCGAAGGCATTGCTGGAGGTAATTCTTATAAAATTGAGAATTTTGAAAATGGTACTAATTGTAATTCCGTACAGGTGCCGTCCATATCGACTACAATTGCGTACCCAGTGTGATATACACGCATCCCGAGGTCGGTTGGGTAGGAAAATCGGAGGAGGACTTGAAGAAGGAGGGCATCGCGTACAAAATCGGCAAATTCCCACACTTAGCAAACTCCAGGGCGAAGACGAACCTGGACACTGACGGGTTCGCGAAAGTATTAGCCGATAGCACTACCGATAAGATATTAGGCGTTCACATGATCGGTTCGGTGGCCGGTGAACTTATTAACGAAGCCGTGCTCGCCATGGAATACGGAGCCAGCGCGGAGGATGTTGCAAGGACGTGTCACGCACATCCGGTAAGCAAAAACACAATCTTCGAAAGAGCATATTAATTGTTCTAATATCTTTCATGGTATAATTTTTGTTGTCTTTTTAGACATGCGCCGAAGCTCTGAAGGAAGCGCATCTGGCTGCGTATTTTGGCAAGCCTATCAACTTCTAAGCACTCCCGTGAGAAAAATGGAACTATCTCAAGAACTATTGCCGCATACTTCAACTCGTCGTAGCCTTTAATCTAGTCTACGCTCTCCAACGTCACATCCGCGCTACCAAAGGTCTAGCGCGTAGGTTTCACTATCGTTTATTCGCATAAGGACGAAAAAAGTTGTAAATAAAACTGTAAAAGAATTTATGAAAAATACCGCTCCTTTTATATTAGATTTACCTGCGTTTCTGGAATTATTGTATTTATTACGGTATTATGAATAAATTCGTGTCTCGTTACGTAAGCGGTTCGAAAATCGTGACTCGCATTTGACGCGTGGCCCACCGTGTTACCGAAATAATTCCTGATAATTTTTTCCTATTGTTACGTCATTCATATTCCCTTGACCGACATTAGACACGTTGCTTCGATCGAATCGATGACCTCCAAAAGCAATATCTTGATGATAGCGTTTTAAACGAAGTGCTTTATTTTTTAGAAATTCTCTTGGTAACTGATCCTGCAAATGAAGTAGGAAGTATACACAAACTGTACTGTATATTTAATATTATTTATCTTATTATGGTTCATAGTGGGAAACTCTGAAATTAAATATTAGAAAATTGATGATGATGCGAAGTCCAATTTTTATACGAATGATTAAGTTATTGATTATTTTGCATAAATCTCATTAAGATAATCCTCCGTCTGTAATCTTAATTTGAATCGTTGCCGTCTAGCATTTCTCTCCGGACATAAATGACCCCGGTTGCCCACGTTGGGTTAAATACAAATTCATCTGTAAACTGAATAATCTATAGTAAACGATTATCTCGTTTATTTAGAAATTCGTACATAAATTGCATACATGCGAGTATAAAAGAGGGAAAATAACGCGTCGACCTTCGCAGTTCCTTCACCTGAAAAAAACTAAATATCATGAGAATATCATTCGTAGAAGCCATTAAATTTCGTCCGCGGCGTTTGTCAACAGAGCCAACAACGGCACCATAGAAATCGAATTGATAATGTCAGGTGGAACGGAACGGGATGGGGTTGGGGCCGCGCGAAGTAAATTTAAATTTCGGTTCGGCGCATAGCGGGTCCGCCCCACCATGGTGCACGGTCCTGCGAGGCACGTGACCGGCGCAGTAGCGGCGGCGTTGCCGGCAGTCGTCCGCGGCTCGTCGTGGCCATCGGCAACGTTGCCCGCCGCGCAGCACAGACAGAGAGAAAGAGAGCGAGCCGCAAGGGTGGCACTTGTGCGGCAAGGCAACACACACCCAATGTTTGTGTTTTCGAATTTTTCGTGATACCGCGGGAGAGAGAGTGGTTCGTGGCCGTTTGGCAAGGCATGTAGCGCCGTCGTCGGGCCGCCTCGAGATGTGGACGACCACGAAAACAACGAAATACGGCGTCGGTGAGTCCTCGTTAGGCGTTCGTCACGTTTTCACGATCGTACCCCGAGTCCGCGGATTAACGCGCGCGCGGAGCACGCACGGCAATCTGTCAAACGACGGTGTCTCGGGCCGCCGATCCTCCGGTGTTGGACTATCGTCGACGATGATCGCAACCCTCGTTGACAGACGGCGCTAGACACGGTGCTAGTACCGGCGCGAACGCCGGTGGCCCGCGATGCACCGGAAGCCCTTGTGTCAATGATTTTAACGAGCGTCTTGAGATGGCTCGTCGCCTGATACGCGCCGCGCGCGTTCATGCTGCACACACCAACCTCTCTCGCGTCGTCTCTCACCCAGGACCAACTGTGCGTGTACACTCACACCGGCGCGTGTTTCGCGTGCATGCTCGCCCGTCTCCGTCTCCGGCTCCGGCTCCGGCTGCGTGTGTCCCGCGACCGCGACTCTCCCATTCATGCATCGATCGTGCACGAGCACAGCCACCAGAAAACACCGCTGCGAACTATCGTCATTTAGTAGTCAACTCGAGGCAAACGTCCCACTCGTGAAAGTAGACGCGTCTCATCCTTCGCCTTCGTTCGTACACAAACATCTTCGAACTTCCACCCCTCCCCCCGTGTACCAACCCTTGCGAACTCTAATTCCAACAGTTGCCGATCTATTTCGTGCAGTGTCCTCTCTCGATTGCTAGAGACTTTACGGTCACTGTAACGGGCTTGGCTGTACATTTATGTTAATTTCAACCAGAGATCCTTCTCGAGTACCTATAAATTGCTTTCATGTATTACCTTAAACAATCTAGTTGACGATGTAAATTGAATTGTTATAGCTATCCCCAGTGAAGCAGCACTGTATGTTCTTTTTTGTTCAACATTCCCGCACCAAGCGTTGGTTCTCGTTTATCCTCTCTTGATTCGCAACAAACAGAGTGACGTGACCTTCCGAGGTCCATCGACCCTCACGCAGAAATCTGTTTTCCGCCGATACCGGCCGCGTTAATTTCTCAGATTATTATTCGAACCTGACGACGCACCGTCAGCTGATCCTTCTTTGAAGCTGTTTATGTACTTCTCTTTCTACGTTTCGGGCAAGCATCCTTGAATCACATCTGTATTCCTATCTGTATTGTCCGGTCCGCTTAGCTGGTACACGCGCTCGCTAGATATGTAATGCTTCCACGTCAATTTCCCTCTGTCTCCCTTTGATACGACGGTCTTTAACGGAAACGGTTGACAGCCGCCGCGCCGCGTCGCGCCGCGCCGCGCCGTGTTCGTACGTCGCCGCCGCGCCGCTGACTTTTCGCTAACACTCTCGCTCGAACGTTCCTGTCAGCGGTACTTGCGTCGACCGTCAGTGGATGTCACCGAGTGGCACTGTTTACATAGACGCAAACCGAAATAGAAGTTTAGCAAGAAAATAGGAGAATTAGCCATTCGCAGGCTCGTTTATTATTTTTTTTTGCAAAGATTCATTTCAGAGTGGTTGTTGATAGTTGCTGGCTCTCGTGTGGGCTGCCGGGCACTCTTGTGTACTGTCGCTATACAATTTTTATTTGCTCGGATAATATTGCTAATGTAATTTGAAATATTCGGGTCTATACGAGATCGTGTTCTGGATTAACCTAATTCGGGCGGTCCTTCCGCCATGGAAATTCAAATGAGGAACATATGAGAGAAATGGCGGCCTACATTTTGTCCTTGCGTCGCGACCAGCGTATACAGTGACTCCCAAAAATATTCGGACACTAGGTATAACTTTATGTCTGTGAGCCACAAATGGTACATTATTTCGTTTAATAATTTTTATTATGAAACGTATATATATTTTTCAAATAAAGCATATATCTTTATCAACATTAATAAATGTTTTTTTGCTAGAAACAATTCTCAGGGCGATTGCTTTATCAACAATCGAATTATCAAATCATAAAGTTAGTTATACCTAGTGTCCGAATATTTTTGGGAGTCACTGTATGTACATTGTAAAGGACGTTGTGATACGTGCAATTTTGAGCATTTAGCTGATTTGTGTTAGGTTAATCTAATTGGTTAAATGGGTTGTTCGTCGTGTCATAAAAATGCAAATGAGAAAAATGCGAATTACATGTTTGGTGTACATTACTGTACACTAATTCTCAAAAGTTTCAAGCTTGTCGCAATTCTAGTATTATTTTCTTTTTTTCACCAGCCATACAAAACGGTCCACTTGCAGATTTTTTGCATAAATCGCGTCAGCAGAGTTTCATTAAGATAGAATATTTAAATGGCAGATGGTTTTACCGTCAAAGTTAAATTGAGTTCGAAAATCCCGTCAACGGCGAACCCCGAAGGGAGAGTAGCAGACGATAACGGAAATGAAATTATTGATCGTATTTCGTCTCTCTATATGTACTGTTGATTCTTATAATTGTCATTCGCTCGTTAAAAAAATCGATTACTGATCGGAACACGAGAATACCAATTAAAAATCGTATTTTCGATGAACCTTCGGGAACGTTACCGATCGCAATTTTCTTTCGCGGAGCAGCACAACCTGGAAACATTGGCAATGTTTACCGATGATTAAACGTGGACGGTAGCCAATCAAACTGGGAGTCCACAAATGGGAAAAAGATCGTGCATCGTGCGCACGATCAACCTTCGATTCTGCCTGTAATTCGCTTCCTCGTTCTAATCTCGAGCGGTTTTACGATTAATCGATTGCGTTGCAGCATTCCGCGATTGTGCGTTGCATTTTTGCATGCCGTGCGCATTTTTCCGGCGTACTCGTTCCGGAGATTTTGCCGATATTCGTTTTTTTTAATGAAATGCAATACTTCGATGTCAATTTTCATTTCAATTCGAAGCTCCAATATTGGAATTTCTAATATTTTCGAAATTTATCTCGATTGGATATCCGTCAATTTTTCACTCTTTTAATTCTTACACAGCTCAATTTACTCTTCAAATTGTTTATAAAATTTTTGCTTTTGCTATATCAGAAATGGGTAATAATTAGTGATCCAATATTTATGATCGATGCAGTCGAATTTTTATTGGCTCAGAAAATTCTGCAATTTCGGTAGTGGAGTAGCGTTTCTGTAGCGTTACTAAATTTGGTACTATTCCTCGTTGAATAGATTGATAGACAATCAGAGAACAGAACTAATTGCAGTGCTACAGTCCACAGTCACGGGAAAAAGATAGTCGAGTCGGTTACTCAGTGGCAAGTACGTCAGCTTCGCGAGACACCTTGCAAAACAGTTTGCGTAAAGTGCCCGAGGCGAACACGGGAGACTTCAACGCGAGAAATGCGGTCGTCGAAGTGTCAACGTCGAATGTCAACCGCAATCTCCGATTGTCTCGATTAGCTGCGATATCTGTCGGCACCGAAGAAAAATTCACTAAAAATAATAATTTACCGTTGCTTTTCCGTTCCGAATCGGTATCGAACAATGTTTTGAAAAATAATGAAACTGGAAAGTCGAAAAACTTGGCGACTAATGTCTAAAATATGCAAAAAAATATTTCTATTATTGCTTTTGTGTACAGAGTCGCTGGTAAAGAATTATTTTTGCGAATTTTCCCCGAATATGGAAGTGAAAATGGTCGCTGGGTTTTTTCTTGGGTCGAACATTGATCAAATCATTCTCGACTGTTACGAATGGCATAAAGTTCGCAGCCCCCGGTTTTTCTCGGTGCAGTAATTCTACCGTGATGTCACGGAATAGTCGATGAATCCGCCGGTAGACGAGACGCTGAGATCCGCAATCTACCGAGACAAATTTTGCCTTGCAAATCGCCTTCGGAGCTATTACCTCCGATCGTTAATCACTCCGGGAAATGTCTCGTCTCCGTAGCTGCTGAGAGCTGCTAAATTTACCGATCTCGAATTCCCTACAATATCAATTCTTTTCAATTTCACACGATTTTTATCTGTCGCGATCATCGGTCTTCGTGTGAGTTTGCTTCATGCAGAGATCAACATTGAAGCTGTTACAAGAAACATTTCAGAGGTCCAACATTTCATTTTTTTACTAATTTACATGATTACAGAAGGATATAATTAATATTGTTCAATCATTCTGAATCATTTACTGTCCATATTTTGATTATCGCTGCACCGCTATCTATTAGGTGGACCGGAAAGTAATGTCCTTTCTGCGCATGACAATATTTACTTATTATTTATTAACTCAATGTGTACTACAAAGTCGTGCCAACTTGAATGCTTTTTGAGTTTCACAAGGTTAGTAACGCAACAGTTGCTATCAAAAACATTTGCGATGTTTATCCAAGTGAATTAGACGTTCGTACATTTATTTATTCTTTTTAATTTCATTAAAAAAAATTTTTTTATTTTATTTTTTTTTATTTGCACATTAGATGGCAAAAGGTAACGAGGATGATTACACCATTGATTAAAATAAAAACTTGTTAAAAATATATTTTTTTGAATTTAATGTAAAGAAACGACATTACTTTCCGTTCCACCTAATAATTCTACAAGCCGCACTATCTCTCGGAAGTTTGAAATCATTTCGACCAGTTATAGCGTAGAAACAAAAAACACTGAAGTATCATAATTGCCTAACCTGTTCCTCCAAGAAACAATAACTGATTTTTGCGCAATTTTATGGATTGTGGAAGTCTACCGTTTGCAGTGACTTTATTGCGCCATTGGGAGCCATTATATTCGTCTCCCTGTTAGATAGATTTCCATGACAAAGGCCTCGTTAAGAAAAAGGAAAGTTGTTGCGACAAGAGCGACAGATAGAGAGAGAGGGAGAGGCAGAAGTTTCGTCTTAGACGATAATATTAAATAGAAGCTAATTTAATCTTATAATTGTCTCGTAACTTCCTGTATTAGCACAAAGCGTGCTCGCGAAAGTTTGGCCATTAAACTCATATACATTTCCCATTAAAAATTTCGAGTTCTGAATCGAGCTATAAACGACCCGAACTTTCGAGAGCCAAGCAAATTAATGTGGTTCATTAAAAATGGATTAAAGGTCCTTTATCCAGGGGTAACTCGCGCTTTCGCTGATTATAAAACTCGTGGACCATTTAGAGTTGAAATACACGTTCATATATTTAATAAATAAAGTGACAAACAGTAGCTCGATGTTGTTCGAGTGTGGAGCCAGCTTTATAATTTAAGCGCATCCTACTGTTTTCTATTTCACCCACACGCGTATGCAGCGCAGGCTAATAATAATCGTGTTAATGATCACGCATAAAAATATGAATCGCAGTAACGCAACACTCTCGAACGATTCTTGGCAATAAGCGTTTCACGAGGGACGGGAATCATTGCGACAGCGCCGTCGTTCGTTACCTTTAGTACTCCGTTCGGAGGTGTCACCGGAAAAGAAGCATAAACGCCGACGCGTTTCTTTTTTTCGAGGCACGCTTTCAACCTAGTTTCACGGCACGTAATGGCGCGCAATTTTCCTGACGGGAAAAGAGACAACGCGTTGAGAAATCGTCGTCGGAAACAGGTCCCATTATCAACGAACCATTAACAATGTTTGCTTTGTCTAAAGTTATACGGTCTATTAAAAACGCATAAATTTTGTTAGGCCGATAAAGCTTGCTTCTAGGGTGGAAAAAGGTGAAACATCATGCTCATCGTCGTGACTATGGCTACACCGTGCTCCAAACGGGAGCTGTTTCGTAAGAAACCGGATTTATTGGTAATTACTGGACTGAGACTGTTTATGCTAATTCCATCCGATCTTTAATGCCGCTAATTCAGAGCTGCGGGCACGTAGGAAGGATTCTACGTGCCACGATATCCCCTTTCGTTTCTATCTTCATCTTCGCAGCGTCGTTTTGAAATCGATTTGAACATGGTCGAATGAAATCGAGGAAAAATTCGCATGCTAACAGTTTAATTCCATCTAAAAGCGACGGATTTGAATATGATGGAATCGAAGAACGAATTAAGTATTGGACAAGTGAGAGGAGCTGTTTCTTCTTGCAGTAGTATTTTTCGGAAACGAAAAAATAAAAAAAGAGTCGAAATGGATAGAAATCGAAGAGAAATTCGTGTAGCAAAAATTGAAATGAATTAACAGCAAAGAGAAATTGAAGGAGCTGTTTTCTTGCACAACAACTTGCCAAAAATAGCGCGTCCAGGTCCCAAAACCTGTAGCTTCCGGTCCCGACCATAACGCGCATTCCTCGTCGTCAGCACGTTCACACGCCGAGGATCGTACCGGCAGCGCGAGCATAATCGCAGATAGCGTCTCAATCAGCCTATTTCGGTGCACGGACCCGCGTCCGCGTTGCTGTTAATCATAATCTTCCAATCTCGCTATCCACGACGTTATCTACGCGACCGTGTTTCCTCGGTATTCCCTCGATCGCCGACCGATTAGAGAATCGCTCAACTATCGATCGATTGATCGACTTATCTCCGTTGATGCAGCTACTCACCGCAATCGCGGAAACGAGGATCAAATCGCCGACAGCCTGGCTTCGTCACGACGCCCACGTCACGTGTGTTTTCTCTGCTGCAATTGCCGTGGAACCGTCTCGTGGGCAGATTATGGTTGTCTGTGCGGACGATTCCGTAAGGTTCGGGTCTACTCCTCTTAGGAGGTCGTGACATTTGTTAAACGGGTCGGGGATTAAATCGTGGAAATCAATGGACGGGCAAACGCGAAATTAACCATGTCTTCGTACGAAACGAATCAGGCTATTTTCTCCGTGGAAGAGTCTCCTGCAAGATTGATCGTTGTCCTCGTCTCGGTAACCTGGAATCTCCGAATGGAATCCACGCGAAGGGTACAGTCGAATCTCTAATGTAAAAAAATCGGTGACCTGAAAAAAAAATGCAGATCTCGCATCGAAGTTGCAGAGCTACGTGGTTTGTGTTTTTATTGCGGCGCAGTGTACAGGTGTCAGTATTGATCATGGATTTTTGCAGATTTTCTAGCGCGCTGCGCCGTGGCAGAAAAAACAATGAAAACCGTTTTTCACGAAAAACGTGAAGTTAGTAAAGTTAGTTTCCACTGAAAAAAATCCGAATTAATTGCAGTGTGCGTGTGTGTTTTCAGAATTTCCGCATGCGAGTGAACTGGGGAAATAGGCCAGAAAGTAGTTTTTTTTTCATTTTACCCTATGGTTTTTGCTCTTCCGTACGAGGCGAAGGATTAAAATTTTCGTGGCATTTTTGCCGAAACTTTTTTTACCGTGTTATTCGGCTTTTTCAAATTTTCTCGAAAACGTTCTTTGGCAGCAAGTGTATTTCGAAGATGCTCTTTCCCTCTCTGCCTCTTCTTGGCTTTTTCTCTGGGATCGCCTAGCCAGAAACAATTTCAAGGATTCGCGAGAAGAAGAAAGAGCGCGAGGACCGACACTAAACTGGGTCGTCAAACTTTTGGCAGCGGACTTCTCTTCTCTCGTGCCGGGATTCGATAAGAGGTTCGCGAATTGCCCTCTTCCCCGAATCGCAAACTTGTTCCTTGCTGGCGCATCCCTCTCTCTCTCTCTCTCTCTCCCTCTCTTCTTTGGAACGGTGTCTGACGACGAGTGTTCGCGAATGTTCGCGAGACACTGTTACAGTTTCCCGACAAGAGAATCGCTTGCCGATTTTACGTAACGATTATTAGCGGACACGTCTCGCGACGCGTTCCGCCCAGACGAGACGAGAATTCGCAATTGGGCATCGGCGAGCACGAGCTGGCTCCAAACAACTCCGTGTTCCTGTCTTTTGAACTTCGGCAACTCTTATCGTGCTTTTCGTGATAAAATGTGATAAAATGCCACAAATTAAAATTGAATATTCAATCCAGTAAAGAAATTATACAAAAATAAAACATTAATCAACTATGTAGGAAAGTTCGGAGTCCTTGGAAAAAATTCCCTACATAAATCCTCCAAAAATAAAGATTACTAGACCCAGTAAATAAAATAGATAAAATAAAAAATTAATATATCAACTATAGCATATCAGGGGAAGGTAGGAATCCTAGAAGAAAATTAGTTCAATTTTCCATACGACATGGAAATCCTCCAAAAATAAAAATTTAATATTAGACGGGACAAGGATATTTTTTTTCTCATGGTCATTTTTTCGGACTTGTCAAGGTTATCGGTGCTTTTTGACGCATAACTACATATTGTTTTTATTGCATCGTGCAACTGATCGAAAAATAAATTGAGATATATATAATAACATGACCTTCAAATGACTTTGATCTTTGAAAATTAAAGTGAACACTGGAAAAAATAATATATGCAAAAAATTCACCTTGTGTTACCATCCATATTGCATTAAAAACATTTGTTATGTCATCACAAATAAAGGAGACATTTAGGTGGTATAATATGAAGTCAGTATTGTACATTGAACAGAGACCACGGCGAAGAATCCTCCAAATCCGGACACCTTGCATAAAATCGCGGACGCACATATTCAATTTTGCTGGCTCGGGTATCGATGCTTTGGAGGATATTAGAAATACTCGGGAGCCAGTATTGTATTACGGGTAGGAATGGACCCTTTAATATCGCCGAAGAATTTCGAGGCTCCCGCCGGATAGTCTGCAGCCTTGCAGGATGGGGTTGCAACTCGAACGCTTCGTTTCCGATTTAAATCCCGCGGACTGTATATGTATACATATATTTCCGGTGGGCACGGTAGACATCTCTTTATACCGAAATTCACGGGGGCGGAATCCGAAATATACTCGGTGAATATTTTAACAGAGAGCGACGAGACGTCGAGACCCGGTGCGTTTTCTGGCGGTTCCTTTGAACGGGGGACGTCCGCGCCCCGGATATCCAGCCCAGATCTCCTTTGCGAAATTCCATCGCAAATAAGGAGATGAATGAAGAGGGCTCTGATAACCGGGTTTAATCAAATATGGCTTTGTTCTTCGAGGGAATTTGCTCTCGTTTTCCTGCGCCGGTTCATCAAAGTGTAGCTACTTAATATCCGAAGAATCGAGGAATCCTTTTGCGAATACGGACTCTTTGTCTTTTGAACATTTTGGTGCAGTAGGTTTCACAAAAACAGAGTTTCGTTGAAAAGTATCTGGGGAAAAAATTGCGAGGGTTGTGCCAAAGGATATTGCTATATAATTCTTACGCTTAGTTTATACTTCTGTAATAAATTAAACAAATATATATACACTCACGTCCAAATTTATATATACACAATATATATAATTATAAAATATATAAATACAAATATATATATACATATACATAATAATAATATAAATACAATAATATACCAAATATATATACACCCACTTATCACAAGTTGAGTTATCGGAAACGTGCTTCATTAATACGACCTCATCGCCGAAGCTGATAAGTTGCCTTCCTCGAGACTCTATTGTACAGTTATCGCCAAGGACGCTTCAAATGACTCGTCACTATCTAGTTCTTGTTAAATTATGACGCAGTTCCTCTTTCATCACATTTCACTGATCATTTAACTCGTCAATTATAATTTTCATTGTATTCCGAAGCACCTACTTACTATTCTCCTTTGCACTCTTTCGAATGGCACTGTCTCTACTCTAATTGTTAGTTTGTGGTAATTATTTAGATTTATATTTACTATTCAGAAATTCTTCAGAGACAATAATCAAGAATTCTTTATTTTCCCAAGAAGGTAAAAATTAACCGTTCGCAGTGAATCAAAAATTAAACTGCGGGATAAAAATTCCCAAGCCGGCTAAACGGTCTATTAGAGCCTCCTAGTCGCGGATAAAGAATTGAAGAACGCATAAAATTTGATGTGCAAGCGGGGGTAGGTAAGAGAAAATTCGATCGAGCAGCCGCCCTCCGATCGGTAACCCCCGGACATTCTGAGCGATTCGTTGGCCCGTGGAAATCGTATACCTGGCTGGAAAGTTATCGTCGTGGAAAATCTCGGAGGATAGAAGATAGACCGTATACGTATCCCGAGTCTCCTCCTCCGGCGCGATCATGATCGCGATCCCACTCGAATCGGAATAACGCGGCTCTACCTACTGCGAACCTCTCTGTTGCGAGCTTGCAAGCTTCTGGCAAGGAGAACCCTCTCTCGTGTATCGATTCCTTTCGACTTTCGCGCGGCTCGTTTTATCTAGCTTCCTTTGAGATGTGCAAACAGGCTCGCCAGTCGACTTAACTCGCCCTGCCTCGCTTTGCCTCGCCATCGTGCAAAGTTCAGGCTTCGGGTTCGTTCAGACGCGATCGAAAAGCTCAACGAGCATTTCATTAGGCAGATTTATCTGTTGTTCCTGCGAGAAGCTCTCAAAGTGTCTGAGATCGTTCGAGAACCTCCATTTTGCGTTCTAGGATTTCGGGGGCGGGGAGGGAGGGAGCATAATATTGTTTCTGTGGGAACTTTGGATCGTCGTCGAGGATTAGTACAAAACTGCAACACGTTACGTTATTCTTGCTGAATTATGCATCTTGTAACCATCGAATTGAAATAAGAAGATTGAAATGAACCGCGGATTTTTATACAGAATGATTTCGAAACGAAGCATATGTCCATGTGAGAATCTACAGTCTACGCGTAAAAGAAAAATTTCATTTAACTGTCAGCGGGAAAAGCGAGAGCAATAAAATAGAGCGGAAATTCCATTGGAACGCGCAGCCGAGGGTTGAGACGGTTAATGTCTTTGTGGAAAGGGGATGCAGATTTCATTAGAAGACCAACAACCCCGTTTAATCTCGCCGAATAATATAAGAAAGAAACTAGACCCCGGCTAGAATAATATTCGGGCAGTAATATTGTCGCGGAGGCTCTCGATTATTTTTCTTTTCACGACTAAATAAAATTGTGCGACTGTGTTCTCTCGCCGCGACCAGAGGATCCTCCGTCGACGTTAGGGGGTGGAAGTAGTTGGAAAGAAGGGTGGCCCGGTGCCGGTAATGCGTTTCGACGGAAACACGAGGGGCGAGGGTGACGTTCGATCCGCAGCAGGCGGCGGGATGATTTTCAGATGTCATTGTTTACGGTTTCTTCGGGGCCCTTCCCCGCTTTTGTGACCGCCACCCTAACCGGGCCGCTGCGACCCCTCCTGTCGTTAAAGCCGGCCACGCTCGCGCGAACATTTTCACGCCGATCGCTATACGGTCCGTGCATCGTGCGAATGTTTTCGAACTGCTGCGAAAACAATTTTCCTTTGGAATTTATTTATTTCAACGTCGCACCGATTACCTAACCCCTCGATCATCAATTTTCTTCTGGGAATTTATCTATCTGACCCCTGCGACTGTAGTTTATTTGCTTCACCCTTTGGAGTCTATTCTATTATTCCAGCCACCAGCGGATACAACATCTTTTATTTATACTGCTAGGAAAATAATCGACCCCTCGACCAACAATTTGTCTTTGGAGTTTATTTATGTATCCCTCGCAGCTTTAGGAAATTTATTTACTCTTTGAAGTCTATTTTATTTCATCTACCAGTGAATATATTATTTTATTTATATTTTACAGTCAGTTTTGTTTGTAAGTTCAGTATGAACGAAGCATTGTTCAACGCGATAGCACACCAGTAAGCTGTTAGAGTATTTTGCAAAACGATTCGAGGGGCCCGTCGGAATTCGCAGAGTCGCGTGACGGCCGCTTGTTCGCCTAACTCAGATCGATCTCGGGGGGCTGTAATTCGAGTTGAGAGGGTGAGCCACGCCGTTAACGCGATCATGCAACATTGTAGAGCAGCGGCAGTCGATAAGCTAGGCTCATTTTCCCCGTATCCACGTCTGATCTCGTTTACGTATTCATTTATGCGCGCACACACGCGCTTCGGCCCTTCGTGTACCGAACCTTTCGCGTTCTCGTACGTGAACAGTACTCGCTTCTACAAAATACCTGCGGATGTCTCAACATTCATAATCCATATTCGTGCGCGGTACAGAAACAATTATCCCTCGCGTACGACAAAAGAAGCATTCCAACAAATTATTTACATTACAAATCGGACAGTGGATCGGATAAATGACACGAACCCGTTCCAGGAAACTCGGTCTTGGCGTCTCTTGTTTCTATTATCCCCTATTTACTACAACCTCGCTGTTCTCTTGTTGTTCTTGGTGTTAACCGGCGTCAACCAATATTGATCACCGGCCAGGGACTCGCCGCTTAGGGAGGGCCGGACCGCAGACGTTCTGCTCTTCCCATTTCGCCCTTTCCGTTCCTCCAACGCTTCGATCCACCGTTCACCCCTGGTCGTCCATTTTCTTCTTGTCGCCTTCTTTCTGACTCGTCTTGTTGGACGGGAAACTGTGTCAGAATTCACGGTTCGCTCGCCGAGCTCCGGCAAATCCGCTACGCTCGCGAGTAAACTGCACATTTTTATGCGAAATTGCTATTAATTCGCGAGATGCGACAGCTATTCATTTCTTTTCTTAGATTCGCATCCGAAAAATTCGATCGTCGATGCGCGCAAACCGTGAACACGCATTTCTAAACGGCGCACAGTGGGCAATTCGGACGAAATCGGCGACAAAATCAAAGAACTTTCGATAGAAATGAGACAGAGCAATGAAATTTTTTTTAAATTGTAGCTGAAACTTTGTAGAATGTGGGAAAAGTAGGGAGATTATGGTACGAACGTTTTTCAACCTTGATCAAATTCGTTAAACTTGTACAATTTCAAGAAAATTGTGGTTTTTCAATACCACAATTTAAAAAAAATTTCATTGCTCTGTCTCATTTCTATCGAAAGTTCTTTGATTTTGTCGCCGATTTCGTCCGAATTGCCCACTCCGGTGAAAACCGTCCGGCACTCTCACTTTCTGGAGCCAGCAGCGGCAACAGGCAAATTTTTCGTATCGATTGCGAAAGTGTAGGCGAATCTGTGCTCGAGTTTCCGAGGGGGTGTCCCCGAATAATCGAGCACCCCGTAGATGGGACATACGAGGGCACGTCGAGGGTGGATATATTCTGTGTGTCTGGCACACAGGGATGAATACCCGGAGAGCAGTCCCCCATCGCGAATATTTTACACAGCCAGAAAGGGAGTTATCGATTTAATTCCCGGGGAAAACTCGTGGGGAGGCTTTCCGCGTCCGCCTTTGTTCACCATCAGCTCTGTTCCTCTCTCTTTCTCTCTCTCTCTCTCTCTCTCTCTGGTTCTCTCTCTTCGTTGATGCTCGAAAAATCCTGGCAGAGGCTCGGCATGGATTGCCAATCGGGAAAAACTGGGAGCTTGTCCCGGCGTTTCTTCGATGTTTTCCTCGTGGGAAATACGAGGAGCGGGAAAACGTCTCCGGTTTTCCACCCCAGGTTTTCCAACCCCGTAATCCATCAGTAGTTAGCGGCGGCAACCCTCCGCGGTACCGCCGAATGAATAAGAAAGAGGATAACCGTCCGGAGAGGATCATAGTCGCGATGGAAAGTCGGGAATTGAATTTTTCAGGCTCCTCGGCTTTCCCTTATTTCCCCTTATTTCTCCCCTGCCTTTGTTTGGTCGGAATTAATTTATTCGATCAGCGTAATTAAACGCTGCTGTGAAAAGTGTTTTCGTACCGTGCATCTGGCAAGTCATATGCTGCCAAATATACGATAGAATATGTCTCTTATATCGATCGTATTATTGTTAATAGTAAATGTTTAATGTTTTCGGCGCTACGGTTCGATCAACTACTACTGAGAAATCAAAAAACAATTTTGCAGATTATTCGTATCGATTCATCGATATGTCCGATTGCTGACAAATACTTGTTTTTTGCGAATACTCCTGCACCGATTCCAGGCGAAATTTTTCTCCGGCGGGTCGAACGAGTTTTTCGCGACAAATGGGATGAGGGGTGGATGGTAATAACGCTGAGAATTATGCGAGTATAATCGTGCGAAACGCGGCACGTGCCGAATCGCTTTGATCTCACGGCATCGCATTCGGGGAGTCGATAATCGTTCGAGAGGGGAACATCGTTTTAGTTTTAGGAAGTTTCTCGATTCAGGAAAAATCAAGAAGATAATATGCATTTTCCGAAATTTTTGCCATTTCAGAATCGAATTGGATGCTGATTTTGAGACTGTATAACTTTTTGAATCGAGTGATATTCTGGGACTATGATTCTCAAGACTGCGCAACTTCAAAATCAAATCGTATTTTTGAGGTGTCTAAATCAATGTGAATGTTTCGACAATTCGCACAAGGGTTGCAGAAAGAGGATCGGAATCGGCTCGAAGTCGGTGCCCAGGTCGGAACTCTCGACAGGACGTGTTTCTAATCGCGTCGACAGCAGTATGAGAGGGTAATGCGCGTCTAAATACGGCCCGCCTGTTCACCACGTTGAAAATAGCTTACCGCGACTCTTTTTATCGATACGATAAAAGACACCGCGGTCTCGACTCTCCATTTTTACGTGTTTCCGTTCCCGCGATCTCTGAAACAAACACGGCCGCGGGCACCTCGGAGCAAAGTCGTCTCTGCTGTCTTAACTCGTAAAAATTCTTTTATTAGCTATATTTATTGTCCGCAAGATTTATTTCTCGGTAACATGGTCGTGATCCAGATCCGGCCGTGGCAAAAATGCCACGGCCGTATTTTCTTGCACGGCAGAATTTTATTATAGCTCGTTAGCCTGCGGAAACACGATCTCACACTTCTCGTGTTCGACACGAGACTTCTATATTAAATCTAAATACAGCGGGGCCGGCGTTTAATGGCACCGTTGCTCCACCACCTCGCCCTTTATGCGCGTTTTGTAATTATAGACTGCGGATGTTTGCGCATTTTTACCGTACGGCAACCTGCGAAACCCGGGAACCAAAGGTTACCGTCGTTACACGCATTTAAAGGGGAGCGAAGTTTAATAGAATTTAATAGAATTAATTAAATAGAAAATAAATGGTAAATGAATTGGAAAAGTCTCTCTTGAATTAATTGTTTTTTCCCCGACTTTTTTCATTTTAATTTCACGATACAACTTCTGAAACAAGACAATGTCTGATATTCTTTGTTTGAAAATAGTTTCGAAAATTGCACTCGCTGTTTGGCGCAAAGTGTCTACTACTTTGCCCACCATTAGTCGCCGTCATCGCTCCGATATGTACATACACCGTCGGAGGGAATTGTTTGATCGCTTGTTTGACGAACAATGAACTTGACTTTCCGAATGAATAAAACACGAGTGGATGTTGGAACAGCAACATGCTCGATGCGTATCCATTTAACCGCGGAGAACGAGAGCCTATAAAGCCTATAAAGTCTCAAAACAGTGAACCACGATTATTTTTCAACAGAAATTCTGCAATTATGCTAAGAAAATCGAAGAATTGCATACAACGGTAAAAAGAGTTAAGTTAACAAAATCTTTCAATAAAATGCATATAGTAAAGACAGAAAATCTTTTATAAAACGAGTAATTTTCTCGGAAAACAAACAGCAAACAAGAATCGGAAACAGCAAATAAGAATCGTACAGCAAACGCATAATTCCAGAAACCGCAGGGACCTGCTGAAAATTGCATTTGGATGCCTCTCACGTGGCTCTATATTCCCCGGGGGCGTGCATTAGCCTGCAACAAACAAAAGACGTGACGATAATAAATAGCAGAATGATTCGATAGGTCGGTGGAGCGAGACATAGCGAGCAGGAGCGAGGAGGAACGAAGCGGAGCAAAGCGGAACTCGTATCTCGGTCCGGAGGCGGCACGAAATTGACGAATACCCAGTCGCCGGTATCTCTGCGAGCATTGTTCTCCGTTGAAACGGTGGTGGGCGAATAAACGCACATAACACATAACGCGTAACACACATTCCACGGTGCCGGAGTCGGTGGAACGCGTTTCCACGGGGAGGAGAGGAGAGGGCTCATTCGGATGCGTCTCGCGTGCGTTTCAACGCCGCAGAGCCGAGGACCGGAAGCTGGCTCGTCGCGCGTGCATCGTCACGCGTATCCGGTGCCCCGGAGTTCGTTTATCGAGACCTGACACTTCCACGAAAGGACACCGCTTCGATCCTCTTTCCGCCTCCCTCCCAATTTACCTCGTCCTCCTCTTTTTCTTCTTCCTGATCCGTCTTCGAGACGACCCACCCTTCTGCAACAGCCGAATTTTCGAACAGAGGGGACTGTGGTAGACGTTGGGATATTCAATCTTAATAAGATTCTTTACAGAAAATAATTTTGCAGGCTTCGACACTTGTATTCTCCTAATTGCCCTCGTCTCCTTCTTCTTCGACACAGATGCGCCGACTTTGTTAATCGAATTTCCAAAAACGGAGAGGGCTACGGTAGAGATATTCTAGGCCCCGGCTAGCGATGAATTATTTGAGAGCAATATTGTCGATAAAGTTAGCTGGTTTGTTACCACGTAATGTTTGCTCCGCGTCTTTCGCAGCCTCGTCTATAAACACAGCGTTCCCGAGCTGCTACGCTCAACCGAAAATATACGAGAGAGTCTTTGGCTAGGCGTCGCAACAAATAAACTTTCTACATACAGTCTACAAAAATCTAATTTTTATCTTCTTCTTTTTCATGGTGCAGCCGTTTACAATTGGCGAGGGGACACGCGCTATGGCCTTCCGCTGGAGATCGGCGAGACGGTGCAGATCCTGGAGGAGTGCGCAGGTGAGAGAGAGCTTAATCTACCAATACTAGTTCGAAGAACTGAAAAGATTCTTAAGCTGTACAAGATTGTTACTGGAATCGGATTATGTTGGAATAATGACGGTGTCGGTTTACTTGGTCTCAGGATGGTACAGGGGCTTTTCGACGAAGAACCGAGCGGTGAAGGGCATCTTCCCGAGTTCGTACGTGCACCTGAAGCCCTGCAAGATCGAGAACGAGGGTCTGTTCGAGTCGGTGATCCCGTTGGAGGATCCTGTGGTCCGGGAAGTCACCCTGGTGCTGCGGGAATGGGATGGCATTTGGAAAAGACTCTACGTGGTGAGCTACCATATTTTCTCCTCGCAAGCCACGATAACTCCCGTCAGCAGCATCTCCACTCTTCTCGTTAGATTTGATACAGCGAATATACATTGGTAAAATTCATTGTTAAATCCGGAGCAACGATGAACGCGTGCGATAATTGTACGCGGAAACAAGTGACGCTTGTCAGCCAGCGGTTCTTGTTGCCGAGGGGATGATCAGCAACGGGAGACAAAAATCGCGGGGGGGCAGAGTGCTCCCTTTGACCGGGTAAATTGCGTTTGCCAGCGCTTTGATGTCTGCGGAATCGATCTCCGGGGCTGATCGACCGTCCGACCGGTAAGTGGACACCGAGATCGAACGGTGGGAACTTCATAAATTCCGTAGCTCCGCTCGATCGATACCTTTCGACAACCTCGAAAACGACGATAGTCGAATTTGGCGAACACTCTCCGTTGGCTTCTGAAGATCGAATTAATGGGGAACTTCACAAAAGTCTGTTGTACCACAGAGGGTGTCGACTTCGATTCGTTTATTAGTCGAGTCTGGATAGATCATTTAGATTTGTTTGTGGAATGGCGTTTCTCTAAATCTAAGTAAGCTGCAAGTGAAGGAAAATTGGTAAAATTGATTTTGCTGGAGTTGGAATTGCAACGATTGGTTCGGATTGAATTTTAAGGGTGTGAGTTAGGGGTTCGTGGATGCTCTCTGGCTGCTTGACTTTTCCAAGATGGCTGCGCTCCATCGCCCCCAGCCACAGTAACACGATTTTCACCGTATCCTGCGTATCTCGGGAACTAATTCGACCCTTTTCCGATTACTTGGCTCTGTCCAGGAGAGGGAGAACTACAAATTCAGCACGCTGAGGAAGGTGATGCGAGAACTACTGGAATGGCGACGACAACTACTTGCTGGCACTTTGACGACCGATCAGACCAGGGAGCTGAAGCTGAGGATTATCAACAAGGTGGACTGGGGGAACCGGTAAGTTAACGCCAACATTTGCTGTTGAAATGTTGTCCTCCGAGATCGAACAGCTAATATTATCGTGAAAGTGTCCGTAACTTTCGTAATCCATTGTCTAGTCTTCAAGATGTCAGGACCTGTACCCTGTACTGAATTGTATAGCAGGAACCGCAAAGTACGATTATGAACCCCGTGGTGTACAATTTTTATTCATAGCAATTTGACTAAAAAACAACAATCAATTTTTAGACTTCACTAACCAGTGATTCATTGATCGAAGAATTTGTAGAATTTAGGTCCTCGGGTAACCGTTTCTCCGAGCTCGACAATGTTTTTTAAGTTTGACGAGTAAAATAATTTTTTATAGACTCACAGAGCGCCCGGATGAATATAACGATACACAAGATTCTTCTGATCTCTCAAATGAAAACAAAAAAAAAAATGGTGGCGTGTATGTACTGTTAAAAATCGATAGAAACTTCAACGGTCCATAGATCCCCGATTTCGCCTAATTTGGTGCACGAAAATGCTTAGGGCAGACGACTGAATGGAACAATGCCGCGCCCAGTCGATCTCGCCGGTTTGATTCGATGAAATTTATTGAACGATTACGAACTTCCTCCTATAACCGGTCGCTCGTGGTTCTGACTCGCTGAGAAACAGCGCGAAGGGATTATCGCCCGATGCAGTCGCACACACAGACACACAGAGAGAGGATGAAACTGGTCTCTCATAGAAAGAGTATACTTTATTTTATAAATTGAACCGTTCTGGCTATCTCTTATTCCCGCTTACAGTCTAACGTTGCACTTGTTGGCAGTCTTCGCGTTGACTACGGCGCAATCTTTACAAGTGAGCATTCGTTTCTTTGAACGTGTCGAAGGGGCTGGTGTTTCGTAGTCTAGGCTCTATAGTAATCTCTGTAATCCTACAGAAAAGGCACATTGCGAACAATCCTTACAACTACTACATCTATCTCTCTCTCTCTCGCTCTCTCTGTCTCTCTCGTTCGCCTTAATCTAAGAATCTAACTTAATATATCACTTGAAACGCGACTAATAGTAATAGTAATGTATATCTAGGAGAAAAAGAGCTACCAAGTACTGTGAGTGGTTGTTAAGATGCCTGGTGGGCGGTACGAGGCCAATCTAAGCTCCTCCCCTTTTGTTCTTAGCCCCTCCCACGTGGATCCGATAATATTTTCAAGAAAACTGCCATTGGTCGTAAAAGAGAAGCGAAAAGGTGATTACGATTAGGTCTGCATCAAGATTCGAAATTCGGTTAGCTCCTGCCAGATTAACAATTTCGATAATAGGCGTGGCAGGGGGGCGGAGTCTCTAAGACACAAGTATCAGCTCCTAGGCAACTTGTCACCCACGCACAATAGCTATAGAATTATTATTGTCGTAGTATTGTCATTGTATACTTAGCGGCAGCATTGTGTATCATTCTCGCGAGCAATTCGGGAGACGTGAGCAAACCACGCGCCACTAGCATTATTATGCTTCGGTTCGAGCGCATTCGCGCAACCATGATCGCCGAGAATCCACAATATTCCCTCCGTAACGTATCGCTCACATAAATCGAGACGCGGAGAGAATTTCGACTAGCGAGTCGTCGGTGTCTCCCGATTGGCCGCGTTACAAAGTGGTGGGGATACAGAGGCGGAGCCATCGCGCGACGCTACGGAGGGAACGCGCGATCTCCAAGCGAAACACGCTACGTGGCGAATAAAATCCAAACGAAAATATAATGTCGAGTCTAAAGCTACCCATCAACGCGCGCAGTCCCGAATCTTTCAATTAAACGAATCTCTAACATAATCGAAAAAAGAAAAATTAGAATAACATAGACTTTTTATACAATTCCGCGGGTAAGTAGAAACTTCACAGACTTCTGCGCCGATCCTTGTCTCGAATGTCCAATGAAATATCGCGAAGCATCTCTATATATAAATCTCTGTCTCTTTATAATATAATTCTAGCCTGTCTTCGTTCTAAGGATAATTGCACCAATTACGCACGATCGCTAACTATAGTAGGTCCACTTCGGAAAAAAAATGAAAACTGCGTGCCGATTTCGCAGAAATTACGCATCCGAACAATTAAATAAATCCATACCGATTGATATAGAATCAAGAGAGAAACAAATAGAACATCGCGGGAGACTTCCATCCCTTGACAATTACAATTCTGCGACAACTTACGCGTATCACTGTCGCAACCCCTAACAACATTTGCCGTCACAACTGCTAACTAACTGCATTTGTATCGCTACAAACTGCCACGTTTATTACGAATCTCGGAAGCACTGATACGAACTATTTCTCCGATCGTTTGCACAATTGTTCGTCCGTTAAATCTCATAATTGGTGACTCGGGAACAGGAGATTTCGGCGAGTATTGTGTAAATTCGCAGAAAAATCGGTCCACCTCGCCAAAAATCAACCTGACGTTCGTACAAGTACGAACAATTTTTTTGGTTCGCTAACCAAATGATCACCGAATAATTTCGCGCGGAATGATCGATGCGCCGCATCGGAAATGGCGGCGTGCTGACTCCCCGGGGCAGTGAAAAGTAATGCGAAAGGAATGTGAACGTAATAAGTGGAAGAGACCGGGAGACGCTATTCAACGCGGACTTATGGTCACCATAAGCTACGCCATAGAATCGCCTTGGAAGTCGGAGGACGCGATTTACAGCCGCGGGGGGATGAAGGCAATGGCGCCGCCTGAGTACCATAGAATTTCGGCTCGATGTGGTCCCATGGGCGGCGAAACGCAAGAAATTCGATCTTGAGCCGAAAATATGGCGGTCGGCAGATTAGGGTTTGCAATTGTTCGATTGTCTATGTTAGGTTTGCGCCGGGAATTTTTTCGGTGCTTTTCAAATGATTAATAGACTGCGATTTTTATGCATTTGTCATAAAAATGGACGAAAGAGTTTAATGATACTATCATCATTGTTAAAAATTATATTGAAAACATGCTATTAAATAGTAAAAATTGATCGAACCCGAGCGCCGAAAACGTTAATTGATTTCAACAATTTACGATCGATAAAAAAAAATTGACTATTTAATATGTTGCGTTATTTCCAACGCATTAACGTGATTAACAAAAGAAATGGATGTCCGTACAGTGTCTTGGAATTCGGACGATTTTTACTTCGCATAAAAATTCGCAGTATATTATTATGTACCGGTTTCGTGCTGTTCCGCCCGTTCAGATTGATTTTTCAGTGGCAAGGGTTCCAGACGCGCGGACGAGAGTTATTGTTTTCGGGGTTGACGGATGAAAATCGGCCGGTCCCCGGCGCAAACCTGTCTCGAACTGTCTCGGCCTGTCTCGCGGGCGGGGTGGGGGAGGAGGGGTGGCCGAGGGGGTTGTGGCTTCCGACAAACCCCCGTCGGCGTTTATCACAATAGAGAAGAGAAGGCAGGGCGAAAGATACGTCGCGGGATTAGATCTCGGTGTCCTTCGCGTATTTCTCGATCTCCGGGTAGATCGGCGACATCTCGAGGGTGCTGGGCGCCGATGGAACCGACGTCGGCGACGCCTCGCTCGTCGAGCCCAGGTTACAGTAACGGTATAGCTCGTCCAGCACCTCCTTGAACAGCATCATGTTCATGTTCTGGCCGAGCAGGTGCAGCAGCATGAAGTCGCCCACCTGCAATTTTCGTTCAATTTTAGTATAGCTCCTTTCGGTGAAAGTATGCAAATACGAATTGCACTCGGGGACAAAGACGAGACTGCATTTTTCTAGACTGCGGATTTAATGTGTTCGTTACGAAAATCTCCATGAACATTGTTGCATTATCTCCGTATTTTTAAGATGGCCAAATACAAAATCTCTCTCAAATTCCAAAGCAAACAATTAAACCCTGTATTAATGTTTTCGGTCAATTGTTACTATTTAATAGCATGTTTGCAATATATTTATCGACGTTTATACTGTTGTTTAAAAATTTCAAAATTTCAAAATAAGAGGTTTTTTCTGTTCCTTAAAAATATGTCCTAATTCTTTTCGCATATGGCAAGCGAGTATTGTTAGTGGTGCCTTTCTCTACTGTTTTTCAACCAACAATTCAATAATATATATTAAAAGAAAACGTTATTACTTCACAGACGCAATTATTTTTCTTGAAAATGGTCTAAAATAAGACCGAAACGTCGATGAAAATATATTGCAAACATGCTATTAAATAGTAACAATTGATAAAAAATTGAATATCAAACAATTAAACATTTTGCAGTGATCCTAGAATAAGTCTGCAGTCTAATTACTTACTTACGTCTTACGGTTTAAAAAAAAAAAAACGAAAATGAAATACTTAAGGCTCGTTCGAGTGCCGCAACACCATCACCCACCTGCGTTTTCCTAATGAGCGCGCTGACGGCGGTGGGTGTGACGAACTTGAAGCGTTTCTTCAGAATGGTTTCCCGAGTGCTGGGCAACAGCACTACGGCCATGCTGTATAGCAACGCGACCCCGGACAGCACCGCCAGAATAATGAACCAGAACCACAGGAAAATGTAGATCTTCTCGTTGAGAATGTTCAGAGCGAGGACACAGAGAGCGTCCAGTTTCTGGATGGTTCCAGAACCTCCGAATTTGTGGAAGGTGCATTTTGTCACACGTGGGAACACCTCTACCATCGGGTCGCTGCGTTGTTCTTGGTTCATGTTGCTGAATTTCAGCACGTCGGTGCCGTAGGAGAGAAAGGCGCCGCCGAGGAACATGTCCACGAAGAATATATTGCCAACCTGAAACAGATCCGTGATCAATATTACCTTAAAAATCTTAAACAAACGTCCCCGAACGTTCATTACTGCAGTTTCACCGAAGATTGAACAAGCCTAATTTTACTGGACACTGGTTGCCGTCTAAAATAAAAATTAAGTGGGTACAATTGAAATTTAAATGAAACGATGTTTAACTTTCATTTCTCTTTCAATCTTCTGATGTTTAACCCTTTGCACTCGGAGCTATTTTAACTTGAAAATTAAACATTTCTTCCAACCTAGAATAATTCCATTCTACATTTTTTTTCTTCACTTTATGGATATGAAAATACCTCATAAAATACTTAAATATTTAGTAATTGATTAGATACCAACTTATTTAATAGTCTAAACAATATTTTACGTAATGGTACAGCAATTTTTATGGCGACTCTGTCTCGCCACTCGAGTGCTAAGGGTTAAAATAGAAATGGATAGTCGTTGACCCGCTGTAGAGACAACGAGGACGCAGCTGAAGAGGAGTCTGCTGAACCTATCATTTTCTTAGAGATCAAGGGAACGAGATAAGGAGCATAGTAGATTGTGAACGGCTTATCAGCGATGATGGTAATTGAATTTTCCTGAGACCACGGTTCAAGCCGTTCGTTTAACCCCTTGCGATCTATACTGCGAGAGAGAGTCTGCTATTTTCAAAGTAGTATCTTAATTCTCATTTCTATCAAAAAAATTACAAATCCTCCATTCTTCCATCATACATTCCCACTTGTGTCTCAGATTACTGCGCAAAATGCACGAACTGCATAAAATGCGCCTCCGGTCTTTCGCACCGTAGATTTTCCTGCCAGTCCAGTTAGCGTAAAATCGTGTCGCTGTTTCCCGCGAGCCGGCTGTATTAATATTTCCCGGCAAAAATTATCGCGAAAAGCCGGGGGTTTTCGCGCGTCTCGGCGCCGGGACGGGAGACAAACGTGACAACAGCCAAACGGGGAGAGGATTCCGTTGGAAACGTGGACGCGAGAGGTGCTCGATCCACTGGGCAAAAAAGAAGAACGACGGACGTACCACGTTAACGAAGTTGAGCGCCTCGCAGAAGAAGTAGCCGGCAGCGTAGATGTTGTGATGGTGCATCGTGTCGAAGATGTACTTGACCAGCCGTTGCGACTTCGCCTTTCGCTCTTCCTTGTTATCGATCATGGCTCCCCTCATGCCCTCGGAGATCATGCGGACCTTGCCCTCTTCCCATTGCTTCCATATCCAGTGCGGAATGTAGAAGAGAATCCCCTGGAACCGGAAATCATGCTATCAAACCATACCCAAACTCTTCGAGTGCGAAACGTCAATCGTGATAATAATAAACGCCGTGTGATAGACTTATTAAAATAACTATTTCGATTCGCTGGGATTTTTATTGTTCGCTGTGAAAATCGAGTGAGATAGAGCAGACCGGTTAAATAAAACGTAGAATGCGATTGCGGAGGGTAGATTCGTACCTGAAAGAACAGCATGAAGGGCACCCACTGATAATAGGAGTGATACCTCTTCTCTCCGACGTCGGCTCCCAGCCCGGGATGGGCCACATGGGTACCAACGGGTTTCGCTTGGTTCTGGGGCAGTGAAAACGTGTACGTGATCCAGCAGTACGTGTTTATCACGTTCTCCGGCACCCCTGCGTCGCTCAGACAGTTTATCGGATCGCCTGTAACCAACGAGGACATACTCAGAGAGCTTGGAGATTACTGAACCACCGTGGCAACCGCGGGTAAACGAATCTCGAGTGTCATCCAGACGTTTTCACCTTAAACGAACGTCGAGCGGCGGAATTTAGCTGATGAACTTCGCGTTAACATGGCTGACTGTTATTAATGGTCACCGGTGCCATTGACTTACGAACTTTTCTCTGACAAAGTGAATTCATTTATTCGTTCTAAGAAGGTGCAAGTTTCGCTATCAAGTGGCTGGCGATCTCGTTCTATAATCAAATTAATGGCTACAATAAAAATAATAAAACACAAAATAAATTATCGGTGATGTCAGCGCTACAGGTTCGATCCAATTTGAACTATTTAAGCAATTTTGCAATTAGAAATTATAAATAATAAAACTCGTTCGTCTCATCGATTATCCCGAAGCTTTTCTGGTCGGGTCCCCTTGTCGGACGTCTCGATCGAGGGTAAGCCATCGACTCGCTGTACAAATTGACCTGGATAGCTGGTTGAGACAACGCATTATCGGCTCGATTACCGGAGTAATTACGCGGAAAATTATGCAACCGGTCGAGAGTGAAGCTCTCGAGGATGTCTGCGATACACGTGTCTCGATGGCCGATGGTTGTTGAACCCTTTCGACGATCATTGTTCCGGATTCTATCGGATATTCCGATAGAAACATTCTACTCCACATCGTGGCTGTGTTATTCGATCGCTCGGATTCAACTCCCCCGCGTGTGTAATGACCGTTTGTTTTATGCAGAGGAGCCGAATTTCGAGCTAATTTCCAATTCATAGTCAATTAATACCGTCGAGGATGTTATAAATATTTACCCTGTTGGAGGTGCACGGCTAAATCAGATGCGACGCGTAATTTATGATTAATCGATAGCGTTAGTAGTACCGCGAGTTTTTTGCCTTTTCAATTGTGCTACTTTTCCTTGATATTGATGAACGATTAAGAGAAAAGAGTCTTGCGAAAGTTTCAGCAGACTCGAGCAAGGCTTCACGGTGCTTGCGCCGTGACTGTTTCCCTCTGAAGGCACTCTTTTGTATGGTATTTAATTCTAGCCGAATGCTATCGGTCAAATAGCAAGTTGAATGTAGAAATTTTCTCATAAATCCGTAAAATCCGCAATCCGCTCGTTGTTACTCGCAACAACACCTGCTCCACAGTAGCGACCGAGTTCGCTGTTGACGATTCGTACCACGTTTAAACAAGCCCGTCGTAAAAGGCAACATCGATGTGTTTATAAAAGCTGATGTAGCATCTAGGAGATAAATCCAGCACGCGTCCCCGAAACCGTACACCGGTGTTGGTTTAATAGCGACCGTCTGCGCCTTACGTTGCATTTTATGTAATCGTTGATGATCTTCGACCCACATGACGGCTGCTAAGAGGATCGTCTTTCCAGAGCTGATTCGTACCACCGTAGGGTAATTGCAGTAGACAAGAATAAACAATTATCATCCGTGCAGAGCTGATTTGCTCGAGGACGAGCTGGAACGATCGGTATGCTGGCTGTGCCTAAGCTGATATTGCGTAATGGATCGTGCCGGCGGTGGATAAAAATACTTGTGCACCCTATGCGTGGGTTGCACGACGGATAATGAAGCCTTTATGGACGTGGGCAAGGTGCAACGAACTTTAAAAATCTTCGAAGACGGACAATCTTTTTCTGAATTTCGAGAAGGTTTTCTTGCTTTTCGCGGTCGATCGAGGTCATAGCGGTGAAAAATTATGGAAAATAAAAATTGCAATTACTAGACTGCGGATCTTCATGCATTTATAGGAAAATTGAATAGATGAAATTCAAAATGATGGGAAAATTTAGAAAAATCGAACATGTCAATATATTTTTCATCTACTAAAATTATTAAAAGTAGAAGTACCGTTGTCTTTGGTTTCTATTCCTTGCAAACGATGCAGCGAATTTTTATTTTGCACGAAGATCAGTCTAGTAATTACTATTGTAGTAGTCAGCCATTTTCGGTTGTACCACGAATCATGGGACACCGTAAACTATAATATACGCTGCAGTGTCCCATTGTCTTCGAGCCTATCTACGTGACAACACCTAAAACACGATCTCGAAATCGATACGTAACGGATTAATGTTGCATTCCCGTGAAGAGGTGTTGTTACAACATAATAGGTACACATGTTCGAGGCGCGATAGATCGCTCATAACAAGCGTGATTTTGATCACGGCTCAGTTAAAAAATTCAGGAGTATTGCTGAAGCATCGGCGAAAGTGTACACGAAAGTCCCGTAATAAAAAGCATCTTAGTTTCCTCGCAAAAAAATCCGAAAAACAAAAATAAAAAACGGGATCACAGAGATTCCTTCAAAAAAAGACTTTTCTATCGCGAGGGCTCGATCGCTCACAGTAATCACAATTTCAAAATTCATGAACCTGGTCAAAAGATGCATAAACCAGGCCCGAAAATCCTCCCGCCGAAACCCCGGCCAGTTTCCCCGGTAAAAAAATCTGAAATTCAAAACAAGGCCTATGAAACATTCTACAACTTCCTCAATTTTCATTTCCTCGATCTAAAAATTCACGAACCTCGTCTAACAGATAAATAAAACCGCCCGGAAAGCTCGTACAACGAAGCCCCGTTTCTAGCAGCAATAAATAAAATCGCAACGCGTATCCTCATGCCGCCCGAGTAGAACAACCCAAATAGATGAACTCTGTTTCGAAGCAGCCCGGGCCGAATAAAAGCGACTTTATCGACGGCATTTGGCGCAAGTCCGTGCCAATAACTCCGCGGTTCCTTCCGGGGTTAGTCTGAGAGGCCGTAGAGTGCCCTAACCGCCGCGCCGGAAAGTTCGCGCCGGAGTTGTTCCCGCAGGGCTCGAGGAGAGGATCGTGAAGTTGGTGGAGATATCGTCGTCGGCTGCTTACCTATCAGGTTATTGGCGGACACGATGATGCAACAGGCGAACAGAATCGCGGACGTGATTCTGTAATGGGCCCTGAACACCATGTTATCGATTATCGCCTTGTCCACGAGGTACCGTACCTTGACGAACCCGGCCACAGCCGAGACCAAGCCAAACACCGCCATCGTGCTCCTCGGTTACGCCGCCTCTGCAAACAAACCAAAAAACGATCATTAACATCGCCGGACAATAGTAGCGTGTACACTCTCGAACAAGATAGGACGCGATTAGGGTAATTAGCTCGACGAACGAGGCCGTGTCTCAATGGGAAAACGCTCGGAGTTTGCTCGATTGTGCAATCGCGATCGAGGAGGCTCTCTCCTCGAGGATGCTACAGGTTTTGCGTTCCAAGCTCGCCCTTTTGCGAATCAAGTCTTCGTAGAAATTTCTCTCATCGAATTACTGTAACGAATAGACTGCGGATGTTTATGCAATTTTTCATTTTTGCAGGCAAGTTTCAAGAAAGTGGGGTCAAATAGAATCTTATTTTCTGTGATAGTAGCCTTTATAGATCTGAAATAAATAAAAATCGTATTAAATTCTGCGAAAATTTATATTCTAGCATTTTTTGACAATTTTTAGAAGCCATAAATGCATAAAGATCCGCAGTCTAGTAATGAAATAAAACGTATCGTTACTAAATTCAACATTTTTTTTTGTTTTGCGTAGAACGGCGAACATAAAATATTTATGTTGCAATATTTCGCATTCTTATGCGCCGATCAGCGGGTGCACAGTCAATGTACTCGGGTGCCTGTTCGGATGTATACACATAGACAACGATTGTCCACCACACTGCTGGATCGCGTGACTCCTAACGACTGACCAGCGATTCTTGTAACTTGACTTTTTTATCGCATCGGTAAGATTCGCGATACCGCGGTTGTAATTACCGGTAATGACGCGCTTGACAAATTTTCATCGAGATTGGCTGCGGCGTTAATTCGTTGCGCCGGGTTTATGGCCATTGGTATAATGGATGGACTGTGCTCGTTGAACGCGCCAGGGTCTTGGGATTGCGATAAGCCGTTTACGGTGATGGGAAAGCTGTTTTAGATTTGTTTCTGTGATTCGGATTTGGTGGACTGCGAGGAAATTCGTTTTTTTTTTTTGCGAAGTGTGGGGACAAACTATCTTAGTTCTCTCAACTATTGCTAAATAATACAAGATAGGGCTCTCAAATATTTCCAGATCGCAGAAGATAGGACTTTCAATGGATCGCAGAAGATAGGGCTTTCAATTATTGTCAAATCACATAAGGTAGGGCTCTCAACTATTACCAAGTCACATAAGGTAGGGCTCCCAAATATTCGCGGACTCCAGTAGATAGGGCTCTCAGTTATTACCAAATCACATGAGGTAGGGTTCTCAACTATCATCAGCTGACGCAATGTAGGGCTGTCGCATCTCCCGGGAGATATCAATCTAAAAATGCCCTGAGAATTCCAAAAGATTCAACAATTGTCCCTGAGGAAAAATCTGTTCTAATCAGAATTAGTGGAAAAAAAAACTGAAATCTCACATGAACCAAAACCGAGAACTAGAAGAATCATTCGCGTCTCGTGGCTATCGAGCAAAATCGTTGGCCAAGTGCGTCTCGTGATCGCATAACTCGCGTGTTTGGGATCGAGTAGCTCTCCGGACGGGCGATCGTGTTTAGAGACACTCGAGGTGGAAGAAGCGAAACAAAAGAGGATGCTCTCGAGGACTGGCGAGGGCGCGGGCGTCGCGCGGATCGAGAGATGGCGAGGGTCGATAAAACGCAGAGATTCGATCGCGGCCGGAGTTTCGCGTTTCCGCGGAGCACCGGTAGCGAGGCGGCGACCGAGAGCAACCTTGTACACGGCCGGAAACGGCAGATGCAACGGAGGAAGAGGATCGATATGGCGCTGGTCCCTCCCGGCCGTCGACACGGTCTCTCGGAGACCGTCGATTGTTCTCGCGGCGAAACAAAAGCGCCGGCCAAGAACGGCTGCTCTACGAGGGCACGGGCCCGAAAACACTCGCGCAGCTTTTTGTCGGACCGTTGAAAATGCACGACAGAAATCCCATTCACTGGCGAGACGCCTGTCGAGCCGTTTATGCCACTAGGCGAACTATGCCACCCGACAGCGATAATCAAACAGCGTTTCCTTGAATACGCTCGCCTTTGCGGGCCTAACGAAGACAATTTACTAGTTTATCGCATTTAATCAGTGGTCCGCGGATCTGTATGAAAAATCGTCTGCATCGACCTTATTTTTAAATGGAGTATTTTTTCGAATATTTTTATTCAGGTTTCATACGGCGAAGTCAACGACCTCTAATTGCATCATCCACCGTGCACAATGTTGCGTGTACAAGTCGGTTTTCTTGAATATTTATCCTTGGATCCTTGAATTTCATATCTTATTATATTTTACTTGATTCAACAACGGTTTCATCGTATGGAGCAAAGTTTGAACAATCCACATTTGCATCCTCACCCTTGTGCAACGTTGTACGCATACATAATTTTCTTGAATATGCTAGCACTCGCTCTGAAAGCCTCTGTTTTTGCATACTGTAAGCCCCGCGACGTTAATTTATCACTATATTGTATTCAGATTGCCTAGTTAGTGGTTTTATTTTATGGGGTGGGTTTCGAACAACCCTTGTGCAATATTATGTGCACTGAACTGTTTATGCATATTGTAGATTCCTTGTTGTTGACTCGCTATTTTACTATGCCCAGCTTGTGTTCAGAGTAATTTGATTTTTTGGGATGGTTCGCTCTGGTGCAACTGTCTGTCTACTGTATATTTACATTCAAGTGTCACAATAATTATAATTCGTTGTTTTCTGTCCCATTAGTTAAACAAATTGGACACATATTCGAAATTCCCCGACGAGTAGTTCAAGGAACGTCGAACGAAGGCTCGAGAGGCAAAGCTGGTCTAGCTGCAGGCCGTTAGAAGTTTATTAGTTAATTAATTGGGAGCGGAGGAGACGCGTGCCGATGCGGTGGGTCAATTTCGAAGCACGCAGGCTTGCCAACCGTGAAACCAAGTCCGTCCTACCATCGAACGATGCGCGAAACCTTGAGTTCCTTTAGCGGCTGCGCTTTTATTTGAGTGTCTTCTCGACGGTCAACTCGCATAAAATCTGGTCAACTTTAACGTGGAATAAAAATGTTCCGGATTGAAAGAAAAGTCTTGATTGTGCAATTAAGAGCAATTACAGAGTTAGCGCAAGAGTGAAAAAAAAGATCGAGACGAACAGAAGAACGCGAATAATTGCGCAGAAGAGCGTAAATAATTTCCAGCAATTTTTCTCGTTGAAAATTCGTCGATCGCAAGCATTCGTGCGGAGATCTTCGCGAGTGTGTCGCCGACTCCGTTCGCACGTGACAAGAACGCAGTCGCTATAGCACGCCGTACCCGGCTATAGCGTTTTACCGGGGCTGACTACAGTTAGATTTCGCAAGTTTTTTTCACTGGATCCATGGGACACGGTGTGCAAGCGGTCGCGACGAGCGTGCTCGCGAGGGGATCGCGTGTAATTTCAGACCCTCGTGTCTGCGATGCGGTCGCGTCAACGCGACGGATGATTTAAAACGATCTATAATTTCTGCTGAAACCGCGTCCGCCTGTTTCACAATCCTCTTCTTTTCCCTCTCGTCCTATCCGCGAATTATTTCGTCTCCCCATTGTGCTCCGATCTCGTCCTTTATTTACTCTATCGTTTCCAGATCGCATTACGCCTATCCCGGCTCCCATTGTGCCGATTATTATTTAATACGGCGTATTTGCCAATTTCCCGATATCGGGACTCCACTTATCGATTTTTATTAATAACCTGTTCGCCAAACAATCCCCCTCGAAATAATTCTGTACAAAATCGAGGTATAATTCTATCGTACAACTACAGCCAGGAGTTTTATGCATTTATTACGAGATCAAATAATGTTTTCGGCGCTCGGGTTCGACCAATTTTTACTTTTTAATAGCATGTTTGCAATATAATTAACGACGTTTCGGTCTTATTTTAGACCATTTTCAAGAAAAATAATTCCGTTTGCTATATGCGAAAAGAAGTTAAAACATATTTTTAAGAACAGAAAAACCCTCTTATTTTAACATTTTTTAATTTTTACACGACAATACACAACACATGTGTCAATTCCATGACCGTAGGATAGACACTGAGCAAACATGCTATTAAAAAGTAAAAATTGATCGAACCCGAGCGCCGAAAACATTATTTGATTTCAACAATTTACGATCGATAAAAATAAATTGAATATTTATTACGGGAAATGTGTGGAACATTTTTCGAAGAAAATTATTCCCCGGAAGGGAAATGAATTATGCGGATTTTCAAAATTTAATGTCAATGCGTATTGTTGCGATGAAAATGATTAAGGCAAGAAATAACTATTTTGATTTTCCATAAAGATCCGCGGTAATAAATGTGTCGGCCATGTTGTCGCAGGAGGTAACCCGGATTTTTCCGTCATTATTCGCGGCAGAGAGAGAATCCAGGAACACAATTACTTAGGGGACGCCGTAGCATGCACCTCGGCTGTTTCTGATTTTTCCGTGACAACGTTTCCACGAGACTCGTCTCGCGCTTCTTCGAAACGAGGAGCGTACACAAGCCAAACCAGTTACCAGGCCGTTTCGCGTGAAACGAGAGAACAGAGACGAAAGGAGAGAGAAAATGAGAGACTGGACACCGACGACACGAGGAAAGACCACGCTTTCTACCATGGAACTCGCCTAACCCAGACGATTGCTCGGACGGTTATTGGGTGGATTCATTAAACCCGAAGAACCCCCGTTACTCTTAATTTGACGGTCTCGAAGACATTCCCCTCTCTCTATACCCATTTTTTTCGTTTTCTTGTTTCAACCGTGCCGGTTAAGCGAACTTTTTCTGGGAAAAATTGGGAAAAACCGTGCGACGTGTTCGAATTGGTAAAGAGAACATTGGGAGCTGGTGGTAGCCTCATTTCCGGTTCTTTTGCTCCATCGGACTCGCTCGGCGAAGCTCAAAGTCCTGCTCGGTTTAATTGAACCTTAAGAAGAAGCTTGATTAAAAGCTAAATTCGCTCCCGGGGATCTAGAACTTTCATAACCGTGAGACTACGAGCCGTTATTTCTCGTTGCTATGACAAAATAATGTGTTCGTTCGGATTTCTAATTATTCGAATCTTTACAGACCAAATAATCGAAAATTAAAACGTTTTTAATCCTGATTTTGCGAACTAATTTCAATTTTTTTCAAGCTGATTTTCAATTATTAACAGAAGAACTAAATTTCTATGTAACTCCCTTGCACTTTCAACATTTCATTTTGTACAAAGGTCCACAGTCTAATAACGATATTTTAATGAAACAACCATCACTTTTCTGGCAATTTTTCGGGATGTGCTGTTCGACGCTCGAAGCGTCGATTCCACTCTTGAAAATCGACAGAAATGAAATAGTAGCAATGTTCTTTAGAGAAGGTGGTTTTCCGGAGCCGCTGTTTAACCGAGGAACGCTCGAGGGTGACATTTTTCATCGCGAGGGACTTCTCCAGTCGAAACCGCGGTTCTACCGGAGATGTTGGCACTTCGAGCACCACTTCCGGTGGCGTAATGAATTGCACGTAACTTCTCTGGAGCCATAAGCGAGAGCCTCTACTCCAGTTAGCAGCTGCGGGGGAGCTTTCGAGTGCAACAGCCTTATTTGTTCGTCCGATAGACGCTGACTGCCTAAGCGTTATAATTAGACAGCGGATCTTTACGCATTTATAGGAAAATTAAGTAAATTAAATTGAAAATTATTGGAAAATTCCAAAAGTTGAAGTTGTCAATATATGATTTCTTCTGTATTAATTAATTTGATTTCTATTTCTTGCAATTGATGCAGACAATATTTATTTTGCATAAAGCTGTCTAGTTGTAATTAACAAATTTTCACCGGAATAAAACAGAAATTTTTATGCATTTCATAGGATCGTGATCGTCACGCATGTGTGACGTCGGTAGCGTGTTAAGAAGTAATGTACATAATTTTGAAGAATTTTAAGCGGTGATTAATTAATATATGCGCAAATTCGCAAGGAAACAGTACGCGAAGACACGCGAATTAAATTAAATTTCGCAAGAAAGAGATTCGAGGAGAAACGTTTATGTTGCGGATCCCAGGGTTAATCGATTCGGGGATTCGCGCAGCCGATTTCTCGATGACCGCCGATGATCACGGCCGGCTCCCGTCCGCGCCGGTAATCGTCGGGTATTGGGTTGCGAATTTAAGTTGCAGACAGAGGGACCGGGATCCGGCGCGGCGCGACCGCGAGACGGCGGTTTTTGAGCGGAGCGACCGCAAACCCGCGCCGATCTTCTCCGCGCGAATTACTCGTGTCGGGTTACGGATATCCCGAACAGGTTTTCGATCGCGTGAGACGCGACTACTTCGCTTGATTCCCATATTCGGCGCACTCTTCCGATACCTCTACGTTCGAAATTTAAATCGAGCCATTCTCTCGTTGTCTCCTCTCCTTTCCGACCAACCAACAACGGAGGAAACATCCGATTCGTATTATTAGTTACGTGAAATATAGAACTAGACATACAACCGGTCGTGTCAAATCAGTAGGAGCGTGCGAGAATCCGAAATATCGGGTCGGATCGGGTCGGGAACACGAAATTTTTTCGAAATCGGGACAGGTACTCGAAAATTTCGAGATTCTCGAATTTATCAGGATTTCCGAAAAAGTCGGGATTCTCGAAACAATCGGGATTTCCGAAAATTCCG
Organism: Lasioglossum leucozonium; assembly: GCA_028454225.1. Classification (NCBI taxonomy): domain Eukaryota; kingdom Metazoa; phylum Arthropoda; class Insecta; order Hymenoptera; family Halictidae; genus Lasioglossum; species Lasioglossum leucozonium. Next base: position 3,187,341 of record CM052212.1, on the reverse strand, counting down.
AGGACCCACTAACCATTTATATTCGTTTTAATGGATACATTAATGATTTCGGATTTTCTATTCTGTATTTTCGGAAAATTATGTTATTTCACTTTTTATTTATTTAATTTAGAGTGGCATATGCCATATCCTCGAAATTTTCGGGAAACCCGATTTTCTTGGGAATCTCGAAATTTTCGGAAACCCGACCCTTCCTCTTCCGCACTCGTCCCGACTGTTGGGTTCTCACTTCTCTAAAAATTAGTTAACTAGTTATATTTGCATATCCCGGGTGGTCCACCTGTATGACATAACAAATGTTTTTAATAGAATATAAATGGTATCGCAAGGTGAACTCTCTGCAAATGTTACTTTTTCCGGAGTGTTCACTTTAATTTTCAAAGGTCATGCTATTATCGCTCGGCTACACGATGCCATAAAAAAAATGCAGTTACGTATAAAAAAATGGGGAAGCAATGGGAACGAAAAACGTGGAAAAAATGTTCTTGCGACCACGCGGTAGGATTTCAGAAAATCCTACGACTTTTCCTAATCTCCATACGTATTTGGTCTGGGCAGTGTCGCCAGATTAGGGGAATTTACTCGAATCGAGGAGAAAAAGTTACCCCCTCTCTGCCAGTACCGGATCAAGTCACGTGACATTGTGACGCATGCGCAACACAGACGAAACGCGTCACGCGACGGCGAACGCGAGGGAATAGCGTCGTAGAAAGGTAGGGTGGACGACAAGTCTTAATCGTCTTTCGACAAGTAATCATGATGACTCCGATTATATTGAATGTTAATTTTTTCCGAGGATCGAGAACCGACGCAACGCAACTTCCACAGAAAACGCAGTTGATTCTACAGTCACGTCGTTTCGAGAACTGCATTAACGAATCCGTCCAAGCGCTCGGTAACCGTTCCGAACCGAGCCGTGACTCTCTCCGTTTCTCTGGGAACTTTCCGGAATGAAACTTTGCACCGACTCGCCGCGACACGTTGTCCGTTGTCCGGCATGAAGAGAGAAAGAGACGCGTCTCCGTGATTTCCACGGAATTTATGCACCGCAGACTGCAACGACCGTCCAAGAGAATCGATAATTACCGGCCGGACCCGGTGATTTACGTGTAGCCGAGCTAATGAAGGATAATGTCGACGGCAAACTAAAGCGCTAAGTACCAACGAGATTTACGCGCCCTCTCCGCGCCTATGCGCTCGCCACCCTGCTTGCGGAGGACACTCGATTTTCAATTTTCAATCGGCCGGAATTCCCGAGTGTTTCGATCGAAAATTCCCCCGGTCATTCGAAAGTTTCGACGATGGGAAATTAAACGACGGGAAGTTGAAATTTTAATCATAGTTTGCTCGGAAATAGTTGCGTGGAAGTTTCCACCACCGTTGATTTTAGCTTTGTACTTGATATTTAGACATGCTTCGTTTACGTCACGGTTTTAAATATTTTTTTTAATTGTTTCCCGGTACATGGGAAAAGATAAATCTCCCCAAACCATAATAAAAATAATAAATTTCCATATGAAAAAATTGCATTAAAAATCTTAAAAAATGTATCTACAATTTTAGAGCCTTTCAGATTTTTTCAAGATTCTCCGGTCTGCAGATTGAAAAGTTACATTGAGGATTAAGCAGCTGGAATCTGAAATTTTCAAGTCGGATCCCCTTGGTCCGCCAGGATTCTTGAGATTGAATGTCGAGAAAGTTGCATTCAGAATTAAATAGCTGGAAACTGAAACGTTAAAGACCCTGAGAGATCTCGTAAGCGTTGATCAATGAACGGTTCAGAAATCAGTAGGAAATTGAGAAGGCAGTTCTATAAATATTGTCGCAAGATAACACAGAAAATATTGTCCACAGTTTTAGTACGAGTATACTGTTCGGATCAAGATTAATGGAGCCTCGAGTATTCTCGTAGAGTGACGCGTATAGACGATGATGCAAAAATCGTTTCGCAGAACCGAGCGAATCTCGTGGTTAGATCGGTCTGCCATATTTTATTCCTTCTGAACGTTTTAGATGGAAGTGATACGTTAATAGAAATGATCTGTTTTATTTTTTAAAATAAAACTAAACAAACGGTAGTTCCAGTAATTACCGAAGACTACCAGCTGATGGAAATCGAAGAAATCGCTTGTCCAGCATGATCGATCGGTTCGGAATTGCGCGCAATGGCTCGGAACTGTTCGTTTGCTTGAGAAAAAGCCGCCGAGGAGCGTTCTTGACCCGAATGCTAGCCGCAGTCGCCCACAGTTTTCGCTGGTAGGTTCGACGACCTCGAAGAATCGTCGGGAAACACCGATCGCAGAACCCCATAAGGGGATTCCCGTCTACGGCGAGTCCTGGGAACCGGGATAAACCCGTGGAATTTTCGCTTTTCTCTCGGTCCCGACGTGGTCGAACGCTCGCGACCTCGGCATTTACGGATTACCGCCTCCACGCGAGCCGAGTTCCCTTGTTTCGCTTTTCAGACACACGCAGGCGGCCGCTGCCTCGTGGCATTCGATAACCCAATGCTTTTTTCTCCCTTTAGTGAGTAGTGCTCTCTCTCTCTCTCTCTCTCTCTCTCTCTCTCTCTCTCTCTCTCTCTCTGCACAGAGCGATTTCTCCCTCGCGAAACGATTCTCACGCGCGGATTATCCTTTTCTGGCTCCTTATGACCCCGCGGGCTGAAAACCGGGCTTGGAAATCGTTGCGTAAGGGTCCGCCGCTATTACCGCGCCTCCAGAGTTTGTACTTCAATTTTCAGAACTGCGGTATCGTTGGAAATCGTTGCGCAACGATCCACCGCTACTGCTGCACCTCCGATGTTCTACGATTTTTAGTTCAGTTGGAAATTCGATATTCATCTTGGCAGGACAAGTAGAATTTTTGAGGAACGAAGAAATAAAGCGTCCTAAGGGTGAGCTTGCGTCTGGGAGGATTCCGGACGAATACGCGAATCGTTTTAGTAATTGTCCTGCGAGAGCGAAGACGAGAAAAATCGCGTGGAATCCTCCGAGGAAGTGGAAAAGCCAGCGAAATAGTTGCACGAACGAGGTTCGAAACTCGACGCGAATCGGTTTCACGGCGAGCAACGGTGTCGAGTGACCCGCGGCGAGGGTAGACGCGGGTTAAAGGCGGCGAACGTGGGCGTAATTTATGCACGTTCGAGCCACGAATCGATTCCGGCGGCGTTCGACCGCGGTGGTTCGAGGGAATACCTCGTCGAGCTATCGAATCGGTCAACAGGCCAACGAGGAATTATGAGACGGGTCCCGGAATACCAGTCGGTCGATGCACGAATGCGTTCGATCTCCGTACCTAATATTCTACAAATTTGTAGAAATTCAATTAAATTTAATTAGGTGGTTCGGAACCCACCTTAATAAAAAGTAGGTCCCGCTTGAAATTAGGCGATAGCGAAGAGTGGTAAAGAGAGAAGTTGGTAAAATGGATTTGAAACCCTGAGGGGACTAAATAACATTACATACAATTAACCCTTAGCACTCGAGTGGCGACTCAGAGTCAGCCATTATTCAAAATATTGTTACATTATTAAATAATATTGGTATCTAATCAATCACTAAACATATAAGTATTTTATGAAGTATTATATCAATTTCATATCCATAAAATGAAGAACAATAATATCGAATGGAGTTATTCTAGGTTGGAAGAAATGTTTAATTTTCAAGTTAAAAAAGCTCCGAGTGCAAAGGGTTAAATTTAATGAAATTTCTACAAATTTCATCCTTGACGACCCAATACACACAGGTTTCTTTCGATATAAGACGACGATATCATAGTATTCGCAATAAGAAAATCTCTACCCCCCTCTCCACCAGTCCACGGAACATAATTTGTATAACAAAGGCTGCTTTACGAGCTCGCGCAACAGCCCCTGAGGAAAATCCCCCACCCATAAACGAACTTCCGCCGTACCATTAAAAACCTCTATATTCTTTACGGCTCCGCATAAAAAGTCTACGTTCTTAATATCTCGCTTCGCGCGAAACCATCACCATCATCGTTTAGATATTCTTAATGATATTCCGTCGGAAACTTGTTTCCAGAGAGTACTATTGATTCGGCGAAATCTTGATGAAACGCAAGAAAATTTGATTAAACGTTGATCGATGCGCGCACGCACACACACACACACACATAGATCGGAGGGAGGACAGGTTAGAAACTGACGAGCGGCAGCACTCATGCATTTTCATGAGGCTCGAACAGGCTGCACGACCGTTGACCTTGATTAATTAGATTCCATGGGCCCCGGCTATCTCCGCAGCGAAATTAGCTGACCTTATGCCTGCCATGATACCCGACACGCGATGATAATGGATATTCTCGCCTGCTTCCTGGCGTATCCTGCCTTTCGCTTTCCTGCGTTGTACGAGCACTACGAGGGGAAAACACTTTTTGCTTCGGGGAGACGAACGGTCGGGGGGAGGGGGGGAATCAAGCTCTCATTGGCCGAGAAAATAGTCGGTCTTTCGTGGAGAAAAATAGGTGCTGTTGTGTACAGACAAATCTTCCGAGAAGTAGTGGAGAAAAATAATGCTCTTTCGTGGTGAGAAGAAGTGTCGTTCTCCCAAACGAAAAGATGGCTCGTTGAGGAAACAATGTTACGTCGCCTCTGGCAAAGAAGAAAAGTGGCCTGCCTATAGAAAATCAAAAAATCCTCCCCCTTAGAAAAGTATCCTCCAATTTCAACGGTAACTCTCATCAACCTCGCACCTCAAAAACACTACTGCACTCTGAACTTTCCAAGATCCAGGCGTCTAGCAATTAAAACATTGAAATGGAGCTCTCCGTATGATTATACCGCGGTGACTTCTCAGCTTCTTCGGCTTCCGTCGGCGTTTCCAGAGGGAATTGCCGCGTCCTCCAATTCCCTCGTCCCATTCGAGCCAGGAAATTTAAGAAGCCAGCTGAAGAGAGAGAGACGGTACACGAAAGTATCATCGGGAAAACAGGGAGCCCCGGGAAAGCAATACCTGCACCGGTATAATATATAGGGAGGAGAGAGAGAGAAGTTTGTCCTCGAGAAGACGTCGCGCGGTGTGTTTACCGAATAATTTCACGGCTGAAAGAGTTTTCCCGTGTTCCCGCGAACGTTTCCGCTCGCGCGTACCCGAAGGGTAGCAAACTAGAGGAACGTTTTGTCCCGACACCGAGAGAGTAACATCTGTCGCCCCCGGGAGAGCTGATAGTTCGATGAAACCGGGGAACTCCGATGAAAACCACCGGCCAGGGAAGCAACTCGAGTCTTCTCGGTCCTGAGGGATCGGTTGATCCGATGTGGCGGCGATGAAACGCGATCGATCCACGCCGCCTTCTTAGACTACGGCCTGTAGATCTTCCGCGAAGATCTAACACAGCCTCGGCGGCTCCGTCCACCGCAAAACTCCCTCCACGATTTACAGCACCTCTTTACCGTTATTAGACATTTTTAACCGGTTCCATTGTGATCTTTACATCTTCGTTCACTCTCTGTTATTCGTGTCTAACAAAATCTACACGTAATGTATGCTATTCGCTTCTTTTGTGCATCGGTTGCAAGGTGTAGGAGCTAAATAGAAATTTGCTTCTTTAGCCAACAGTTTCAATAGTTAATTTGCAAACTTAATAAAAATTATTAAATTTTTTTATTAATTTATTAAATTTTATAATCAATTCTATTAATATTTTACTTAAAAATTATAAATTAATTTAAAGTTTATCCCTTAAATTATTAATATTTATTTATACTTTAATTTCGGCGTGCCATCTTGCCTTAAAATTTTTCAAGCAATGTAATTTAAGGAATTAAAGGAAAAATTGGTTCTTTTGATTCATTTGTTTCCCAGCATCAGGAAATGAAATTTGTTAGACAACGCGTTACGCTGGCGGGAGGTACACTAACAAATGTGTAGCTAGCCTAACACGCGCGACACGAGCTAACTGTAAATCGCCATTCCATCAGCCTCCCGACGCATTTCGAAGAAACGTTCACGCATTGCCTGCGCGTGTATGACCACCTCCCGTGGAACACCGTTAACTCGTTCGATTATCCCTGTATATACTGCTGATAACGATTCATTTCGCCGCTGATGACCACGGGGTCAACGCACTATGATCATGTACAATATGTACGTGTACGGTAGAGAGAGCCGAACTGGATAGCACAAAGTTCACGGCACAGCGAGAACGAAAACGTGAAAATTTTCTTGGACGAGGCTACGTGTCCCGATCAAAACCGGTTTCGAAAATACGTGGGCTGAGGTCGGGCTTGCTCGCAACGAGATCCTATGGGCAGGATTGTCTCGGAGCCACGATTTTCTACCGCGATCGTCCAACAGAACTATAAAAATTAATGGTTCAAATTAAAAACGATGGAAATTCCCGAAGATTTTTATTGTTGAAATTGCTCGATCAAAGTCACTTGGAATGTTTCTAGAATTTGTCTTTTATAACTTTTGAGACGATTGAAAAATTTTACTAAAATTTGAATTTCGGACTCGGAGGTCCAGTTAAGCAACATTCAATTTGTTCAGTTTATAAATGTCGGGCGGACAATTGTAGACTACCGTATGAAAGCGACGATTTTGAGCATGATGGCGGCCGATTGGAGACCTCGGTTCCATGAATCGATGAATCGATCTCGCATAACGCGGAGGAACGATATCGTCGAGTGAAGGGCACTCGCCTCTCGTCGTCGAGTGAAAGGTGAATGCCGACGTGATTTCGTGGCGGAAAAAATCCCGTCGGGCCGGGATTTCAACGCGGAATCACAAAGACGTTTATGCGATCCACGGAATAATGCCCGTCGGCTTCCGCGAATGTCCAGTGCCGTTCTACCGTCTTGCTGCTCGATCGAACACCTCTTAGCAAGCTACACGTGTCGCTGTTAACGATACTGTACGTTTATTGCTTAGACACGTTAATCCTTGCTTGGAACGAACAAAAGTTCGATGCGACTCGTCGAGCAAACTGCGCGGAATTTTAGTAAATTGTAATATATATTTAAATAATTTTTTAATAAATGTTAAATATATATTTAAATTTCGTAAATTGTAAATATATATTTTAGTAAATATAAATTTATAACTTATATATTTTTCAAATTATGTAAAATATATAGACTGCAAATTTTATACGTTTACGACAAAAACGAGTATGAAAATCGTTTCTTACAATCACAAGCACAAAAAAGATCTGCCCGTTAAATCTTTACAAGAACGAATCCTGTAATCTAAACTAAAGAACATTGTCTCGTTGTATGCATCGATAACACCACCCTGGCAATTATTAATAGATAAATCAACCTCCTCCCACCTCCTCCGTAATTAAACCTCCTCGATAGATCCTCCATTAGCATAATCATCAGCCTCTGTCTATTCGCAGCGGCTTCGTCACCGTACCGAACATCAATGAAAAAAATCCGGACGCATCGCCATCGTTCGAGATACAAATATCCGTTTTAGTCACCGAAACGACTAGGAAAGAAGGCTTTTATTCAGAGACACAAGAGTTTCCGGAAGTAGGTGTACACGCGTTTTCTGAACGATAGTAAACGTTGCGTCGCGTCGCTCGAAACTGCACGCTTACTGCACCGAGAGATAGCGAAGAAAAAGGGACGCGTGTTGCGCGTTTCATTCGGGACGCGTGTTGCATCGTTGCAGCGATGCATCGCGCCATAAAACACTCTTTCCGCGACAAGCACGTACGCGTGAGTTGCGTTTTGTGGAAGTTCAAGCTCGCGATGGACGACTCTAAATTTAGAAAGCAGCTTCGATTCAAATTCCCCGCGCTGCAGCGCTGTCAATATTTTCCTTGCAGCTGTCTACGAATTGCGAGAGGAATCTATTAACGCTTGGTTTTAGTTTATAAAAATAACGAAAATTCAATCGTCCGCATTTTCAGCCGAATGAAATCAATCGAATAATTTCTTATGGATCTTTGCAAACTTACAGTAATTGTAAATCAAAAATATTACTCGTCATTTTGACTTTTAGTTTTATTCTGGAGACGGACTATCGCGACTGAAGGAATTTTATAATTAATCGATTCGTTCGATCGAGGAAGTTTTCAAGAGAATGGTTTGCTCTCGACTCGATCATCGTAGAACATTTCCATCAGAGTTCGTTCAGGGAGGAAGTTTGTGGGGGATCTCGATCGAACGAAAAAGCCGTGCGGTTAAATAACGCGTGGGCTGGAGGCATCTCTTCTGTGCTCTTCGCAGCAGCTCGCAGAGAAGCTGTTAACCCCGTTCGAAACGCGTCACGCTTAGAGAACGTTAAAGGCACGGCAGTACACGTTTTACGCGGCTGTCCCGTCCTGGAACTGGTTTGTCCGGAATGGAAATCTCGCTGTTCGTGGACCGTGGCCGAACCTTCGATCTACCGTGGCCGGGTGTACTCTCGTGGTTTCTACCGCCCCGAAATCACTCCGGCCCTCTTCCTTCGCGCTACTAATTAAATGGAAGCTCCGCTTAACCCGTTAACCGGCCAACACCACTTAAACCCTTCGCTCGAGTCGCGTCCCTCCATTCTCCAGAAAACATTTCGGACATTACGACACGCCCTGTAGCGACATTATTCGAGTGTCTCCACGAGACTCCTTCGCACCAACGACTTTGAAGACGCTTTTAAGCTACTCTAGGAAATCGACTTCTGCAAAGCATTTCACCGATTATGAAACACCCTGTAGCAGCTCTCTGCAAACGCCTCTTATATTCCCGTGAAAGATCGCGAAAAACTCTTCACAATCTGCTGTTTTCGGCGCTCGGGTTCGATCAATTGTTACTATTTAATAGCATGTTTGCAATATAATTACCGACGTTTCGATCTTATTTTAGACCATTTTCAAGAAAAATAATTGCGTCTATGAAGTAATATTGTTGTCAGTTGCTCTCTTGAGTTGTTGTATACACTTGTATCTGTGATTGTTTTTACATTAGATCGCTAAAAAATTTAATATTCTTCACAATCATTTAGAAAAGAAATTCTCCAAAAATGTTGCGTACATTGTGAAACGCCCTGTATCAAACTTCTTGAAATATTTCTCTGGAATATTGATGGGTTCCAAAAACCATCACTGTTCGTTTACTCCAGAAAACGGACGTAAAAATGTGCGAAACACCCTGTAGCAGCTCGCTGCAAGTTTGAAAAAATTCTTTCGGACCGGTCCTTGTCGCTGAGCCTTCGCAATCGACTTCTGCTAGAAGCGTTTCTGCGCGCATGAAACTACCTGTAGCAGCTCGGATACTTGTTGAGCAGCCGTGTCCGGACGTTTACGAAGAAATCGATGAGTAACGACAAAGCCGAATTCGGACGAGTGATTCGGGCGACTGTTCTTTAGTGGCCATTGGATGATGGACCCCGAGATTGAGGAACTTGCTCGCAACGTCTTGTCTCGTCTCTCTTTCTCTGTTAAAGATCGTCTGCGAGAAGAAGGGATCCGGGACCTCTCTCCCCGCGGGTCAATTTCATCTTAAACGCGCTTGAGGACGTCGTCGCTCGTCGACTGACGGAGTTGCAGAGGCCGCGTGCTGCTTCGTGCATCGTACGAACGCATTGTATACGCGCAGCATGAAACACGCAGCACCCTACGAGACGATTTTATGAAAACAGTACTATCTTTGACAAACTCGAATCTCCTAGGCACACAGTGGCTCGCTGGCGGTTCCTCGACCGTCCAGATAACACCCTCTGCCGTCTATCTGCACAGGGTGTCCGGAAATATCTAAACTCTCTCTAGAAAACTTGGAATATTTTACAGAATAGTGGTGAGAACTCCAACTTGCGGAGGAAGTATATAAAAATATTAACCGAACAACACAGCTGGCATATTTGTTGCACGGTATACTTGACACATTGATCAATATTTAAATAGCAATTTAACTCGCCTAGTCCTAGTCAATTGTAAACGTCGTAGTTCGAATTATAATCGCAAAATTAATGGTGAACCAACGATTTTGGGGAAAATCGATGAAACAGAGAAATTTCCCTTTGCCAGGGTCAACAGTTGGGACCTACAGGCCCCGGCCAAATTTTCTTGGGCTCCTGAATGCAATGTTCGAAGGGGAAATGTTGGAGTCCTTTCGGCGCCCTTGAGCCCTTGTCCCTATCCGTTTCTTCGGTTGCTTTACGACCGCCTCCCCTCGCTATACCTAATGATTGCGACGGGAATGTTTTTCGGGGATTGCAAACCTTCGCAGACATTGTTCGAGATGCAGCAAGTGCTGAAGTACGAAATGCAAAATAGCGAAGAGGGAACTGCAATATTGAAAGCATTTCTCCAAAATTCGGTGACACAAGTCGTTCGACGCGTCTACAACGGAAGAACAGAGATACAGAAGGCCTCTCGCAGGTCAAACTAATGAAGCGATGAAACAATTCTGCCCAATCTCCGGTAAGCCTTCAGTTTCCTACCAAGTAACCAGCAAACCCGGACGAGCGACTTAAACCTGAACCGTCGAATAAGAATCGTTTCTTTTCCTCTATTTAATCGACTATGTCCTGTTTTCTGGAGAAAGGAACCGAAATTTATATCGATACACCATTCACAATGTGTACCATAATATTTACCGAAATTGTTTAATTTCAGGGTTCCCACTTTTTCGTAGTTCTACTAAGCTGCGAAGAATATGTTAGCACTATCAAATCCTTTTAATCATCAAATCCAACAGTAATAATTGATATTCTTATGCTCCCCAAATGTTTTCTCTGATTCGATCCACTGATTTTTCTGGTGAATGCATAAATCCGCTGCTTGTCGCAATCCAAAATGGCCACTGTCAGTGTTACATAAGCGAATTAAAAGAAAGCTGCTCCCAATGGAAAATATTTACCACCATTTGCAGCGCTGGAAGGTATTCGATGCCAACATTCGCAAAAACAACGCTGCGAAACATAAAAAAATGTGTACCGGGCTGGCAAATTGCTTGGCGCTTTTTTAGCTGGGAAAATGTTTTTCTGGCTGCACGCCGAACCGTTTCGGGACACCCGTTAAATACGGAGCTGCTCGGAAGGGAAGCGAGGCGTTCGTTCTTATCAAAGCGTTATCTCGCAAACGAAACCTGGCTGCGAAGGACCGTCGGTTGTCGATCCTGCGGGCCGAGCAGCAGCTTTTCGGGGCCATCGATAACATTCGTCGTTCGAACGAGGCCCGATTTTACTTTCGAGATTATCCAGCGGCCGGGCCAGGCTCGAAACAATCGCCGGCTTTCGCGAACAATGGAAACTTTCCGGCCAGAGGCTAACCTCCGAGTCACCCGGTGTTTATGCTTTTCATTCGCGACAGATTTCGCTAAGCCCTGCAACCGACGATTTACGACGCCGGAGTTCCGCGATCACGGTCTCAACAGCCTCTCGCGCGAAGACGCGTTCACCGTTTCTCGCTAATCCGGGGCGCTGCGCAGAACTTTCGCGTTTGCGGTCGGATTTCGGCAGTGTTTCGACTCGTTTTGGTCGGCGAATCGTTTCCGGTTAGGCCGACAGTGTTTTCGTAGACGTTTGTGGTTGGGAAGTTGGAATCATTTTTTAACAAGTTCGACTATTAATGTACTATTTAATCAACCGAAACTTCTTGTCTTTGCGGAAACCGTATCTACCAGTAGCCTGAATACCGCGTTTCGCTCCACGATAGTTTCACTTTTATCATTTTCATGGTACGTACTCCGTTGCATAGTCACGCTTTTTGCTTTCAGTGTTCTTGCTCTTCCAAGTTTCTATCTTATTTACAATTCTGACTCACTGTTTCCTCTCGTTTCGTGCGTATCTCGCACGGAAATATTTAAGAACATTTATTTTCATGTTCTGGTTACCGTGAAGAATGTTTTTAAATGCGGACAGAGACGATGTTTCAGTCTGCGTCGAGCTTTTAGGACGCAGAAAATAACGACTTATCGGTACAATGTAACCAAAATCAGTTGAACGTCTCACGTGCCGTCCAGGGATGACAATGATAATATAAATATCAATAAACATCGCGGTCGCTATCATTACCGGCGATCAACTAGAGTAACGGCTGCTAATTAAAACAGACATCGACATATAAATAATTGGTCGCGCCAAAGGCTAGCACGAACGTCCCTTTTATTAGCATTTCAGTCCGAGGATCGGCCGTGTCTTGAGAACTCGATCTCAACGAATATGCAATTAATCGAACCGAAAGGGCAGTCGAGCAATTGGGGTCGATTGAACACGGCCTTAATAAGACGCGCACACTCGTGGACCGTGACGGTTAATGATTCGTTAACGCGGCACGTGTTTCGCACGGAATCATCGAAATCACTGTTACCTCCTCCCTCTCTACTTTGCAACACCGGCCAACGCGTCGTTGTTCACATTCGAGCCTTTCGTTTCTCAAATTGATTAATTGTACGTTCGACAAATAAAAATTCGTATCGCGAGCAAAAATCCAGTGAAGAAATTCAAGATAAGGACAATTATATCAATTGTACAGTGTACAATGGAATTAATTAATTATTAAGAGGATGATAGGTTTGAAAACGAAAATTTTTAGCACCGATGTTTTAACGGTAGAACACAGCTCGCATTCAGGTCAAATTGTCGTGTACTATACACAGGTAGAAACGTAAACACAATTTTCGACATAAACACGGGACAGTACCGCAGGATATCGCGTGCCAGACAGTTTCGCGGGTCGGTGTTGCGATTACATTCTAAACGATCGACTTCCGAGCTGCGTTACGACTCAGCTGGGAGATAAATCGATCGTAGAGACGGCCGTTCGCCGTACGAACCGCCGAGCAAAATCGGTCAACAATGTTCCTTTTTATCTCGACAACATTTCTTGTCTCTCCGAAAAATGTAGCGAGAACAATAAAACGTTTATCTAATGCTTAAACTACGGATCTTTATGCGAATTTGAAAATCAAATTAGAGGAAAAATTTCTTTCTGAATTTTTATTCCTATGCGCGCGTGTTCTCGGTATTGCTGCTAATTAGACAGCAGATTCGCGAAAGAAAAGGACTAAAGAAAAATGTCTCTGGCAAGAATTTTGACAATTTTCGAATGGGCTGGGAAATTTTTGAACATTGTCCGCCAATCTCTACGCGAAACGCACAAAATCCGCAGTCGATGGAAGCCGCGACCGGAAAAACCAGTGGCGCTCGAATGTTTCCGGGCCCTTGTGCTCAAAGTTTCGGGGATCAAGGTCCGTTTCCACACCAAACAAACAACCTCGCCTGCACACACTGTAGAGATCGTAGTAGTAGATCCAGCACCGATCGCGTTCACGAAGAGTAAGAAAACGGTACGCGTTCGACGAAACGAGAAACCGCGGCCGATTACAGAACAATACCTTTCTCGAGAGATCAGCGGTGGCCGGCTAAAACCCGGAAATCCACGGACGATCCGACGATGATCCGACGATCTAGGCTAGGATCGTTGCCGATTGGTTTTCCCAGTGGCGATTCGCGCGGGAACCACGCGCCTTATCGACTCGGATCAGCTTTCTCTTCCAAGTCGCGTCCTGTTCCTCCTCGAAAAATCTCTTCCTCGTCCCTCCTCTCTTGGCACCGAAATTTCCAAAGAAATTTTGCTCCTGGCCTTTTGCGAACTCTCTCTCGCACGGCTCACCTTTTTCTTCTTTTGTTTGTTTCGCCGACTATCGACCTCGCGATCCCGGAATCGATTCGGGTCCTGGCCGCAACGCGAACACCGAGAGGAAATCGACAGAACGATCGACGCGTTCGCGCGAGTCTGTTTTTCTTTTCGTTGTGTATTGCTCTCTCGAGGCGTGAGAGCGCGCGCGGAAACGAACGGTTTTTGGTTTTCGAGGATGTCCGGGGGAGGGGGGACGTATGTATAGGGGTTTTGGAGGCCGAGCAACGTCGGGGCCCGGCGTTCGAACAGCGACTGAACCGAGAGAGTCAGGGACTCGTTCTGGGCCCCACCACTCCCTGCCATCTTGTGTTCCTCAGTTACACGCTGGGGAACCAGCGTGGGGGCGACTCTATCAGGTGCGTACGTCGCGCGTCGAGGGAAATCTCCGGACGCAGAATTCTTTATGCACCGGTGCGTGCACTCGTGCAGCCACCGAAATTATTCAGAAATTAAAACCTTGCCTTACGATATCGTGCGAGAGACCAGATTCTGAACAGAGTCTAATAAATATGTATCTTATTAATTTCATATAGGCATAGAACAGATATAAATTTTACTACAAAAAAATTTCTAATCACTAGACAGCGGATCTTTATGCAAAATGAAATTTTTTATGTCAATTACAACAAATTGGGGCGACATAGAAAATTTCCTTTCTTAATATATTTGATAGGTCAAAAATAATATAACAGTATCTTTAAGTTTTTCCAATATTTTTACTGTTTTAAATTATACCTACTAATTTTTACCACAAATGTATAAACATCCGCTGTCTACTAATCACCGAAACTGTAAAATAAATCGTAAGACAAGGGGTTAAGGGCTTTGCATGGAAAGTGGACTGCATTCGAACAAGACGCAATTCCAACGAATGATAGCAAATATAAACATATTTACAATAAAATATGTATAACCTCCATAATAAAAATGATCCAAAATTAAGCAGAAATTTTGCTGGAGGGAGTGTAATGATGTGAGCTTTTTCCTTTCATGGGAAAGTAAAACTTTGCTTTGTTCTCACTAAAATGAACTCCGAAAAGTATACATTTTTAAAATATGAAATTGGTGAAAGGGATTTTTCATTCCAGCGAGTAGTGCAGCGGTAAGTACATGTTTCTCGATGTTCCCATGATTTATTCAGGGCACGAGACATCCCTGTAATGGAATGGCCTGCGCACAGGCCTGATGTGAACCACATAGAAAACCTATGGGGTATAATGGCCAAAAATATATGCCACTGGCCGCCAATATTCAAATGTTAATAGTCTTAAAGATGAAATTAAAAGATATTGTGAGGATTTGATACGAAAATATGGTACAAGGTGGATTATACGAATAGATTGAAATTGACGGGTCGATTCATTCGAGCGTAGTATGGTTGAGAATTAGGCTACGGATGCAATATTAGGTAATTTTGAAGAGTACGCGTTAATCGTATTGTCCGCAAACGTGCAGATAATGCGGGAATTTAGTGGAATACAATGGGGACTAAGTCAATAAACGCAATAATTCACTCGGTTCAATAGATCATTCAATTCAATGGTTCACTAGATGCGATACGCCCGAGAACTATTTTTAGATGCAAAACTAGGCAATTTTCTATACGAGTTCGTTTCGTCTGCGAAATGGCAGATATTGCGAGAATTCACTAGTAAAAAATGCGAATTTTTCAGAAATCTATCAACGCTATTAGCCCTTTGCACTCGGAGCTATTTTAACTTGAAAATTAAACATTTCTTCAAACCTAAAATAATTCCGTTCTATATTATTTTTCTTCATTTTATAGATACGAAATTGATATAATATCTCATACACTACTTAAATGTTTAGTAATTGATTAGATACCAACATACTTAATAATATAAACAATATTTTAAGTAATGGTACAGTCATTTTTAGTGGCGACTCTGAGTTTAAGGGTTACAACGTTTTGTGAGAATGCTCTTTCATTTTTTGCTTACCCGGTTATTCATTCCGATAGCGAATTGTTGGAATTTTTGCCCATTCTTCCATAATATATCTCGTGGAGCGATTAATGGCTCGAAATTGTTAGCACAAAAAATACCGCGAGCTTTTTAAAAAGAAAGCTTACTGTTTTAATGACGATTTACCGCTCGTGCGGCACGAACTGCAGCATCCCGTTAAACGAGAGCATTTGGTATAATTTAACAGTTCCCGATGTGAAAAGGAAAAAATGAGAAGGACAATTAACAGCGAGCATGCTTCACCTCGCGTTGCACAGTGGAATGTAAGCTATCCAGTGATACTGGGTTGAGGCAATGAGGTTAATCACGGCTACTCGCACCCAGAACCGTTCCTTAGCAAAAAAAACGAATGAATTTTTTGTTCTACTCAACACGTTGCTCGGTTGCAATCCGTTGCACAATATCTGCAATCATTTCTGGAAATTAATCGTAAGAAACTGGGACAGATTTTACTAAAAACCACTCATTGAGTATTAATGAATCTTCTTCGTACATATTTGACTTAAGACCGAGCCCCAACGAATTCCCCAAAGTTAAGTGGAGAATTAGCAAAGCGATTAAAATGCAGTTAGCTCAGTTGCGTTTAATGAGTAAATTTCCACTGTGCTGGAAATTACGACGATACAAATGAGAGTGCATTAAAAAGTAATGAATTTTCTTAAACCTTCAAATTATTATATTTCATACCAATTGAAGAGAGAATTAACAAAGCGGTTAAAACACAGTCGTGCCATTTCCCAAAAAATGCCAAATATTCTCAGACTGTTGTCCCCGACCGCAAACTGTAAAAATCGTGTCGAAGCCAAATTAAAAAAAGGAAAACAAAGACTCGGCACGGTTCCAGTTGCGTTTACGCGGCCCGATCGCACGAGTCAAGGCGCCATTATTCAGCCTGTTCATTCGAGTTCGAATTTTTCAATCGTATCGTGTGTCTGCGGAGAGAAACCGCTGGTCGAGACACAGCAGCCGGCGCGGCGTGGCATGGCAAGGCGAGGCATATAGGAAGGGGTATACAGGGTGTTCGAAAAATGATGCGCTTCCTCGGAAAAGGGGTGATTCCCGACGCGAAGTAACATTTTCCTTGGCGAAAACCTTCTGCGCGGCTTCGTTGAGGAGTTATTAACGGTAAAGACGGACCAATCGGAGCACGACTACAGCGGACAGATTCCGGGTCAGCCAATGCGATCGCCGCGCTCGGTGGAGCCGGTAGCCGCGCTCCGATTGGCCAGTTGTTTTCGTTCGTAGCTGCCGAACAAAGGAAAAAGTGGAGGAACGATCCCTTCGAAGGAGGTGCGACGATTTCGGGACACCCTGTATAGCAAGGCATGGCGAAGCATGGCAAGGCAGGACCGGCAGCATCATGGAACAGAGAGGATCGGATTCTTTCTCTCCGTTCGTATAGCTCAAGGTTTTCAGCTCGGTGAATACGCGGTAACCATGCCGGGAACCTGTTCCCCCCTGCGAGAGAGGAGGGCTCGCTTCGGCTCTTTAAAGCCTCTCCTCGTCTCTTTCCCCCTCTACGGTCGCCCAACGTTCTCCCAACCCCTCTCTTTCACCAATCCTCCGTACCGTCTTCGATTTTTGACTCCCGGAGTGCCGAGAGGAGGACTCGGCCCAGGAAATTCGAACGTATCCCGAGTCCTGGCTAATGGCCTCTCCAGCAGGAGCTTCTTCCTGTCTTTTCAGTGAAAAATCACGTTCGCGTTACCGCTCCTCGTTGCCATAACACGCTGCCTAGACAATAACCAGTCCAGACAGCGACATGTTACCGCATACCGTTACTGCGTTTTCACGTTGTCCTTTTGCTCGCTGCACAACAAACGCAGCTGCTTTCATTGCTCGCCGATCGCTGTCCAATACAATGCCGGCTTGCTACCGCGTCGATGCCTCGTAGAATCGAGCTGCGTCGAAGATGCACAGTGAAGAAAATCTTCAATAGTGAAGAAAAAATTATACAATCATCAGCGAATTAGCGATTTAATTAATACACGCTTAAATTTTATAAGCTAGTTGTTATCACCCACGGTTACAGGTTCACGACCGAACCCGGTCTTCGTCGAATTCCTGAAATAACATTGACGATGCATCGGCGGCTGCACCGGGCCCCGGGTGCATCGTGCTCTCTCTCCCTCTCTCTCTCTCTCTCTCTCTCTCTCTCTCTCTCTCTCTCTCTCTCTCTCTCTCTCTCTCTCTCTCTCTCTCTTTCTCTCTCGGTAACGGTTCTACGGTAATGACCCTGCCGCATTTGTTTCTCTATTTCACCCGAAAAGTTTTCTGTGCTAGTAGCCGGGACTCTCTCTCTCTCCCGGAGGCTTTG
Organism: Lasioglossum leucozonium; assembly: GCA_028454225.1. Taxonomy (NCBI): domain Eukaryota; kingdom Metazoa; phylum Arthropoda; class Insecta; order Hymenoptera; family Halictidae; genus Lasioglossum; species Lasioglossum leucozonium. The sequence continues at coordinate 3,169,440 of CM052212.1, read as the reverse complement.
TTGTTGCACAGCAACGCGAAAAGTCTGCGAAAGTACCCGGCCAACTTTCGAGGAGGAAAGTTCTAATGCACCAGCAGTTCTACCAAACTTTTTCGTCATCTCGAGGAACGAGACTCGCCCTTTTTGTAATACTTTGTCGCGGAGATGCATTCCCAGTTCTGCAGGACTCGTGCGCTACATCGTTCCGAAACCTCCCGAAAGTACGAGCACGTGTTAGTCGATTAAACTCGTTGACGAACGTGCACAGTGTTCGAACTCATATTGCACGTAGTATTTGTTGTTTTTATTACAGAACGTACAGAGTGTCGAGGGTTTTGTAATATTATGATAAGAATCACGAGAAACACACTGTTTCGTCATGGCGTCGATGGGTCCTCGAGCTACGTGAACGATAAATATAATTATTAATCTATTACATTCTATTCAATTACAGTGATTTGACAAGTAATTATAATTGAAATTACTTTTTGCCCAACTCTGACATGGTGTTTCTAAGCAGAGTAAATAACAAGTGAAATTATAAAACATTACAGCCATACGATTGGCAATTTTTCAGCAACTTATAGGTCCGTAAAATAGATAAAAATCTGTAAAAATAAAATTCATTTGAACAGAGCTAGAGGGGTAATTGGAAGAGCGCGATGGCGGGTGCTCGATCACCGACTAAATCGCGGCCGATTGATTTAATTAGCAGATGGCAGGGGATGGTTGAGTTAGTTCCACGGTTAGCCGCGTATCGAGCAAACGGGCAAACATTTATTATCCGCGTCGCCGTAATTATTATTATTTCTAATGAGCGTGCCTCGCGGCTCCACCTCGCGTGCACCTCTGCGCCCGTCTTCCTTTCTCTCCCTCCTTCATTTCTCCTTTCTCTTCAGGGTTTCGCTTCCTTGTTGGGGTAACGCGCCGCGCCGATGGTAGATGAAACTCCCGGGCTGCATAACCAACTACACGGCCGCCTTCTCTCTCTCTCTCTCTTTCTCTTCAGGGTTTCCCAATCCTTCCACGATCCACGAGAGAACCCCGCCGACTTTTGCGCGGTTGCGTGACGTTCCGCAAGTTACCCTACCGCGAAACACGCGTTACTATAAATACACCGGTCAACAATTAACTAGTTCGCTACCATCGTTTGATTCGGTAACGGTCTTCCCCCCCTGGCGGCTTTTATGGTCTGTTAATTAGTTAGGGAAATTCGCAGCGGCGAGGAATTCGAAATGTTTGCCCAGCCATTCCCAAAATGTAACAAAAATTCTTTTTCACAAAAACATAATTACTTATCAGCAGCCGTCTCATTTTATCTATGTTAGATTTTTATTAAAAATTGCCGAATGATAAACTTTTGGCTGACAGCGTTTCGTGAAAAATGTAAAACAGTCCGTTAGGACGAAATTAGTGTCACGAGACTCCGCGTTAACGGGGTGAACCACCCCCGGGATAATACCAGAGAAAAAAAACGAATTAAAGGGGAGAAATTGCTACCCGGGGAATGGTATAAAAAGCAATCTACTTCATAAAAAGGGAGAAAGTAAAAGTAATCCTTGTATCTTGTTAGACCAAATCCGACTCAAAGGGGATGCTCGACTTTTTAGCGTTTAATCTCGTTGCGCCAGCTTTCTGCTCGTGAATTTAAAAACTCGTTCGTATAAACAGTAATGCTTGCAGTATACTAACCATCTTTATACCGTATACGATCTTTTGCACAGTGCAAATCCTGTTATAAATCGGTACAATGACAAAAATTAAATATAAAATCTATCATAAAGGGTGTTCCAAAATTAACGCAAGGTTTGAATTAAATAGAAAACACAGTTTTTAGTCTAGATTGTTATTTTCAGGGTTGCCAACAATTTACTGCAAAAATGGCGGCAAATTCAAGTCTTGCGTTAATTTTGGGACACCCTTTATAAAAAATAATGCCAAAGTTCAGAATCGCAGAAAACATTATTTGATTTCAACAATTTACGATCGATAAAAATAAATTGAATATTTTCTTAGTGTAACCTTTCGAAAATTGAATTGTTCAAAAATCAAATCCTTGTGGATGATTTCTCCGAGTTACGTTTCAAAAGGGGTTGAACGATCAAGGTTTTGGAAGACCTGCAGGACAAGGTAAAGGTCCCCGAAGGTTGGGAAACGCTGTTCTCCAGTGAGGTAGTCCCTTTCTTTTTGCCTTAGCGTAGCACGGTGCTGGCGTTGTTCTACTCGAAGCCAGGGTTGTACGATCTCTCGAGGTAGCCGGGTTCGCGAGGGGAGAAAACGAGCCTAGCTCAAGGTAGTAGAGAGGGGAGCGTTTTACAGTATCCGCGGCTACCGATACGCTGCCGTTGCTGCTGGCTCGCTCGAAGAAATTTAATGAATGGCGGCGATCGTGGAACTTAATGAGCCTAGACCTGGTAGCGAGGAGTTATTGTCGATAACGCTTCTTTCTCAGAAGACTGTCCGCTGCCATTCGATCCTTCAGCCGTTGCTCTCCTTCATCCCCTAATCCCCCGAAGCTAACACATCGGTGTTTTCCCTTAATCTGCTCGCGACTTTGAATTTCACTTACTCATTATTAGACCGCGGTTCTTTATGTATTTATGGCTTCCGAAAATTTTCAAAAAAATGCTACAGTATAAAATTACACGGAGAGGCTACCACCACTGAAAATCAAATTTTTATTTCTTAAAATTTGCCATGAACGCAGAAAATAACATAAAAACAGCCAAATGAAAAAGATATTTATTATAATTGATGTTACTTCTACGATAGGCCTCAGAAATATGGTCAGAAAGCAGGTAAACGAGGAACGTAACTAGCAAAAACAAACTCTGTAAAACTCGGGAGAGTTACAATAAAAAAAATGGAGGATTAAAATGAAAGATCCACGGGCCCCGTAAACGCAACAATAGCGGCCGGTGGCCCCGCAACCTTGTTCCACGCCGCTGAATCCGACTCCGTGCGATGACTATAGCCGACTATAATACTGCGTCAGTGGCGGCGCATTTATCCGCAGCCGACGAAACACCAGCGTCGCAGTCCGTCAACGGGGGAAAACTGAAAGGTTCGCGGCTAATCGCACTTAATCGCTCGTCATTTGATCTAATTGAGATCGCGGGGGCTCGGCGATTTGGCCCTGACATCTATTACTAGCACTGGCGACGCGACGGTGTGCGTCCTCTGGACTAATCGGCGATGGCTTTGAAATCTGCTGTTACAATCGATTTCTCTGCTCGAACCATTCTCTGCTCCGTCTTGCTCCAAAATCAATTAACTTCCATTCGTTTCTTAACTCGCATCCACTTTCTCTGGAACGAATTCCCGAATGCGTTTCTATAAAATCGTTATGGTAGAACCAGAGACAGGTGTAAAAAGAAATAAAAATATCGTACATAATATTTATTTTATTAAATTTCACAAATCAAAATTCGTAAAGCTTCTATCAAAAGAATGAAGCAGATAAAACAGCCCGATTATTGGAAATTACGACTGAAATAAAAATAGAAAATAAAATAAAATAAAAGATAAATAAATGGGAATAAAAATATCGTACATATTAATATTTATTTTATTAAATTTCACAATTCAAAATTCGTAAAGCTTCTGTCGAAAGAATGAAGCAGATAAAACAGCCCGATTATTGGAAATTTCGACTGTTCATAGCAATTATCAAGTGCAGAAGATCTCGATAAATTGGTTAGATTAGAGTGCCTCTATAACAGTTTTCGATCAGCTATTTTCGGAACGGTTTGAAGCCCGGTTGATGGCCGATGTCTGATGGCGAAGCCGAGTCGAGCGCAGTGGCTCGACTGCAACTGCATCGGCCCGGGAGTGCAGCGACGGGTCGAGACACGAGACCTCTCTCTCGATCGGTGTCGGTGCATATACATGCACGACGCAGTTGCACGTGCCGGTGCATACCCTCCGGCGAACCAGACCTCGACGTTCGTCTTCCCACGAACCCTTCGCCGTACGTACGAGTCTCGTTACTCGTTCCGGGATCAGGAAACACTCCTATTAAGGCCGTTTTACACGATCCCGCGAATCCACGGTGCGCTTCTCCGTGAGCCTTTCCACACTGTCACGGGGCGATGCACCGACGAATTTTCTACCGGGCTTTCTTATTTTTTTTTTTTTTAAGAGAAGACAGAGACAGAGACGGCTTTTCCGTCGAGTACTTTCGTTGCAGAGGTTGCTGAACGCGGACGCCATTTTCACGGAAGTGTCCACCTGCCGACTTCGCGTAAACGTTATTCGTCGTGTTGAAAATATTATCGATTTTTTAATACCGCATCCTGCGCTACGATCGTGAACGAACGTCCACGTCACATTTTATTTTTCTAATTAATTTTTCTCTCTTCTTGTGTCGTGCAAGCAACTTCGAGGAATTTAACCAGCAGGCGCCATTTTGGGGAAAGCATGCGTATAAATAATGCAGTTAATCCAATCGGAAATGTTATTAACCCTTTAAAAATTAAACATTTTAAACATGAAATTGTTATAATACCTCGTACGATACTTAAATGTTTAGTAATTGATTAGATACCAACATATTTAATAATGTAAACAATATTTTGAATAACGGTATGAAAATATTTAGAGTGCTATGGGTTAATGTGTACTGCTGTTAATCCGAGCTTGCTTCATTGACTGTCACGTACTGATTGCAACGAAGGCTGAACTCTAATGTACACTTACCGGCGCGACAGGTCCAGACCCTATGAATTCTAATTCGAGTGATCGGCGATACTCCTGCTGACCTTTGCGCGCTTATGCCAATCCCGCATGCTGCGATGCTGTCCGTCGATCCACGGAATTCTCATCGAAAACTACAAATTAATCGACAAGCAACACTTTGCCCATGCTTTGTTAATTCAAAGAGACTATCTCGAATCAAATCGGAAATCACAGAGACAAACACGAGGAAAAACGTTTTGCAAAACGAATTGCGATAATTGCGGGATGTAAGTTGATGCAAGTTGATGCGGGTTACTGCAAGCTGATCCAAGCTAATCCGAGCTGATTAAAAGGGGAATCGACTTGTTCCAGTTCTGCTTAATCCAGAGGGACGATTATTTTCGAATAGAACAAGAAAGGACGAGGTCACTTGGAAGAGTGAACGAAGAAATAGAGAAAATAGACCCGCGACTCTATGTGACGTAATGGCTAGCAGCGGATCTTTATGCATTTGTAGGAAAATTAAGTAAATGAAATTTAAAATAATTGGAAAATACCAAAAATTGAAGTTGTCAATATATCTTCTGTATTAAAACCGTTAAGGGAAGAAATAACATTCAATTTGGTTTCTATTTCTTGCAATCGAAGCAGACAATTTTTATTTTGCATAAAGATCCGCTGTCTAGTAATGTCACTTCCTCTTAGTAGCTCTTCCGTAACTGACGCGAGCAATTATTTCCAGACGAAAGATGAAACGCGATGGCGAGCAATGTCAGATATAATCAAAGATGAAGAAGGAGATCAGAGATGAAGAAAGTTGCCGGGTGGGTGGAAGGTAATCAGGGGCCGCGAACTTTCCCGATGAATTCGAAGAGGCGAACTTTCAGCTGCTTTCGAACGCACCCGGAAATCGTCGAAGACAGCGTCGGAACAAAGTGCGGAACGAGGTCTGATAGAATCGATAGCGGGGTTCGAGAGCAGAAACAGGAGTCCAGAACTCGCAGACAGCCAGTGCTGCCGAGACGTAATTACACAGCGTTCAAAGCTACCGAATGGTTAGGCGAAGAGAACTCCGCGCCGTTCGCTCGCTCGCTCGCGCGGAGCTGAAAACCCGCTGGCCACAAAAACCATGAGATCCCACCGCGGCGTTAGCATGAGCCCCGGGGATGATTTTTCTTTCTACGCTCGTAAATTTCCCGAATTGCTCGAGGGTGCCACTACGGGGAGAGATTAGCTCGGCCCTGGGCGGGCGGGCCCCGAACCGCGTTTAATCATTTCACGCGTCTCATTAGGACTCTGATTCCGATCTGAATGATTCACGCTCTCGGAAGTTCGCGTCGCGGAAACTTTAGCTTCCGCCGGTTTGCTCGAGCGAGCTCGCCTCGGCGAGACGCTTCGTAATGGGTCTCGCAAGACCCCGATTATTCGACGGATTCTCCGCGTTTATGACAAAAAAGAAAAATAGAAAAACGTGCAATTTAAAACAATACGGGGATTTCAAAAATTCATTTTTACCACGATATATCAAATTAATTTAGTTTTACTAGGCTCCACGAGGTGCGAGAACGTTGCAACAATCGCTTTAATGATAAATCTGAATTTTTATAAGCGGCACGAACTTATGAGACGACCTAACATTATTAAATTCCTCTGACTTTTATCGAGATTTGCGCGGTTCCTGTTTTTTCGCTAGAAAGGCAGACATTTTTTATTGTGTTAAACTTCGATGTTTCGAAGAAAATGGAGGAAAATGCTTCCACATTATTCCCATCGAATCTGAAGCCCGGGGGAAGTTCTGTCGACCAGCAAGCCAGTGTCAGGTTCGATGGACGGAGTAATCGGCTTATTAAAGAAATCCCGGGCCTAGCAGAGTCTCATTGTTAGTCGACTAACTTTCGGATCGACTAAATTGCTCGTCGATATCCTCCCCATTGAAAATCCGGCGAACTCCGTGCAACAGTCGCGAAGAAAAACTTCTCTCGGGGGAGGGGCGACGGCGAGGGGGGTTGAACGTGGAAAGGGGGCTTGTCGGGTAATTCCGAGCAAATTGAAAGTTCCGTCTGGCGTCGGTCTCGGTGCTCGAAAGTGTTCGATATCTCGTGAGCGCTCGGTAAATGGCGGCGAATTCGTCATCGAGGGTAGACGACGATGCTCCGCCGAAGAAAGCGGCGGAACAGACACGCGCGCACACGAGAGAGGAAGAAGAGAAGCGTTGCCCCTCGACGGAGTTTACTTCTCTCCTCCCCACTCCGTGGTAGCCCGTTTTACCGGGGCCCCTGTGAAACGGGCCCGGACCCGGTCCCAGGCCATAGGGAATTCATCCGATATCTTTGGAATGGGACATAGGTCCCAACCGAGAGCGAGGGCGCACGCGCGCGGACATTGCCTGTACCTGTCTCCACGCATCGAACTCTGCCTGCTCACCTGCATTCCATCAACCGGGGCCCGAGGGGGGACCTACTCGGGGCCTCCCAGGACCGTACCCTGTCGCCCCGGGTGCCTCTCGTCCTCTTAGCCCCTTGCGATCTCGTTCGAACCCGCAGCGATCGGGAATACAGAACCTTCTGCAATTCGTGCAGTTTCCGTTCTTTTTACTTGGGAAAAAATCACGCGTGTACCTCGAACACCGGCAAAAATATCTACGCAAAATCCTAATAAGTTCAATGGTTCTCCTGAAAAACTTCTTAAAGATCCGTCGAGAATTCGTTTCGCGAGCGGAGAATACCCAGTGTTCGGAACGAAATCGCGTTTATGTACGCGAGGGCGTAGACGCACCGAATCACCGCGATCGGTGCACACCGGAGAGGACGAAGAAGAAACAGAGGAGAGCGGTCGTTCGTAGTACCACTTAATTCTGCCGATCCAGCCGAAATTCACGATTCTCGACGCGGGGGCGGCCACTTCACTCGAGAAACGTTAATTACCGCTCGACAGCCATCGATTCCCACGCGAGACTGCAACTTGCATGCTACGAGAGCGGTGTGCAGCTCCGTGTGCAGTTCTTCTGGTCCTCGACTCGCCGAACCAAAACGTAATCCCGTCGGGCACCGTTGTCCGTCGAAATTACTTTTACGATTAGCCCGGGGTCCTGATCGAATGCCGAGGATAATCACGTCGAACATTTCATTACCACTTGGACAATCGATCTTGAACGCAATGTAAAATCCAACTCGGGTTCGATCAATTGTTACTATTTAATAGCATTTAATTCCTCCATTCAATCGGTTTAACAATATCACGGCGCAGTTGTTACCGCTAATGCTACACGTATGTACAGGGTGTCCCGAAATTCCTTCGACTCCCGGAAGTGGGAGGTTTCCGAGGTGATTCGAAGTAACATTTCCGTTTACAAAAGTGGCCGTCGCGGTTTCGTTTGCGAGTTATTAACAAAAAAAAAACACGGACCAATCAGAGCGCGGCTACAGCGGACAGACTGTGGCTCGTCCAATGGCAACGCGACGCTCAGCGAGACCTGTCGCGGACCCGGAATCCGTTCGCTATAGCTGCGCAGTGATTGGTCCGTGTTTTTCGTTAATAACTCCTAAAAAAAACCGTGGCGGCCATTTTTGCAAAGGAAAATGTTGCTTCGAATCAGCTCGGGAACCTCCCATTTCCGGGAGTCGAAGGAATTTTGGGACATCCTGTATATACAATCTTTTAAGCAATTTTTTCATCATACGAGAACCTCCACAGCGTTCGACGCAGATGGAAACGAGCTCGTTTTTCCACGAATTTCCCGTCCGCGTTAATTTCGCCGGTTTTTACGCGGTCCGATAATTCACGAAGAAAATAATCTCGCGTGTCCCGGCGCGGCGTCGTGGCAGATTTGCATAAACGATGCACGCGCGAATGTGCACGGCCGAAAGAAACCCGCGACAGAGAAAAAGAAGGAGTAACTGGATTACCGTAATCGGTTAAACGCAGAGAAACTCCGATAAGTGTGTTACTTATCCGGCTGGAGCCGCGACATTGTCGGGGGCTGATGGGAGTTCGATTTTCTGCAGACGCCACTTGCGTAGCCGTCCAAGAGCCGTAGTCCCCAAGTTCTCGGAGGTTCTTGAACTTCGCGCGTACGACGTACGAATACTGTACAAGCACCGTAGTGTGCGCGCCGAGGAGGACTCGTATCTTCTTCGGTTATTAATGCGATTGTCCATCAAGATCTTCGGCGCCATTTTTTGTTCTGCCTCCCGCGACGGGAAACGCGAGCCGATACTCTTCGAAGACAATATGCTGACGTTCGCAAACCCTTTTTCACTGTGCTTGCGCCAGAATTTTTGTCACAAAGTCCGCAGTATAGCTGTTACATCGAAGATGGTCGCGGAAGGGTCGCAACGAAAATAACGCAGGTAAAACGCGAGGAACCGTGGCTGCATTCCTGCCGAGCGAAGGGGCCACGAGGGGACCCAGGTGAGCACACGGCCCTGTAGGGCCCCAATGCGTTCGAGAACACGTCGGCCCTATGGCATGCGGTCGACCGGGGTCATGGGAAGTTAACTTCACTCTTAAGTATACAGAGGTCCGGCCACTTCGGAAGCGAATTTCGAAAATTGACGCGGCATGCCTCCTCGATTACGTCGCGGCGCTATTCTCTTCGGAAGAAACGGCGATCCTGAGTCCTGCTTGGCTCGGCGAATTACTTATTGTCTCCTCTCGCTGAATAATTTTCATCGAGCCGCGGATCCTTCGAGTCTGCCGATCGGCTACGGCATTCGCCATTTTTTTTAACCCGTTTGCGCATATATACGCTCAATTTTCCTGGTCGCTATCACCGGAGCGTATATATACGCTCAACTTTGTTGGTCGCTATCATTATTCGTTAGCTAAAAAATAGAAACGGCGATGAAGACCTTCCTTTCATATTTCCTTGTGATGCAAATGGGTTAACTTCGAGAATACGATCGGACTTTAACCCATTCGTCTGCATTCCCGAACCATCTCTACCAAAACTGCCAGATATCTCGTATTTTTATCTTTTTTATCACTGTACATCCATTTTAGTACTATATCCGCAACTGAATATTATATTTTGTGAAAATCATGGCGCCCAGGGCAACACGTTCTAAATTTGACCGGCAGCGAATGCGTTAAAGAATATTTCCAAAATCAATTGTTCCAAACGGTTAATACATACAGCTTTCCAAAATACGCAGCGATTTTTTCGCCAAGCTTATTTGTTCAACGTTATTTGATTTGTCGGCAAATCTCGTCTGCCGGCTCTGCGAGCTCCAACCGCGGACCGCTTCAACGTTTGAGGACGTGAAATTAAGCGTTCTGTTTGCGGCACGACGTTGCACAATGTCGCAGCACACCTCCGTCCCGAATACAGCGTGTTCCTTCCACGAAAGGAGAAACGCGTACCGCGATGATTCAATGCACACATAACTGTGTTTGCACAGTTCGGTTCTGTTATACAATAGTTGTGACTGCGAAGTTCTATTCTGTTCGGCAAACGATTCGCGAAACGCGAGACTGCAAATAAGCCTGCATTCGCTCGGTCCGCCTCTTCTCGAATGGAATCGATTCGAAATTATTCTCTTCGTTGTCTTTAACTATTCTCTCCTCGAACACCGTAATTCCCTCCTGGGAAAAACGTCAGCTGGATCGATAAATTGCAGTCATAGATGCAAGGACCCGATATTGTCATTGGACTTAGCGAAATCTCTTTCGGAAAGTTCGGCGAGGGGAAACGTTCAAGGAAGTTCAAGAAGATTTTTATCTATCTTGAATTATGGTGGGATCACTGATAAAGTTGTTTGCGACTTTTTCAAATGATTTTTCGGAATTATATCAAATTTGGTATAATTTTCATTAGAAAAATGCCACGAATAAATTGCTGAAAGTAACATAAAAAAATAAAGAAGTTTTGTCATTGGATTAGTAGTGATTCGCACCGATACACCCGACCCGGTAGCGGATTTCACTGCTCGGCGACCGAGGCCTCTCGAGCTTCGGTGTCCTGTTCTACGTTCGGCAAAAGTCAAAGAATAGTATCCCTTCGCGATAATTGTCTTTGGCCAGACCCGTGGTATAGACAATTATCGATGAATTACTGTGAATCATTCCTTCGGCGTTCTTCATTTCGCTGCAACGTCTCCCCGCAAGAGCGGGAGCGCGCCGCGGGACATTCGAAATTCCGTTATCTAACCGAGTCGTTCTCTTTCCTCTGTTCCAGAAAACTGGGTCTGGACCTGGTGCCTCGTCAGGGCGCCCATATGGTGGATCCGGATACCATGTCCGTGGTGGAGCTCTATCACGTGGTAATTACAAAGTCCAGTCGCATCGCGTAAGCCCGTGGAAAATATGCTCCGGAAACGTAACTCGATGGCACTTTAGCCGGGCGCCGACATTGCCGCTGACTCCGCAATCGAGGGGGAAAAAAAAGAGAAAAAAAAATAAAACTGATGGGCGGGGTGGGCGGTGGGGACAGGAGAGGTCCGATACGCCGTACGAAAGAGGGGAAAGAGGGACAAAGACGGGAGAAAGAACGCTATAACAGCACCGGCATAGTTCGCTGGACGAGCATCGGGCCGCGTGGCTCATTGAAATTCTAGCCGGAGTGCTGACCATTTCGAGTGGCCCGCAAGAATCGAAATGAAGCCGGTCTCTCCGGCTCCGGGATTCGACGCACGTGCAACGCTGACATGAAATTTTTAACGTCCCATTGTGCATTCAGCCAGCCCGATATTTGCCACTCGGTTTTTCGGGATTTTTTAACCGAAGCGAACCGATTCCGCCGATCTTCCACGGTAATTCGAGAATTGCCGAAATCCCCGATCGAGACAGAGACTGTACGTTGCGTTTTTGATGTTTGGAAGAGCCAACAGGCGGTTCTGTGTCACGGTATGCATCGGGAGCACGCGGAATCTGTGTCACTGGGTTTAGGGTAGCATCGCGGGGCGGCTGGGATTTGTCTCCTCGGTTCTGTTTGCGTTGCTGGGGGCTATGCTACTCTCGCATAGTATTTATTATAGGACTCGTTCGTAGATGCACGAATCGATTAACTACCCTCCTAGTTTTTAAATATTTTCACCTATATCATTTCTAGATCCAATACATTGGCGATTATTTCACAATTTTTAAAGTCTATGGTACATGGATTTTTTAATTAATCTTCTAATGGCAATTTCAATCGTCTTCCTGCGACACCGTCTGCTCCGAATTGACGGCGTTGCCCTGGGAGCATAAATTACCATCCCCGTGTCTGCCCCAAGGAGACAGTATCGGTTCAACATCTCCCCCGTTTCCCTCCAAGAATCGCCCAACGACTAACTCTCGTTAATCAATGAACGTTTTCAATGTTTCAGCACGTGCAGAGCGCGGAGAATTCGCAAGGTGCATCAGCCAGGGGTACGCTGCGAAGGAAGGAGCACAGAAAGGTCCTGACTCATCATCTCTACTTCTGCATGAGGGATTTCGGGCACTCTATCGGCGAAGATACTGAGATCTACTTCTCTCTGTACGACGCGAAGCGGAATCAATACTTGAGCGAACGGTTTCTCGTCAGGATCAGCAAGGAGGGTTTCTCCAGCTTCATCGAGAAGGTCCACAGCAACTGCACGATATTCACGGACCTGGGGAACGCGGATCTGGGCAGGGATTTGTACATGGTTGCGCACGTGATGCGCTGCGGAAGAATGCTCTACTCGGACTCCGGGAAAAATAAAGCAGGAACCGCGATCTACAGGAGGCCACACGGCGTTGCAGTATTGTCTCTGGCTGAAGCCACGCAGGATCATACCGAGGAACTCGAGATGACGTTCAAGGTAACGTCGACGAAGTCACCTGGAGACCCCTGGAAATGATTTTCTTGTTAATTGGAAATTTATCATCGACGATCTCGAAGATAATTCTGTGATTGCAAAGGAGAACGCTGCACGTCACAATTTCAACAAGAGTTAGAGTATAGGATTTACGTATTTACCAGAAAAAAGTCATGAAAATAAATTCGAAAGGTTCAAAAAATAATGGAATTGTTCCAATTCCTTTGAAAGATATTTAGATATACATTGTTGGAAAAATATTTGATGAACTTCACAGATGTTTGTGGGACATTTTGTGGAGTTCGAATGCAACGGCTTCGGCGTTCCTACGCAGGTACATAGCAAGGTGTTCTCCAGTGTCCTTTTGGAAAGAAGATTTACGAGGCCTTTAGAATTCGCTAGGAAATTTGTCGAGTCTACGCGAATTGTATACCATTTGTCGTGTCCAAGTTTTACGATGCCTTATGCTTTATGGCCGTTCCGTTCGCTGGGGGTCAGGTATCGCGTTCCTCATTTCGGAATCTGACGATGCATCGATTGCGAGCCGCGAGTTGCAACCCGGTGCAATTTCGTGTCGTGGGACCTTCTTATCTTGTAGCGAAGTTATTAATGTCTTAAGTCTGAAGAGAAACTTCGAAGATTAACCTAAATATCGTAGCTCGACTTTATTAGACTTTGCAACAGAGTTTCGCCATAGATCGGACCCGTTAAGAGCAAAAGTTGTGCTGACATGAATTGGTGCAACTTTGATGAAGGATCGAAATTTTCAGTGTCATCACCCTAACAGAAAATATCCTTCCGAGTATGCCCTTATTCAATCATAAAAAGTACAATCGCAATTAGGACCACTCCAAATTTTTAGTATTTTCTATAAAATGTAAAAGGCCTGTTAAAATTGTAATGACATAATTTATTAACTAATAACACAATACACTACTCCTGTACATAACACTATTAACACTCTCTTTGTCTGATGACAGCTTCCTGTACATTGTTTTATCATATGCTTTACATCTGCGTTATTTTCCCAAATATCTGTAGTTTTTGTTTTCAACTGAGATAATGTGTTGTTTGGCATTTAAGTCGGGAGAATTGCCCGTACAATTTTATTATTATCAGAATAGCGACAAATCTATGCCTATGTATACCTAGTTATCAATGTATTTAGTAATAATTTGAATGACCAAGGGCAATTTTAATAACCATAAAAATGACATTTCTGTACGCGGCCCTAATTCGTTGACCACGAACATACAGTTCTACATACAGTAGATCACTTTTACAAATATGTTATAGAAAAATTAGATGATACATAATGTAGATATGGTAAAAGACACATTTTTCAAGGTCCCCTAATCTACGATAAATTATAAATCTACTACAAATCTACGATACGCCAGTCAAACAAACCAAACAGAAATCCGAGGGCATTGTCTCGACCGTAAAGTTCCCCAGCTGGTAAAAACCAATTAAAGGAGATGAGGATCTCCGTAATCAGACAATTTTTCACACGATTACCGTCAAAGACGGTCGAATTAAAACGAGCAATCCGCGTCTTGAGAAGCGCTGTGATATGTAATTAACACTCGTCGGATAAGATCTGCGAACTAGGAGAGGTAGCGAGTAGCATTGTTCTCCGTGGTGTTTCAGGTGTGCCAGGGCGAGGAGAAGGACTTCCATCAGCTGCACGAGCAAATTATCCGCAACAACAAGTGTTCGCCGCTTCCTGGTCAGCCGAATTATGGGATCGTGGCCTCGCTGAGGATTTTGCACGGCGAACTGTCCCAGGTGAGGGTGGAGCATCCCTTGCTCTTCAAGAATATCTGCTTGACGAAGAAGCTGGGATTTTCCGACGTGATCATGCCAGGGGATGTAAGGAACGACTTGTACCTGAAACTGGAACGCGGAGAATTCGAGAGGGGCGGAAAATCTACGGGGAAGAACATCGAGGTAACGTAAATTATTTTTCAGGTTGTCCAAGTATCTACGTAGTAACGTGCGATCGATAATTGATTAAGTATTTTTTTCCATTCCGTTTAGGTGACCATTTTGGTGCTGGACTCGGACGGCCAACCCTTGGAGGACTGTTTGTTTGGGGCAGCTGGAATGGGGGGTAGTTCCGAATACCAAAGCTTAGTCATATACCATCACAATAGTCCAGCGTGGGCGGAGACCGTTCGATTGGCCATACCTATCGACAAATTTTACGGGAGCCACGTCCGCTTCGAATTCCGCCATTGTTCGAGTAAGTGCTGGAGACCCTGAGCAAAAAATGAACTCACTGTCCATTGGACAGCCTAGTAATTATCTCTGTATTCGTTAATTGATACGCATTCCAGCTCGCGAGAAGACGGACAAGAAGCTGTTCTCCTTCGCCTTCGTCCGGCTGATGGAGCCCGGGGGGCGCCACTCTTCAGGACGGTCCTCACGAGCTGTACATCTACAAGTGCGAGGACCGGACCAAATTGGACTCGTTGAGCTACCTTACACTGCCGACCTGTGCCCGCGAGCCGAACGCAATAGGTGACCTATTCACGTTTTGCATACCCGATCGGTAGCCTGAAACATTTCACGAGATCAAACTAATTTATTCAACGAAACAAAAATTGAAAAGCGCATTTGCAAAACCACCTGCTACGAAAAACATTAAATCAACGAACAACAGTTTCAAGATCGTCTGTCGTGTCCACAGGTTTCACAGCGTTCTCCAGGTCGCCCAAAGAAGCAGTCCTGGTGCACACGTTGTTATGCAGCACGAAGCTAACTCAGAACGTCGATCTGCTGAGTCTGTTGCAATGGAAGGCTCATCCAGAGAGAATCTCGGACGCGCTAGGTCGAGTCCTGCGCCTGGACGGCGAGGAACTGGTCAAGTTCCTGCAGGACATTTTAGATGCTCTGTTCTCCATGTTCCATACAGAAGACGGGAACTCGACGGCGCATTCTGGGCTGGTGTTCCAGGTCCTGGTCTCTATCTTCAGCCTGCTGGAGGACTCCAAGTTCGAGCATTTCAAGCCCGTGATGGACGCGTACATTTCCGGTCACTTCGCCGCCGCGTTAGTGTACCAAGGTCTTTTAAGCAGCGTGCAACATTGCGCGGACTGGGCCAGCGCCGCGGACAAACAGGAGCCGATCATCAAGTGCTTCCGTTCCCTGGAGTACATCTTCAAGTTCATCATCCAGAGCCGGCTGCTGTTCGCCAGGGCCACGGCTGGCCAGTACGAGGACAGCTTCCGGAGGGACATCTACCGGGTGTTCGCTTCGTTCAATAAGATGCTGGGCGTTCCCTACGAGCTGGTGTTGAGCTCGCAAATAGCGTTGCATTACTCGATCTCGGCGGTGTTCGAGCAGCTGATAGCGGTGCTACCGGTGCTGGAAGTGGCCAAGCTGACTTGCACGATGCTGGACTCGGTGCCCAGGGAACCGCCTTTGCAACTGATCCAGGCGAAGCTGATGGCGATCAAGAATCTCACGACGTCGTCCCTGTTTCGCGAGGACGACGAGAGCAGAAATCTCTTGCTGGCCACCATGTGCAGACACCTGAGGATTCACCTGGTGCGGCGGGAAGAGCTGCGAGCTTGCACCGATATCCTGGGTGAGATCCTCAGCTTCCTCCATAAGAGAGGCAGCGACACCAACAAGGTCAATAATTGCATTCATCACGACGTGGAGACATTGTGTCTCTCTATCCTGGACGTGCTCATTCAGACCATCCTCATCGTGATCAACACCAGCGGCACCGTGTTAGGGTGTCTCGTAGCTTGTCTGATCGGTCTCCTGCAATTGCTGGACGAGTATCATTACGCCAGGCTCTGGGAAGAGCTGACGCACACCGGGGAAAGGAAACCGTTGAAGGACTTTCTGTTGAGGGTTTTCCTGGTTCTTCGGGATCTGGTGCGACAAGAAGTCTTCCCCCCGGACTGGCTAGTGATCAAGATGCAGGCGAACAACGTGATCCTCAAGTCGCTGCAGGAGCTGGCTCAGCCGCTCGCTTTCCGGTTTCTTCACGGTAGCTTCGATTCCCAGCTTTGGTCCACGTACTTCAACCTTGCTGTCGCGTATCTGACTCAGCCGTCGCTGCAGCTCGAACAGTTCTCCGAGGTGAAGAGGGAGAAGATTGTCGAGAAATACGGGGACATGAGAGTGCTGATGGGCTTCCAAATCCTGTCGATGTGGTCGCATCTCGGAGACAGAAAGCTGGAGTTCATCCCGGGAATGGTGGGCCCGTTTTTGGAGGTCACTTTGGTGCCCGAAAGCGAGCTCAGGAAGGCAACATTGCACATATTCTTCGACATGATGGAGTGCGAGCAGAGAGCACGCGGCAGCTTCAGGTCTGTCGAGTCGGAGCTGATCGATAAGCTGGATATCTTGATCAGCGAGAATAAGGGCGATGACGAGTACAGGCAGCTGTTCAACACTATGTGAGTCTTGATTCGAGGGGACGAAGCTCGGTGTTGGACTAGAACAGGCATGGGGAGGGATGATTCTTGCTCTTGGAGCACCATGAATTACCCTGGGGACAAATTATGGTGAAAATAAAAGATCTTCCAGCGACTTAAAAAGGCGTGGCATAATTGGTCTCTGACTTAAGTGGGCATAGCTTAATTGATCTTTGACCAAAATGGGCGTGGTCCAGTGGCCCTTAGACGCGAGTAGGCGTGGTCTAGTGCCCCACGGAACAATCTCTGCTCATGCCTGGTCTAGAGGATAATTGTACAATGAATTGTGAATGAATTATTAATAACAAAGCCATGTTTGTACTGATTTTTATTTTCATGCTGCTTTAGGGAGCATCTTAGCGCCGTGTAAGTTCGCTATAGAAGCTTTTTGCTTGGAATCGTACCTTCGATTCTTCTCGTAACAGAGTGTAAAAGATCCTTCTGTGTGCAGATTATTGGACAGAGTGCAGTCCGAGGATCCAACTTGGAAGGAGAGCGGTACAGCCTTCATTACATCGATCACAAGACTGCTAGAGAGACTTCTGGATTACAGGAGTGTGATCCAGGGTGACGAGAACAGGGACAAACGGATGTCCTGTACTGTTAATTTATTGGTGAGCGTGTTCACATTAATCGAAATGTTGCGCAACAACGCAAAAATTCTGTTGGACACAAAAATTTCGTAGATTGAAATCAATGTAACGGCATTTTTTTAATTCTTCAAATATTTTTACTGTTTTAAATTACACCTACTCATTTTTTTCATAAATGCATAAAATCCACCTAGTTCTCAATTTATACGAATCAGTCCACAGAGATCTACGTTCGCATAAATATTCTCAAATCACTTCTGAACCAGAATGTGCTCGGTGTAGCACGCAGCGCTCGATCGCGATAATTGCGTTAGATGAATCATTAAACGTGTAAACAAGAATGTATATACAAACCTGGACACGAGGCAAAGCGTCTATTAGCAGCGTTATCTTCAGTTCCGATCGAGCACCTGCGATACGCATCCACTAATGGGACTCTCGTTGTTTCTGCTGCAGAATTTCTATAAGAATGAGTTCAACCGGAAGGAGATGTACCTGCGATACATCTACAAGCTCCACGACCTTCACCTGGCGGCTGAGAATTACACAGAGGCAGGATTTACGATGAAACTGTACGCTGATCAGCTCGGTTGGAGTTCGACGATTCTACCTCCCGATCACACGCATCCTCAGCAACCGGAGTGGCAGAGAAAAGAGCTGCTTTACCATAAGATCATACACTATTTGGACAGGGGAAAGTGCTGGGAGAAGGGCATACCCTTGTGCAAGGAGCTCGCGGTGCTTTATGAGACCAGGTTGTACGACTATGCGAAACTCAGCCACGTGCTGAAACTCCAAGCCAAGTTCCTGGATAATATACTGACTCAGCTGAGACCGGAGCCGGAGTACTTCCGCGTTGGGTTCTATGGTCTCAGCTTTCCATTGTTCGTTAGGGTAAGAAAATGACAATGACAAATTATTAGATTCGGGGAGACAAATATGGTGGGGATAATTTTTTAAGTCATTGTTCGAGATTTCAAGATCATCAAAAATGTCTACTGCCACTTCTTTATAGCTCCTAAATGATCCAGAATGAGCCTTTTGACTTTTGTATCGCCAGGTCCATGTTTTCCAAATAATCAGAAGAAGTTGGCAAGTGAGAAGAGCTCACTTTTTCAAGGAATTGCTTTCAGAACCTTGCGCATCATTAGCAAAGGGATGAGACCCCACAGAGATATTTTTTAGGCAAATAAGGAAGCAGAGCACAAAGATTGTTCTCACTCGCAATTCATACGGATACCGGGATGTTCACAAATGCGACCGCAAAGATTGCTGATCGCATTACCGATCGTCTCCGAAAAAGCTCGGTACACGTGCCCGTCTTGTCGCGCGGAAAGCTCATTAAAAAGTCAGCGTGACACTCGTGCGTCCTCGTTAGGGCAACCCTCGCCGGGTGATTAACGCGTCGAGGAGTGGTTGCTCGAGCGTGGGCATAATTGACTTTGCCTGGCGTGTTGCAGAATAAGCTTTTCATCTATCGCGGTCTGGAGTACGAGCGCATAGGTGCATTCACGCAACGGCTGCAGACGGAGTTCCCGAGCGCGCAAATTTTAATGAAGAACTCTCCGCCGGACGAGAGCATCTTAACGTCTGAGGGACAATGTAAGCTCGCTGATTTCTTCGAATCTTAACGAATTGTCAGACTTTGATTTCAACGAGTTTTCGTACGATAGCGAGAAGACTTTGGGGATACTGCTAGGTTATTTTCGATTTTTTAAGGGGATTGACAAATTTCGTTAAAATCGAAGTCGGACAACTCGAATCCCTTGTCAAACTACTTCATGTTCATCTCTGGTTATAGACATACAAATCTGCAACGTGAAGCCGATACCGGAAGAGAGCAGCCTGGCCTGTCGAGGAGCGGAAGTTCCGGAGCGGATCGTCGCTTTTTACCTCGTCAACGACGTCCGGAAGTTCCTCTTTGATCGGCCGTTGCACAGAGGCCCTGTCGATCGCGAGAACGAGTTCAAATCGCTCTGGATCGAGAGGACCACATTGACCACCGAGGCGAAGCTACCAGGCATCCTCAGGTGGTTCGAGGTGATCGAAAAGAGGTCAGAGCTCCTAGCACCGGTGCAATACGCTTGCGAGACTATGCAGAGCGTGGAGAGAGAACTCAGGAGACTGGTCGCGCAATATACTGCCGAACCCCATCGAAACATCAACCCATTCAGCATGAGGCTGCAGGGAATCATCGATGCCAATGTTATGGGCGGTATTACCAAGTACGAGGAGGCCTTCCTCACGCCGGAGTTCGCTAGACAGAACCCGGACATGGTGCCACACGTGAACCGGCTGAAATCGTTGATCCTCGATCAAATGAGCGTACTCGAAGCCGGACTGAATCTACATGGACAAATCGCCCCTGCTGGAGTGCAACCGCTGCACAAGAGGCTCAACGAGAGGTTCACGCATCTGAAGCAGTGTCTCGGTCCGCTGGCTAGGCAGAGAACCATCCATCAGGACAGCATCGTCAAGTAATTCCTTGTTGTACAGTCCCTGGCCAGAAAATTAGGCCCACTCGCATTTTCAACGTTCTTCGTGTTTTTTAGCAAGATCATTAACCCCTCGTGCTATAGTATAAAGTCGGAGTCTGCTAAATATGTATGTTGTCGATTCCTTTTGAATTGAAATGAAACTCTGCTTTTTCCTCGTGAATTATAAACGTCAAAGTTCTATTCATTGTAATCGTAAAATAAATCGTAGTGCAAGGGGTTAAGCTTGGATGAACTTTTCAAATTAACTGTTAATGTATTTCACACGCATACGCGCATCCGACTGAACGGCGAATTTTTATGCGAAATAAAAATTGCCCGATTGAATTGCAAGATGCAAGAGCTACATACGTATTTGTCTAGTAAACCTAGTGTTAACATCCTTTCTTTTCTGTAAATTATAATTGAGTTCTAGGATTAGATGATCTTTCCACTCTTTTTTTTTTCAGTTCGCCATTGCCTCCGCTGCCCGTGAACGAAAAGCAAAGGCCAGCCACGCTGGAGACCGCCGGGTCTAGATCCTCCCACGCAGACAGCGACGGTCTGCCAGAAGACGAAGGTTTCTACACAAAAGTAGACGGTGGACCGCCTCCTATACCTCAACGCGAGGTGCGACCTCGTTCCGTGGGTTATGGCACGACTCCACCCAGGCCCACGCATCAAAGAACCCTCAGCAAACCTTTGAGCCCCAAATTGCCGTTGAGGCATTCGTTACCGACGCCGACGGACGGCGTCGACCAGACTGGTTTGAGGACTTCTTGGAGCGAGCCTGGACCGGAACCTGCGCCGCCTTTGCCGCCAAGAGGTTGCAGTAAGTTTCGCGTTTGCGCGAAATCATTCTTAACTCTTTCTGAACCCTTTGCATTCGACTGTCCTCTCTAATTAGTAGACCGCATTTATGACAAAAATGGGTAGGCACAACTTAAAACAGTGAAAAGATTAAGCGCATTCAGAAACATCGATTATTTTTACCTTGCTTAAGTTATTGAAAAAAGAAAGAATATTTTGCTTGGCCCCTGTTCTACAATCTACAATTTTTGTTTCATAAAATATATATCAATTCAATTCTGGAAGTCTCGCATACATTTAAGTTTCCATCATTCTTTCACAATATGCTGTGTCATTACCTTTAGAATTTTTATAAAAATTACTTCTCAAATATATAGCAAAGACACTTTCTAACGCCTGTCTTCGTTTCAGCTCCAGACAAACGGGACACGAACTCCAACACCGTCGTACCCCCTGCTCCCCCTAAACGTTTAGCGTACAAACGTAACACCGAATGGAGCACCGACGACGATTCAGAAACTAAATCGAACGATCTCCGTGACAGCGGTATTTCCACGGCCAGTCTGTTGGACTTTCAGTCACACTTGCCCAACTTGAACAACCTCGGCTACGAGGACTTCGAACCTCGAACAAGGTGCAACGATATCATGAACATATCGCCGCCGTCGGTGATCAACGCTCTGAACGTTTCCACGGGCAATTTCCCGAGCGGCACGTTTCAGGGATCGCAATCCCTGCCTGACCAAGAGGTAATTGCGTGAACCCTAACTTTCATTGCATTGCCCAACAAATTTTAAATATTGGTGTTGGACAGCGGTAACAATAAACTGCAGATCTTAAAATAATCTTCCGAGTGGATCCAGAGGAATCGAAATTAGATGGAAACGTGTTTGATCTCTTAAAACATTAGAATAACATTGAAAGAAAGTACTTTTTATTTTGCACATTTAAAGATCCGCAGTCTATTTATGACAATCATTTTTTAAGCAAATCGATATCGTCGGTGACTATGATGATAGTGAACTCTATGATGATAATGATTTTAGCAAGTCGCTTAGACCGGAAGACAGTTCTGAAACTATGAAAGTATGACTGTAATTTATGTTGAATTAATTTTCAGGTGAGTCCACCTCCGATCCCACCCAAGGCCCACCAAGACACCCCATCGGCTCCGTCCACCTTGGAGCGAGTGTCCAGCCGCTCACAATCGCACGGCCATTCCGAGAACTACTCGGTGCCAAAGTTGCAAACGTTATCCGTGGCATCAGACACGGAGAGCACAGTGTAGCAACGACGAATCTCCTAGTCCTTTAGCGCGGTTAATTCGTGATGTGCGCGTGCCACAGTCGAGCAGATCCGATCGTAGAATCGTAGATAGTTCACCGTCTGATCAGAAACAGCTTTCGGAGGGTTCTCCACCGCGACTGCTGCCTCATTCTATTGGATTTGCAGAGCCAGGTCTCTGACATTTGCACATCATTTCATATACGTTTATTCTACACGTAAGAGAATCCTGTAATAATCGAAATGAAGATAAAAAAAAAAGAAACATTGAAAACGTCTTTTGGAAAATATGTAACTCGACGTGGATCACACTCATCTGTGTATAACGTACCTTGGTAGAAAATCGGTATTGAGTATATTGAGACGCTGACGACGACTCCGAGGCCACGTTTCCTCGGGATAAACAATTTTTTAAATAAACAGAGACAACGAGGAATGGAGATTCTAAGATCACCGTTCCCGCAGAGATGTTTCACCAAACTTCTTCGACGTAATAAATTGGAATACATTTATGGTCGCATTGTACTCGGTAGCTTTTTTTACGGAAATGTTAGGGTCTTTGGGCACAGAGTCATTTGTAGCGTTTAAAAGAGAACTTCGTGGTTCTCGGTTACTTCATTGTACATTACTCATAGTTCACAGTCTTTGCGTGGTCTCGAATACTCTGCAGACTTGCCATCGGCTTCGAAGCAAGTTCATTTCGACTTCGTTAGGCCAGCGACACACGTTCGAACGGAAACGTGGCTCGAAAATTCCCGGGTACTTCCGGCGCCGACGGAACCGGAAGCACCCGACCAAGTAGTGTCGGCGTTCCATGCGAATAGTACACTGACTTTACGTTAAAGATGACGATCTTCCGAATCCTTAACCTAACTATATATATTTTGTAATTTATTTATATTTTCGATGAGAATAAAGGTAATTTTTATCAACGAGACTTTCGTCGGACTTTCATTCTCGTCGAACCGGCGCGGCGGGAAAAATGAACGCGTAAATTCGCGATCGAATGGAAGGATATATATAAATTATGTATTTTGTCACATTCTTTTCGTATAAATATATACAAAACTATGAAAATTGCGCCGCACGATTGTACGCTTCTTCCATGGCATGTATAAAAAACATTGTAAAAAATCTTTTTCTTCGTACAAAAAAAAAAAGTAAAGAAAAGAGATAAAAGAATCTAAAATGTAAAATCGAAGTGGAATGTATACATTGCACAATACTGAGTCTCAAGAGATTAAGGTACTGAAGAGGGAGAGAGAGAAAGAAAGGAAGAGTGTGAAATTAATTACAACGAGTAATGAAAAATGAACTAGAGATCATCAGTGGTCTTCCGAACGAGTGCGGAAGAGTCGCCCCTCCGAAATTCGGAGCTTAAAATCACACGAAACGAAATATCGACAAGCGTATGCATATAGATACGAACAGGCACTCACACATACATCCTAATCGATATGGCTAATTTCGTAAGTACAGTCATGGCCGCTCTTAAAATATACCTTGGAGTATTAACGGCTCCAAGAATCATATATATATATATATATATTCATATGTATATATATATATACTCATTTGAATTTTATGCTAATAGTACGTTATATTACTTTGTACGGTGTTTGTCGCACGGAGCCTCGTCACACTGACGTTTCCGCATTAATATCCTTCCTGAAACACAATGGATCTCGTGAGATAGCGTATCAACATGGAATAGAATTTTTCGAAAATATTTTAATAATGAAAACACGATATCTAATAGCGATTCTCTAAACGCTTACCTCTTCACTAATCGTTTTCATTTTCCAGAGCAAGCGTAAGTTACAGAAAAGGTAATGTTAGCGATATATTGAATTAATACTTTCAGACATAAATCTATTTTTCATGTATCGTTTAAAAGATGAGATGAGAAGAGACACTTATGCGAGCGT
This sequence comes from Lasioglossum leucozonium, assembly GCA_028454225.1. Classification (NCBI taxonomy): domain Eukaryota; kingdom Metazoa; phylum Arthropoda; class Insecta; order Hymenoptera; family Halictidae; genus Lasioglossum; species Lasioglossum leucozonium. Next base: position 3,145,496 of record CM052212.1, on the reverse strand, counting down.
ACTTACTCGGTCTCAGTGATTGTTTGCTCGTATTGCTGCTGCTGCTGTTGCTGCTGTCTGAGTGCAGCCAGTTCGTTGCTGTGCTGTAGATCATGAGTTAGCGAGCTAGACAATATCCTACCACTCATGGGTAGAATATATTCCGGTCCATCTTCTAGCACTAAAGGGGTGATCTTCCCTCGTTTCAAGCTGCCGTACCTCTCCGACCCGCTTAGGTTGTCGTGCTGAGACCCGTGCAAGCTTTGTCCCCGTTTCAAACTGCCGTACCTCTCGGAGCCGCTCAAGTTCTCATGATTCGAGTTCTGCGAGTGATGGCTCATGCTGGACGCCAGTATCCGAGACGCTATGGGCAGCATGTATGGCGTCGGTGACACCGTATGATCCTCCTCAGCCGTGTAGGGAAACAAGTACTTCTCGCCAAGATGGTGGAGTTTCTCCTCGCCTTCGGAATAATTCTCATCGGGTTGGCTCTTCTGCGGCGAGTTTATTTCAGGGTAAGGCAGCGGATTCGGACTGGACGTTTTGTTCGACGCCATTTCATTGTCGGAGATCGTGCCTCCCGACCATTGACTCCCCCGCACGTCGATCACTATAATTTGATTTTCAATCGCATTAGGATTTTGTTTTAAAACCTTTGCGTTATAATATCGCGTCGAAGAGGAACTAACCGTTTGACGACAGGTACGCTTCGGGCAACTGGGAACTCCATCTGGGAGCGTAAATGGGTTTGATGTTTGGGAAGAGCTCCGTGTTTGAGCAAAGTATGTTCAAGTGTTCCGCGGGGTTGGTGTGAATGTTGGGCAGGTAACTGTGTGCAACTGGCTGCTGCGTCGAGACTCCCATTGTCCTATGAGACCTCGAGGTCACGTCCTCTTCGTCCGAGCTGTGGGAACTCGCGAGGTCCAAGCTCCTTCCTCCACCACCCTCCGCTTGGGACCCATCCGAGTCTGACTCCGAGTCTCTACGCTGATTTCTTGTTTCGGGCGGTTCTAAAATTCAGTCTAGTTAATACAAGTTATACACTCTAGTTAATAAACAATTTTAGGGGATGCAAGGGTACCTTGTCTGGAGTGCAATGCCGATCGGTGACTCCTGGACGACATGTACGGGTCCCTATCGCTATTATAATTACTTGTAGACGTGGACGTGTGTCTTAAATGAGTGTCGCTACGGTAAGGGCTGGACCCAGTCTTATTTGTACTTCGTGAAGTTGTACTACTCGTTGAAACTCCCACGTGAACCCTCCTGCAGACCGACTCGGCTCCGCTATACGTTGACGAATACGCCATCGCAGATCTCTGAAAGATTATTGGACGTTCCAACATTCTTTTCCAATTAATCAGCTACTGACAATCTAATCGTTGTTTACCCACCGAGTGACTGTTTACATTCTGACTGCTGCTACCATTTCCCATGCTTCCCTCCAGCAATGGCGTCTTCTTCCCGATACACCTCAAAAGACTCAGGTATAAGTTCCTTCGCACTCTGCCATTGATGAAGCAGTAGCCGATCAAACTAAACGCCGCGTGAACCACGACCGCTATACTAAGTAGGTAAGACAAAGTTGGAGAATTTTCGGACGCGTTCAGCACTGTCAGAGTCCAAGTAGAGCCGAGCAAAGGCAGCGAGGCCACTGACAGCCATAACAACGTCCTCAAGTTCCCGAAGCCCATGATGTGCTCCTTGAGGGTAAACGCCGCTCTTATGGACATGATCAGGATGCAGAAGTTGACGAACACTGCCAGGCAGACTGGACCAATTAAGGACCAGATTACGGTTTCGTAAATTGACAACCAGCAGCTAGAACAAAAGAGACAGTTAAAAATTAAAGCTCTGCGAATGTGCTTATTAATACGTTGACTGCAACGTCGGTCATATGTGGATGGCAAAAACATAACATTGTTATTTTACACAGAGATCCGCAGTTTAATAATTAAATGTTACTTTAATTTTGTGAGAATTTTTGAGGGTGATTTTTCGGCAGTCGATATGATAAAATAATGTTTGAAACAGTTAGCTTACAAGTAGAAGTTTCCATATTGATCAGCTCTAACGCCGATCGTCAGTCCAACGATGATGGCAGGTGCGCCATAGCCCATGGTATAATAGAACCTCATTTGGCCATGATTCACGTCCCTCATCTCGGTGAGCATTCGATACAAATGAATAGAGTCTACTAGAGTCCAGGCGAACGTGCTCAGCCAGGCATAATGTAGACCAATCGCAGTCAGTTTGCATGGGAACTCGTTAGAGACTAGAGGACTCCTGGCTTTGAGCGCTATCAGGTATAGCACCTCGGCGAAGAACACGCACATCACTAAATTCTTGTGGATGCTGTTCGAGTTGGTGCCGCCGCCTCTTATCAGAGATAGAATAAGCAAGGCAGACAGTAGTAAAGGCAACGCGAGCATGAATGCGCTGTAACTGGTTACGTCCTCTAACAGAGATGGCTCAGGGACGTACTCCAGGTCAAGGACATCGGTTAATATCGCGAAAGTAGAGAGCTGCAAACAGGAACAGTTCACGATCGTGCCGAAGGACAGAGAATCGTCCTCCACTTCTGTTGTGCAGCCCAGTCGGCTCCATTCGCCGGTTCTGTAATATTCAAACCAATTCAAATTAATTAGTAGACTGCGAATTTTATATATTTATAATAAAAATGGCTAGATCGAATGCAATGGCTTACCCTCTTACTGTGCTCCAATGCACACACTGAGGATTCGTTCTAGTCTTAAGATCGTCCTTCTCGCTGAGCCACAAACTGATCTGCACCGGAGTCTGCAGAGGTATGCCAGTCAAGGATTCATAACCATCGTCAGTGGGGACTAACACGGATACTGTTATAACCGGTGAACCAACAGCTACTTCGACGCCCCACCTTACAGCCACTGAATCATCAAATCTGCAAGAAAATTTATACAAAAGTAGGACGCATTTATTGCGCAGTCTAGCACAGACATAATACATTTACAGAAATTTACCTTTGAGGCAGAAGAGCTCCTAATTGTTTATATTGCACATAGCTGAGCACAGCCTTTCGATTAACTAAACTGTTCTTCACGTTCAATTCTCCCTGTACCAAAGACTTGATTCCTAATATGTTGAGTGGTACTCGTATCTTCGAGTGCGGGTCAAATCTGTTCGGGTCCGCCATGTAATTATTATATTTAGGGAACGATATCGAAGGTCCAAAATGTGCGGGTGACGACAAGAACGCGGACGTGTCTGGCAAGACGACTTTCTGATCAGCTTCCGTTGGCCTGACTGTGGATGCTGATGGATCCTCTTTGTACTCTGCTGTCTCGTATCCGAACAGGCTCTCCGTAGTCACCACGTCCAGACCCATCACTGAAAAAACACGACAATCAAATTAGGAAAATATAATTAATCAGCAGACTGCGGAGCTGTAGAACTCAACTCACCGACATTAGAGTCAACAACCTCGAACGGATTAGTAAAAGTATCATGTTGCGAAGCAGTCAGAGTCTTCAGGTACTTCGCCATGGCCTCCAGAACCTTGTCAGGTGTGTCCCCGTTAAGAGTTTCGATCCTGTCCCACTTGTCTACATACTTGGTCATCAAGACACCGCTGGTGATGCCCACCAAGTGGGAAACATAATCCTTATCCTGGCTGTGAGTTAAATTCAGTCCTACCAGGCTCTCCTCATACTTCAGCAACATGACAAGCAAAGACTCAGCGATCAGCAAATCAGCTCCATACATATGTTTAGTCACGTTCACCGCACGATGGACATCCTTGGCTACTTTGACAGCCACATAGGTGTTCAAAGTGAGATCGTTGGTCTCTAAAGCAGCCAGCTGATATCTCTGCTCGATGAAGGCCTCGGAGGTGCAGTTAAAAAGATCAGGCTCCTGCCAACCTCCCAACGCGTCGTCACACGATCTAGAGGTCTTTCCCACGGCAGTCCCAGGGCAGTCCTCGATTGTAATTACGCCAAACTTTGTTCTGGGCCACCAGAGACCCTCGGCGTAGGACCTAGGACATCCGTCGTACACCACCTCGCAACCTCTTAGGGTGACCTCAGCGTAAGGATTAGGACACGCTGTGCAGGATCTTCCTATGACTCCAGTTCGACATCTGCATTGACCAGTCTCAGTGTCGCAGCGAGGACCAAAGCTGCCTGTAGCGTAGCACTCGCAGGGAATGCACTCTTTTTTTCCCAGAGGGTTGATAGTGATTTTCTTTGCAGTAGCATTCGCCGGTTGTCTTGTTGCAGGCTGGGTCGTAGCCTTTGGACTCGTCGCAACGACAGGGCCCGCAGACTGGTGAACCCCACCAGGTTGCAGGACAAGGTTGATCGGCTCTGATCTCGCAGTACTCTCCGGAATACTCTGGAGAACTGCACTCGCATCTGTAGCCTCTGCAAATAGAAGTAGGATGGAGTATGTTACAGGTAGGTTTAAATCTGATTAAATAGTTACAACTGCTTTAACAGATCTTACGAAAAAATTTCGTAATTTAACACGAACCTCCGAGCATGACGGTCCTCGACGCAGGTCCCAGTGTTGTTGCAAGGATTCAAGTCGCAGACTCGTTCGCAATCTTGACCCACTCTCCCGGCAGCGCAGACGCATTCGCTAGCCTGCCACTTCGCCTCGCAAATAGAAGCCTCGGGACAATCCACATTGCACTCCTCCTCAGAACTGCAGCCAGTAGCAACGTTTTCCTGCACAGTGGGTCTCAGCAGGACGCTCTGATTGCTTCCAATGCGAATATCCTGAAGACAACCATCGAAGAACGGTAGCTCGCTGTTCATGGACTGTTCTGGCCCTCCAACTAGAATCTTGCCTACGTAGAGTCCTTGCAATTTAGCAGGCAGCGTCGAGGACATGGGCCTGTTGCGGTAGTCGATGTCCAAGGACACTTGACCACTTTGCCAGACGATCTCTATCCTGTGCCACTCTCCATCCGCCACGTTGTTCCAAGTTTGAATGATATCCGTACCATCCAACAAAGCTACCAATTTCTCATCCCGGATCTCGAATAAAGCTGAACTGTTCTGACCAATCTGCACGTGCATCACGAAAGCCTGTTTGGCCCTGGTCCTCAAGCTAAGAGCCGTCAACCACGGGAGCTGTATGGGTCTCAGCAAAGGATTGAAGCTCAGCATCCCGTTTCCGTGGAAGCTCCAAGGTTTACCCACCTCATCTGCACAACTAGGTCCCGCGAAATTCTCCTCGCAGTCACAAACAAACCCAGACCAGATCTCCCTGCACTTGCCGTTATTCTTGCAAGGTGAAGAAGAGCAGAATGAAGCTTTCTCGGGGCAGCCCGGATTGGTGCCATTGTCTGCCACGAACGAGTTCAGATCTATAAACGTGTGGTCGATATACAGTTCGCTGATGCAGCCTACGAAGTCCTTATTTCTGATTTGGAAGCTGGATGGTATAGCTGGTAGACCGCCGAGTTGCAGAGGTCCTGTGAGGTCCAGGAATCTATGACAGGTTTCCGTGACGATGCTGCAGCGATCCTCGAGCACCTGCTCGCTTCTACCAGCGCAGGACCACTTGGAGCCGAGACGATCGCCGTATTCTAGAGCTAAAGCAACGTCGCAGTTGTCTAAAGATACTGTTACGGTTTTGTTGATATAGGAGACTTCTACTTCATGCCAATGACCGTCAGAGATACCGCCAGGTATACTGGCTCCTGCTCTCGTGATCTCGTCTCCTAGAGAGAAACTGAATTGGATTTGGGAGTCTACAATCTCCAGCGCTATGAAGTCGTGCCTCTCATTGTAGCGACCGTTGTAGAGGAGCAAGCCGTTTGGAGCCTCGGTGGCGAACCTGTTAAAGAGTGTCGGATTAATACAGAGAAAGACTCTTTGCTGGCAAAGTCCGGAAAGAAGAAAGATCCGCAGTCTAACGATAACAAACCTGAGTCTGATGTGCAGCCTGTGTCTCTGCCTCAGAGAAGCAAAAGTGAGGAACGTAGCGGGGCCAAAGCTGCGAGCTTTGAGCTCGCAGAGGGGTGTCACGCTCTCCAACGTTGTGACCGGACAACCTTCGCAAGTGAAGCCTCCCGTGGTCTTGATGATACACTGGGAGCCACCTTTGCACACCCCGGGTGCGCAAGAATCCTCGTCCAACGAGATCTCGCAATTATCACCCGCATACTCGTGTGTACAGGAACAAGCGTACCCACCCTCCTTCCGGTAGCATGTTCCGCCATGTATGCAGGGGTTGGAGTAGCAGAGATTAACTTCCGTGTCGCATAGATAGGACTCTTTGCTTCCGGTGAAGCCCATGGCGCATCGACACGCAAACGTCGTCACCGGATAAATCGGCCTGAAGAGTACAGTATTGCTACTAGCAAACCCTGAAGCATTACCGAACTTCAGAACGGTTAGACACTCTTCAAAGTTCAAGCAGGGCTCCCTGACGCAGAGATTGTCGTCGAAAGGCAACACAGTGACAGTAGCTAATCTTGCCAAGATGCCTCTGTTCAGGTATACGCGTTCTTGAAGAAACTGGGGACTGTAAAACTCATCCGTGACACCCGGTTCCACTCTGCGAGCAGAGAAGCTCACGTTCAGGATCTTCCCGTGAACGTTCGCGTCCTCCTGGATGCTGAACAGGAATATATTCTCTCTGGGACAGGGTATGATCGCTGCCAGACCATCCAAAAAGTAACCTAACAGTGGGCTAAGGAAAGCTTCCGCTGTCATGTCGTCCAGCCTCACAGTGATCGAGTTCAGAAGCATTTTATCGGTAATCAGCCTCACGGAAAGCGTCATGGTTGCCTTCACCTCGTTGATACCATCCGTGACGGATACCTCCATGGTTGCCACTCGAGGAACATTGGTGTTTAGCTGAGGAGAGAGTCTGATTTCGCCTGAGGTGCGATTCAAGTCGATAAGATTCGCGTTGTTTCCCGCTAAAATGGTGTAGGTCAGTTTATCCGCGACGTCCGCGTCCACCGCTGGGATTTTCCCGATGGGAGTGGTGGGGAAGAAGTCCTTGAAGTTGTTGAAGATGATCTGGAAATCCTTCAGCACCGGGGCGTTGTCGTTTACGTCGGTTACCAAGATTTGCACGAGGGCGTCCGATCGCAATGGCGGCGAAGCTGCACGGACTACAAGTTCGAACCTCTTCTTAGGGGATTCGTAGTCTAGTTCCTCGAGGGTGATCAGTTCTGCGCGGTCAGCACCGGGTCTGACGTTCAGAGCAAAACTGTTCGAGTCTTCTCCGCCGATTACAGAATATTGAACAACGGCGTTGGGACCCTCGTCAGGGTCATGGGCGTAGATCTCGCCGACTGTTGAACCTATCGGGGAGTTTTCAGCGATGTACAAGACTATTTTGTCGTTTTCGAAGGCAGGTGGAGAATCGTTCACGTCCTTGATTTTTATGATCACTGGCACCACTGAAGAGAGAGACGGGGAACCTCTGTCCATCGCTACCGCCTTCAAGGTGTATCTAGCGACGGATTCTCTGTCCAATGGTTTCGCTGTGCGGACTATGCCCGTGGTTGAGTCCACTGCAAAGGCTCCGTCACCGTCGTCTTCCAAGGCGTATCGAACCTGAAGAAAGAGTAAGATTATTACTTAACGCTCGGAAGGCGGATTATTTTAAAGCAAATCAAGGAATAAAGAATTGAAAATTCTGAGAAAAATTTTCGACATATTGTGACACGTAATTGGTGTGTGGCGTGGCACCTTTAGAGTGAATCAACTTGAACATCGAAGTCATGAATCTTAAAAAGACCAAACCCCGAAAACCAAACAATCAACAACACCGTGTGCCAGCATCAATTTGAACCAGCTGCAGCTTTAGAAAAAGGCACAAAGCAACAAAACATTCTTCATGAATGATAAGGCAGCGACGTGATCTCGCCCCCTGCACTTCAGGGCCACTCGAGACGCAGCATATTACAGAGGTCACTCGAGAACAATGAAGCCAAGCGGGACAAAGCCCCTCAAAGACACACTCACCCTCCCATTGAGATCCGTATCCGCATCGGTGGCGGATACCCTGAGGACACTGGTGCCCACGAGAACGTCTTCCTCAATGGAGCCTTGATACTGTGGGGCTTCGAAGGCGGGGGCGTTGTCATTCACATCCGTCACCGATATCTCAACGTCGGTGGTGTCTGAGAGGGGTGGCACACCCCCATCTCTAGCAGTAACCGTCAGCAAATAAGCTGGAACCAACTCGCGATCGAGCGGCTTGGTTGTGGTAATGGCTCCCGTTTGGGGATTGATAATGAACTCCGACGCTCCCTGATCTCCGCTATCAGTGTCCAAACTATAAGTAACCTGAGCATTCTTCCCAACATCAGAATCGGTAGCGCTGACAACCAAAACGGTAGTGCCAATAGGGGCGTCTTCAAAAACGGAGACAGAATAGGGTGCATTCTCGAAAACAGGTGAGAAATTATTGGCGTCCGAGATGTTAACGTAAACCAGAGCTGTGTCAGTTCTTCCTCCACTGTCGGAGGCTGTGACTGTCAGCACGAATCTCTTTTCTTGTTTGTAGTCCAATGGCTGGGCCACCGTGATCAATCCTCGACCGTTCTGAGACGCTATCGAGAAACGACCCCTCGTGTTGCCTGCTGTGATCTCATAGTGGATCCTAGCGTCTTCGTCGGGGTCTGTCGCTGTGACGGATGTTACTGGAGTCCCCGGTGGATCGTCCTCTGAGACGACAGCTTCGTAGTTCTTTGGGTCGAAGTAGGGGTCGTTATCGTTCACGTCGGTCACTGTGATTATCACACTGGTCGTTGCTGTTTTTGGCACTTCTCCCGAGTCTGCTGCTATCACGGTGAACTGGTACCTGCAAAGATGATGAAGTAGGGTTACCTGTCATTATTACATTATTACATTAAACGAGAAAAGTAACATTTATGATGCCCTCCTCATGATTAAATTTATACAGTAATACCATCGCATTCATTCATTTAAATTAATTTCATTCATTCAAATTACCTTGAACATTGTTCCCGATCTAGCTGCTTGGTCGTATAAATCCACCCGCTCTCGGTGTTCACAGTGATAGGGAAATTCTCGGTGGAGGCTCCAGAAAAAATCCCTAGCCCCAATAGTGTACTTGATCTGAGCGTTAGCACCCTCGTCAGCATCGTACGCCTGTATCCTCAGCATCGAGTATCCAACAGGCACGTTCTCGGACACCGATTCTTGAAAATGACTGGTGTAGAACCTTGGCGCATTATCATTAACATCCTTCACGTGGACCAGCAACTGTGTAGTATTGGATCTGGCAGGTGACCCTCCGTCTTGCGCTCTGATTACTATCTTATAGCTCCGGGTCGACTCGTAATCCAGAGGCTTCACTAAAGCTACATCACCGCTCATGGAGTCAATGGAAAAAGTGTTTTGCGTGTTCCCGCCGATAATCGCATATCTCACAGCAGCATTGTTGCCTGCGTCTGCATCGGTAGCTCTTATGCGAGCTATCACGGGGTTGGCGGTGTAGTCTAGGTCCTCTGGTATCCATACGGAGTACGTTCTCTCGGTAAATTGAGGGTAATTATCGTTATCGTCTAAAACGCGGACTACCAACGTCGCGTTTGCTGTTTTCCTAGCAGAAGGAGGCGTAGCCTGATCGGAGACGCTGAGGATCACCGTGTAGATCTCGGTCTTTTCTCTGTCTAGGGGTGTGCGAGTGGTTACCACCCCTGATCTAGAGTCTATTCGAAACGTCAGAGCATCGTCTCCGCTCGAGACGCCGTTTCCGCTGCTAGTTGACAAGATAGAGTACTCCACCTCCGCGTTTCTCCCAGCATCCTGATCCGTTGCTTTCACTGTGACCACTGTGGACCCTACGGGCACACCCTCTCGAACCGAGGCGTCGTACTCTCGCCATTCGAAGCTGGGAGCGTGATCGTTAGTGTCCAACACGTTCACTTGAAGAGTCGTCGTTCCTGTTCTCGGGGGAAACGAATCGTCCACGGCTAGCACCCTGAAGTAGTGAACATCCACGTTCTCTCGGTCCAGTCTGGACCTCGTTGTTACCCTGCGAGTAGAATACATTAAGTATATTATTATTATTATTATTATTAATTGTAGCCTTGTCTTTTATGGTAATCTGACTCCACGTAAAATTCACCTGTGTATGTCCTAAGTGACTCACCTTCCAGTGACCGGGTCAAGGAACAGCAAGGACTGGGACCTAGCGTCCAACAGTGAGCTCATGGAGTATCTAACAGTGCCCCCCTCAGGGTCCCTAGCTCTTACAGAGGTGACATAAACACCAGGATCCTTCTCCTCCTCCACAGCCCCGGTGTACAAGGGTTGCTCGAAATAAGGCGACTGGTTCTTCAGCTCTCTCCTGACTCGTCGACCCAAATCGGTGTCGTCCAGCTGTCTATGATGGAACACGATCTTCAAACGGTGCTCAGCGTCCGTCAACCTCGACTCCATGCCGCAACGGAGGTTCATCGACACAGAGATCTTCCACAGAGGGTCCACCAAACATTGCTCCGAGGCGGATACAAGGTCACCGGCTGCACCCTCGATGAGAAACCTTGGATCCGCCACGCCGCCCCATCGGGTCTCGCACTCCTTCAAGGCTGTCTGAGGGAGGAAGTCGCGTAAGGCTGCCACCAGCTGCGATGTCCGCAGGCAGACCTCGGTGAACCTGTTGCCAGAGAAACAAGAATCTTATCAGCTGTTGTATAAACCGTCACCGAGGTGTTAATGAATCACGGAAATCAACTGGCTCTCGATCGCCGTTCCATGCTAATTATACCGCGATAACGGACTGGGAGAACAGTTAACTCCGCCATAAATCGTAATTTTTATTTCGTACCATTTAATTTACAGATTAACAGGTGAAACACTGCACTCACCTCTCAGCACTAGGCATAGCATAAGAAGCCAGTGTCTCTGCCATCCATCCCCTAGTGGCAGCCAAATCCCGATTCTCACCCCCGCAGCCTGTGATCAGGATCCTCAAAGGCAAGCTATAGTAATCGATCGTCGGTCTGCCCAGTCTAGAGCTAGTCGAGTCCACGTAGAAGGTGAATATCCTCGGGTACTGAAGCCCATCGCAACTCAAAGGCCTCGCCAAGGTGACGCGACCCGTATGAGGGTGGACTTTGAGGAGTTTCCTGGCGAACCAGGCTGTCCTTTCGTTGGAGACCTCGTATTTCCGACGACCGCCCAATTGGGGCACGCCGGCCTCGAAGACCACGGTGCCAGTCGGCGTGCTGGATGACAGCACTGCCAAATAGGCGTCGCTCAAGGTCCAGATGGACGCGAGGATCGGCAGGACCCATTTCCACCTAGCCATTGCAGCCGCCCTCTTACTGCGCCTTCTCGTGTCCTTTCCTCGAAAACCGCCGTCCCATCCTCAAGCAGTTCCCTGGTGCCTGGGGGCCTCAACTCGACGCCATCTTGCGTTACACCTGCAACAGGTGCGATACTTATAGCCTCTCTCGCACGGGGCCCAGAAATCGGTGAGCTAAGGATTCTTCCAAAGAATTCTTAGGGGTGTGAGCTACATGTGTCCCTCAAAGGGACAAGCTACGTGTCCCTTAGAAACTGCATCATACGGGTCACATAAGGGGCACATTATTTTGGAGTAATTTTCCTAAAGTTTAACAAGCATTTATGATAAATGAGAAATTCTTGTCGATCGTAAATTGTTAAAATAAACTTGGAATATTCTAGATAGAGTAATTCTAGAATTTGATCGAACCATGGCGCCGATAACATTATTCCAAGTTTATTTTAACAAGCACTATTGCATTGATAGATACCGGGACGATGAATATTATGTGATATCGGAGCAGTGGAAGAGCACGATTTTTCAGGCGAGATTAATCCAACGGAGCTAGGCCCAATTAAATGCCTAACTCGTTAAATAAGTTATGTGCCCTCGCGCCGTCCGCGAAGAAAGTATGTACGTTTCCTGCTCGACTCGTATAGAGCATACTAGAGCATAATGCAAGCGTTCGTTAGCGTCGCCGCGCGCCGTTCCGTCGCCGAGTAAATCGCTCAGAAATGGCGCTCGGACGGTTTTCTTGCGCAGAAAATCTTTCGCGCGAGTGTGAGAATGCGATACCCGCCGTGAAACGTGGGAACAAAACGATTTCCGTTCGTTTCACCCTCTTTGTTCGTTCATTCGTTCCGTTCTAGCGCGGTGAATTCGTTGACCCTGTCTTCTTGGGCTCGTCGCCATATTCTGCACCGTCAAACTCCAACTTTCATTATCATTAAATCTACAATCTCCAGCCTATATCACCGTCGAACGCCCAATTAAACATACTTTATTCCGCAATTGTTAAAACGGCGAAGATCTTAGAGGGTCGATCGAATATTGAACACGGTGCTCTATAAAATGGCAGGCTGCGGGACAAGATTCGATTGAGCATCGGTCGAGAATCCCGGATCGGTGCTCCGCTGTCGCAAAACAGCGTCGTCGGATCGGAAAAGCGGACTCGAACCGGTCGCGCGGAACGCAGGAATAATTCTACGATGTTCGCCGTGCGATCTTACGATTTCGCGACGCGTGGATCGTTCCTTGTCCTCGTAAAAAACATTCTATACGGTCGAACGTTCTCTCGTTTTTGCTCAAGGAAGTGACTCTGTATAACTGAAACACGTCGCCTCGGCAGAAGTTGGTCCGGATCGTTTCGGTACACGGACAGAAAAAATTGTTTCGCGTCGCGTCGCGTTCGCCGAGGTTCTGCCTTCGTTGGACAGTTATATTTTCGCGCCGCGTCTGCCCCGGGTTCGTTAAATCGGGCAACGATCGGCATTCCTGCGCTTCATGGCGCAGCGATTTCGTTCTTAACGAGTTCATTTTTTCGAGGCTCAGTATGCAAATCGACGAGTCGTTACGGATTCGCACGCCTATCCCGGAAAGCATCATCTCCTCGGAATCGATCGGCTACCTGCGAACCTCGCTTCCGCTGTTCGTCTCTTTTTAAATAATATCTTGGGTAAATTGGAAATAATTCATTGGCGTGGACGTGTCAAGTGTCTTGCTTTTGCTGTTCGTCTGTTTTGGTTTATCTTGAATAAACTGGAAATAGTTCTTGGACATTAATCTCGAATACGCAGACTGCGAAAGATCATTTTCTTGGAATGATAACCGAGCAGGATGTATTACATATTCCCAATACTTTCAGAAACCAGTGATCTGGTAAATCGTTTTCAAGTTTTCTTTTTTTTAATACTGTCGTAGGTGAGATGAATAATGCGTTTTTAGAGATTAGTGTGCGGTTCGGTTCCTCTTGGCATGTGTTCCACATTCAGCCGCGAATGATCCAAGACTGCATACTATCGGGAAAAGCGTGTCGGTCATGGTAGCGAAAGAAAAAACCGCAAGAATGCACTGTTCCAGACAATAAGAGATGCCAAAAGGAAGCGTGTAACAGTTACGCTAAATTACGTTCCTTTCCGTGTACAGTTAATCCATCTACGTTTCTATATGTACAGTTAATCCTCCAGTTTTATCTCGCCTTCCCTTATTAAATTTTGCACCACGCGTTCGTCTTGTTTGAATTCCTGACGGTTCTCTCCATGTTATCGTTGCTGGAACAGTAAATCTTGTCAGCTTCATTTTCACAGTATTTCCGTTCGAATTTTTTGGGACCAGCCAGCCTGAGAATACTCGATGCATTAAAGATATTATCAAAATATTTACGAGAAGATATTCAACGCGTCTCTCCGATGCGCTCCATTTGCATAGTCCTTCTGTACCAATCTGTGAAGGTCAGCGCAAGCATTCTTGAGCCGAACGTCCTCCTGCTATCTCACTTCCAACCCATCCAAGATAATAGCTGGGTTAATCTTCGTCCCGTTCCCTCCCATTTCCTTCAGCAGATCTCTCCTCTCGTTCTCTTTCTGGACTTCCTCTTTTGTTTCGCATTCGCCATGATTGCAACAAGCTTAGCATCCACCATCATGGCCTCGACTAACGAAGTTACTCGCTCGCTAGCCAGCCGAGAATTTGCTTAAACAATATTACCAAATAATTTGACTCTGGATAATAATCCCGAACGAGGCATTCTTCCAAATCGATCAAAATCCATGAAGAAATTCGATGCATTTAATAGACAATTCGATAAAATCTTCGTCGAAGACCTGATGTCTACTATCAAGTTTCTACACAGACGGTTCCCAGATCCTCGCCAAAATTCATCCGCAGCTAGCTTCTCCGTTATTTGCAGTCGCTCGAGATTATTCGCTCGGCAAGCAATTTATCTCGATTCCTGCGGTACCATAAAGGGATTCGAAGCTTTCAATCATCAACGAAGTAGATCCGATCTTCGCCGAAGGTATATCTGTGCTACCAAGTTCCTACGGAGCTAGACCCTTCGATCCTCATCAAACTCCAGTTAGCTACGATGCAATTATTTACAGTCACTCGAGAGCATATACCCGCGAACCGATCCCTCTCGACTCCTGCACAAAGGAATTCGCCTGGAATAAAGCCGATCTCGAAGAGAAGAGAGGTGGACCGGGCGTGTATGTCGGTGCTACCAAGTTCCCCATCGAACTTCATCGTCTCTCGAGCCGTCTACCGGTGCCTTAGCGGTGTGGCTTTGAAAGGAACGCTGCTGCTGCTGGAGAAGGCAGAGTCGACTCGTACTCTGCCTGTAGGAGCAGGTCCTTAACGGCGACGAGTGGAAACGCGTTTAAGAATACGGGGAGGACGAGAGTAGGCTCGCGAACGCTTATTCTCTCCCTCTTTCTCTCACTCGCTCGTTCTCTCTTGCTCGCTCGCGAACGCAACGAGTACCTTCCCGTTTGTTTTATTGCGCGAAGGAATCGCTGCTCGGCTCTCGGTCCCCAAGAAGATCGCTAGTTGACCGTAGCCGGAGCACGGGATAGGCCTCTCTCGCGCGTCTCTCGCGTCGGCATGTTCCTCTCCCTGCCCCCTTTTCGTCCCTCTTATTCCTCTTCGACTCCCCTCGCCCTCGGCCGCAGGCTAGCCGATCCGGTTTGACCAATCCAAACGAATGGTGCATCGGCACGAACCAATCGAATCGGTGGACAACAGAGAGCTGGCCGAGAGGCTCCTCTTCGCTGCTCGCCCTCTCCCTTTGCCTTCCCGCGAGCATGGAACAAAATAACACGACGCTGAGTAAAAAGAATGGAGAAAGAAGCGACCGAGGTGATGGCCAGGGACGATGCGACGGCGTTTAAAGCCGCACACGGACCCCGATCGCTGGCCTCCTCGCGGAGAACTCGGTGTAATCTCTGGGGAGAGTGCGCGAGGATGTTTGGAGAACGATTTTGGGAAGAGGATCTGCGGTAGAGCCTGGATAATTGCGAGAAATTCGAGAGGGAAAATTATTATATGGTTATTGGGAGTGTGAGGCATTCAATTTCTTATTCAGGGCCTGGTTTTCGAGGATTGGAGTAGCGCCTCGTTAGTTGCACAAGGTCTGAGGAAGATTAAAAAGGGGGACATACAGAAAAAAATTTCCAAAAATTCTCGCACCAGAACCATCGAACACGTCAGAATCATTGGTTTCTAATTTAATAAACAGCAATTCGAATGTTAAAAGCCGAATTTACGTTCGAGAGAACAATACGTGGGAAATTCGTTTCGTGAAAGTCTCGCGCATTCTCCCGATTCGTTTCACTTGAAAAAAAGAATCACTGACCCGTTAATTAGCGGAGAGACTGATTGGCCTGTCAGTCGCGGGAAATCGAGCAGAGAACCCCGCGGATCTACATTTCGTCTACATTGTCCGCGGATACAGTAGAAACGAAACGCGTGATTCGATAATGAAAT
This sequence comes from Lasioglossum leucozonium, assembly GCA_028454225.1. Taxonomy (NCBI): domain Eukaryota; kingdom Metazoa; phylum Arthropoda; class Insecta; order Hymenoptera; family Halictidae; genus Lasioglossum; species Lasioglossum leucozonium. Next base: position 3,129,764 of record CM052212.1, on the reverse strand, counting down.
TGCTCGGCGCGAGGCCGGACTCTGAAACAGAAAGTGCGCGCGCGTTAATGAAGAATGGTTTCGGAGAGAAGCGGTCGTCGAGTAAAAAGTTAAGTGAGCGGAGAGCGCGGAACGAGCCTGCGTTGTGTGCTGGCCATCGGAGAACGCTCTGTTCGTCTCCTCCGAACAGAAGGATCCGCGAGCGTGATCCGTGAAAAACGAAATTGCGGACTGGCGTGCAGAGGCGCTCGGTGAAAAACGTGCGAATCATCCAAACAATCTAGCTCGAGGAACGAGTCAGGACAGATAACGACTCGACGCCGTATAAACCGCTATCTTTTTCTCATTTTACGCTGTACCGTATACCGGCCAGCCGATTTTAATCGGTCGAAGGCTAATTGAAAGGGCGCTTTCATGTTGTATGCGCGAGAAGCTTGTATCGCTCCGAACCGTGTAACTTTATTCGTTATGCAATCTATTCCGCAACGCAGTCGTATGATCCAGATCGATTTCGCGGATGTTCGGTTCCTTGGGACGCTCTGACCATTTGTTGCCTTTACAAACGAACGTGAATCTCTGCAACAATTCAAGGCAGAAAAAGTTGTGTTCTTTGCTGAAGATTTTTTAGTGGGAATCAAGAAAAAATTTGTTTTTCATTTTGTTAACAATATCCCCGAATGTCTCTAATGATACGTATCCACAAGATCCGCAGTCTATGCACCGATACCGCGTTCTCTCGTGCATTTCAGACGCAAACAGCGCATGATCGCAGCAAGACGAGGCGAAAATCGTTCTCTAATCTCGGATCGTGTGCTTAAGCTTCGCTTAGGCGATTTCGTTCGATGCGAGGAGCACGAAGCTCGTCCTCGAACGGTCTCGCACATTCTTCCTTCGGTATTCCGTGGCCGATGCACACGTTGCACGCGCGGCTTTGTATTCCATGCTCGTTTCCCGCTCACACGTCGCCGACGCTCAGATTCCCGTGAACCGTCCAGTGGAAAATGCGCGATATATCGATAAACATCTCTCCTCGTAGATCCTTTACCTCGTGAACGCGTGTACCGTGATTACGCGAAATTAATTAGCCGTGTTACGCGCCACGGGAATACGCGTCCGTTTAGGTCAGGCTCAACATGGAACGACTTTGACTCTTTTAGATCGACCCTTTACTCGGAATAAGTAAAAAATTAGACATCAATTTTACATAAAAAATTCATTAATGCAGCTCAGAAATGCTGGAACAAGTCTGCGAAGTTTCATGGAAAAATAGATTTCAGTCAGCGACATCGATCAAAAACGAGAGAAAAAACCGATCATATGGATTTACGAATGTTAACTTCTTGACGGGGCATCGGATTAAAGATGGGCAGCGCTCAAAGGATTCCGCTGCGTCAGTATTTGCTCAGAGCCTTCGAGGATTATCCCTGCGTTCAAGAACTGTTATGGAGGATTTCAAGGATGAGCATGGTTCGATCACGAGAGCAAATGTATCTGTGTACTCTTGCTTGCGCGAGGAAGACGTAATATCGTCGATTACGTTTGTACTTTTCGATAAATGGCTTCTGGTCGCGAATGAAACGCGGAATATATCGAACGGATGTTACCGTAACTTTTTATTCGATGCGCACGTAGGTACTACAACTGCATAGTGATAAGGACATTCGTTTCATATTTAGATGTTTAGTAATTTATTACATAAAAAATACAAATATTCTGTGTAATTATTCGGTTATATCGATCGCAAAAATTTTAAATAAATTATCCGTGATGTCGGCGCTACAGGTTCGATCCAATTTTAAATATTTAAGCAATTTTGCAATTAGAAAATGTAATGTATTGTAAAATATAGAATGTTTAAGTATAAATTTAATAATTGCAAGTATTAATTTCTAATTGCAAAATTGCTTAAATAGTTAAAATTGGATCGAACCTGTAGCGCCGACATCACGGATTATTCTGTGTAATGGTGTAACAATTTTTATTGCTGTCCCACTTTTTATATGACGCGCTGGTGGATACTAAAGCGTCAAGACAAGTTCCACATGCACCGAATAAAAATCAACGAAGCCGAGGAAGATAAGATAAACTAACATCGCATGTGGACGGAAAGTGAAACGGAAGAGTTGACGGGACGCGGCTTTTCCTGTGCATCGAGCCCTGAAAATTCTCCCGAAAAGTGCAAGGAGCCGGTGCGTCGGAGGTGCACTGAATTCTGAGTGACCCGAAGCGGAACAGGTGGCCGTTCGTTCGTAAAAACGCGGCAGCCGTGTAATCCGTGTAAAGAGACGAGCGACCAGCCGTCAGAAAACAGTGAATTGGATCGTGACGATCTCTGGAAACGGCGGTCGAATACGCTTTTATGTCTTTATTAAAAGGAACCGAGAGTGTTCGAATGGTCCCTGGCTGCGTGTTAGCTCCCGAGGTCGACTGGTTCCGAGATAACAGGTAGCTCTCGATTGATCGACGGATCACGGCTAGTTTAGCCAGCGCCGGCAGACTTTTCGACCGGTTATCTCTCGGACATCTCGAGAAGAGAGAGAGAGAGAGGGAGAATGCTTTTGACCGACTACGAAACGCGTGTGAGTCGTTGTCGGGATGAGACCAGGCTCCCCCCGGTAATTGGTAGGTTCGAATTCCGGAGTTTTTTCAGGGAGAAGAACAGCCAGCATCCCTTTCGTGTAATTAATAGGTCCTTCGCTGAAAGCTATGGAATCCCTGCCAGAGGCCCGACCCACCTTTTTTTCTCCCCCATGGCTCGCTCCTGCGGTCAGGGAAATGGATACTGGTAGCGCGATACTCGATCCAGCAAAATTCTTCTGTAAACGCTAACTTTGCCTAATCGTCCCTTATTAACTTTTTGGGACCGCTCGATGGTGTGCCCATCTGTTTAAAGATATAATTATGGTTCTCCGGTGAATAATTATCAGAGACAGCTGCTCGGAAAAATTTGTTAACGTAGCTCGAGCACGCACAACAAACGAGTCTGTAAAGTCTTACGAACACGTACCCCGTCCAGTTTACAAGAAAAAGAAATGGTCAACCTTGAAATTCGCGTAGTCCAAAACCGCAATATTCCTCGCATTCGGAGCGATCAAAACTTAATTCTCTGTTCACGAGTGTCAAGCGTATCAGCGAACAGCCATTCCCGCAACATCAAAAACGTTATTACCGTCAGGACCGAAACGATTACACAAGCAAATGAGTTTCTCAATCTCGAGGCTCACCTTTCCGCGATTAATCGTCGCCGGAACGGCGAGGAACGCGTGTCATAATTACACTACGGGGAATACTTTCGGCGACCGATACGTTGCCATTAGCATAATCGCGTTTCGGATCGGTCGGCCATGGTTTTCGAGGAATCTGTGTTTCGTCGAACCACAGCTCGGGTCTCGTTCGAGCAGGGTTTTATTGCGATTACGCACGGCTTCTCGTCCCTGGTCATGAAGGTCGGTCGAAATTAGGGTGGAATTATTTTCTCGGAAGAAAAGGGGCGGAGAAGAAGAGTCCAGACAATGATTGCCTCGAGGTGTTTCTTGGCGAACACCGCACAATAGAACGCGTTCCGTTGTACACCGTCATTTCATACCCAAAATGAGACGGTCAATGCCGGACGACCGTGTTCTCGCATCCTTTAAAGAAGGAATAATTCTCAAAGATATTGATTTCTAAATTAGTGATTTCTTAGAAACACTAGAATATTCCAGATACACATGAAATTAGCGTATGGTAATCAACGAATGTTCTAGAAGGTGTGCGAGTGAGATAGAGATCTGTGATTGAATAAATAAGACGTGTGACTGTTTGTTGGTTGTTATTGCATTTTGTGAAGCAAAAGAAAAGCGTCGTGTCGTGTTGTGTGAAATAAATTGGTTATAATAGAGTCTTTAATTTCATTTCCACACAATTATATTCTTTTTTTTTTTGACGTATTACAATTATTAAAAGAAGATACAAAATGTTCATTGCAAGTTTAATATTAACTCGTTTCTCCATGAAAAAGCTCCGGTCATTTCTCCCTCGACAAATGAACACGCGAGAGACATCCGCGAAGACTATCGCTACACTGTGTACACACGAGTACCTGTACACAGGTGTGGGTACATGTTTGTACTCGTGCTCAGGTGTGCACTGCACACGGTTCTCCAGTCTTTGTTCAAGGCTGCGAGGCTCAGGTACAAGATCACGGCTGCGAGAAATCTTCTTGCGACTTTTTTAATTGAGACACTGATCTCGGTCGGACGTTAACAACGCCGGTTGATGAACCGCTTCGGTAATTGTAATCGCGCAGATATTTTCACCCGGGATTATTGCGTTTGCGGCGTGTCATCACGGTGAAATAATAATCGGTGTAATGACCGTAATTGCGAGACCCGGTTTAACGGAGTCGTGTAATTTCTGGACGATTGAATCGATTTCGACCGGTGCAAAAAAAAAAAAAGAACAATCGGAAATCCTTAAGACATTAACAAGTTGGCTGTGAAACGCAATAAAAATCATTCCTAGTAACTTCAAACTATTAACCCTTAGCACTGGATTGGCGACTCATAGTCGCCACTAAAAATTGCTTTACCATTATTGAAAATATCATTTATATTATTAGGTGTGTTGGTATCAAATCAATTACTAAACATTTAAGTATTGCACGAGGTATTGCATCAAATTTCATATCCATAAAATGAAGAAAAATAATAAAGAATGGAATTATTATAAGTTGAAAGAAATGTTTAATTTTCAAGTTAAAATATAGCTCCGAGTGCAAAGGGTTAATATTACTATAATATTGTGCAATTTGTCGATTTTTCTTGAATAAAGAAAATTTCGCAACTTTATAATTTCAATAATTGTAAGATAAATTGTTCCGCTTATTAACCCCTTCACCTGCGTCGATATAAAAATAGTTATTTTCCACCCCATTCGCCATCGCGACATCGATCAGGTCCTAGACTAGAAGATTGTCCCGTGTCATCGCTCTCCTACGTAGCGCTGACCGACAGTCCAGCTAAGAAATCAATGACGCGCACCGGTGCACTATACCGTATTGTGTAATACCGTATATTCCCGGATAGACAGTGCCTCCTCTCCGTTTCCCGATAAGACCGCTCACCGTTACGCGAATATCGTTTCTCCGGCAGCGTAACGGTGGTTATTGTAAATCGCGTCGGAATAAACTGCTCGTCCGTGGCGAACGCTCCCGTTGAATTCATCATCGGCTCTGTTCAATGATCGCTAGAAAAACCGCGCCGCCACCACGAATTCAGCGCAGCGGCGCGGCGCTCGATGACGCCGAGTCATCCGAAGGAAAGTCGCTTCCACGAGGTTCAGCGAAAGGAAACTGAAAGCGTGCAAATGCGTGAATGGAGAGTTGCCATTCGCGAAAACGTATGAATATCCTCAATGAATCACCCATCACGAGATTCGCCTCTTCCACGATTACGGCAAAAACAACGGCCGTTCGGATTCGCTTTTCGATTTGGACGATACGGTTTTGCTGCTGCGTTCGTTACTGTAATGGTTCTCGCCTGAGTAGATATCCGTGCTGTAGAACAGATGTCTCAGCAACGGTTCTCGGTTACTATTAGACTGCGGATCTTTCTGCAGTTACGACGCAAACGAGCACGTCGAACGCGAGACAGTGGAAACATTCGAATTTAATATACTGTTGTACAATTATTTTCAGGTTAGTACAATTGCCAAGAAAGGCACGAAATCGATTTGATTTTGAAAAATCGCGAGAAATCTAGGCAAATTCGATCTCGTGATTTCCATAACGGAACAAATGCGAGTATTTTTCGCCCCGGAACACCTATCGGTCACGATCAAGATGCGAATCGGTTGACTTTCGCAACGCCGTCGAACAAGTTAATTAATCGAAAGGACCGGGGGGGCATCGGAATCCAAATTTCAGGGCCCCGGAAATCGGGGACCACCGCCGGAATTAAGCGGTAATCGCGATATCGCTGGCCCCGGGGATTTCTCGGGTGGTTTTTAATTAAGATACTCACGAATTTTCGGATTCCGCGGGCGCAGTCGTAAGAACGGCAACGTTAATTTACAGGCCTTAAAGACAGCCGCGTGCGCGCGTACGAGCGTGAAATGTATTCGCCTAAGTAAACCCGTTCGAAGGGGGCAGGGGGGCCAGGGAAGAGGGCCCAGCAGCTCATGCTGTGGGAACAGGTTTCAGAAAATTGACCGTTCCACCGTAGGACCTTTATCTGCGGTTAGCATCTACCTTCGAGTTCTCAAAGACCTACGAAGGGGACTGATCGGGGGGGGGGGCCTTTTCCGATTTTTCGGTGAATAACCCCCCCCCCCCCCCCCCGCCATCGAATAACGGAAACCGAACACGTCTCGCTACTGTTCGACAAATTTTTCTGAACTTCCGAGGATCTCGGGTTTATTGAAAAACTCATCGTACTCATCGGCGATTTATCTTTATGGGGTACCGTAAAAACTTTTTTTTATCGCCGAGGCTCTCTCTCGCCCGGATAATGGAATTTATGGTCGATGATTTCCACCTCCGTGTCTACTTAATCTGGATTATGTATGGGCTATCGGGAGGCAGTAAAAAAAAAATTGTAATTAAATGCATGACGAATACAATGGTCCTCCTGCTTCCTCTAAGAAATTATGAACGATAAAGAAGAATTCCGATCGCTGCGATCGTAAAATAAATCGTAGTGCAAACGGGGTTAAAGGCATTTTGTTCAGACTGGACGAAGACTGGAGATTTACCGCGGACAATCGGTAGGCGGCCGAAGCCGCGATAATCGCGTGTACTATATGGAACGTGAAATCGGCGGAGAGCGTTCGCGTGCAGAATTTCCGCGTCGTCTCCGCGAACCTGGCCAGTCTTGCCGCATTATATCGAGTCGAGTAGACCGAAGGGGGGCACACGATAACGCTCCGTGGAGAGAAGAGAGGGTGCGCGCCGCGTTGCTCGAGAAAAGTCATCCTTCTCTAACCCCCGTTCGCCCTCGCAATCAGGGGTGAGTGACTCACGTTCCGCAGCTTCGACGCCGACAGTCGTCGGGACGCTTACCCTCCAAATATTGATTCGCCGGGGCCGAGGGAAACTACCCGGTGTACTGTACAACCCTCTGCTACACCCCGCTGCAACCCACCGAGTCTCGCCCTCGTATCTAAATTTTTCTAGCGCGCGCACACGCCACTCTTCGGGCTTCTTATTCGAATCGGACGGGTCTTCCGCCTCGTATTACACCCCTTCCTGATCCGTAAACGATCTTCGATGTATCGAGCGACGAGCCCCGAAGACGGCACAAGTATAATAATGGTAGCGGGACGTCTTTATTGCATATTCGATGATTCAAATCGATGAGAATTTTATACTCGTCTCGTATATTGTTGTGTTTCCCGGATAATTAACACTTCATTCTTATACCATTATACTTTCATTTTACTGGATTTTATATAAAATTGAGTCTGCTCCAAACGCGCGTGCAACCATGATTTAATGAGATACGCGAGAATGGCATGAATAGACAAGGATTTAATCAACGGCGTCCGATTAGATCTCTATCATTTTTAAATTAAGTGACGTGTAATGTATTCTTATAATCAGTCGACGACTGTTCAAACACGTTCATAAATTGTCTCGTGCGGAAATACGAGAGAGTCTACACGTGATGAAAACACCAAAAAAATGTTGTCCGAGGAATGAAATATTACCAAGTCACGTAAAATGTCAGGAATGTCCTTCTGGTTGATAAACGTCTAGAGGAAATATACATACACGCAGCTTCTCTGGTTGCTCTCTTCCGGTGAGAGAGAGAGAGAGCGAGAGAGAGAGAGAGAGAGAGAGAAAGAGAGAGAGAGAGACAGAGGCTAGCCCACGAAATAACTGAGATTATCATCGGCGGTGAAATTACTATAGTAAACTTTCTTCGATTCATATCGTTTTTCAGTACAAATTAGCAATTCTACTTGCCCAATAATAAAAATTGTTTATTCTACTGGCTCTACAGTACAAATTGTTCACCCCACTTGTCCCATTTACTCTATAATATATAATAGTAAATGACCAGGTAAAAATTATACATAATTGATTATTTTACTATATTCTAATCGAGAATAATAAATATATTTGATCTGGAGGCCATTTTGAAATAAGAAGATACAGTGTACTCAACGCTAAGACTACCACGTGGGTCAAAATTATTCACGGCATTTTCAGTTTTCTATTTTATAACTATTGATATTATAGCTTCTGCTTAAAATTATTCTATCCATTTAAAATCCAACACATGCATCCGTTTACCATAAAGAATTGAGAATGAGTCATTATGATTCACTTTCTTCAACCTGTCAGAAACGCATAAGCATATGCCTATCACATAAGTCTTCGATCTAACGTTTGCGTAGTTCGAGGATCGAAAGAACAATACCATTCAATGCTTTTAAAAAAGCAGCCATTTTTCTACAAATTTAAATTCATATGTCAAAACAAGGTATTAAAGTGCCCAAATCCTGGCGGCTAATTTGAATTGTTGCTTGACCCATCAAAGTCAGAAGAAACAACGCTAAGTCACCTCGTAAACCTATTAAATCGCTAAATAAAATTGCAAATGATTCCCAAAAAAATGTCTACTCCTTATCAAGTCAGTAAAAAAAAAGAAAATAGCCAATCTTAAATTCCGTCAAAAAGGAATCGCCAATGGTCCGCAGGATGACCAAACATGTCCACGTGAAAAAGGTTAGAATATATTAACCGATGCGTTCGCAAAAGTGTCCGCGCTGAACAGTGCGTGCTCTCGGCGTTCTCGCAAGCCGGGGTAACGGCTATAAGGTAGTCAGAGAACGAAAGATAAAAAGAGGGAAGAAAAAGCAGTGGTTTGCCGGTCGGAAGCGACGGGGGTTACAGGCAAAAGCCCACCAGAAGATAATTGTAGCGAAGACTTGTTACACGGGTGCATAGTCTTGCTAATTAAACAACTAGTCGTTCCCATCGTGAGAAAACGCCGCGCCGGTTACCGCCGCCGGCAGAAAAATCGAGGCGACGAGAATGTGCCATTCGAAAGGGTCACTCACCGTCCCGCCAAGGTCGCCTCTCTTCTCGGATTTGTCACATCTCGAGTCACGCCCAGCCTCTTTCCCCGTAATCCGTAAATCCCTTTACGTGAAAACTGTCACTGTTCCACGGGAGCACCGGTGCAATTTTTCGTTGGTATTATCAAAGGGCACAACAGACGCACAAAAACACACCGCACAAACCGTCGACGACGTGCGCGCAGTTCAGCTGCTCTCTCGGCAGCGTCCCGACTACTACGAACCAGTCCACGCACGCACGAACCAACCAGTCTTACGTGCGAGCGTAGTCGAAGTAGAGGGCGACTACCTGCGACCGTGTGTCTCGACATTGACTTCGGGCCACGATCGAACACGACCACGATCCACGCCGAGGAAAACGATCCACGGATCGCGCATCTCTCGATCCCCACTTTTCTTCAACCGACAACGCTCTAACGATTACAAAATGCTCCAGAGTAATTGTTCCCTTTTAGGTACCTAAAACGTTGTTATCATTGCGATGCTATTTTCTAAATGTTTCATAATATGGAAACAGGAGGCTACACATTGGGAATGGGGTAGATCATTGTGTCCATTGAATTCTATGAGAACTTGTTAGTAGTTGTTTATTGTTAAGCAGCCTGGTTTCGGGAAGGATGACAATAAAACGCATTTACTCTACTGTCATTTGACCGATTAAAATAATTAAAATTTCTCTGTCTTGATTAAGTTCCTAAAGGAAAGGATTATCTATAAAATTTTGGTCACGTGTCCGACTCGTTATTAGGGAAAAAATGGGGTTGAAATGCAGTTGTAATTGTTAGACAAAGAGAGTGGTGGGGAAGACTGATTGCAACGAGACCTTTAGACAATGCTAAGGCATCGTAAGACATCAAACTTACCCTTCATAATATACTTCGTAATATATTCGAATTATTCTTGCCTTGTTAAATAAATGAGTGGGGAATTATTTCGAAAGTGCTTCGATCGAGCACGACTAATGAACTGCTTTCTATGCACTGGGTGCGAAAACGTTCTACAATAATTACCGTTAAACACGCTATCCTGTCGTAAGATAATTCCAGGATCGATTACGAGATATAATAGTCACATTTAATTCCTTTTTATGAAACACCGCAGAACATTCGGTTGCTTACAAAAATCGAACATGTTTTGCGAAACTGTTAACAGCGTCACTCGTCGCTAGAAACTGAGAAGTCTATTATTAATAATAATCTTCGATGATAAACTTGAAAGTCGAACACATACGGTTAACAATCGAAGAAAATCAAGGAACACAGGCACACGGCTTGCTGCCATCGGCAGCGTCGGCGACTGTTGCAAACTCTCTCCTGCACGTGCAAGAACTACAAACACGTTTAAACAGTTCGTGTGTATGTAAGAATCCATAGTAGCCGACCTTTTATAGACGATAATTTCTGCAATGCGTAAAAACGATACGATATCTCTTTAAATTTATTCCCGCTTGATTCTATGAAATTTTTGACAAATATTCACGCTGTAAAATAGAATATAAAATGTGATTTTACCAGAAAATTTTTGAATTAAATCATGACAATACCGAGTCGGCGCTAATTTCAGTTTCAGCGCCACCTGTGATTAAATTTGCAAAATTCTAACACAGGTGGCACCACCAGATTGGCGAACGATTTCCTTCGCGATTTGTCCGCCACATTTTAATATGATTTTAGCGAGGTTGAATTATCGCAGTGATTGTAATCAAGTTTCTGTGGTGAATTATGTATGACACGTCCAGCGAAACGAAGGTAAGAATTTTATTTATTATTCGATCGGTATTTGCGAACTATCGGTGTTGTTTGATTGTCTTGGAGATGACTATTCTTTTGTTCGCCAAATCTGAGATTAGATGCCACAATGCAGGATGATATACATTTTCCCAGCACTTCTGAATATTACTTGAAAAGAGCTGACATGGATATTAAGGAGAAAGTATCCGACAGCAAAGATAAATTTAACGTCAGCGATGTTTGGAAGGAATTTAACTGTCCAAAATACGTTATTCGCGAGTGTCCTGAGACCGATAAAATACCGGCGAATCTATTCGATTTTATGAAACAATCGGAGGTCGATCCGAATTATACTCTGACGAAATTAGACGAACTTATATCTGATCCTGTGACGAAGAACAGTGCGCCGCGAATTTGCAGGCTCTTGCATGAATATGTGCACCAAATAAAAGATAACGGTTATGTATCCTTTGAAGGATAAAACATCGAATTTCTTGGTTCAAATGTACCGAGTGTTCCAGTTAATTTGAGCACAGCAAATATCTCATTTATTAAAAAACAAAATCTGCAACGATATCTAAATGGAACTGTGATGGAACACTCTGTATATGTTGGATTCAATTTTTTAGTCATTTATAAAAGCTTCCTTAAAATTGTACTTAGAAGGTAAAAGATTTACCGAAAATAATGACGGTATTGGAATTTTTGGTTAAAAATGTTAACTCCGTTAAAGAGTACGAACCACATCTAGATGCAATGTTGAACCTTTGCAAATTACCACCGTTGTTAGAAAAGTCTTCAGAAATTTTAACGAATAACGATAAACTGGAACAGTACTTTACATTGTTAGGAAAGATTCTTGTTGTTTTACCGACCAAAGAACAAATATTGAAGATTCACGAAGCCATCCACTCTTTACTATTGAACAGAGACAGCTCGAATGTTGCAGCAGTTAAGATTAAAGACTGCCTTGTGAATGTAGAAAAGTCGCAGCTGCCAAATATGATAGTGAAGTCGTTAGAAAACTCTCTTCCAGACATGTATCAAAAGATCTTGGAATTGGTCTTCTTACTTTCTTCTATTTCATATATGTGTTGTAAGTAACCCAAAATACAGAGGGAAGCATTTTAAACAGTTCTAGACTTGTTCGAAATGTTCCACCCTATATATTTGGAAGAGACGTAGAGATTCCCTAAAATATTTAACACAGCTCACAGGATGTTGGAAGCTGGAGTGCTTAATATAATATTGATCAGAATGGATCTTCCTTATGCTACACAATTACGCTGCACACGGCCACCCGATTCATTACTAATGGGTAGCGAGTACCCTGAGGACACAACCCTTTTAATAATGAACACGCTATGGTGTCTGATGAAATCCATTCTTCCCCCTACCAATATTCCCAAAGTGAAGTCAACTTTGTGCGCGCACTGTGCGCTATGGTAAACAACGAATACCTCAAAAATAAATTGATAATGTACATCTAATCGAAATCACACAGGGGTTTGTCCTACACATTTGAGAGACAAGTATTCTACAGCCAATTCAAGAGTATCAGCATAAAATTCAGAAACGAAATAGCAACAATTATTCTTTCAATTTTAATCTGCTTTCCCACTTGGAACTTTGTCAGCAGTGGTATAGCAGACAAAGCGATTAAGTTTTTCATAGCAGTTGAGACTGGCTCTGTAAGAGTATTTTCAGAGACAATAACATTTGGCAGAACCAATGAAGACTTGTTCTTCCAAAAAGTCTTGTTGTTAATTGTTATGCATCTATCTCAAATTGATGCATGCGTTCCTGTAATTATTTTGTTGATTTGTGTTTTTATTGAATTGTAGAGGATATTGTTGTTTTTTGGTATTCTTTTTGAATAGATAATGGTGTGTAGAAAACTGATGCAGACGATACTTCAACTTGTTAATCCAGATATCGAAGTATCGCAAATTACTTGGACCGCGCCTCAATATTGGAACCTGTGGGCATACGCTATTAATTCCTTGTCCGTACTGGCACCAAAAATGCCAAAAGACTTCATAGCATACAACGGTACCATTAGGTACTTAGAATTTAATAAATAACAGATAAAAATTTTAGCTGTTCGTATAAAATAATTATACTCTCGTAGATTGTTAACACTGTTGGATTGGAGTTTGTCTACAAAGTTTGATACGGACATTATACTACATTGCATAAAAGCAATCTGTTCAATTATCTTAAGTGACAATACTTTGTTACTAGAGAACTTCAAAGAGCATGGGATTACAGTATCATTGATCAGTTAGCTCCCAATTTATAAATTAGTACTCTCGTTCATTATTGCTAACATATAATAATTTTACATTACAGAATTGATTAGTTATATTTTAACTTCTTGCAAATTTGTAATGAAAGAACAAAGAATTCTTACACTGGCGTTAATCTCAATTGAGAGACTGTTAAGAAAGCAAATTTTTTATCAGGAAATGTTCGGAGATCAAAGTATAGGATTTGTTATGGAACTGCTTTTCCAGTGTTTGTACCAGAAAGATACAGAAATTCAAATAGATCAACGGTGAGTTTATTTTAATTCGATCAGCACAACTGTGCTACTTACAGCTTCCTCGTGAGTTATGATGTAAAGAATTTTGGTAGCCTTTTATTAGCATTAGGGTCATACATTTGGGAGTGTATAGTATGGTGTCCCCCGAATTTGAAGAAATTTATCGAAAGTGGAGCAGTATATGTTATTCTTGACATTATCGAGGTAGTCCCGTACGCGTCTCAGCGTCTGTTTCTCGCAGTGCTAACAGACATGTGCGATAATTATTTTTGTGGGTCTTATTTATGCACTTGGAGAGGCATTAACAAAAAGACAACATTAATGTCTCTGTTAGCAAGAATTTGGAGGGACGAAGAAATTAGGCTTGAATTCCCAAGATGCCCCGATGGAGCAGTAAGAGGCAAATTTCGAAAATAAGATTTTTTTAAGAAAGTTAGGTCTGCTTAATAATTAGAGAATAATCTGCTGTGCATTAGATAAAGAGTTCCCTGCGATGGGGAAGAAACAGTGGTTGGAGACTTTCCAGACAGAACTTTATGGACACATTAGTCCAGCATTAGTCGACATGATCGGTTCAGTTAGGGCGAAGATATACAGTATTAGAAAGATCATGGAGAGAGATAACGAGAGATACAACATGGCAAAACAGCACTATAAAATATTATATTATGACCTTCCGGTGGAAGATAGAGTGAGCATATCGGCTGACCGCTACGACTTTATTGTAGTATAATTAAAATAATTTTTCAGATTACAGTATCTGGCATGGATCTGTATTTTAAATTAAAATTGGGTCAAGCGTGGGAAGAGCTCGAAAGGTATTTCGAGCAGATTGGCATTACCCCAATCGGTATGGATGGCCAAGCAATATTTTTAATGACACAAAGATATCATATGTGGGGAATATTACTGAAAGAAAGACAGAAGAATATAATACAGTCTGTGAAAAGAGAGGAGGACATAGAAGAGAAAGATGAATATGCTAGAATTCGGAATTCGAAGCTTATTTTATCATTAGATGCGCTCGATGAATTAGATTACATATACAGAACAACGAATCGAGAATACATGATAAAGAAAAAGACTGAGCAAATGCAACAAGTGTACCTGGCCCTGAATTTTCCGCGCAAGACGAGCGAACATAATCACAGAACGTTCATGGATGCAGTCAATTTTACAGTAAATATATTTGAAAAAATTAATTATACAGTATTAAGGACCTTTTTCCACAGGCAGTATTCGATCAACACGTGGTGTTCAGCAATCTAACAGCCGATTCATATTTTGGTCAAATGAAAGTTCTCCCTGTTTCGCCAAGCGAATCGTATATCCTGGACGAATCAATTTTTTCCGGAACGTCTTGTTCATCTTTGACGAGCTACGATTTCTCGAAATTAGAACAATTCGACGAAGAAGTGTAGCTAAAACATTGCATATTCGTCCCTTATCGTCTTTGGTAAATGTAGGGGTCTTTTTTATCGGCAACAAATAAAAATCTCAATTATTTATGAATCTTGCGGTGACATTCCAAATTTTAATTAGGTTCAAATATATATATTGTATTCATTATTCATGCGTGTGCCAGATATTGGCGTACGCATTCTTAGAGGCAACTGGTAGAGCGACAAAATGCTAATCAACGTAGCTAACAAATAAATCGTAATGCAAGGGATTAATCGCACACCCCTGGAGCAAATCACGCCAGAAAGTAGGGAATCAGCCATAAAAGATATAGAATCGGTTACGGTTATCGGTCGGATAATAAAATTCGGTGCTATACGACGAAGATAAAAGAAATATCATTATGAAACCCTCTATTCATTATAAATAAGAAAAAAAAATACTATACATCTTTTATCGAAGGATTGAATCTCGTCGATCGCGGGTATCCGAGCGTGTCCGATTGGCTCCGAAGAAACTACTTCGGCGGGTTTATTTCTGTCTGGCGAATGCGATAAAGGGCAAAACGTGTTCTATGAATCGCGGAATAATAATTTTCGTGTCCCGGAGTGCGGCCGTACGAGTCGACCAGCAGCGCCGAGCGTTCTGTTTCAACAACGATCCGATTGGCTCGGCCGGTATCTCGCGCCTCTAGATTCCCCCCGTCGATTATCTAGATAACGTAACGGAAACTCCCCCAAGAGAGCGTCCGAGGAACAACACAACGGGGGCGATGAGCCAGTGAGAGCCAACATGCCGTTCCCGCCGCAAGCGATCGTTGTCGTCGTTCTCGCCCGTCCGGTACCGGTTTAAAACGCGTTTCGGTGTACAAACCGAACAAAGTCCTCCGCCTTCTCGCGGTGCAGTTCGTGGCTCGTGTCGCCCGGAATCGAACTGGAAAATCGGTCGCGTGTATCGCGAATACCATACTCTCTTTCCTCTTTCTCTCTCGACGTATCTACGGTCACGTTTTTTATTTTTAAATCTTTTTTGTGAAAAAGACTGCTCGCTACCCGACGACGATCCACCGTCGCGGTATCGTTCTCCCTTTTGAAAAAACTGTGTGCAGCCGCCGCCGCCGTCTGTCTGCTGCTGCGTCGTGGATCTGCGTTTCTCTACCGAGAGAGAACCCCCTCCCCTTATTTCCGTTCATCATCCTTTCCGTCATTGCTAGTCGTGCGCGAGACAGGCACACCGACACCAACGGATTCCTGTATCCCGTGGCCACGAGAGTTGTTCAACAGCTATACGTAAATATGGCGTGTGAACGGTGGTGCTTTAACCGTGGCTGTGACGGAGCTGTCCGAGGATGGCCATACGTCCTGTTGCTGATCGCGTTGTACATGCTCGAGCCCGGCGTCGCCGACAACGAGTTCAGTGAGTCTTTTCTCGATTCTACTTGTTGCATCCTGGGGCGCGTTCTCTTACGAGATGCTTCTCCTTCTTTCTCTCTCTCTCTCTCTCTCTCTCTCTCTCTTACTCTCTCGAGATCTTTCTTTCTATCTCGAGGCCTCTCGCCAGCGAAACGCGGCGGATCACTGTGGGTTCGCGTTTATGGCCGTTCGGAACCAAAATCGGAACCCTGCCGTTCACACAATATTCCCTCATCGGTTCCTTCTACAATTGCATATTAGAATCTGGTTTCAGTCGAGAGAACAGAATGAAGTTGTCGGAACGGGAGCGGACATGTTTATTATGAAAAAGGAATTGCACTTATTTACACATTATACATCGAACGATCGGGTCTTCGTGGACGTTTATAATACTCCCGAAGAAAAGGAAAATTTGTATTGTTCCATTTCATATTACACGACACGCGATTAATGTTGAAAGACTTGTTTTCGTGCGTTTCGAGAATAATCGGTGTACCGCCGAAACCAACGAACTGTTAACGCTGTTCCTTTGATATTTTTTTTATTTCTTTTTGTTTTGTGAGAATAAATTTTGGCATGATCGCGTGGCGTGTGCGTCGGGTAAAGTCAGCTTCGGATCGGTCGAAAGTTGACGCGTTGTCTGTGAATTCACGAGAGCTTGGAAAAAAAGGACCTTGAATGTTAATGCGGTATCGATAATTCTGCGTGCCGTATCTTTCTCGCGATATCGGAATGGTTGATCTCTCGAACCAGTTATCGTTTCTTACGATGTCCACCGTAATATATCGGCTTCTCTGCTCTTTATTGGGCTCCTCGCGGAGACTGGTATTCCTCTCTCGACCTCTTCTTTGTCTGGAACCTTCCTGTTTTACGTCACAGCTGTGAATCCCGCGCCATGGACGTTATCATTTATTAGCGGTGTTCGGCGATTTCAATGCCTCTTGCGCTGGCTGCTGTGTCGTCATCAAACTGCGTGCTTGCGTTCTACGAACATCTACGAATTAAATTAACCCTTAGCACTCGGTTGGCGAGTCTGGGGCGTCGCTAAAAATTGCTATATCAAAGTTCAGAATATTGTTTACCTTACTAAATTTATCTGTATTTAATAAATTATTCACCATTTAAGTACGAGGTATTACATCGTGTCCAAAGTATGAAGACAATCGTATAGAATGGAATTAGTCGGAAAGAATGTTCGATTTTGGATTGCAATAGCAATGAGTGCCAAGTGTTGAAAATTGGAGTTTTACAAGCAGATGGAGTTCGTCTGCGGGAATACATTTTTTCGGAGCGTGGGTTCGCGGCAGAAAATCGTCGATTTTTGCCAGGCTTTGTGTACCTGTGCCTGTTCGTCGTTGGATCGCCGGGAGCATGATCGCTCAGCTTCGCCAATTTTTCGAAGTCGTTAACCTTTCTCGGCGCGCGTTCGCGTTCGCCCCTCCCCTCTTCCGGCTATCGAGGTAAAATACAACCGCGTCCGATTCCTTTTCGCGGAATACGGTTTGCGATACTTTCTATTTCAGCAGGAACGCGCACTTCTACGAGAACTGTATCGCCATAAGCTCGGGCTACGGCGGAGAAGGGGCATTTCGGTTTAGCGACAGTAACAATAATAACAACCGCGGCAAGTGCAACCGTTCACTTGACCGCGTTGACGTGGCCGAATCATCGCGGCGAGGGGATATACATACATACACCGGGCCGAGAAAGTATTTGCACGCCTCTTTCGTCGAAAACAACGTATATTCTACATTACATCATCCCTTTGCACTCGGAGCTATTTTAACTTGAAAATTCTACATTTCTTCCAACCTAGAATAATTCCATTCTATATTTATTTTCTTCGTTTTATGGATATGAAATTGATATAATATCTCGTAACATACTTAAATGTTCAGTAATTGATTAGATAGCGAGTTATTTAATAATGTAAACAATATTTTGAATAATGGTACAATTTTTAATGGCGACTCTGAGTCGAGTGCCAAGGGTTATTATTCGGTAACGGTAAATTATTTGGTAACAGCGAAGCAATTGGAAGTGTACGATACGTACATTAATGTGTGCGGTTTTAAGCTCAGCACATTGCAGGATTATTAGTTCCTACAGTAAATTATTGAGAAGTTTATTGCCCAGAGCCGCTCATTAGAAACCCTGATGCTTCTGTTCGGAACAGAAGCGTCGCGATTGACACTGACCGAGTTGAAGCCGATTGTAACCGACCGAACGGGTTCCAGCCGAGTCTATACTCGCGCAAGCGTCGCTCGAACTACCAATTCAATTTATTGTTTTTGTAACAACCGCGACACTAATCCGATTCTTTACGATCGCGTGATAATTGTCCGAGCTCCTTTTTTTCTTCGGTTACCTTAAAGGGGGGCGCGAATCGAATGACGCATAACGCAATAATGTTCAAGGTCGCTCGTTCTCGGATCACGAAGGACGATGGAGGGGTTCTCTCCTACGTGTTCGAAGGGACGACCTTGAGCACTATTCGGTCGAAAGCCGACGAATCCGACCGGCTATTCACTCGACGACTCCAAATTTAGTTTCTATTTATGTCCCTCCTCCCTAATTGCTTCATTCTTTCGAGAATTGGCCGGTTCGTTTTTTTTTATCGTTTGATCAGCGAATTAACAAATGCACCCATACCTCGGTTATACAGCCGCTCTTTATTCGACATTTCGCTTTACGGCCAACTTAAACCAACGGTTTTCAAACTTTATGCTACTACGCCTCGGAAAAAAAATTTTTTTCCGCACCTCCTTATCCAATGTAAGAAAAATAAAAATGAACATGACTTCACTGAATTTGTACCGTTACGTCACGATATGAAGTTTATTTATCCGTAGATATTATGGTACGAACATTAATTTTTTATTAAAAATTTTGGCGCCTCCTAGATTGGAAACCGCCGTCTTCGAATAATTGTAGTCGCACGAAGAAAATAAACACATTCTGTGACGTTACACGGGACAATGGAGCGGCACGCAACGAATTACGCAATCGATTCCGATCGAACCACTGTATCGTAAAACGCAGAAACCTTATGGATGCGCATGACGACGATCAAGAGAGAGAGAGAGAGAGGGAGTTCACACGTGTTGCGCGCCATTAAACCTAGCTGGATCCGTTAAAAAAAAATATGTTCTGTAAACCTGTGTCAATTGTACACGTGTTATTGTATGGGTATTTTTGGAACCTATATTTCTCAGATGAAGAGTGGATTCATTCGAAATGAGTTAAATTCGCTTATTAATAGGGAATTAAAAGGAGCAGTGAACGGACGGAGGTTGAAATTTATCATAAACGATGAACGAAGGGAATGCACCAGGGAAATGTGGTGGCAATGTTGAAGGTCCACAGATGTTGAACACGTCTGGAGCCACGTAACGAGGCGCCGGCTGCATCTTCCTAACTTTTATTCCTCTTTTACCGGCCGCCCCATGGAGCCAGCCGTAAACATTTTCTCCGACGACGGCTGCTTGCATTACGAACTGCACGGGATCATTGCGAACAGGGAATGGCCCGGGAAATTCTCCGCGGAGATTGCATTAAAATGCCATTAGTCGGTTGACCTCGCGCTCCCGCCGTCGAACCTTGTACTTTTTTCACGCCTGGCAGATCCGTCGACCGTGTGCCATTACGCTAGACAAATTTTTGCATACCTTATTCAACCCATTCCCGACTCTTGACGTCTTCGGACAAATTTTTGTGCGTTCCGTACGGTGCATTCTGCAAGAAAATTTCTTATCCATTTTATTCGAGCAATTTCGAATGTTTCAAGAGGCAGAATAAAATTAGAAATGATACCTTTATTATTTAAACAACGTAAGCGTTCTCCGAGGAAGATGAAAGAGTATATACAGTAAATAAGTCACTGGAGAAAAAGAGAAACAGATGAATCATCCGAATATTTTCTCATCGATAGCGCGACGAACGTGTAAATAATCGTCGAAAATAGCGATGACGTTATTTTATAATTGAGGTGCAGTCTATCGGAGTCATAGGTAATAGTTTTTAATTTGTTGTTCGAGAGAATGGTGTGGTGCGGATATTTTGGAACAGCCTGTACGAGAAGGCACGGTTTACGAAACCGTGAATCGACTTTATAGTCGGCGGCGAGGATGTCGAAACGATTTTCGTTTTTTATCACACACGATCGACGAGCGAACAAGGAACACGATACGCGTCTGCTGGCTCAGACGGAAAAGAATCGATAGGTCGTTCTAGAGACAACTGTGTGCGCGCGACTACTGTTGCGTACATAGTGGCTTTTTTTTCAGTGTAATAACGTGTCCCCATTCAAGCGCCGCGACGATTGCCTCCTGTACTGTACCGGTTGCGCTGGAAAGGTCAATGAATGTCCAAAGCCTCGAGCCATGGTTCCTGTTCTTTGGAAACTGCCCAGAAACTCCCCACCCCTTACTTGGCCATAGTAAAAATAATTAACTAAGATATTTTTTTGGAAACCGTGCAATGAAGTGAACAGTATATTAGTGTTTCAGGCACTATGTGATTTTGTATAATGTTTACAATATGTACATGTTACGATCTTATGGTTTCATTAATCTGTGAACTATCGATAAGGATCGAAACATCGGGCAACTTTTAATTGCAGAATTGCTTAAAGGTTCAAATTGGATCGAACCTGTAGCGCTGACATTACGGATCATTTATTTAATCTGTATTAATTTATCTGTGACCTATGTCGAGTAGTCTGTGACCTATACTCGTTGTGGAAAGATTATTTTGTCCGATGAAGCGTTTACACGGCATTAGGGGAAAAATGTTGCATTTGCTATTAATTAAAATTGAAAAGAGAGTGCAGAAGATGGTGAAACTGGAGCGTTAATGCTTCTAAAATCGTTTCAGAAGCCAACAATCTTGGATCGTGAAGAATCGTGACGAGCCCGGACCGATGTAGCAACCGGTTGCATCGGTTCACACGTTCCTGAAACGATGCACGATCATTCGGTTGCCCCATCGTCTCGTTATTTGTTCTTTTTATCGTATGCTCTCGAAAGCCTCTGTCACGGCGTTACGAGAGCGTTTCGAAGGAGTGTTCTCTAGAAAAGAGGGACTCTTTGGGATTGTGTATGTGTGTCCGCCCGCGGCACGATTTAAACCTCGAGTGGTCCTCTCTCGACGAAGCGAAACAATGACAAGCGTACGTACACGCTCCCGGCAGTTATTGTTGTCGACCGAACGAGTCGAAACTGTAACGACAAAAGGAAAATGGAATTGCGCTTTCCAAGCGTGTCCCTCTTGCTGGCCGACCGCGACACGATCGTTTGATTCAAGGCTAAGCGGGGCCAATTAAGCGACAATCGAGGGGCTCCGTGCGCGCGTTACCATTTATCGCGCGACGGGTTTCATTTTGTTACCACCAGTTGCTATCGTTCGCTGTGAACCACTCTAATCGCTAAGCATGTAACACTGAAACTTTTGCGTAACTTTGGTGACAGACGATCCCAGAAAAATGTGTCCTCTCGTAAAATCTAAAAAAATACTATTGTAATTTTAACACATATAAAATTCATTGCACTTGCTTCACGTAGAACACGAAAACTATTGTCGAGATATAAATAACCCTAGTCAGGAAAACTTCAGTGTCCCCAGCTCAAGGTAAACGTTTCTAGGGGGAGAGGGGGGAATGTTAAACAGCCATCGTGAAGGCACCATTTTATTGCTGTCTGTTTTCGAGTTAATGTCCCGAGTGGCTTGAATACAAAAGTCCGATGGCGCCGTGGCACTTCCGGTGATGGAATGCTCGTTCGTCGCTTCAGTTATACATTCAACATAACACCGAAGAACAACTCCGACAAATATTCAAGGGGGCCGATTTTTACAAGGTAAAATATACACAGTGTTTGCCAATTCGTAAAGTATCGATACAATCTTCGAGATCCAGCCTCGATTGCTCATAATTCTTCGCTCCAAGCGATCGGTTATCTGTCCCCGCATAGCTTCAAGTGTGGCAGCTCGATAAATGTACACTGAATCATCGAGGATGGCCGATAATGGCTCGATGACGATCGCAGTTCGTCACGGAGGCTTCTAGCAGCTAGGAAAGTTCAACGTTCTCCTCGAATTAGTTCTTCGGATCGACGTTTACGCTATTTCCGTCGAGCCCGGGCCAGAAATAGGGAACATCTGGACTGGTTGGCACTAGGCGTGCTTGTATTCGTGCATCCCACCGCGAATGGAGCCAACTTCTTAGCCCAGATCCCGTTGCTCTAGCCTCTTGCTCGGCATCGTCGAACAAATGACCCCATTCAGATCGCTATCGTTTCGAGTTTAATCGCCGGCAGAATTTCAACGAGCTCTCAAAATCTGAATTGCTCTCTGCACGGAAAAAGTCGGGTACATGTAGAAAGTCAGAGTCGTTAACTACAATTTTAATGTCTACTAAACAGTACTCTTGAGAAGTTCTTTGGTCGAATAAAATGGTACCAGTTGGTCGAGAGCTCCACTTGTTTGTATGTATATCGATGATACAGTGTATATCAAAATTGTTTCACATGTCCAAGAATACGGATTTTATGCATCTATAATAAAAACGAGTAGATCAAATAAAAAATACTGATAATATTTAAACCATTTAAAAACACATCATTTTTGTAAGAAATTATAAATCGATCATAAACTTGCCGTTTTACAGGTGAAAAATATTGTTGAAAGTCTAGCACTTACATTTTGCTCTCACATAATCGAAGTACACTGAAAATACACCGTGCTCCAGTTTCGCAACACACTGGCATATCAAATTGACCAGCGAATCGCTTCCGCGTGCGTCTGCTCGCTGTCTTCAGCGAAACTTCCGCGGAAACAGTTTATACTAGCGCGAACCACGTGCAGAGGATTTGTGTTTTCACACGACCAAGTGTGTTTTTCCTTCAAATAATATACCGACTGCCGGCGAGAAACCTGTTGATCGAAACGGAGAGTCAATAAATCATTTGTTCAAACATTAACCCTATTTTGTAGCGTTGTGTAACAGAAACACGATAATTTTGTTTCAAATAATAATTTCAAAAAATATCAGTACATTGAATTACTTCCAAAAATTTGTTAAGAATAAAGAGAATGGAATTGTACCTTTGATTTTAGGAATTAAGGGACGAATGAAGATTGCTGAGAATTTTCGTGCCAATGCACAAGATCAATTTTTGATCAGATAGCTCTTATCGATACGAGAAAGCATGTCCACGCAGAAAATCCTTGCCCTTGACCGTCGTTGATAAGCCTAATCAATCTCGTAGGTGGTTGTAGACTCTGAGATAGTCGAATTTATTGCGACGTCATTTTCATCTCTAACAAAACATTTCGTTCCGCTAACATAATTAAAGGAACACAATTCTATCTATAGTATTCACAACGATAGAAATCTAACCATTACAAAAAAATGAAACTTGCACAGCTTTTAGAAAAATTGTAATCTGAAAATTTGGAGCGCAATGCAACTATGATCATACGAGGCTCTAAATTCTGAATGAAATAAAAATTGAAGGCGTGTCAAATTTAAAATGAAAGTTAAAACAATTTTCTGCGCGACAGGTCATACGTAATCAGAACAGCCTAATAATATTCGCCAGAAGCTAATCTTATCTTGGTACCTGCATGTGGTACTGCTCATCTCGATAAATAAACAGCTCGCGCGCTGTTTCGAGCGGAAACACGTCGCGTCACCATGTTTACAGCGTTTCTTTGATAGCGCAGTTCTCCGCGATGCTAAGTAAACCTGAAGCCCCGAAGTCTCGTTTTATTTACTACTTCCCGAAGATCAAATCTTGCCCCTGCGACCCAAAACGCTTCAGACGGGGAACAGGCAGCCTTCTCTCCTCTTCAACTTCCTGCGGTCTATACTGACCCTTATGCCAATAACCTTCCATCATCTTATACCTTGCGATTAATGTAGACGATTTTTATATTGCGTAAGAATATCTAATAATTGTATTCGTGATTTTTATCAAATATTTTCAAAAATATACAATATAATGATAATATCCTATCCTGTGTTACTAATTAAACAACAGACCAAATTTGTTTCTCTAAAAATAAAGGTTATGTTTTATTAAATACTTATTAATTTATACTTTCTACAACTATTTACAAACTCACCTAAAAATAAAGAAACGACAATTAGAGTGTATCGTTCACTCTCTTTATTCACGCTAACTTTACATCGCTAACTTATTCTGTTAATGAACGTATCTCTATCCTCATGTAATCTTTATGCACGTGTGCTCTCTATATTCTTTTACTCTTTCTCCCCTCTCTATCTCTCTGTATATATTCCAAATGTAGGGACCGTCCAAAGAGTGCGCTGAGCATGTAAAACGCGCTCGATTTAATTTGAAGAAAATATATTTTCTTTACATATATAACATCGCAGTCGATTAGTTTGAGTAGCTAGGCGAGTAAATACGTGCAGTAGCTCGGTCTCGGCGAGCAAGAAGATGCGTACCACGCGCCCGCACGCGTATCCGGTTTCTGCGACGTATATCGGCGTCGAATATGCTTGTAACACACGACATAATCCTATATATCGTGTTCCTCGAGCTATCGGTGCAACGCACGTTACGAATACCCGCAACAGACGTACGCCTGGCCTCTTAAGCCGCTTCCTCAGGTAAATCTACACCTTCGCCGCATGCCGTAGAACCCGAAGAGTTCCCCCACGGAAACACGAACTATACGCCGTCGCGGTTGTGGAAAACGTGTTCTTCGTAATCGCCGAAAAACGCGATTTTTTCAGGCAATTTTTACTCCAATTATTTTTATATTCGCTTGTTCTGCTTGTCGACGAACACGGGATATACTCGCTATTTACAAAATTCCGAAGACGCTCGCCGAATTTCTCGTTCGTGAAAAAAAAGCAAGACAAGGCAAAGATCATACAGGCGCCGCCCACGCGCGGCACGTTTCATCCGCCGATTAAAGTCTTCCTTTCGCGGAAGGCCCTCCTGATTGCACATGATTGGACCGTGTCTTGCACACCGGTCTCTCTCTCCTTGCTCCGCGACGCATGCGAATTATAGGTCAACCACATTGTGGATAAGTGTCTCGCATTAAGTATCCGGCTTACTTAATAGTCTCTTGTCGCGTCGTATCGCGCGAAAAGGACGGAGAGTTTGTGCGTGTGTGTGTGAGAGAGAGAGAGAGAGAGAGAGAGAGAGAGAGAGAGAGAGAGAGAGAGAAGTTCCCCGCGAGATTTGTTATGACCAAGTGGTTTGACGTTAGCCCCGTTTCAGGGGCAATTAAGCGCCAGCCAAATTGATTAATCACCCGACGATAACTTACAATGCTTTCTCAGGAAAACAATGGCTTATCGTTCATGGCGCTCTTATTAGTCCGCGGCTGATATCCCCTCAGAATTAATTGGAAATTGTGGGGGCGGCGGGTCTCTCGAGATCATTAAGAGTTCCCTGGGAAGCTTAATTATGCGGTACGTTTTCAGAGAACCGGCGGAGGTAGAAAATCGCACAAATATTTTGTCAGATTCATTTTGTTGGGCACTCGTCTGGATGAAATTTTTAAATAATGATGTCGATCGTGTGGGAGTGATGAAAACAACGCATTATCTACCAGCGATTGTAAATCAACACTTTCTTTCGTTTACTTTCTTTTGAAGAATCGTCTCCAAGCGATATCAAAGATGACACGCACACACCTACCTCGAAGCAAACAAGTTTAAACATAGATAGCGAGGAGAAAACAGGTAACCAAGAACCGGGAATCAGAGAAGATAACAGGTAGACAGGAAGTCGAGTAAAAGTGCTCGTCGATAAACGAACTAGGAGTTCGAAGGAGGACTAGCTTCTAGCGAAGAGAACTCCAGAAACGTTCGCTGACTTCGTACAACCTACGTATTCCCGGGTATAAGCAACGGGCATTAACCGATAAGCTTGGTAAGAGGGTAGAACTGAAATCAGCACCGCATCATGGTCGTCGCGCACCCTGAGCATTTTGCCCTTTTCCGAGGAACTTAATCCCCTTGTCTCAAGCCCCACAAGACACCACCATCTTTGAACTTAGGTGATCTTTAGAAGCTTCTTACGGATTCCTTCTTTCTCTTATTTTTTAAGTAACGAGATCCGGTACTGGCAACACTAATGGAATGCAAGATATAAAATTATGATCGTTTCCTTCGTTGAAGTAGCTTCGGCAGGTGTTATTTTTTGAAGAAATTATCCGTCGGGAAATTTCTAATTGCAAAATTGCTTAAATAGTTAAAATTGGATCGAACCTGTACCGCCGACATCACGGATAATTTATCTAATGAATGCTTCGTCAAAGCAGTGTGGTGTGCTGGAGCTGAAAAACATTACGTTTGTGTTCTGTGATACGTGTATCCAAATGTCTAGACGTCTGTCCGATGTATGTTTGATTATTTTTGAAGAATCAATAGGGAAACCGCGTCAGAAAAACGTCCGGAGTTCGTTGCACCCAGTCGATTGCCAAGAGAAAGAGTTGGAAGATGGTCGACTTAGGTGGGATTGGTTGGTTGACGCATGTCGTAGGTGGACGAGGCAGGGACTGGAGAAATGCTTGACTTGCTGTTGAACGTGCCGGGGCTTCTCTTGCACCGGAAGCTCGCCGCCCTTCCGCTTTTACGCGGAGATATTCTAATGAAGCGGATCGTTCGATCGGTCACGCTTCCTTTGTCTTCGACGTTTCTTTTGCCTCTGTCTTCCAACAAAAATGCCTTGGCCTTTGCGAGCACTATATTCTTAAGGTCATTGTGGGCGGATCATCTTTTTATTATTTATTCCCGTACACGATGGCTTCAGCACGTGTTCGGAAAATGTCAGGATTATGGATCAGCATATTTTAGTTTTCTTAAGGTCATCGGTGGCTGATCAGCCTCTTTTTATTATTTTTCTCGAGATACAGTTACCTTGATACTACATACAATTTGATATTAAATAATGACTACGCGTAATTTAGAATTTATTCAATGTGATCGAGTTAGGTGTACCCCGGTACACAAGCGGTAAAACTTTGTTGTAAACCGGTCCAATAAATATTGCTTGGGTCGCACGGCTGTTATTTGGTCGCGGGCAGAGCCGCTGGCTTTAATAGGATACAGCCGAGGCAGTTCGTTAAACGCAATTCGCTCGTGTCCCCGAAGAATTAAGTCAATAATCCGTATCGGGGTTAGCAGTAAGAAACGCGGCGCGCGTATATCGCTCGATAGAAATTATCTTCTGAATTATTTGGCGCCAGCCAGCTTGCTACTACCAGTCCGAGCCGAGCCTAATCGCCGAACAAGCCTAGAACGTTTCGAACTTTTCTTTCCCCTCGTGTATCGAATAGTGTAGCGACTAAATCATTTTTAAAATCAACAAGTGTTCGATGGATCGCTCGTTTCAACCAGTGGAACGACTAAATCACGTTTAAGATCAACAAGTGTTCGATGCATTGCTCGTTTCAACCAGCGAAACGACTAAATCATTTTTAAATACGAGTGTTAGATTGCCTGTTTTAACTTATTGGATAATTCCACCGTTTATCGCACGATCTGATATTTATCTCGAGCGAGATTGCTATCAAAACGGTTTATAGGAACAATGTGCAGCAAAGTGATACAGTGTGCAGCAAAGTTCTGTTCTGCTGAATCGAGCATCGATAAGGTATCGCGTTAAAAATAGTAGAATGAGTGAGCTATAAACGGAACAATGACCGCATTGTATTTAATCAGAGTTTGAGACAATTGTAAATTGCCCTGGGACTAATCGATGAATTTGTCGAGAACTTCCTCTCGTGGATATCGATGAGACATCGTTCGACCAATTTCTTTCCACGTGGAGGCGATTTTTATTTTGCATGTAGAAATGCAAAATCTAACGTCTACCCATGAAGAATAATTTCTGTACAATTTCTCCACAATGATCTGCAGTTTGTGCATTATCGGATCCACACGACCGCATATTGCACACGTTGCACCGACGCACGGTGGAACGTCGCCGGGCAAGGGAGCCCACGACGAACGTATCGGAATGTGTGTCACGCATATAAAACGCGTAATCTTTATCGAGAGCACGGACATATGCGTTCTCGCAGCCTTGGTGTAACCTTCCATTTACGAGCTCGCATTTTTATCACCAGTCTCCTGACAAAGATCTCTCGTTTGCATACCTAACTGCTACCATTGCTTCTCTTTTCCAGCGAACCGTCAAAAATCAGCAAATTAGGCGAACGTGTGGCTTCTATGATTTTTTTTTTTATGAGCCCCACAATTTTTTATCTATTCTAATATCGTGTAGTAAATCATACGATTTTTTCCTGGCAAAATTGTTTTGCAGGCGTCCACAATTTTACAGGTCCCACATTTTTCTCACCGTTTCTAGAATTTTCTTGCCGATTCTGCAATCTCCAGAGATTCTAAAATTTTCAACAGAGATCTATAGCATAATTATTCCCAAGGTTCGAACCAAAGCTTCTCCAATAATGCCTCGACATTTCCCCGCATATCAAAAATTCTTCTCACAACCAGCCCGAGATCCGCAGTCCGCAGATTCCGGACGCTCGCTGTTTGGTACCCGAAGAATTTCAGCATTGCCAATCTCAAGCATGATAACGCTGCACCCAAGATTCCTATGGTAAATAGGTTAACGCCGGGTCGTGTCGTGTCGTGTCAGGTCGGTATCGAAACGATTTCACCGTGGGTCACAGGATAGGAGAGGCGGTGTTTACTTTCTTGAGGGAAAGCGTTTCTGTTGGTCGCAGCTGGAAACGAGAACCTCGATTCTAGGTCCGACGTCACGGTTGCCGATACCCACCTAAAAAGTGAACACTCTGCTCGGTTTCACGATTTCCTAGCTGAGAGCGAGCAACTTTCCTATGCAAATCCTTCCCGGGGGTGCATTCTTTCGAAATAATTCGAAATATTCGAACATTCGTGAAGATATCTGCGAGAAGCAAGATACACTGCTATACACACATTCGTTAGAAATATTTTTTCTTAGTCGAATGAAAGGGATTAAATTATATTAGTGGTTTCAATTTAATCCATAATGCTGTATTTGTCATTCCGAAGTACGTTGGTGTTCGTTAGGGGATATCGAGTTACAAATCGGATGAAGGGTGAAACGACAAGCACAATATTCGATGGAAGTGGGAACGAAGAAGAACAACGAAAGGGACGAGGAAGGGCCAAAGACCTCGAGAGCACAGTTCTCGGGGCTCGAGTGTCGTGGTTTTCGGTGAAAGCGGCCATTGTTCTCACTCGGTATGTTCGTGTTGAGAAAAACACGAGAACCAGCTCGTTCGCTGCGCTTGTAAACGCGTGCTGCAATTTTTCTTTAAGGGAACAGTCCTCTAACTACACTCTACGCCGAAACTGAACCCCACTTATTTTCCTCGTAAATAATCTTAGACTATACCTATACACACGACGTAGATAATTTTCCCTGTCCGAAAGATGAAATCAGCTGAAAGACACTGTGACATCACATTTTCGAAAGATGTACAAGCTATGTAAGGGGGGTCATATTGTTAAATATTGTTAAATAACATCAGCATACACGAACAACATAATCTTCTGTTCGTTAATGTTTTATTATTCCTCAAGCTTCCCCTTTCGTAACGGTGCCATCATTTTTCTTAAAAACTACTCAGAATTTGAGAAATTAATCGAAAACGAAACGAACTCTTGTTATATCCCCAGTGTAAAATTGTTGCGGAACGTTCGAGTTTGCAATTTCCAGAAGCCGCACGATCGATTTTGCAACAATGGGAGGACACGGTGTGACGAAACGCGATCGGAAAATAAGTTCGCTGAATCGCAGGACAAGTGGTTCGTTTCCTGACGGAATCGATTAATCGGTCGCACGAGCCTGTTATTAGTATCACCATGCATGACGTGGGCAATGCTCGTCGCAATCCTTCGAAGCGTACGAACAACGAATACACAGTGCGGGTCGAGTTTCTGGCTGGTCACGCTTTTTCGCTGATAATTGTCCATTGACAAATCTGTGCAACGTAATATGTCAGCGCCGTAGCGATAAGAGTACGAAAGAACGTTCGATTGATTTATTTCCGTACTAATACTTGGTTCAACAAATTCTGTTTATCGATATCGAGAATCCACAGGTGCCCGACGTTTAAACACGTAACACCGATTAGGCGAACGCTCTAGTTTTCATCGTGTTTCTGCGCAGAATCGCCACGTTTTCCAGGCACGATCCGCGCCGATCATTTCTCCATGATTCACCAGCTCGGAATAATGGGATTTCCTCTCTAATAAGCGGATTAAGTATCCGCCGGGAAATTAAATAAACTTTCCGGTTCGATGCCGGCTAATTCACCACCTGTTGACGCAACTAGGCGAAAGCGGTCGGCGTTATAGCTGTTCCCTTCTGATTCCGCGAAACTTTAAGGCTCTCCTACGCTATAGCATAAACTGTACACACCTGCAGGAAAAACGCTGCACCTGTACGTTCGCTTCGGTATCGCATTTATGTACGATATTTAAACGTGTAATCGCTTTAACGGGTGGTCAATTAACGCTAATTGGCCCCGAGGGTCGTCGAGAATTGTCTTTCGCTTGTTGTTATCCGCTCGATGATCTCCCATGGTGGTGGTCGGTGTAATTTGTTTGTACGCCGGCATCGCGATTCCTACACGCTCCCGAACACGCGGGTTTTCAGTTTGTAACACGGTCAGATAAGATCGGGAACGGGTTTGCGCCGTCAATGACTTATTTAGGGGTGCCGGTAAACAACTGTCTCCGACTGCCAAGGATTTCCGAGACGACTTCTACGACTTCCACTGTCCCTCGAAGAATAGCGAACGTCTGTTCGCAAACGAATTAGACAATTTAGTTTTTCAAGAATTATGAATGCTAATTATCTACTTACCATAACAATTCAATTTATTTTTATCGATCGTAAAATGTTGAATCAGTTTATATATATAATCAGTTTAATTAAGCAAGTAAGTTTTAAGTCAAGTGGCAATTCAGAATTATTATTGAATTTATACCAAAGCATTCAACATTTTACAGACGCAAAATTTCTCCCTTGAGAATGATCCACATTAGGATCGAAACGTCGGGAAACTTTTAATTGCAAAATTGCTTAAAGGTTCAAATTAGATCGAACCTGTAGCGCTGACATTACGGATAATTTATTTAAAATTAGACAATGTTACGCGGGATGTGATTTTAGTTCGTGAATGAAATTGCTGCGGCCATTGAAAAATTGAATCAGGTTGACAAAGGATTCGACGGTTGAATCGACTCTCGAACCCGACCAAGCGGGTCGATTCGATCTATGTATCGACGACAATGCTTTCACGGCCGCCACCGTGACCAATTGCTCCCGTTTACCGGAAAATGTTCGATCCCCAGATTACATTCCCTTCTTCTATCGACAGAGGTTGCAACTGTTTCTCTCGGCCTACTATCGACTTCGGCTCTGACGAATCGATACCAGACGAGAAACGGATATCGAGGACGGCAGCGGCCCGGCAGATCGAGTGTAACATTTCAATAAGAGCGAAATGCTAGAAAGCGGTAGTCCTTAAAGGGGGCCTCATACGACTCGTGATTTATCGTGTACACACGGTTTGGTTCGCGGATAACCTGTCCCACGATCTCGCGGAAATCTACCGCAGCCGTGCGCGCACAATAGTGGCCCGCAAAAGTATGGAAACAATACAGCAATATCGCTAGAAGGGAAGGATACTATTGTCGAAAGTCTGGAGCTCATTGAACACCATTTTTGCTTTTCTCAAGTGCGTCGACGATTCGAGAAAACCACTAGCACAGTTCACAGTATTGCAAAAGATCGTGTCGCGAGATAGGAAAACATTTAATCATTATTGTTGAATGATAAAAAAAAAACAAATGTCCTCTGTTTTGGTTCATGGACCAGAGCTACTATAAAAATATCCTGCATCTGTTAGGGTTGTTCTCTTAATCCTTCGATGTTGACGATGGTCCATAACACGCGTCGAACATTTTCCGTGCAGCTTGAACATGCTTCCCGATCACTAGCATAGTGAACTATGAAAAAGCATGATTCAACGGTGCAGTACAGTTAGCAGAGACCCCCTTGGGGGACTGTTCATCGTGCAAATGATAAGGCAAGGTTAAAAGGCGAGAGAATCGCGACGTGGACCACGTCGTTGGTCTACTAATGCGAACTTCCTTCTCCCGGACGATGTGTTATAGTGTCGCGCGCTTACGGTTACACTGTTCGCCGCTGAATGGTCGTATTGCAAGCTACGAAATCCCATTCGGTCAATCGTTCGCTAAAAGGCCTTTTGCTACTAACGAGGTCGATGGGGAGGTACTGTGACGCGTTCGACGCGAGCCACGCTGAAGTCTCCTCAACGAGATAGAATGATAGATCGAGACGCAGAACAGTAAAAAACAGATTACGTCGACGGTGAACCGGGGACTGTTCGACGCGCGCCGCGAGTTAATTATACCGTTACTGTACGTCAAATGTGACAGACGAGTATTCTTTCTACAAAAAATCTAGTACACATAGTTTTAGGATATTGAAAATAATTACTATAAAAAATTGTAGGCTCTAGAGAAAAGTTGTAGGAGCTGTAGGAATGTTGCAGAGCCAATAAAAAAAATTATGGGACGCACTAATCAGTTACAGAGTCTGCGGAAAAACTGTAGAATGGACAAACCAATTATTTGACGTACAGGTAGCGAATAAAAATATCTAAATTCGCTGGGAGCAAGCCAGCGATTGTTCGCTGAGTCAGAATAAGAACTCCCATTTCGAGGAATAAAGAGGATCCGGAGATTCGAAGTTGCTCCATCGTTTCATCTCGGAGCGTACAACTACTAACAGCCGCAGCACACTGGTCCCTGGTAGCTATTTCTGTGATCATAAATCGTTCCCTGACACTACCATCTCGGCGACGGGTGTCCGTCACGCGTTTCGAATGGCTGCGATTCGGTAGGAGCGTCGACAATTATGTTCGACAACGTGGACGAAACGAGTCGCGAGGACAATCGCACACGCGTGCCTGGTGTCCGGATGCCTGGTTGTGCGTCGATGTCGATTCCACGTCAAACCACGTTTTCTTTCTCTTCTGCTTCTGCGCGCCTACATACATACTGCGCTGTGACGAACCTCCTAGGAGAATTTCAAGCTTCAGACCATTGCCAGACGACTCTCGTGCGGGGGAGGCCGACAGTCTATCTGCCGGAAGAAAAATCCGATAAACAGGCCTCCAGAATTGTGTCTGTGTCTCTGCGCGTGTATTCGCGACATTTTCCCACGTGTCATTGAACCGTTACGTTGGCACACGAGAACCACACAGCGAGCCACGACCTTTTACATCGTGATTCATGCCCTGACACGTGGAAACTGTCACGAAGCTGCTCAGGTCAGCGGCTGCTGGGCCAGAATGCTCGGGTCGCTGTTTCAAAAGCTTTTTTTAGCGTAGCGTCAACTTTTTAGAAAAATTGCTTGACCGTGCTCCCAAAATTTTTTTCTAGAAAAACTGCGCTCTGCTATATATTCCCCATTCCGAGTTTAATTTGTTAGACTGCGGATTTTTATGCGTATTGGAGGAAGACGCAATTTCATTTGGAAGAGGACTCGTTTGCAATTCCAAATTAGAAGACACATTTTCCAGCAGACCAAGGGAAACTATTCCGGAGCGTGTAGAAAGATCGAGAGAAAGACCTCTGCCAGCAAGAAACGAGCGTAACACGTGGAAACGTTCGCTGGGACTAATAGCGAAGCCCCGGAGCTCGTGTTTCCACGTTCCCTCGGCGAACAATGGTTGCCTTGTGCGCGTTTAATTCGCCCGCGAGAAAACGTCCGATCCCGGGACACGGAAAAACGCGAAGCAGGGGGAAAGAGGATAGAAGGGAACGCCGCGCCGAGCAAAACCAGCCGAGAGAGCCTTCTCTTACCTGGCAGCGAGACCAGCAGGCATAGCTAATACAATGCCAGCCACTGTGTGTATAACCTGTTCCAGGAGAGAGAACGCACGCCGAGTTTTAGCTTGGCCGTTTTACCTGGCAGCCATCGGCGATCTCTTGAATCGAACCGTGGAATTCCACGAAAAAAAATCGCCGATTCGCGGAATTCTTGCTTGCATTCTTCCTAGCAAATTGTGGTCTCGTTGAAAATTTCCACTGCCTCGAGTTAATCCACTTTCCTGGAGAATTCTTTCGAGCGATTTCGATCAAATTATGTTACTGTAGAGGTAACGAGCGATTCAACTGAATTGCGGAGAATTCGAAGAGATAAATTGTACAAATTGCTGCAAAATGTTTGAAGCTTTACGACGATTAACATTACGGATCTTCATGCAAAATAAAACTTTTCTTCTCTACAAGCTTTTTAGTGTTCCTCTTCACCAATGTTACCAGCGTTCCCGTTATTCACTGTACTCTGTAATGCACATTACGTTGTAATAGATCTCGTAAGAGAAAGAAAAAGCTTTTTAGTGTGTCGAAAATAATAACCGAACGCTCTTCCAGTCTAACGATGACAGTGTTCACCTTGAACGACATTCAGAATCGTCCTTGCATTCGGAAAAGGACAGTTCGTCTGCGTTCGTCCTGGGATTATAAATCAGAAGGCGGCAACGAGTAGGCAGATGCAAATGCAGGAGATTTGCATACGTTCCTTTTCGTCCGAAGGTATCGGCAGCAGGACGATTCTAGAAACGTTGGATGCGCTTTAATTGCCAGATTGCAACGTTTCGCGGGAAACGGTCTTCCTGATCACGCGAGTTCTGGAGAAGCCTGGACTACCGCGGCATACTGCGTTCTGCTGCTTTCTGAATACGGGATGGGGACGTCGACCTTCTTCGCAGAATTCTTTCGAAGGCTCTCGGTAAACTCCCTTGTATCGTCTGGGTAAAAGAAAATTAGGCATTATTAGTATTGAGCATTTCGAACTTTTTATACAAATGATAGACGCGCATGATGCCCGAATAATAGACATGTAGTATGCAAGAGCAATTTTGAAAATCTGATGATGAGGTCTTCAATTATTACTCTAAACATTCCGATCTACAGTGATCTCGTTTGAACAGAAATGACGTTCATCTTAACCATTTTAGATGCTGTAGGCAAATCGATTAGGGATAACGAGTTCCGCAGGTAGTGCTGGGTTGCTAAGAAAAAATATGATTGTCGATCGAACAATGCATGTAGACACTTCTGCCGATCGACCGAATAATTGCTGCCCCCCTCTCCTCCCCCAAGACCAACAGTTTTCTGTGGGACACGGCTCGGAGACAGGAAGCGAATCGTTCCATAGCGCGTTTATCGACCCGCGTATGAATGATTAACTTCGAAAAGCGTGTAAAATGAAGCTGTAAAAGTGAAGGAAAGAAACTCGTAAGAAAGAGACAGGCACGAGGGAGGTAAGGGAAAAAGAACGCAGTTCCTGTTACGTGTGGGCCGATGTGCATCGCGCCACTTCCGGATGCTAGGTCTTTACATAACGCCGAATCGTTCTTATCTCTATTGACAACGTAATTACACTACCGCTGTTACCGACGTGACGGCTTGCGATATGATAGTTTTCAAACGCGTGATAGTTCCTTCCGTGTGAACGGGTCCCTGGAAAGCCCGACATTTCGTTCCGAGGCGTGTCACGCTGCTGCTTTGGGAAAAGTTGGAAAACGATTTCTCTTTGAAGAAATCTTCCGAAAAGAGATCCATGAAGAGATCCCTCCATTACAAAATTGAAAGAATGGACTCCCACAAATCGCAAGAAATGTGATTGGCAAAAAAAAAAATAAACGGGAAGGGGATTGCCGTGTACGAGGATTCGAGCACATGGTGTTTCGTAACCGCGTCAAGGTTCCACGGCAAAGGGAATCGCGCGATCGTCAACCGATTTCGCGCGGACCGATTTCAATTCCGAAACCGCATTCCTCGATACTGTTGCTCGTCCAAGGACGCGGCTCGTGCAGCATCGCAAGCGCATTCTCGTTGCATTCTCGTTGCGACTCGCGTGTCTGGCGGGTATACTATGCGCCGGGTACACGTACACCTCGGTGGGAGAGACACCCATGGCAGAACCACCGCACCACCGATGCGATGGGCTCGGGAAAACCAGTTTTTAAAACGTGACTCACGATTGTCCCGTATCATACGCGACACCCCGTAAAAATAGCCGGAGAACTCGTTCCTGGACGCGTCTCTCCGGACACCGTTCGGTGGAAAAAACGAGGGGGATTTGCATGCTGGGGAAACTAGGCGCCTCTCTTTTTTTTCACGGAGTTTTTCTTGAATGAGATCGAGCGTAGCATTCCTCTTCTTACGCGCTGTGTTCACCGCGGTAGATGTCCTTGATCCGCGTGGCATCACCTTGCCGAACGTTTAAAGTCAATCGGACTGGTTTCGCGGCGGCGAAATGATGATAAGTTGGGTGGATAAAACAGCGAGGGGCTGGATGCTCGTTCGTTAGTCCCGCCTTGACAGTGGGCGGGGCTCGGTGAAGCAAATCAGGCCCTTATTTACTTGTCCAGTCAATTTGTTGTGTCTGTAATGTGGGGGGATGATGAGTTAGACGAGAAAAGAATGGGTTTTGTTAGAGGAAGTATTGTGTTTGACAGTGGGCGGGGATAGTGGAGTTTTGTGGGCGGGGCTCGCTGGTCAGTGGACGCCAATCACACCCTTATTCATTTGCTCAGCTAGTTAGCTACGGGCTCGTCGTGTCTGCAAAGTAAGGGAATCGAAAGTTAGATAAGAAGAGATTGGGTTCTCTTAGAAGAGGTTTTGCGACTGATAGCGGGCGGGGTTTATTGCCTGGAGAAAGCCAATCAGGCTCTTATGCGTTTGCTTTGCTGGTTACCTAGGAGTTCGTTAATCAAAAATTTGATTAGAACAGGCTCGGGTTTCTGAAAGATTGTTACATGTTTGGTAGTGGGCGGGGTTACTAGCACCTAATCAGAACAAAACTTCTTTTTCCTTTGCTATTGAAGAACACTACGAGATGATGGTTGTCGCAGGAGCCAGTGCAAGCAAATAAAATGTCAGTTTATAATAGTTTTGTTGCCTCTTCCAGTGGGCGTGGCTTCCAAACGATGATGGGTGGAGTTTCTAGATCCATTTCTTCGCTAGGAAACTTGTCGTTCCTGCACAATAGATGAGAACTAGTGCATGTGAACAATCGTGAACAAGTTTCGCAATCGATTGGCTTCAACAACCGCAGCCCTAGCCTCTCCGTCCTGTTAACGACCGATGACTCACTATGGCGTCAAGTCGAATCGTGTTTTACATCGATGCTCGACGCTCCGAAGCTCGAGAAATTACAAATCGCGATTCGAGAACGTGCCGAGAATTAACGAAACAGGTCCTTGAGATCCAAAGTGTTTCGAGCGATGTTTGAACAATGGCGTTTTGAACCTATCGCTACACGAGGAGACGCGCTCGTCGTCTATCCACTGCCAAGGACATTTCGACGTGGATCGTTCGGTGCGTGGAATGCATTATCTGCATACAATAAAAAGCACGCCTTCTGTTTGCGATTACAGGCCTCGGAACAATCGCTCGCGAGTATTCTTAACCAGAGATAATGTTAACGTCTACGTTCCAGGAACGTTTCGACGTTCTACTCGCGGTTCTGTCGTTGGAGAGCCTTTCCGAAACTCTTCTCACGCGTTATTGTTCCGATCAATTGTCCTGAATCATCGTGAGAGCACGAGCACAATTATAAACAATTAACATCGTTATTTCTGGAAGCTGTTTAAATAATTCAAGCGTTGTATTAATAGCACGGTACATTCTTATTAATAGATTGTGGATGTTTACGATAAATCTTGTATAAATTTAATTGTCAGGATTAGATAGATGTTTCGATAAATCGGCATGTCAATCCTGGAACAATGCAGCACAATTTCTTTGCTTATGTAGAAAATAACCATGAATGGTAGAAGGAAAAATAATTTTGCCGAGCCGTATATAGCCGCATGCTAAACCGGCGTGGCGTACAGCGACCTCGCGGTTAATTACCCGAATAACATAATAAGTTGTAATTGCGGGTCGGCCCAACTTCGCTCGTGTTTCTCGTGACTAGCTACCAACGACAATGCAGCATGAACCAGCAGTCTCGATCGATTAAACTTGATCTTAGAGAAAACTTTATCGCTTCGATCACTGAGAATGTTCCTTTCGAGATCAATTGTCGTAATCATCTTTTCAAAGTCTCGTATACGCAAAGACAAGAGATAATCTACCTCGAAAGCCTTTCTCGTGCCTGCATGTAGACAAGTCTTAATGTAGAATATTTTGCTGACGATTAGGTCGATAACCAATAGTGACAGAACGCAGCGGGCGAAAAAAAAACAACCACGATTGCAACACCGTGATTCATTATCGCTCCTCGACAAGTTTGACCGTTAATCGTAGCAAAACGATTGCTAAACTTCCTCCCGGCGCGGCGTCATGGCAAATTTCACGCCGGTTTGCGACACACCGGAGTCCCATTTCCCTACGATTGCGAATTTCGTTTTGCAGCTTTTTCGAATTGGCCGAATTTCGCCGAAGATTTATTCCGTCGAACAAACATCAATATACAGGGTGAGTCTCCTAACATGACGATTTAAAATAATTCGTAGGTTATTCGTTCTATGTTATAAAAACTAAGACATTCTATTTAAAAACCAGAAGGTAACCCTACTATCTCGCTAAAAAAGTAAGGAAGATATCATGCAACGTTTGTTTGAAACATTTTTTCGTAAACCGAATAACCTACGAGTTATTTTAGGTCGTCGTGTAGGGAGACTCACCCTGTATATATATTTTTATTTGGAACTTGAAAGGACTGTGGATCTGCGTGCAAAATGAGAATTGTCATAGCAAATAGGCAGTTCTCTTGTAGCGAGACTTTCTCGGTTTTTGGAAAAGCGGACAATGAACACGCGTGACCGCCCGAGCAATTAGCAGCACCGGTTCACTTCCTGTCACTCGCATCTTCACAAAGGTGGAAGCAGCTAGGCAACAATCGAAGGTGCAACGGGTGTATGCAAATGTTTCAACGCGATATGGGAACAAGCGTGAGAACAAGCCGCTTATTCGTGAATAAAGAGACGCCGCTGCGAGTCGACTTCGACGATCGATCTAACAACGGTTACTCAAAAACGTGGAAAATTTCAAACAGCCTCTCGATCTTCGGAAAGGTCTCATTCATCGTCTCGATCATCGAAGGTCTAACAGAATTTAGCCAACATTCAACAAATACAGAGGAACAGCGCAAAATTTTGATGAGACAGAACGGAACGCTTATAATGTAGTAAACAAATAACACTATAATGCTAGATGATGCTAAAAAACTTCTGTTAACCAAGGTCCTGCTGTATTGAAATTATATTGCAATAAAAATGGCAAAAAATCCGAATAAACACAGGCTTGTCATTTGTTTAAGGATAAACATTTTCAGTGCTTGGTAGGTTTAGTGTTAAGGAGCTGATTACTGGAGTTTCGCGAATAAATGGTCGAAAGTCTCGACTTTCCCGAGATTTCTCGGCGGCACTTTCGGAACGATCATGCTCGAAACGGATGAAAAGCGCGGTGCAATTATCATCGTCTCGACGGCCGCGTCGGTTGATTCGTCTGGAGCGTGTCCGTTTCGCGAATCAGGCGAGCGACGGAGCAAAAATATTGTTTCGGTTGGAAACGATGACGGTTGTAACGAGCCGGGATAAAGTTGAACGAGGCTCGAACAAATTGTCGGCCGTTTGGGGCCGGGGACGGGCAACGATCCGGAGAGCTCTGGACGCGTTTCATCGAGCCGGGTTTCGGTGTATGAAAATTTGCGGTGACGTCAAGCTTCGTGCATTCTCGAGTATCTGTCGGATCGCCAATTATTGCTTTATCCGGTCGCGGCGCGGCCCGCCACGAGCGCAGAGGATCGCTTCGGGTCCTCCTCTCGCACGTGAACGATCCTCTGCTCGATCCCGCTTCAGAGAACTAGTTTGCCATCTACCTGAGCTCTTCGGACTGTTCCCTTTCTCAAACGAAAGAATTGAACGACACGAATCTCCGCCCGGTTCAGAGTAAAATTTCCGACTAGGTTGGAATGAAATCGAATTATTAAAGGAAGTACGATCGTATAAAAATATTTCAAACGCAATTTGCTGGAAATAAATTTCAACGTGAGACGATGTTGCCGAGCATGCATTTTCAAGTATCGATACTCCACCGAGAACTAATAAAAGTTGAACGTGGACCTTCGCAGAAAACTCGATTGTTCGAGAAGCAGAAGATAATTGTTTACTCGGTTGTAAGAGGCGGCGGGTTAATGGGGAAACATTGGCATCGACGATCTCGAATTTATACTGATCTGGGCCACTGACTGCCCGGTTGGCACAGGCACAACACGATCAGCCGACCCTCTCCGTGAACGACGAGTATGCGATCCATAAATTGATTCGGATCGTCGCTCCGTTGGATAATCATCGCGATGGAAATTCGCGGCGCTCCGACCACTTGCCGTCTAGTGTCTGCAATCGAAATAGCCTCGCCGACGTCCAAACAAATATATTATTGCCGTCGGCACTCCGTCTTCCTCTAACACGAACCGCGATTCGATCGCTGTTTTTAAGCCGGTCGCGTCGATCGATCCACCGGTATCTCGGCTATCGAACCTAAAATTACTCTGTTGATCCGCTCCGATGGCACTTCGGGGGCTCCTTCGAGGCGCTCGGGGAATTTAATTGTTTATTTGCTCGGCGATGAGCCGATTGGGGTTTTGATAGGTTTGCAAGGAAAAGCGAGAGAAAATGAGAGACGAAGCACGTAAGGTTTATCGCAGTTTCTCGGTCTGTGATTGGTTTCAATTAATTTGGTTCGCATTTTTAGTCTACAACTGGAGTCTATAATCCACCGGTAGAGAGGAATGATCTTCGTTCGATTGTTCGCAGACCGTTACTATCGGTATGGCGTGGGCAACTCGAGAGGACAGTCGTTGGCCGAGGATGGATCGATCGAATTTTCCTTCGTGTCCGATAACGAGGAGCAAGAGCTCGAAAGGGAGCGTCGCGCTGCAGACGATAAACCGCTCGACATGTCGAAGGCTATGCCCCACGAACGATACAGCCCGACACCGGCCTCCACGTTCCAGCAGCCGACGTCCGAACAACCGAATCCGCAGCCTCAACCTCAACAACAATCGGAACAGCAACAATCGCAGCAACAGCCACCGCAGCAACAACAACAGCAACCGGAAGTAGCCATCGATACTCGAAACACGCCGGCGAACGTGTCGTATTCGACGGACACCGGTGAATCGTCGACCGTTTCGTCCGCCTCGACGACGTCGAAGAGCAAACAGGATAACACGAACGTCATCACCCTCCGGCAGTCCACTGCTAATGGTACTAAGATCAGAATGATACCGGTTAGTACGATTAGAGGAGCTGGCAAAGTTTTTTGGACGGACCGAGTTACGTTTTTTGTACTAATTCGTATTTTCGGTACAGGTCATTCCAATCGGCAGGCTTCGGAAGGTTTGGACAAACGCGACGGAGAGAACACCGGAGGCAGGCAAAACCCCGGCGAAGGTTTCGACAGAGACAACCAGCGAGGCAGCGGACAACAATGACGAAGCCGACGCCAATAACGGGGACATATCGATTGAGAAATTCTCCGATCTGACGAACAAGACTTTGTTGCAGCACAACATTACGAAAATGGAGAACGACACCCATCAATATTATAAAAGTTGGGTCACCATCAACGAGACCATGGGAAAGGAGAACTGGGTGGATATGGACAATCATCCGGATCTGAAGGTCAATAATTTGCTCAGCCAGAGCCATCGCCGAGCCACAGTAAGTCCTCCTACTTATTAAGAAGGTCTCGTGGCCTTGAAGTGTCCTTGAATCTTAAGCCTTACAAGTGCAATTAACATGAAATGTGGACATATATTGGAGTAGTATTTCTACGGTAAACATTGGCTCTTAGACCACGTGTACTTTTTCTGTGCAGACGGTCAAGCTGAAGTTCGATTTCCCGTTCTACGGGCACAAAGTGCGCAATATCACCATCGCCACCGGCGGTTTTCTGTACACCGGCGAGTACGTTCACAGCTGGTTGGCCGCCACACAGTACATCGCCCCTTTGATGGCGAATTTCGACACACGTCTGTCGAACGACAGCTACGTCAAGTACGCTGACAACGGTGAGTGTTCGACGACGACAATAGCGATCACTGGACTGCTGATCTTTATGCAAAATAAACAATTTCTGCGTTAATCATGAGGTACCGGAATCAAATGAAAATTTCTTTCTTCCGTTAACAATTTTAATAAGTATGCACCGACACTTTTAAATTAATTTTATCTATCTTCCGTTTTATGTTTCATCTACTCATTTTTGTCATAAATGCATAAAATCCGCAGCCTAGTAATCATCGTCGCGTTCGACGCAGGAAACCCCCATGCTCGGGACGATAAGTATAATCGACGACGACGTTCAATTGCAGGAACGGCGTTCACGGTTGAATGGGAAAAGGTGATTCTGCACGACAAACCGGATGCCGGCCCGTTCACCTTCCAGGTGACTCTGCACCAGAACGGCAACATCGTTTTCGTCTACTCGGTGATTCCCCTGATGGTGAAGATGATCGAGGACACGGCGCACCCTGTTAAAGTTGGCCTCAGCGACGCCTACATCATGGACAGAATAGTGTTCTGTAAGTACAACCGCACCCAGGATCAAATCCATTGCCGAGAGCCTGTTGCTTTTCTTTATCTCAATAATTCATCTGGGACCTGGAACTGATCCGTTTGTCTGCAGTTGTTCGCAGAAAGACGATCTACGAGTACCATCGCGTGAATTTCAACCGCCAGGACATCCGAAACTGGACGGTGATTTACCTGCGAGCGATGCCCACTTGTCTGGAGATAGACAACTGCAAGGACTGCTTGACGAAGCTGAACGGTTTCGACTGCAAATGGTGTTCCTTGCTGAACCAGTGCAGCACGGGGACGTCCAGGTCACGGCAGGATTGGTTATCGAAGGGCTGCGAGGTCAAGAAGATCACGGATGTCGACCATTGTCCGCTACGAACCACCGCGTACAAAGAACACGAGGAAGAATACAATCACCTTGCACACATGCAATCCGAGGAGACCGTCACTGTCCATGAGATGGCATTGCATAGCATCAAGTCAAGTAAGTTTCTTCTAAATTCCCATTCCACCGGGTGGACAACCGAAGAATTGTCTTGCAAATATGTAAACGGATAAAGTTGATTTTACGCGATGCTTTTATTTCAAAATTAATATAGTTAAAGCTCGACCCAGCAACATGAACATGGGAGTCTCTGGAATCATTGGAATCCTGATGGTGGTCGGTCTAGTCGTAGGTTTAGCCGGCTGGGGTGCATACGCTTATCGCAATCCTCACAGTGCGTCCGGGCAGATGTTAATCAGGGTAAGGATCCGTCCCGGTGATCACCGTACTGCGAATTTTATTAAAGACTCGATTAACCTCTTATACACAAAAATAACATTACTATTTGTTATGTTTGTTTATTATGCAGTACCGACCAAGCCAGTGGAGTTGGCGAAGAGGCGAGGCACGTTACACGGCGGCAACGATTCATATGTGATCGGACGTTGCACTTGAAACGCAGTCAACAGTTAGTACAGAACTGTCGGACCAAATTTCCTACTAAATGTAAAACTGTACCAGGTTTTTACGCACGAGACCATTTGTCTGCAATGACGCGACCGTCGCGCCCGTTGATTGCCATAACAGAGCGCGTGAGATCCGTTTCCACCAACGTTAACAGAACAAGTATACTCAGCTTGTCGCATTGTTCCCCGAATCGATGGCAATTGAACCGCTAGTGACGAAGTTCTAGAACAGAAAAAAAGGAAAAACAAAAAGCATTCTCGAAAACGGCGAGCATCATCGTTCGAACGGATTCGGATGATGAAACCGTTCGTCCGAAAAAAAAAAAACGAAACTCATTTGGTGTTTCATTGTTCTTAACGTTACGCTAAACTCGTCCATCCTGATTATTTTTGATGACGGTGAGATGTGACCACCCGAACTCTTTTTAATTTTAGAGAATTCGCAAGGCGACCGTGTCTATATTGTCCTGAATCGATTACTCTTTTATTTTCGAACCTCTCGCAGGGACCACTAGTTTTGTGTATGCAAGAATCTTATTCGCTCTAATCGAATTACCTCTTCATTTTGTCCGGTTGATCGTAATAAAGGAAGCATTTCACACAAATTTACCTTGCACGATGTGTTCAAAATACCGTCCTCGAATTAATGATAATGTGAGCGAACCCTGTCAACGAATCCAAAATCATTGCACAGAAACGTGCGTTTACGAGAGTCGCGCGAGCCAAGCAAGCAGTCATGGTACGTTTACCATCGGTGATATACTAGCAAAGAAAATATACTATAACATATGATACGTATAAAATAAGGGAACTCGCGTCGCTCGGAAAGTAGGATACAAACCAT
Organism: Lasioglossum leucozonium; assembly: GCA_028454225.1. Classification (NCBI taxonomy): domain Eukaryota; kingdom Metazoa; phylum Arthropoda; class Insecta; order Hymenoptera; family Halictidae; genus Lasioglossum; species Lasioglossum leucozonium. The sequence continues at coordinate 3,085,196 of CM052212.1, read as the reverse complement.
CCAGGAATGGCAAATGTGACTTTAACATGTATTAAGTAGGGACACGATTACAAATAAGTACCGATTAAGACGAATCCGAAGCGATTCACTCTCCGGAAAAATTTCGAAATGCATTATGAGAAGAAAGTGAAGAACCATCGGGAAGAACGCGGGGTTGGAATAACAAAAGAGAATGGGGAAAACATTGAATTGCTGTGGATACTTGCGCGTAACGGGAAGTGTATAGATCGTTTTGTTTCGAGAACAAAATTAATCAGGTTGCACGGTTTATCGTACAGCGGTCCATACTATGTAAAGAAGCGTGAAAGCGAACTCAGAACATTCTCTGTCATATAGAGGTTGACCCGTGAAAATACCAAACTGATCTCCGCAACACATACTTTCTCGTAAGATTTTTTTCCCTGAGGTGTTTCAATGAGCGAACGATAAAACAAGGAGAAAAAGATAGAGAGAAAAAGAACGACGAAAAGAGACCGGTATTATTTTTGTTGACTTTACGGAAACGTTCCGTGACGTTTTCCCGTGTTGTAGTGAACTGTTTGCGTCGTCGAGAGACGGGCGAGAGATGTTACTCCTTCGGCCCGGGTATCGAGAGCGTTTATGTGATTTTAGTATCATGTGGTATATCTTGTTATTGTTTAAGAATTCTTTTTTATCGTTACATGGATCGCAGTAATTGTTTATACATATATGAGGTATAAATAAATATACATATATACAAACGCCGCGACATGAGAGAGCAATGTGTTAAAGAAATCAACAAATCGAGTTGATGAAGAATCATCGAACAACCAAGTTCCGATCTAGCCTGTCGAAGCTACAGTTCATTCGATACACGCGAGAACAAAATTGTGTATAACACGTGATTTCTGGAAGAAACGAATCTGTTCGATTCTCATTGTTCGCAGCACATTCCAAAATATACGATTCCAACGAATATTATATAAATGGAGTATCTATTGCGACCCGTGTTCCTGAACTGTAGCTTCAATTTATATAAACTTTAAGCAAATTTATAAATAAATATATATATAAATAATTACATATATATACAGATATATTTTACGAAAATTTTGTCAAAATACGAGCACCTTAAATCTTAATATGCATGAGGAAAGGCAACAATGGAAAACTCATATGTATCGATAACATTAGATCACCAATGTATATAGTAGTGCATTAAAGCAATATAATTTTTATGTAATTGTAAGTATAATTAATGTCTTGAAAAAAGGTGCCTTCGATCGATCGACTTTTTGATCCATTTATCGGCGATAGACTATATTGGGTAAATATTTTCTACTGGTTATCCGAGGGAAACTTTGAAATGTATAAAACCACGAAATTGTAAGCGATAGGAGAGATCCTCTGTTTACTGTAAACAGCGACGATTACAGATATTAGACGATCCTTAGAGTAATGTGTATTTGTGTGGCAGCGAATTTTTATATTTGTAACGATGTATTTAGAATCGAAAGATTTTTTCTAACCATATTGAACAACATCGTCTCCGTACCATGAAATTATTTAGGGAGAAGGAAACAATTATAAACATCATGATTAATTTTTCTTACATAATTGTGTACGATTTAACTCATAGTTTGTGATAATAAATATTACAATTATTACAATGATTACTACAACTTGAATATTTCATTTCTGTTTACATATAGAAACTTCCTGCTTGTATACTTATTTTAAAGCTTAATAAATGCTTTTACGATTTATATAAATAAACTTTTATTCATTGATAGTAAACAAAATATTTCATGAACGAGCATTATTTCCTTACACTTGTCCTTATACGTAATTGTTCCAAGAATGGATCTGTGGGAACAGAAATATCTTGAAGAATAAAAAATTAGATGGCAAGATGGTCAAGGGACTGCTTGTCGATATAGTTAGTAAAAGGAATTGTTATAAATATTAACCAGTTCGAAATAATAAAATCAGTGTATTGTGTTCAATAAATTAATGCATGCGGATGTTCATGATTTAAAAGTGATTCTGTATCTCGAGTCCTATTAAAAATTTTTACTAAAAAATTAGATGGCAAGGTGGTCAAGGGAGTGTTTGTCGGCATCGTTGACAGAAGGAATTATTATAAATGTTAGTCAATTCGAAATAATAAATGTATTAGTGTATTGTGTTCAATAAATTAATTCGTGAAAATATTCATGGTTTAAAAGTTATTCTGTACCTCGGGTTCTACTACCTATCATCACTAAAAAATTAGATGACCAGGTGGTCAAGGGAGTGTTTGTCGGCATCGTTGGTAAAAGGAATTGTTATAAACATTAAACAGCCATAGATAATAAATTTATCAATAATTACAATCACGGCGATCGAAATCGAGCGATGTTAGATGGAGTGGGGAGAGTTCCGCGTCGCTGCGCAGCTGCGCCTGAACTCGGCGAGCGTTCCGCGTCGCTGCGCAGCTGCGCCTGAACTCGTCGAGCGTTCTCAGTCAGTCAGTCAGTTGGGCCGCGGACTCCGGCCCGGGCGGTCCGACGGGTCCGACTGAGTGATCGCGAGTGAACGCGAGTGGTAGTGAGTGACCAGTGGCTGTCCAGTGGCTATCCAGTGGCTGTCCAGTGGCTGTCCAGTGGCTGTCCAGTAGCAGTCCAGTAGCTGTGCAGTTTGGTGAGTTTGGCCAATTTTTTTTTTTTTATTTGTGATGGTTTACTTTGTGACAGTTTATTTGTTGCTTTACAGCACAGGGTGGGCCAAGGGTTTTACAATGCTTATGTTGATTACCCTTGGCCCACCTCCAACGATTCTGCCCGCAACTACTAATTCAACGAACACCGTCGTTTATCATCAAATTGTTTGTTTCTTATTTAAAATTGGAATTCCTTCGATCGGAGGTCCCTCAGGGGCTCACTCACGGGTGGGGCCGTGAGTGGGTACGGGGTGTCGCGTCCCCGGGGCACCCGAAGCGCCTATAGGCCGCACTCGTGTGCGGGGTTAGTTTGGCTCTCGTGAGCTGGTGTTAGGTTGGCTCTCGTGAGCTGGTTAGATTCGCACTCGTGTGCGGGGTTAGTTTGGCTCTCGTGAGCTGGTGTTAGGTTGGCTCTCGTGAGCTGGTTAGATTCGCACTTGTGTGCGGGGTAGGCAGGCCGCACTCGTGTGCGGGGTTAGTTTGGCTCTCGTGAGCTGGTTAGATTCGCACTCGTATGCGGGGTTTGTAGACCGTACCCGTGTACGGGGTTTACAATTGCTCTTCATCACATATTCATCATCGTTGTTTTACTTGCTCGACATCTAATTGAATTTCGTTTCTGAAATTTCATAAGATCCTCTTCTAGAAATTTATATTTCTTATTTAAATTTGGCATTCCTCCGATCGGAGGTCCCTCAGGGGCTCATTCAGGGTTGGGGAAACCGTGAGTGAGTACGGGGTGTCGCGTCCCCGGGGCACCCGAATCGCCTATAGGCCGCACACGTGTGCGGGCTTAGTTTGGCTCACTTGAGCTGGTGTTAGGTTTGCTCTCTCGAGCGGGTATTAAGTTTACACTCGTTCATTCTGGTTCATGTTTCTTCGTTGCGAATCGAAGCCTTCTGCTTCGCTTTTTCCCTTTTTGGCGATTTAGTTTTTTGCGACAATAATTGGTCTGCTTGCGTGCGTACATTATAAGATTGTATATCGTCGTTGTAAATATGTCGAGTAATTATTGCCTTAACTTCACTTAATCTAATTTAATTTCATTTCATTTCATTTAGTTTAATTTCATTTAATCTAACTTCACTTTGCTCGGCTCGTTGTTGTGACTCCGACACAGCCTTCCGCTGTGTCGGACCTTGCTTGTATGTACCAATCCAGTTGGTATCGGTATTCAGCGTCAATTCATTAAGAGTGGATGGTCAAGCGATCTGTTTGCCGTGTTACACTGTATAAGTGAAAAGTCCTCTCTGTCGCGATTCCACCTGAGTAACCTCAACGTAAGTTGAATGGTACCGGTTGGTATATGAGTAAATGGGACACCGTGCGAACTTTTCTCTTGGTCATCGCTCTTCTTGAATTCATGTTGGGTATCGGTGCCGACTGGAGTTTGGCTGCAGGCATTGTACGCGTTCGCGTCACCCTCGAATCAGAGCCCTCTGCTCTGGTTCGCTCTTGTTTCTCAATTTGAAAGAATCAGTGCCTTCTGCCTGATTCGCCTTTAGTCCCCCGTGGATCGGAGACTTCTTCTCCGATTCACACCTTTTTCCCCGCAATAATTACTCGACATATTGCGTAACTGCGTTAGTATAAGTTCGTCGTTGTTAGGAAAGGGAGCCAGAAGGAATATTGCATTCGTTCTGACTCCCTCTCCGGGTCTCTAGTGCAGCAACCTCCTCGTGGTGAGACCTGGGCAATCGGTATTATCCTCTTTTTGTAAGAACTTCTAGTATCTTACAAATAGTGGATAATATCGAGCTAATAGCTGCACTCTTAGAATTAGTGTAAATATTTTATCCTAGAATGTAAGACATGGTAGATGTAAGAACAAATGTATTCATTTATTATCAAATTGTAAGTTTCTTATTAAAAATTGGTATACCCTCGATCAGAATTCCCTCAGGGGCTCACTCACTTAACCGTGAGTGAGTACGGGGTGTCGCGTCCCCGGGGCACCCGAATCGCCTATAGGCCGCACTCGTGTGCGGGGTTAGCTTGGCTCTTGTGAGCTGGTGTTAGGTTGGCTCTCATGAGCTGGTTAGATTCGCACTCGTGTGCGGCGTAGGCAGGCCGTACTCGTGTGCGGGGTTAGCTTGGCTCCCGTGAGCTGGTGTTAGGTTGGCTATCGTGAGCTGGTTAGATTTGCACTCATGTGCGGGGTTTGTAGGCAGTACTCTTGTACGGGGTTTATAGTTACTCTCATCGCATCTTCATCATCGTTGGTTTTATTGCTCGATTTATAATAGAATTAATTCTGAATTTTCTCAAGATGGTCTTGTGAAAATTTATATTTCTTATTTCAAATTGGTATTCCTTCGATCGAAGGTCCCTCAGGGGCTCACTCACGGGTGGGGCCGTGAGTGAGTACGGGGTGTCGCGTCCCCGGGGCACCCGAAGCTCTTTAGGCCGCACACGTGTGCGGGATTTAGTTTTGTCGTATTTCTTGTAGTATTCGCACTCGTATGCGGGGTCATGTATCGTTTAACAGTCGGCCAGGATACATCGAACGAAGAGGACACCCCGACGAAGAGAATACATCGTGAAGACTGCGTATGTTAAGTTATTTATATTTGCCGAGCAATTATTGTCTTAGCGTCACCCCCCGAACCAGAGCCTTCTGCTCTGGTTCATTTTTCTTCATTGCAATTCAAAGCCATTTGCTTTGATTCTTCTCTCTTTTGCGACAATAATTGCTCGGCATGCGTGCGTGCGTGCGTTAGTGATTAAGATTGTATGTCATCATTGTAAATATGTCAAGTAATTATTGCCTTAACTTCACTTAACTTAATTTCATTTTATTTCATTTAGTTTAATGTAATTCAAACTAACTTCACTTTGCTCGGTTCGTTATTTTGACTCCGACACAGCCTTCCGCTGTGTCGGACCTTGCTTGTATGTACCAATCCAGTTGGTATCGGTAGTCGACAGAAATTCATTGAAAGTTGATGGTTGAGCGATCTGTTTGCTGTGTTACACTGTGTAAGTGAAAAGTCCTCTCTGTCGTAATTCCACCCGAGTTACCTCAACGTAAGTTGCTTGGTAACAGGTGGTAACTGGAGTAAATGGGACACCGTGCGAACTTTTCTCTTGGTCATCGCTCTTCTTGAATTCATGTTGGGTATCGGTGCTGACTGGAGTTTGGCTGCAAGCATTGTACGCGTTCGCGTTACCCCCGAATCAGAGCCTTCTGCTCTGGTTCGTTCTTGTTTCTCTTTTTGAAAGAATCAGAGCCTTCTGCCTGATTCGTCTTTGCTCCCCCGTGGATCGGAGACTTCTTCTCCGATTCACAACTTTTTCCCCGCAATAATTACTTGACATATTGCGTTACTGCGTTAGTATAAGTTCGTCGTTGTTAGGAAAGGGAGCCAGAAGGAATATTGCATTCGTTCTGACTCCCTCTCCGGGTCTCTTGTGCAGCAACCTCCTCGTGGTGAGACCTGGGCAATCGGTATTATCCTCTATTTGTAAGAACTTCTAGTATCTTACAAATAGTGGATAATATCGAGCTAATAGCTGCACACTTAGAATTTGTGTAAATATTGTATCCTAGAATGTAAGACATGGTAGATGTAAGAACAAATGTATCGAATGATTTTCAATAAAGATCTTGTAAATTAATATCCATCATTATTTCAAACCTATTCCCTTCTATAACATTTTGCAATGTCACGTTCCGTCTGATTCAACGACAATAAGAGCGTTATGACATTCTACAGTAAAAAGTAATTGTGTTCCAAGCAATTATAGAATGAGTAATGTCAGCATTCTACGTTTATTCATTACCTACGATACTATAAGTCCATTTACGTACGCCACTGACGCAGTCTTACGTAGATCTCGAGCAAATGTTCTATTTAGGTAGAGGCGGAACTTTTAGTGATGTTGATATTTCAAAATATATAAATCGTTGAGGCATTTGAGATAACAATGTTTTATATCTTCGCGGGACTGCAGTATAGCTATTTTTAATTTTAATTCCTACCGCTAAGAACGCTGTCAGTGTATTTCAGTTCCATTATGCTGCACACTTGATAGATATAACGTTTGTCCAAAATGATTTTTCATACTGCCAATGATTTATAAGTATCCTCTTTGCTCTCTACATACATACGCCGATTATAATTGTATATAGTCGTCACGTTAGGCGACTCACAAAACACGTCGAGTTGCTAGCTAGATGTTTGTTGGACCACGGATCAATCGGTCGATCGTAAATCGTATGGGGCTCAAATGTGTTTCTCTCCAGAAACAAAATGGCAGCCCTCACGAAAGCCATCCAAATCTCGAAAAGTGTAAATAATGTAACAAAGTTATTAGCAAATTTATCTTGCAATTTAGTCAGCAACTCAATTCCTCCTGCGCTACACATTCGAAGGTCCGTTGCATACTTTTATGTTATTATTTTGATTACCAAATGGAGCGTTTAAAGACAACAACTTTTACCGTATATTTCTTTATTTATCAATTGACATACACGCAAAGTTGATCTCACGAAATCTATTAGCATTCTCCTAAAACTAGCTTCCTCGTCTAAGCATAAATTACACTTTATTGATGCCATATTCGCGAGAAAAGTTCAACTTTATAACCTAACCTTGTATGTAGTAGTAACCTCATGAGTAAATACTCTTTAAGACTCGATGTTTGTATTACACAGAATAAAATAATTTCAAACATTTTAGGGTACCTACCTTTCAATACGCATTTATCCATACCACGTTTAAGCAAAATGACTTGATGGAATTTTTCGATGACAAGAAAAATTGGGGAAAGTCTCATGTACAAGTAGGACGTTCATGGAAGAAAGACGAATTAAGGTTGAAGAGCAACGAGGATTTACATAAACTATGGTGAGTAATTTGATAATAGAATGACAGATATGATACAACTACACGTACCTTTAAACTGTTTAGGTTCGTGTTATTGAAAGAACGAAATATGCTATTAACGATGGAAGAAGCCTATAAGCAAAAGTACGAGTACTTCCCTAATCCCGAGAGGATTGACAAGGTTGAAGAAAGTATGTCTAATTTAGAGTCTGTGGTCCGCGAGAGGAATAGGGCATACCATCTGCTTGAAACTGGAGAAAGCGGAGAACGACCAGGAAAAATGGTCTACAATCCCATAGGTATAATACGTTGTTTGTATACATATATTTGCGAAACATATGGAATTTTCATTTCACAATGGATTCAACTTCACAGGTCTTCGATACTATTACCGTTTCCGCCAGTACTCTATGCCAAAGCATGTCAATAAAAAATGGAATGAAACGCACAAATTCGGTTTTCAAGGGTTTGCTGTGCGAAAATTCCTGAAACTTTACAGGGAGAAAATTTGGAATCAGAGACGTAGACTACGCAAGTTCGTATCGTGCAGTATTTCAGCGTTTAACTTGAGTATTCTAATTTATCTAAAAATAATATTAAAAATTGTTTAAATTACAGTCTCCAAACAAACCGTGTGGCTACTCTAATGCGGATGTTCCCCAACATGGATATAGAGGCCGCGAAAGAAGAATATCCATTAGCAAATATAGAGAAAGCGAAAAATACAAAGCGCTCGGTTGGTCATTACGCGCCCAAGTGAAATGCATTTCTTTTAGCAGTGTAATTACATTCAACTTTAAAATAAGCATTTAGATATTAATATAAGCGAAATATTTCTTGTAATGTATAAAATGTCCTGTACAGATCGTAGCATATTATACTCTTACGATGATACATGCTCCAGAAAAAAAATATTTTATTCTATATTTCGACTATATCTCCTTAAACTACTACTGTTGATGTTTTGTGTTGTTTCGATATATGTTTTAATTAAAAGACAACTAAGAATTACAGAGATCATTGTATTTTTTTAATTTAAAATGCAACAAGAGATCAAATTCACTGACATTGTTTTAACAGAATAGGAGAGAAAAAAACGATCTCTTCACTTTTTATTCTGTCGACTAGTCGTAATTTTATTTTTATTCGTTTTGTTGCAACTTTAAAGGTCGAGTACGGCGGTGTTCAACGTTGTGCAAAAATTCCACGACCACAATATTTAAGAAATATGCTTACGCGCAGCATGTAGAAAGTATAACGTTTGAATTTCATTTTTGAACGCGCTAAGAACTAATACAGGAAACTAATTATGCTTTTCTCACGAGTCTTCCTTTCCTCGTCGTGTAATAAGGTACACGAATTCCGTATTAGGATTACATAAATTAGAGAGTCTTTAGGTAATTCAACGTTTCATCGTTTAAATGCTTTATCACAATCATTTACGACTACGCGAAACGACGCGTACAGTGTTACAGTTTTATTCACAGTGATTTACAAACTGCATCGAATCGTGTAGTTCTGGTAACGCAAAAAATACGACCTTACAAAAAGAAACCATACGAATCCATTTGAATGCTAATAGTTAGTTTAATCGTTCAACGAAATCTCTTTGGTGCATCAAATCGCGATATTTCTTTTTCGTTTAGAAAATGTTAAAATTGATATCCAAGGAGAATGACGTACTTGATTTACCAGAATGAAACTATCCCGCGCTAACAATTCTCGATATACTTACTTCGACAATATTTTCGATTTTAACGGTATACAAAGAAATAAAGTATAGAATCATCGGTATTCAATATACCAAGTTATTAAATAAAAGCACCTTAAGGTCGATATGATATAATTATACCTCGCGATTAAATGGTTTCGTATCTGTACAATTGAAAACGAACTAATATACGTATACCTATATATTATTATTCTAACTAAGACTTAGAACGTTAAAGCGACAGAGCACGCGCGCATAGAAAGGGAAATAGATTAAAAATAAAGTTGGAAAGCTGCATCGTAATAATTACTATCCTCATCGTTAAAGTTATTACTATAAGGAATGTTAACTATACGTCATACAATTACTTCGAAAGCAATTTTATAGAATATCCTTTTCTCGCCAAAGCTGCTCTACACCTTACTGCCATTTTGTTAATATTTGTTCCATCGGAATAAGTCACTCGATATCAATAGTGCATCCTCGGACGCAGATTAGTTCTTACAGTAAACGTGAATATTATAGACATTCATATAACTGGTACAATGAATCTTACTCTCGCTCACCGTTATATTACAATTCTGCATCAGAGATAGATCATCAAGGTGATTTATGTTATTAAAAAGATATTGCACCCTTTTATTGAATTAGCACATCGATATTATGTACCGCTAAATATCCTATAGTCGTACGATGTCGAGCGTCCACCACTCCTTAGAGGAACATGATCGTCGATCTCAAGAGGAATTACATATTTTATACGTCGACGCTTTAGTTCATTTCAGCCGTTCTTATCTGTTCCATCGTATCTCTATTTATGTATACCGGTGATATTCACGTAACTGGAGCGCCAACATTTATGTTTCATCTGTTTCTATTACTGAATACGACGATACCATTAACTATTGTCTATTAATACACCTTAACAATATTTAATCGATCTCCGAAGGTAGCAAATGTCGCCATGCAAGTTCTAGCTCTTTACCAGCGTCCGAGCAACGTCGGTGAAGCTTGTCTTCCGATGGAAGTGTCGCCATAGGAAATTCTCCCTAAAAGATAGAAGTCACGGTAAAACATTTCCTACGTTACAAGGTAGATATTGTAACTGTCGTATATACGTTGTTATCCATGAAATTACAACGTACCTGACGTGCTTTGGCCCACAAAGTCTCCAAAATTTCCCTGAAGGTGCATAATTCCGTGTAGTTTGTGAAGTATATCACCCAGTCGCCGCTGTTCTCGTGAACTTCTCGGCACGAGAATTCCTTTACAAATGAAATTGACGTAAAAACTCAAATCGATGCACGAACAGCATTAAAGCATGAGCAAACGGTCTCCGGAAATAAATGATACGGGGGCTCTGTTTGCTTATTAGGGTGGTCCTTATTTCTCGATTTTCGATTCTTTCGGATCTCATCTCCTTAAGTTGAGACTAAAAAACTTTCAAAAAAGAACTTTTGACCACTATAGGTAAGAGCCACCCTATTGCTCATGCTTACCTTGTTAAACTTTTTGCCCGGCTACTTACCAGTATACACCAAGTTTGTTGCGTCACAGGTACTCTGAAGGCTGTCAGATCTTTGACAGAGGCACAAGAAAGCGTTTGTCCGTGCTGCTTACCGGGAAATACTTCTTTCATGGCAACTAAGTGCTTGGTGGTAGTGATAAGGCTACACGGCAGCGGTTCCCGTTTCTCGGACGCGTCAAACAGTCCCGACGCGCTTTGAACGAAACTTTGCAGCCATTCGGAAGCAACGTACTCATCTGGAGCGGCGAATTGGAAGGCTTTGTTCGGTTTCAAAAGGATTTCGAAGGTGTGCGGTCGGTGGGAGTTCGGGATCCTCCTGCATCCTTGACAAAGACCGCCCTTCAATGGAATCGCTCGTTTCGGAAGCCGTTGATCCGCGTCCGTGAACATGTAAACGACGCCGCCCTTCAAGACGAAGTAGCCAGCCTCCCAGGGATTTGTCGGAGCGTTGGGATGTAGCTGTTGATAAGTGTGCGGTCTGTACATGAGGTCGCCCTCTTTTGTCGGTCCACAAGGTGTACTGGGAGGCGATATGTACTCGTCTTCCATGTAAATGAGATTGTAATGCTCGATCTTCTCGTCCTAAAATGTTCAGTCGCCGCGTGATAATCTCAGGAAAATATGTCTAATACACTACAGTATAGTACTCTTTCCGTAACTGTTAAAATTGTATCCCTATCACTGGGAGGCCCCCCCCCCCCGTTGCAATAAGTGACCGAGCCAGCAAAGTGTCGAGTATCGGTGAGGCTCAATAATGCAAGCACAGCAAAAGATAGCAACTTTCCTAATTTTTATCTTTTTACACAAGTAACTATGATCGTAATATAAGGAATTTTAATTTTTGTCTCTGTCTTTTGCAATCGCTGCTACCCTTTTCTACGTTCGGAACACTACAAAGAACGCAGTACCTCTTCTAAAACCGTGACTCTGCAGACACGAAGTTTTTCAATATTACGGAGAGAATACTGTACATCTATTTTGTTTCACGCACTGAATGCACAGCAGTGTCGCTGAGTATCGACTGTCTCAAAGTATGCATGTCCTCGTAGCTCAATTCCTTCACCGCCGGAAGTCGAGGTTTTGTCGGAGACCTTCTCATCGCCATTTCCAGGTAAGCGATCAGCTCTGTCGTGGTTTCAGAACTTCCGGTGGAGAAAAGATACTGCATCTCATAATCCGCGTTCGATAACAATATCGTTTGTGCATTTGGTCCGATCTGAAAATTAATTTACCTATAAAAAATGTAAAACTCCTAAGACACAACACAATCCAAGCGGAGACCTACCATAATTACGTCTAACTCGTTATACGGAATAACGAATTGATTGCTGTAAGTGTGGTCCGGTTTCGTGCCGGTCAGATACAAAGTTTTGTCAGTGAGCAAAGCAATCATCGGTTTACTGTCGCCGTTCGTCATGTAGGAGCTGCGGATCTTGTACACTTTGTATAGCTCTTCCGTCTTGTCCCTGTAAATGTGTTTCTTGAAGAGTTCCCGCATCTTCAGGCTGAGTTTCTCCCCGCTGTACTGTTGCTTGCCCGCGACCACGTTCTCCTGTATCTCTCGATCAAGATTATCATTAAAATCTTTAAAGGAATCGTTGCTGGTCTTCACGCCTTTGACGTAAAGCGGGTTCGACTTCGAGGACTTCTTGTTCCTCTTAATCTCGAATTTCCTCTCCGTGATGGACTTGAGGAATCTGTTCAGCAACGAGGTTTTCGAGGGCGCCTGTCTCAGAGGTGGCGGCGCCAATTTATTACTACTCTCCCCGGTCAATATTGAGGTCATATTACGTTTTTTCGACGGCGAGGCCAAGTGCCTGCTATTCCTACGCTCGTCTAGATCGGACATAGCGATACTATCTACATTGGACCAGTCGCTGGAACCGGACTGCTTCTGAGAGCTCGAAGTGTAAGGCATCTGAACCTTTGTCGGAGGGTCCTCGACTATGTTCCCGTACGCTTTCTCCACTATGTATGCTTCCTGCGCCTCGTTGTCCCCCAACTCGATCTCCATTTTCGGCAGTAACGACTTTCCCGGGTCCTCTTGACCCTCCGGCACGCCGCGCTCCGAAATTGATAAACCGCAAGCGCATTTACATTGGCTCTGGCATGACGATTCCGCGCACGTCTGCGGCAATGCTTTCTTCTCGCTGTCGCTGTCGAAAACGCTCGACGACGAGGAGTAAGAATAATAATCGGAATGAGCGTTTCTGGTGCTCGCGGTTTTTTGAACGTAAGGCGAGTCTCCGTGGCCGCACCAGCTGTATCTTCCCTTCTGGGCGGTCTTCTTCTGGACCGAGTTAGGCGTCAAGAAACTCATGGAGAAGTCGGCGTAGTTCTCGTCGTCGTCCAGCTTCATTGTCTTCAAGATATCCTCGTGGAAGCTGACGCGCTTTTTACTCTCGCCGCGTTTCTTCTTGCGTTGTCTGCGCTGCACCAAAGCCTCCGAACTGGAAGATGATAGGATACTGGTGTCCGTCATGTTGATCGTGTTCAGAATGCCGTACGGTGCTTCCATGTTCTCACAATCGGAGATGGTCATACTAAGCTCCAACAGGTTCGTGTCGTTGTTGATCACGTATGAGTTCCGCGGATCGACGCTCCGTTTGAAGCTGTAACTACCGTCGCTGTAGTATGTGCTTCTCTTGTTCAACTCCTTCACACTGTTGTCGAGTTTGTTATTCGGTTTGTCTAACTTGGACTCATCTAGGCTCTTGCTATAAAAATCATAATCTTTCAATGTTTCCAAGCTGGAACAATTAAGCTCATTGTCATCGAGTTTCCTAGTTAAGTTCTGGTTCGCTATGTCGCTTTTCGTCACCGTCGCTGGTTGAAACTTAGAAACCATCCCAGGCGACTGCGTAGGCGTCTTCCCGTCCTCGCTGGAGTCGCTCGGACTGAAGTTCTTGTTATCCTCCAGGCAACCATTCATCATCGCCTTGTACCTGTTGTTCCTGTACTTCGGAATCTCTTCCAAATTAAAGTCTTCCTGAAAATGTAAAGAAATATGGTCACTTCTAACAAATATATCCGAACATTTTAACTCTTTGCACTCTGAGACTTTTCTTAAGTTACCTATCAGCAACTCGAACGTATTTATTTATTTATTATATGTGGAAATAATTGTCAGTTGACTACAAGGTGCATTTTCTAGGTACTATAATTGCTAACAATCTTTTTATTGCCTTTTAAAAGGGACACCAGAGTTGTTGACTTTTACAGCGTCCCTTTAGAGAAGATAGTCGAGTGCAAAGTATTCAAGATAAATTTGAGAAATTACTTCTTTGTAGCTGCTAGCATCGGTCTCGTTAGCGAGATCCATATCGCTATCAAAAGCAACTCCACTGTCGCCGGGAGAAGCTAAGCTCGAAGATACACTGGATGATCTAAGGTGCAACGATAAAATCGTTCCAGAAGGTATTACGCTCATAGGCCTCTGGGGCATGTAATTGCAAGTGTCCAGGAAAGTTACATCCTAAATAGAAAATGATCATTAATCTTGACGAGAAGTATAAAACACATACGACTTGGACTCCCTGAAGCAAAGATACGGGGACCAAGAATTTTCCATAAACAAATAAAGAAGGTGATATAAGAGGAATGAATGAAAAATAGGTGTACTCGAGCGATAACTTATTGCCCCTTAAATTCATATAAACAGATTGAACCGAACATGCAACGTTTGCTAAGTGACAGACGTTATTTATTATTACGATAATTGTAACCAGGGGGGTGATACCGATATCAACTCCAGAGAAATCGAGAAAGAACTACGAAAAAACAAACGAACAGAATGTGCCGACGACCACACGTCGATATCGTCTTCTGGCTTCTATCGTGAAATTAATGCAATGCTCTAAAGCATAGAAATTTGATAAAGTCGATTTATTAATTAGTAAAGTTTAAATTGTGAAATTTTTGTAAAATAGGATTATGCTACATACCAGTTGCAACGTGAAGGATACATTCTCTAGACCTGCAAGAAGATTAACTAGTTGGTTGGTCTTATCGGCATCCCGAACAAGCGCATGTGGGAAGTACTGCTTTTTCAATGTTTTCGTATCTCGTAATAAACAGGCTAAGTAACTTTCAAAGCTGCCTTCGCTAAGTGTGTGGTAAAGCCATGCTCGACCTATAAGACACAGAACCTTTAGCAATCAATTCAGAAGTATATCAAAACAATATGCTAGAACATGCTTAGAGAAATTTGCTACTTCTCCCATCGACTATACAAACCTTTGCCAATGGAAGTTAATACACCTTGGAGAGCGTGTATTACAACGACAGTGTCTTGATGGCTAAGTTCACGAGCAGTCCCCCAATATCCATGACGTTCTATACGTAGTCCATGGCGCAGAGCTCGGTCTAGCCAATAAACCAACCAGGAATCTCCATCCAAAACTACTGTTCTGTATATACTCTGGGCATATACCTATTCAGGATAAAACAAAATTACTTTTAACGATCATAAAAGTTAGTAGACTTCACGAACTAAATTTTAACCCTTTGCGGTCAACGCGAATCGTACAGTTTTGTTTCCACCAATCCGTACGGATACCTTCAGAAATGTTACGATGTCGAGTCACATTCATCGTAGGACCGCAAAGAGTTAATATCCTAAAAACATTATATTCCTCATAGATTCCTAAATGCCATGTTGTTCGACATAGTCTTACCAAAAAATTCAGCTTGTTATTCCTAACTATCATTTATTGTCCTCGCGCAAGTATCCTTAGGTCGACTACTAGTCGGATGACCCAAAATTAATAGCAGCCATTGCATGGCAACAGCTGTTTAATCTCATGTACCTTTTTTTCAAGAGCAAACTTCTAATTAGGCTGTAAGTCCCTATCAAAAATCCTTCGAAGTTTGAACAGTATGCGTGCTTCGAATGCATCGATGCTAAAAAGACAACGTCAACGCAAACTTAATGGAAAATAAATAGAACGACAATGAACGGTACAAGAATAATACAGAAAAAAAAGAAAGAAAGAAAAAACGAATAACATATGAGACATCGAGACGCAAATACCGACTTCCCGATGTCATCGCAACTAGCGCAGAAAGTGCATCGTAAACAAAGACTAACGCGAAGGGAGGATATCGCGCACTTCGATGAGATTGCGAAAATACCGTTCGTCGGTTGATCTCGATAACGAGAAAAAGCGCAGCGGTGGCGAAATGTCATAAAACGGATTCATTGATCCGCATGGATCCCGAACAGTGGAACACGAGACGTGTTACGGCGGTGTGACAGGTGCAGACACAGACAGGTATACATGGGACAGCTGCATCGCAGCGGAAAACCGCGACGCAGGTCAAACCAGGGAGAACCGGAGATCGCGATGACGTTCGGCGCACATGTACAGACCGCTTTCAAAAACACAAGAGAGACGATAAATCGCGTCGGGCCGTGTTGCACCAGCGCATCGATGCGCCCGTGAGCAGCTTCGATTTCAGCTGTTCCGTCATGGTTAAGTGTTTCGCGAAACTCGTTCCGTTCGTTTCTTTCGCATCCGGAGGGATCTATATAACGAGGAGAAAGGGGGAGACCAAGAAAGAGAGAGAGAGAGAACCTCGGAGTGAGTCAGAAAAAGTTCCGAAAAAGATTTTCGGCTACGGGGGGTTGGATCGTTCGATCGGTGGTTGCAGCTTTAAATCCGGAGATGCATATAGTCGCGTGCGAATGTACATGGTACATAGACGTATACATATAGATGACGTATGGCCTTGATACGTCGTCCCCGAGCCTGACCAGACACTTACCAATTTGACAGCTTTCGTCAGTTCCTGCAGTATTCTTCCCTTGGACAGTACCTTGTCGGTACAAAGGTCCATGTCTTCCGGACTCGGCATCGCAGTCTCTCTTAATCTTACATGATTCTTATCGCACGATAACACGGACCTCCTGGGGAATCTCAGACGAGAAACGTTCGAAGACAAGGGAAAAGACCGAACGCGGCTCCGTCGCGACGTCGGTGGAGTCGCACTGGCACATTCGCCGGGTGTGCTCATTGATTTTAGTTGCGCGCAGGCGGCGCGCCAATATCAAACTCCCCTTTTCAATCGGTCTCCCCTTTTTGCGCCGCTATTATTCCCTTGTCACCCTCTCCGTTAAGTGGACACTGCCTTTTTCTCCCGATAAGCAAACCGTTAAACAAACAATCTCCCGAATAATTCCGCTCGCAACGCTGTGTATCTCGCGCGCGAAACACAATTAATTTCAATGTCTGCAAAGTATCTTTGAGTATCGCGAAAGACCAGAATTATTTACAGTGGAAGACTGAACGTAGGCTGCTTTTCCGTGCAAATTGCAGAGAAAGATTTTGATTTCCAAGGGTCGAAACTAGCGTTTGAAAACATTATTATTTTGTAACCGCTAAATGAATTATAGCTAGAGAACTCGAACATATTTACATATAGCTAAAGAGCAGTAATTTTAATCCCTCGGTGTGTAATAACGGGTATCGGTTAATTGATCGAATAAATCGCAAGGAAGTTGTAGAAGTCCGGCTTCATTGTTGCGCAAAGATTCCATCCACTTGGTTATGGAACCCAAGTTGAAAGGCGCGAGCGCAATTGATTATTTTAAGTAGATCATACGTCGTGACTCTGCTTAATTTCTAAGGCTAACGCATGGTCATACGGTACCATGGAGAATAAAGCGTTGAATCTTCGCCGATCATTTTTATCGAGAGGTTATGTGTACGATTTTCTTGTGCCTTTTATCATTACCAATGATGCAGTGCCGCGGGGTTATATTTCCGGTACGATATATGCAGCTATTATGTGATACAGCTATTTACGCAACGCGAAGAAAGTTTTACCAAATGAATGTCTGATTGAATAATAGCAGATGTTAATTTTAAAGAGAAATTGATGTCTTCGATACCATGGAATTTGATTTTTATAGATGAATCGAACGTGATCGTTTTTCATTGAGTTGTAGCATGAGTCACTGCGTTACCAACCGGAAGAATTATCAATCCTCTGCAGTCGCGAAGTTATTTCACGACTCAACCAAAAAATGCTAAGTGATTTATGAGAAATTGATGGCTGGTTGGTATTATTTTCATATTACGAGCGCTAGTATTACAAGTATTACTGATTACATTAATAAAAAGTAAAATAATTTTGTCACTGTAACTTACCTACCATACACGACGACACTGCTCAGCGAATTGGCAGATAACTGTGATGATTTATCAGTGAAAATAGTATAAAACATTCTTCTGCAACGTGATAAATACAGTGTAATTTTAATGGATCAACACAATCTGTCGTGAAGGGTCAGAAGTGCGTGGCTATTATCATTTTCTTGTCGTAGTGTAAAATAAGACAAGCAATTTTTAATGCGTTACACGTATTAGCGAGAAAAAAATCTTACTCTTCTGGTGCCAATTTATGTCATTTTTATTTTTGACTCACACATTTACGATTTGCTAGAGGGCCAATAAGATAATGGTATTGTAGTAAACATCGGCTGAAAGTACATACATGTATTTCGTTTAATTAGAAAATATGAACACTCCGAGGGATGTACCGTTTAAGTTTCCAGCATTTAATATTTATTTGGAGGAAAATAATTCTAATATGGCACCCACATTTTATTGTAAGATTGTGGCAAACAACTTGCGAGAAATAATAATAGCATAGACAAATTGTTATTAATCTCATCTGAGGAATTTGAACATTTACGTTTGTAATTTATATTTATAGCAGCTGTTTATAGCAGATTTATAATATCGGGGATGTGTAGAACATATCCTCTCTGTTAATAGCATCTCGTCAGTGACGACAGTCAATCAGAAGGCTACTCTGCTAAAAGTGTGAATATGAATGAATATCTCTCTGTGAATACTTTTTATTTACGTCATAAAATTGATTTTTTTCTATGCTAAAAATTTAAACTGTTGCGGGAAGGCAAATTTTGGCAGGCCCTCCGCCGAGAGCCCACGGCTACGGGCATGCGCGCAAGTTGAGACAAATGTACTTATAAATAACGTAAAATACATAATGGCTCCCAAAGGATGAAAATACTGTCGGTAAACGTAATATTCTAATTTACCAGCGGTTGTTAATACTGGATTTCTAGGACACTGATTTTCCTACTTCAAAAAAAAAGCATCATAACTTTATTTATAATATACATGAATACCATTGCTTTCATTGATTCTTTTAATAATTTAGGACAGATATTAAATATATTTTATGTCGTCGTGATTAAACTTTGAGAGATACCCTTTTCCTAATGATTATTTCCCTTGAACATACCTGTTCTAGCAGACTGTATATGCTTCATGCAATTCTTGCGACGCGTCATGCTCGGTTCTGCGATCGCGAATAATACCAAAATATGAAGTGTAAATACTCCTTTGGTTATGTTTTTTAAATATTATTTCCTCTTACCACAATCTCATGATTCATCTCGTGTTTGGTAATTTTGTGTAAGTTTTCCTTTTAAAATTTTGATATCATTAGCAGTTGTGGCGGCAAACGAGTTGTTGCTTAATTTCCCGTCATCTTAACGGATAATATATTTTTAAGACACGTTACATATTTCGTTTATACAATTTTATTTTTGTACGTAAAAATGTTATATTTTCTCATTTTGTTGCTTTATCGTTTATAACTTTGTATCGTTGTTTATATTTACTATATGTTATTTGGAACATTTGCAGTTAAACTGCTACAATGTCAGAACCTGGAGCACACGAAGAAGAATTATATTTATCAGATATTTTTGATGAAATACAGAATGATACGTTTAACTATGAACACTATGATCATTGTAAGAGATTCGCATATATGACAATCATACGTATATATATTTATGTATGTATGTTCTTTTTCAATGTATTATTTAATTATATTTTAATTCTTGAAGCAAGCCAGATGTGTATTGACGAGGATGAACCAGAATCTTCAGAGAACACTTTAAACTGGAAAGGTGTTGACATGGATGAGATTCGTAAAGGTTTAGGAGTATACGGTTGTCAAGAGCTCCCCCCACATTTCTCCTTCTTCGTCTCATGTAGTATTAGTAATGGTGAGACTTAAATAAGAGTATGAATACATTGAAGCTGCGATACCAATGAAGAAAGCATTGTCGGAACAGCACTTCCGCTATAGATGTATACATTCTATTTTGATGCTTCGCTGTCTTTTTTAGTATTGTAGCTCAATTGTAATCGTATTCTGAAGCAGATTTAGGAGAAACGCTTTATCATATTTAAATTCTAATTAGAGAATTTTACAAAACAGTTACCATTGCCCACGCACGGAGTACCAAAGCCTTATCCTTCTCGCAAAGCGGATGCTTGGTGTCAGAATTATGTGAGAATGCCGCATTCGGATTTCAATGTATATCCAGTAGATGAGGTATACACCGATAGCTACATTATTTAATATTATTTACAATAATTATGAGTAATATAATTTTTCTTCTGATATTTTACTACAGGATGGTCCTCGACGTTACCGCAAAAGATGGGAAATGATCGAAGAATCTCTGCTTCAAACTTTTATGTCATCCCAACAATTGGAGACAGCGATACTTTCTTATAATCATATATATGCGCAACGTTGGAATTTTGCAGCACTGCATCATTTTTTTTTCAGAGGTGACAATTAAGACTTTTTTTGTTCCAATTTTAATATATCAACTGTATATTCATTTTTTTAATTACAGGCAATCATTGAGGAAGAAATGAACAGTTTTTTCGAGGTTTTATTACCAAAGATGATTCAATTAGCTCTGCAGCTTCCTGTTTTGCTGCCTGGAGCTATACCTCTCTTGAAACGCCATAACAACAAAACAATCAGTCTTAGCCAATTACAAATAGCCTCTTTACTAGCTAATGCATTTTTCTGTACATTCCCGAAACGAAATTCAACGAGTCCGCAGTCTGAATACGGAACATACCCACATATTAATTTCAATAGGTAAAGATTAAGAAATAATCATACATATATAGTTGTATTGATTCCTTTTTAATGTATAAATTTATTCAGGTTGTTCTCAGCATATAGGAAAGATAAATTGGTCAGATGTCCGTCGGTGATGGAAAAAATTAAATGCATATTTCATTACTTTAGGAGAGTAACGACAAAAGGTGGGTGCATTTTGTATTCGTTCTCGAGCAAACGTTTTACAAGCAATAAAAGAGTATATCAGCTTAATTTTATTCAAATGACAAATAGAATTTGAACTTTACTATGATATCATCATAGAGCAGCTCCGGAAGGTGTGGTAACGATACAAAGGCGGTATATTCCGAAACCAGATTGTCCAAAATGGAACGAACGAGCAGAAAAAATTGCCACTACTCCACATCACGAGCAAAGGAACGATAGAATCAGAAGGAGCTGGTCTCTTGCAAGTGGACTTTGCCAACAAGTACTTCTCGTTTCTATGGCTAGCGATATATCAAATGAATTAATTAAAAAACATATTTAAAAACTTAATATCTTCAGGTATGTAGGTGGTGGTGTTCTTGGCTTCGGATGCGTGCAAGAGGAAATAAGATTTGTAATCTGTCCTGAGTTGTTGATAACCATGTTAGTTACGGAAGAATTAGATGAGACCGAGGCCCTAATTGTTTCCGGTGTCGAGAAATACAGTCACTGCAAGGGCTACAGTAACACCTTTAAATGGATGGGAGATTATGTCGATGAAACACCAAGGGATAGCAGCGGGAGGCGAATGACGACTGTCGTTGCGATCGACGCTCTTTCTTTCAGGCAACCTCAATCGCAATTCAATATCAGTAATATAAGGAGAGAGCTTAACAAGGTTGCAAATTAAATGCTTAAATAAAAAATTAGAACACTCGCTGTACCGTATCTAATAATATTATTTTGTACAGGCGTACGCGGGATTTGCTGGATGCGAAAATAAAAGAAATAATTTACCCGCGGTGGCGACCGGAAATTGGGGATGCGGTGCTTTTCGAGGAAATCCAAAATTGAAAGTCCTGTTGCAGATGATGGCTGCAGCAGTGGCAGGACGATCTGTTGTTTATTTCACTTTCGGCGACACAAAATTGCGAGATGACATAGCCGAGATGTATTGGAACCTTGTAAAGCTTGAAATGAGCATAGGTATCTCGGCTCGAATTCCCTTTAAAATATTTTGCATTTACAGACGGTATTAAATGTATTATTTTCTTTCAGCCCAGATATTTTCTTTACTGTTAGAATACCAAGAGTTTGAGATAACCCGTAAAACGGAATTCTACAGATTTTTATATAGCAGAATCAAAAACGAACCCCTGACGCAATGCCTGAACAAACATTTTCCTGTGAATAGAAATTCTGCGGCGAAGGAACACGGTTTCAAGAGAAGCAAAAGCGTTAGCATAGACGACAGGAAGTGTACTTATGCGGACGTTAAGGGTCCAGAAACGGAGGAGGAGAAAATACAGAAATGGTTGGTTGGTTGCGAAGAAGGTACGAGTGAGAGGAAAAGGGAAACCATAATCGAGGAGCACGCGCAAGGTGGGGTGGAAGAAGAGCGTAATCAAGGCAGAGATGGTACAGGGAAGAAGGAAGAACCTCAAGACAAGAGCTGTAGCGAGAAGAAGAGGAAACCGTCTTTGTGGAAAATTTTAGAAGACCCGGTGCAAAGTAGAACGACTCAAGAGAATCGGCTGTCCGGTCTGGAACTGTTGGATACGAAACCGGAATTTATTTCTCATCAGACGAGTGACTATTGCGGTGCATTAACGAAAGTTGAGAGCGAACCGATGGCGATATCGCCTAAAACGCACAGTACAAGCGAATCTGCTAAAATCTCAAGCGAAACCTCTACAGCAACACCCCCCTAGAAGAGATTTTTTGTGCAAAAAGCCGGGACAACGAAAAATATCCGATTTCTTTCAACGAACCTCTTGAACATTGTAAAACAGCGTAAACAGAACAGATTAATTAAAAATTTTGTTTGTAAAACATACTTTGTACAGAGCACAGTATTGAAAAAAAATTAAGCAACTGTAAATAACTGTCACGTTTCGAGAAATCGGAATTGTACAACTGTTTAATTAGATTCTAAATGCGGATGTACGAAATAATAAACTATACCACACTGATTTACAGAATTCTCAGAATGTTTTATTCAAACAGATCTACGGATAATTATAATTGCTCAATTATCTGCTGTGAGTCAAGCGAGACAATCTTTCGAGCAACAGATAATAAATTGCAAGTGTGTTTTATACTAATTGAAACAAATGTTATTTGCATAGAATTTTTTATCAGAGGTCGTGTAAGAATTACCATAAAGGAACACATTAACTAGATAAACGACTTATGCGGCCTAATTACCATTTTGAAATAATGATCAATCGGTAGCGCATTTTATGCAAAATAAAAATCGTTTGTATTGATTATGATGAAGATGAGCCAAACAGAAATGTCTTTTTTACTTCAATCATTTCAATAAACTAAACCTAATACATTGAAGCTCCTAAATTTTTTCATTTATAGCCAAAATGCAGAGCAATGAAGACATCAGAAGTTGCTCTCTTTATTTCGCCTAAAGATCCGCAGTCTATTATAAATTATGATTGACCATTAAACTTTCAATAAAACCGCAATGGCAGATCAGTTGAATTAAAAGCTTGACCGTCGATTACATTCGAGAATGAAAAAGGTTTCGATCGCTTGCTCAGCTATTTACGTCGAGCGTGATTGAAAGTTCAATTCAAAAGCCGAATAGATCCGCGATTATTGGCGGTCACGTGACGGTTATCGACGTATCGTGTCAGCCGTGGACCGAAGAAATCGGTCGAACACACGAAGATGGCTGCTGCCACTGAATTATTAAATACTCTCGCCGAAACAGTGATTTTCCGAAAGAAAATGTAGAATTGTTCGGGTTGCGACGCGTTTCAGGTAATGATCAATCTGTTCTCAGTGAGTTTAGTTAATGTCCGCAAGCCGTTCGTGCCCGATGTTGCTCGCGCGGATCCGTGGGCGGTCACGGAGAGAGTCGTTCCCAACGTCAGCTCGCTCCAGCTTTGACATTTTGACAGCCGACGGACGTAAATATTGAGCCGAGACGTCGTCGAACGAGAGTGTCACCGACAGTGACAGACGCGAGAATTCTCGTGTGGTACGAACGCAAACCGATTGATCCGGCCCGTGTCCGATCAACCAAAAGAACCTGGCATTCTCGATTCGTCTCTCTCTCTCGCAGCACGACGTGCCATTTTCACATGTTACACGTTCTCGCTCAATGCGTTAACATCTCGAGTCTCGAGTGACAGCACTGGGTCGCTCGTTAACGTTTACCGCCTCTCGTAGCATTCTCCTTCCTCGACGAAGTTCGCGACTCGTTCTCTGAAACAGATCTGCTACACAGCGGTGTATTTCGATCGTTTCTCATTGTACACCTGTGGCAACATACATTTCCGTTTTTTTCCAGCTGTACACCGTTCCGATGCGTTTCCACGCGAATTATCCGCTCCTCTTGTTGTTTACAATCCGCTTTCCCCGTACGGGCTCTGTGCGATATTATTGAACAAGCAATTCGTCGTGTTATGGATTCTCGTTCTGTGACACCTTGCGTGCGTATGTTTATGTAATTTGTAATGTCGGGAACGATTCCGAATCGCTGTAACTTCGCGTATTCTGTAATGAGTTACATGGTCGGAAAACATTTCTTGAATACCACCTAAAAGGTATCTCGAGTCGTCGATATTTAACAAACTTCGTAAATTTCGACGGTGCATTGAAAATGTAGATTCGTCTTGCGAAAAGAGTAAAATGTAACCGTTGTAATCTATGCAATATCCATCGTAACATGGATAATGTAAGTTCTGAATGTATCAACACCATATGTTTTGCTTAACCAAGTTCTAGGACTGGTTTGTAGGTGTTGAAAGGTAATCTGTATTGTTCGTTCTCTTTTAGCAAATTCTAAGTATGAACATAATGCGTAAATTACGGGGGGGGTCCAAGCGTCGGAGGCATGAGTTCCAGCAGCACTGGTGGTTTGGACGATTGTGTGGGGACCACTAATCCCCAGCACACTGCTCTTGGTCTCATGCATCTCAAGAAACTCTTTTCCGAGTACACACACCCAGCTCATCCGCTCTCAGATGTCGAACGGGACGATAAACTGTACAATATGTTGCCATTGTTTTGCAAAGTAAGCTTTTACGATAGAATAATTTTGTTATTGTATTTTATCGTAAGTACTTAAAAATTTGCTGCTCAAGAAGTTAGTTGCAACGAACTGAATAAACTTTATCAACTTTCAGGTATTTGGATCTAGTCCTGCAGGAGACATGAGCGAAAAGTTTTGGGACATCTTGGCATTCACGCAGCAAGTGTCCAGATTAATGGTGTCCGAGATCAGGAGGAGGGCAAGCAATCAGAGTACAGAGACAGCGAGTTGTGCCATTGTAAAATTTTTAGAAATCGAAAATAGCGAAGAGTCAAGTAACGGTTGGATGTTGTTGTCCGCGTTGAATCTGCTCGCAGCTGGTGATACTTCTCTGATACAGGTACTGGCAACATCTGTTTATATACTTTGTTTTATCATTTGATTAATATATATTTACCGATGTAATATATCTTATCAGGCAATGACTACTGCTTCTGTTCCCTCAACGCTGGTGAAATGCCTATATTTATTTTTTGATTTACCGGAAATGATAGACGACGAAGCCGATCTTACAGATGCAAATAGCGATTTCACCCCGAAGCACCGTAGGATACTATTACAAAAAATATTCGTGCAAGTAAATACTGCAACATTTATTTCCGATAATGCTCTAACACATTCGCATTGGATCAGATACAATAATGTAGATACAATAATTGATTAAAATGTTATTTTTGTTAGAAACGAGATTCAATGCGAATGCGTTAATATTTCTGTAAACTCTTTATTAGAGATATAAACCCGTTCTAATTTATAGTTATTAGTGAGATTATGCAGTCATCCTTATCCAGCAGAAGAACTAGCTCGCAAAGACGATCTGACCTTATTATTCTCAGCAATAACTAGTTGGTGTCCTCACTATAACGTGATGTGGCGCAAAAGCGCGGCGGAGGTATTGATGACTTTATCTCGACACGGACTTACCCAGAATGTAGTGAGTTACATCCACAGTAAGTATTAATTAATATCATTCATTGAAACAATTCGTTTAATATTTTGCTCATTGATATCGCTTCTTTTTTTTTTTTACAGAAAAAGGATGTATAGCACTTTGTGTAGATAATATGCAACGTGTACCTGAACTGGCACCATTGGAAGTAGTAGAAATGTTTGTCACAGTATTTTGTTTTTTGAAAGACTCCAGTGAAGTCTCACAGACTCTTCTCGATGATTTCCGCGCTTGTCAAGGATATATCTTTCTATCAGAATTTCTATTGAAGTGAGAAATTGTGCAAGGATATCTCGTTTATTAATTTAAAATATCTCTTGACATGCATTTTACGAGCGTATACTTTTTTACAGGCACGCTCCATCGAGATTAGAGCAGGACAGTAGAGCGGAAGCGCAAGATGCCATTCGAAATTTGGTTCTCATGTTGGCGTCTTTAACCATGTGCGGACATACTGAATTGAAGCCTAGTCAAGCCAGTATGGGATCTTTGTTTCAAATGCTTGGTTTCACCTTACCTCAACCTAGTAATCGAGGTATCAACTTTGCACCTTAAAAAGATCGCTATATCCTCGATTATGTTTCACTAAATCAATTTCGTTTTAATCGTAGGCGGAAGCGTTCGAAATATTCAGGCATTCCAAGTATTACAATCAGTCTTCGTGAAATCTAACTCATCCTTATTATGTTGTACAATTCTCGACGCAATATCTAGCGTGTATCACAGTGACAATGCCAATTATTTTATACTCGAGGGTCAGAACACGCTGTCCCAATTCGCGGAAAAGATTCACTTGAAAAACCGGGAGATACAGGAAAAGTT
This sequence comes from Lasioglossum leucozonium, assembly GCA_028454225.1. Taxonomy (NCBI): domain Eukaryota; kingdom Metazoa; phylum Arthropoda; class Insecta; order Hymenoptera; family Halictidae; genus Lasioglossum; species Lasioglossum leucozonium. Next base: position 3,058,525 of record CM052212.1, on the reverse strand, counting down.
CTTTCAGCTGCTGGAATTTATAGTATTTCAACTTAATTTCGTGCCTTGTAAGGAACTTATATCTTTATCTATACTACTCAAAACAAATAACTCGACTAGCTGCAGTATCTTGTGCATGGAAACACTTCTTAATATACTCAGGTAATGTGCACGGTACCTCTCAAATGAGATACGCGAATCAACCCACCGAATTCTCGCCGATTGAACTTCGTTTGTTCTTTCAGACACAATAATATATTTAAGGACGTGTACCGAGAAGTAGGTATGTTAGAAGTGTTTGTTACATGTCTTCACCGTTATGCAACATTGCTTAAGGACAAACAAGCTGCATACGATCAAGGTTTAGGTACGATCAACATTCTCTTCTTTTCGTATCAAGTAAGATCCATGTCTTGATTCGAATTGAATATTTTTCTCGTAGAATACAAAATATGCCCAGAGGATGAACGATTGGGTGCCTTAGTAATGGAAGCCTTGACGACATTATTAGCAGGCAATGTTCAGAATGCTACTGTCTTTAGGGAATGTGGTGGTGCGCGCTGTGCTCACAATCTTGTACCCTACATGGACTGTCGGTACCAAGCACTCGGCATTGTTAGGGAATTGATACTTAGCGCAGGGGGGGGACGATGACATGGCTACATTGTTAGGTGTCATGCATTCGGCACCTTCTAATGCTTTGATTCTGAAGACACACATACTGAAAGTTCGTATCTCATTTTTATTATTAACACATTTTAATATTAAAGTTTAATATTAAATATTAAAAAATCCTGTACCGTTGCAGTCTCTGTTGGCATGCTTACGGGAATCTCACCGAACCAGGACCGTTTTCCGCAAAGTGGGAGGTTTCGTCTATGTGATGTCCGTTTTAGTGTCTCTGGAGGGTCAATTAGGCATGCAAAGGATCGAGGGAGGCGAGCCCTGTAACGACGTAGTAAAAAGGACACCGCAGGAAGAGGCCCAACTGTTAACACTGCTGCACGTTGTGTTTCACACGATAAGTACAGCCATGAGATTCGAGCCGGCGAACGCGAAATTTTTTCATCACGAGGCAACTATCTCTTAACTCTTTAATGACGATAGCATTAATTACCGGTATTGCTGACAAGCTCATGAACTTAATTTTCGTTCGATAGATATGCCAGTCGAGTTTGTGCGACACTTTGCGACTTCTCGGATGCTTCTCCACACAAACGAAGCTTATGGAAATCGACCTGATAGCGACTACGAATTATCATAATATGTTGTTAACGTTGTTCACCGGCAGCGTGTTGGAACCCGTGTTCCCGGATGCCATGCCGAAGACATTAGCATATGCGTGTTTATTGTTACGACTTCTGTACGACGTAGCGCTGGACTCGTTCGACAAGCCGAATTTGGCAGGCTTGGGCATGAGGTCACCGAGTCACAAGCAAAACAGTGTCGAGGTAATTCATTATTTAGAAATGTAACACGGTTACATTTTACGAATTGAAAATAATATACGCTATATTTTTCCAGCAACAAAAATCATTCGATTCCCCCGGGAGCGGAAAGAGGACCATCATAAACTCATTAAACCTAAGTCCCCCTACTCCAGAGCCAATAGTAGTTCATCCCGGTATAGTTGTCGGGATGTTGCACTTGCTTCCATCGATCTCGGAGCTGTCGAATTCTCAGATGGCTTTAGCTTTGCAATTATACGTGGCCGAGATCATTAAAAGTCTGGTACGCTCGGAGAGGAATCAACAAATCATGTGCGACGCCGGAATGGCCGGCGAATTGCTATCCGTGGGCAGAATTGCTTTGCAGGATGAAACGCATCCTTTGCATCAACCGTTACAGTATATCATAGAGAGATTAGCAGCACAGTCTTTAGAGCCACGTGATTTGAGGTATAAAATGAATCGGATTTATCAATTTAGCACTGGGCTTAGAGGGCACTAAAACTGGCTATTTTACATTACTTTATAAAAATTACGAATGTGTCTATCCAAAGTTTTAGCAATTTTTGAAAATAATATATACCCAAAGAAATAAATTTGTTGAATGATTCATCATAGATGTATCTTTACAATCGGGATAATCGTAAAGTAAAGATCTTAGAACACATCCCGTAAACCCAGCGTTACTCAATAATTTGCAACCGTGCGCAACACGTTCGTTTATTGTAAATGTTATTTTTGCCTTTAGAGAGTTCCTGCGATTAGGTGATCCACTGTGTTGCATCTCACTCGATGATATCGAACCGAATAAACCTAGAGGCGGTCCTGTACCGCTGACGCGTATTAAGACTCTGGTGTCTATGACAACACCGAAGGATTTTCGAGCACATGGTTCATGCACTCTGCCACCTTTCGTAGAACTCGACATGAGCGCAGAAGGATTTGCTTGTTTGTATTTACCCAGCGTTGCACCACAGAGTACAACCCCACCTACAGTGGTGGCTGCCGATAGCAGCGTTCTTGGTGGAATTGGTTCAGGTAAATGCTTATAGTTTATTCAATGAGACGAGGAGGGAAGAACTAGCGAAGTAGCTCTTTCTGTCTTTCCCTTTTTCTTATCCGGACGGTGGTTCCAACAGTGGTTCCAAATCAGGATTGAGCAGTTCAGAATCAATATAAGTAATAATAAATACTATATATACATATTAAAGCACCATTTGCCCTCGAATTAATTCCGTTCAATTCGTTCCTGTGTACGAACGAAACTTTTGAACTGCTAAGACGATGTTGTGGATCACTGTGGGACGTGACTACTGTATCAGTTAGTGGGGGGGGGGGGGGTCGAATGACTAGATGTAGGATGATACAGCAGTGGTGGGGAAGACGTTCGACAGTCCTACCCTACGGTACAGTTATGCACCATAATTCTTTATTGTCAATGTAATTGGACTAAAGTGCCTGGACGTTTTCAGGCGACAGACTATTTCCCCCGCAAACCGGTCTCACGTACAGTACTTGGATATGCGTTGATAAATTCAGCGATCCAAGAACCGATCCTCATTGCGTGCGATTATTGACGTTGGTGCGCACTCCGCAATCAGCGAGAGATCTGATCTGTCTGACTGCAGTTCTCAGCGCGAGAGATAAAGCTATTATCGTATCGACACAAGAGACGCCGATGTCGCAAAGTAAGTTTCACCGATGCAATAAATAACTAGACTCGAACTGCGTGAAATATAATACCATCAACCTGTCAACTCTACGCACTCGAAATTTTTCTGACGCAATAAATTTTTATACGAAGATCCGCCGAAAATACCTCTATACGTAGATAATATAAGAAACGTAGATAATTAAAATTGTATTGTTGTTCGCACAGATGTAGGCGAATGGGAACCAGAAGGCACCGGTGAGTGCGGAGCAAGAGTTTGGTGTCCTGATTTGCTCCACGAGGGACAGTGGCATCACATAGCTATAGTGTTGAACCGTGCTGTATTAAAAAACTCCAGTTTCTCGTTGTATTTGGACGGCCAACATATTCACAGTCAAAAGCTACATTATATCACGCAAGTTCCAGGAGGGGGTGTAGCTAATTTGACTGTAGCATCGCCGGTTTACGGATACATAGGTACACCACCTTGCTGGCGACGATACTCCAGACTAGCCTGGAAACAAGGTCCTTGTCACCTGGTCGAAGAGGTGTTCAACTCGCAAAGCATAGCGACGTTGTTTAAATTAGGCCCGCATTATATGGGCAGCTTACAGGCTCCCCAATTATCAGGTAACCTATCAATTTAGTTAAACGAGTTAAGATTAGATGTGCACGAAGATAGCCACAGTGAGATACGCAACTTTTTTATTGCAGTGCAAGAACCGCTGATGTCTCTCGTCGCGGAAGAGAAAGTTGTGTTTGGATTGAACGCCAAAGCGATGTCCCAGTTAACATTGGCTAAAATTAGGAAAGTCTACAGCCGGGCTGATAATAAATCGATCGCTAAACAGGTATGCCGTCTATCAGTAATTTACGTTTATTTTCTTTTAGGAAATTTTTGTGTATTAATCGAATTGTTTTCTGATAGCTTGGAATGTCTTCGCACGAAAATGCTACACCTATTAGGGTCCTCCATAATTCTTCGGGCCATCTCAGTGGTCCAGCAAGAGCGCTAGGAGGTGTAGTGGTAGGCTATCTTGGCGTTCGAGTTTTTAGTCCTCGACCAGTGGCCACGATGATTGACAATGTGGGCGGCTGTTCAGTGCTGTTAGGTGATTGGAAATTCTACGTTTCAATACTGTCGAGTATTTATTTAAGGGATTACATACACCTTGAAGCGTGAAAAATAGTGTTGAATAAAAGAATTTTTATTTCCTAAAAAATTATTTTTATCATAAAACGTGTACATATATCTCGAAGTACATACTTCTATCCATATGCACTGCAATTTTTAAAGAAAAATATAGAGTATAGCATAAATGTTCTACAATTGAACGAAAATTTATCAATAATACTAATTAATCATTCACGCGGACAGGTTTAATAGCCATGGCTCAAGACGTAGAGTCCCTGTACGCTGCCGTTAAAGCGCTAGTATGCGTTGTGAGATCGAATCAAGCAGCCCAGCAAGAAATGGATCGTCGAAGAGGGTACCAAACATTGGCGATGCTGCTACGGAGAAAATGTCCCCTTCTGAACAGTCATATTTTACACTTAACGTTCAGTCTTGTCGGCACGGTTGACAGTGGCAGGGAGACCAGCGCGATTCCGAATGTAACAGCATTCCAAGATCTTCTTTGCGATTTACAAGTACGATTTTTGTCCACGATTCGTCACAATTTAATTTAAAAGATTTTTTAAACAATTTTTAACGTTTAGGTGTGGCATGAAGCACCGGGAGAACTGTTAAGATCACTCCTGGAACATCTATACGAATTAATAGCAGAGTCGAGCGAGAAGAGGACAAATTTGCGTTTGATGAGAGACCTGCAGTTAGTGCATAAATTGTTGCATATCTTGAGCGACGTGAAACAAAGCAGCACGCGACAGATTCTGCTCGCGTTGCTCAGTATTTTGTTGAGCCAGCCTAGACAAGCTGATTTGCTCTGGTAATTTCGATGCACTTATAAAGTGTGTTACTCGTAGGCAGACACGTTATTGAAAATACCAATTTCCATAGGTTCGGTCAATTTATAGTAGCTACGTTGCCCCAAAGTTCGGAGAAGCATTTAATTCTTCGAGAGAGCGAAGGTAATAAGGAAGGGGAGGGAGAGCACATACTCTTGCGGAACCGTTGCTTGCAACTTTTACACTCTTTGTTGTTTAATGGACCCAAAGTGAATGTAAAGTAGGTATTAGAGGTCCTAAACAATTCTAGGTCGAAATAAATTCTAAATTTAATTAAAAATTTGTTTGCAGTATGTGCGAAGAATTGTCTAAAGTGCTGGGTCTAGATTGGATATTACTGTTCCTTCAGTCTGGTCTCCATAGTACAACAGTGATATGGGGGTTGCGAATATTGGTAGCAGTCTGTTCGGTGCTACCGATATTACAGAAATTCAAAGAAGGAACAAGCAATGGTGGCTGGCTGCGTCACACGGACCACAATAAAATGGCACTTGCACTTGGTATGCTTGCTAAAACCATCAAATTTTAATTCGTAGTAGATTAATCGCTAAACTGCGGATATTATGCGTTTATGATAAAAATGAGTAGAATATGGAACAATGAAGACATGTAAAAAATTTAAAAATAGTCTAATAATTTTCTATGTCCTCAATCTTGTCTCAGGTTGTCATCAGCAAATGTCGGGTGGCGAGACCAAGCCATCCACCCTTCACGTACCAGGCTTTCAGCATTTAGGATGGCTACTGCCACAGCACGTGGACCTCGTTCCAGAATTGTATTTCCTCTTTATCGCTCTCATGATGGGTCAGCCTGTAAAATTATTGCCCACCGATTCAAAAGTCATTTTGAAGGTTCGATATTCTCGAAGAACACATTTTTATTTTATTTACGCTTGAACTTTAAACGTAAGAAGCTGTTATATTTTACAGCTCGACTTGGATAACGTGTGGAATTTCTTGTTCGGTGTGCCAGCAAACCACACGCTATCTTCCTTCGCGAGTAGAATTAATCTTTGCCCTGAAGCTGTGGTCACTCTGTTGGCTATGGTGCGAACAATGCTTAACAACTACTCGATGAAGTGGGTATTTTATTAATCGATTCTACAGACAGTTTATTTCATTCGTCTCATAATAATTCTTGTTTTCCAGCCCCGAAAGTCTACCAGACTGGTTAAGCGACTATCCAGTGACAATAATACAGTTCCTGTTCTTCCTCTATCACAACTTCACAGACTTTATGCAAGTGTTCATGTCTGCAGAAGTGTTGGGCGCGCTGGCTGGCACTTTGTTCCCGAAACCTGCGAGTTCCAGCCAAGATAGCAGTGGGGCTAGCACTCCGGCAGACGAGGTAATGTTCGCGGATCGGTATCGATTGGTAACTCTGAGGCGTCGCTAAAAATTGCCCTACCGTTACTCGAAATATTGTTTATATTATTCAATTTCTTTTAATAAATTACCAAAAATTTAGTTGGTGATAGGATTAGTGTGAAAAGTGAACGTATTGCAGCAAGAACCGGTACTGGTGAGATCTCCATCGAAGGACGTCGGTCTGACAAATCACCCGGCGAAGAAATTCGTGATGGACTTTCTCAGAGTCATCGTGGTGGACTCACTTTCTCTACCAGTCACTGGAAAGTCTCCACCAGCCATCGACTTAGTGTTGGAAGCGTGGCCAGAGCATGCATCCACTGGCCAACAGACGCGCTACCAAACGGAAGTCTTGTCTATCTTGATGGAACATTTGTTGGCAGCAGATGTACTGATCGGAGAGCAAGCTGCATTACCTGTAGTTCCTGGAGGTTCAGTCAACAACATTACCAACAATGTGTGCTACGTCGCCGCCAGAATAGTCGACAAATTATGGCAAGGTGAATCCCACAGATTTTGTCTCCCGATTTAATTAAAAATATATTTATTCGTATGTTTCCGAGTAAAATATTTGTGATTTCTATCTTCGATGTAGGTGCTCTGACGAAAGATCCCCACGAGGTATTCGACTTCATCGTAAAATTGATCGGACAAGCCAAGAGGCGTCCCGGTGTCGTCAGCATGGAAGGTTTACATCATTGTTTGAACAGGACTATTCTATTCTTGTTGTCTCGATCGACAGACTCGATCGCTGATCAAATGGCTGTATTGGAGGCGTTGCACAAACTCACGACTCATAGGTATGGCAGGTGTTCAGTCATATAGCGAACGTGTTAAGTCATATGGAAAATTAACTGTAATTGTATTCGCACAGACTGTTAGTTTTCGGCGCTGGTAATCACGAGTTAGAGTTCATCGGTTGTTTGACCTACTGTCTATTACAACTGACGGCTGACGTAAAGATCATGCTAGACACAAACTTCAAGACCACGTGGCACCTAAATCCGCAAGTGGAAGCCAGCGACGATAGACTAACGTCGCATCAGGGGCATAACTTGATGGCCGTCGCTGCGATGAGAGTCTGGGAAGAGTTATACGTATGTAAGAAACCCGCCATAGAAGAAGTTTTTAAAATAACACTTCCAGCGCCTGTAGGACACGAGCGTGTGCCGGAATTGGCCCTGATAAGGGACCAGTTGAACGAATCTGCGACCAGGCTTTGGATGAACTACGTTGTTATGGAGAGGAAAGCTTCGTACAGGGTCCCTTGGGAACTTCACAATCAAATACAGTCGGTAAGCATCGTGGTTGTATTGTTTATTCTTTCTTCTTTGGCTGCTTCGTGATTGTAACGACATCGAGAAAGAAGACAACGCGTCAAAAATGATTGTGTAATGTTTTAGAAAATTCAAAAAGTTACTGGGGGCTTAACCAGACTGGCAAGCAGGACCAAAGTGAGGAAAGAGGAGTCCGTGCGCGTCAGGTTGCGTTTACATCAGAACACAGTGGCACAGTGGACGGAGCAACACGTTGCACTGGTGCGCGAGTTGGCTGCGGCAAAGAGACTGCAGTATATACAAACCAATCAGCATACTCAAAGATACGTGTACCAAGTAAGTAATTGAGCAAGCTACTTAAACAATGTATGGTTCCATCGCTGGTTGAACAATTGCCAATTGATTAATTAATTACAGGAATGGTTGCAAACGGAAACCGAGTTAACGAGAGAACGCGGTCTATGGGGTCCACCCACGGCCACCAGACTGGACAAATGGATGCTAGATATGACCGAAGGTCCATGCAGGATGCGGAAGAAGATGATGAAGAACGAGCTCTTTTACATACACTATCCTTACCGACCCGAACTAGAACATCCCGATAACGTAGGTTGCATTCATCGCAAAAGGGTTGAGATCAATGTATGCAAACTTCATGCGTTTTTTTACTTGCAGAAACAATTGAAGTACAAAGTTGCGACGAGCACCGACAGCAAAGACTATTACTTGAAGCAACTCGGCAATTCTTCGGGTATGTTCGAACGGGAACGGGATCCAGTTATCGACGACACTCCATTGAACGTGAACGAGGCCTCCACGGAAAGCGAACCTCCCATGGTGCCCTGTACATTGGAGCGCCATGCCAGCGAGCCCGATGAGGTCACCGAGGATAACGAACAGGAGGAAGAAAACAATCAGACTGTTCCAGACAATCAAACTTTGATACGACTCTTAGAGGAGCACGAGAAGGTGTGATCCCTTAGGCGTCATTAATGCTGGTCAACTTAGCAGAAAGTAATTACTTTGCGTTTCCAGATAAGCCACATGTTCAGGTGTGCTAGGATTCAAGGATTGGACACAACGGAAGGTCTACTGTTGTTCGGAAAGGAACATTTCTACGTGATCGACGGGTTCACACTGCTGAAATCCAGGGAAATTAGAGACATCGAGAGCTTGCCAGAGGCTTATGAACCCATCTTGCCCTCGCCCGGATCTCCTAGAAGGTCCAGAGCGATGAGGCAGTGTTCGAAGTTCAATTACGAAGACATTAGGTAGAAAATTCTCTTTTTTAGATATTATTGTTTATATTAGATCAGTGCAAAAGTTTCTACTCGATTTCGTATTAAGATACAACAAGGAATTGAGCAGAAATTTTTGCACTGGTCTAATGCATAGTTTTAATGGAACGAGGACAACAAGTTTACATTCTGTATTGCCACAGGGAGGTGCATAAAAGAAGATACTTGCTGCAACCGATGGCCCTGGAGGTGTTCAGCGGGGATGGCAGGAACTATTTGTTAGCATTCCCACTGAAAGTCAGGAACAAGGTTTATCAGAGATTTATGACATTCGCAACGGCGATAGCCGACAGTGCACAACAGTCGGTAGCTGGTCAGAGGAGAACGGCGAACGTGGAACAGGCTACAGGCCTACTTTCGAATTTAATTGGTGAAACCTCGGTTACCCAACGATGGGTGGTCAGTATTGCAACTTTACTACATTGTACATCGTAGAAAAAGTATTGTAAATACGTTATAGCAGTATTCATGCAAAATACTGATACTTTCAGAGAGGTGAAATATCGAACTTCCAATACTTGATGCATTTGAACACCTTAGCTGGTCGCAGTTACAACGATTTGATGCAGTACCCAATATTCCCATGGATATTAGCCGACTATGACAGCGAAGAACTGGACTTGACTGATCCAGCGACGTTTAGAGACTTCGGTAAACCTATGGGTGCACAGAGCCCGGAACGATTGTTGCAGTTCAAGAAAAGGTACATTAAGTTTATGCACTCCGAACACACAGGTTTATTAAATATGAATTTACGTTTAATCAGATATAAAGAGTGGGATGATCCGCATGGGGAAACGCCTCCTTATCATTATGGCACACATTACTCTTCCGCTATGATAGTGTGCTCCTATTTGGTGAGGATGGAACCGTTCACGCAACATTTTCTCAGGTTACAGGTTTGTAAAAACAATCGCTTGATTATACTATCCAACGCATAACATTATGAATATTTAAAATTATTATTTTTGTAGGGTGGACATTTCGATTTGGCGGACAGGATGTTCAATAGTATAAAGGAGGCTTGGCTGTCCGCGTCTAAACACAACATGGCGGACGTAAAAGAGCTTATACCAGAATTCTTCTATCTCCCAGAGTTTCTTGTTAATTCGAATCACTTCGACTTAGGTGGGTATCGTGCTTCGTCGCTAGCCTGTGAATTTTTATGCGAAATAACGCTTCAAATAACGCTTCAGGCTCTAAACAAAGCGGCGTACAATTGGGAGATATTGTACTTCCGCCATGGGCTAAGCAAGATCCCCGGGAATTCATACGCGTGCATCGGCTCGCACTAGAATGCGATTACGTGTCGCAACACCTGCACCAATGGATCGATTTAATATTTGGTTGCAAACAGAACGGTCCCGCCGCGGTTGAAGCAGTGAACGTATTCCATCACCTATTCTACGAAGGCAACGTTGATATTTACAAGTAAAAATCGTGTTACTGGTATAAACATTAACTCCGTTTCACTAAACCTAATTTGGACATATGCATTTCAGTATCGACGATCCCTTGAAAAAGAACGCAACCATTGGATTCATCAACAATTTTGGTCAGATACCTAAGCAGTTGTTCAAAAAAACCGCATCCGGCTAAGAAGATGACTCAAAGAACGAGCGTCATCGATCCTGGACCAATCACTCCGGGCTTAAGCATCACCACATCCGATAAATTGTTCTTCCACAACTTAGACAATTTGAAACCTTCGTTGCAGCCTATCAAAGGTTCGCACCATCATCCTTGTACGATATCACGTTCATTTTAATCGAATCGTATATTTACCTTCGGTCATCCGTTAGAATTGAAAGGTCCGGTTGGCCAAATACTACACGTGGACAAAGCAGTGTTGGCTGTCGAACAGAACAAGACGCTGATCCCGCCAACGTACAACAAGTATGTTGCGTGGGGTTTCGCGGATCACTCGCTCAGAATAGGAAACTATGACAGCGACAAAGCGATGTTTGTCTGCGAGGCCATGATGCAGAGCAGCGGGGAGATAGTTGCTTGCGTTTGCCCGTCTTCCAAATTGATAGTAACTGCTGGCACAAGCTCCGTAAGGATTCTACGATTCATTTAAATTCGATCTTTATCGATCGGACTCTCATGATTTCTTGATTTAACAGGTTGTAACCGTTTGGGAGTACACCAAGAGGCAATTGTCTATCAAACAGTGTCTTTACGGCCACACCGACGCTGTCACGTGTTTGTCATCGAGTCCGGCTTACAACGTGATAGTATCAGGGTCTCGAGACGGCACCGCGATCATATGGGACTTGTCTAGATGCTTGTTCGTCCGTCAATTAAGAGGACACGCGGGTCCCGTGGCTGCGGTAGCTATAAACGAACTAACAGTAAGTTTGATCCTATTAACGCTAGGTTCAAGGAGCACTAAAAGTATCCATTTTACATTACTTTGTAAAAATAACATGTCTATTCAGATTTTTAGCCATTTTTTTTTAAATATTATCTCTCAAAGAAATAAATTTGTTGAATAATTCCACTTGGATGTATGTTTACAATCTTTGAAAAATACTTTGTTTACAGGGAGACATAGCAACCTGTGCAGCCACGTGGCTACACGTGTGGAGCATAAACGGCGAGGAACTGGCGAGTGTGAACACATGCGTTGGTCGGGCCGATAGAATGCAGCAAATATTGTGTGTGGCTTTCAGCCAGACCCACGAATGGGACTCGCAGAATGTTATCATGACAGGCTCAACAGACGGTGTAGCTCGGGTAAGAATTTCATTCGTCTCAAAATCTAATGACTCGGAATCGGTGCTTCCACTTGACTGAAACTTGACTGAAACAAACCATTTTTAGATGTGGTCGATGGATTACGTGCAAGTGCCTGCAGAGGAGGATAAGCCCGAGGAAGTCGTTGCTACCAAAGAGAAAAAACACGAAGACCAGCAAAACCGAAAATCAAAGCGAAAGCACCAAGAAACGAGTACACGAGCTGGTGAAGCAAATGAGTATATCTGCAGAAGGTTCAAGTAAGTCACCATAGGGATAATATCGGTGTTGTCCTGTGCATTATGCTTCTTTATTTGCTTTTGTAGGTATGCTCGCGAAAAGCGGGTCGGAGAGCAGTCTATCTGAAGCGGAAACTTCTAAAGAGGCTTCAAGGTTGCACGAGGAGAAGGAGGAATGCTCGGACAACGAGTCGAGCAATGGTTCCAGCAGCAAACCATCGCCGCAGAATAGTAATACACCCACCGTTGTGCTCCGAAGGAAAAGTCGGGGAAATCCAATGTTCAGAAAGAGTGAGGGTGGGGGACGTGCGGATAGCGAGGGTACACAAACCAGGTAACACAACCAGGTTACACTTACCAGACTCTTAACTCTGTACACTCGAAATTAATATAACTCAAATATCAAACATTTCTTTCGACCTGGAATATTTAAAGAATATTGTGAAGCACGGCATGGCAAGTTTTAGTGGCACACCGAAATCATCGCTCGAGTACTAACGATTACAGTCAATAATCACAAATTTCACAGTCTATCGCCAACTTAAGGTAGTATATTTTCGCATAAGTAAATTGTTAATTTTGCAGCGAGTTATCCAATAACACTGGGGACTCCGAGGGAGCTTTGCGCGCTAGTAAAAGTGATACAAGCTTAACGGACAGCTTCGTGATGGTCTCAGAAGCCGACACAAAGCCTAAGAGGATCAATCCACAGAACGTCTTAAGAGATGGTTTCAAGTGGCAACGGCAATTAGTATTTAGGAGTAAATTAACAATGCACACTGCATACGATCGCAAGGACAATGCAGAACCGGCGTCTATAACGGCCCTCGCAGTTTCTAGGTAAATCATTACTCTAGGAAACACTCTTAACACTTTATCTACTAGAAGCCTATTTATAGGCTTTGTAATAATTGCGCTGTACCAAAAGGTACACGACCTTTCGTATCGATTATCGCTGTTGCAACAATGTTAATTGTCAGTGTAAAGATTAAATAACATTTATAAATGAAATTTCAGGGATCACAGAACAGTGTACGTAGGAGATACACGAGGTAGAGTGTTTTCGTGGAGTGTGTGCGAGCAGCCGGGTCGCACCGTCGCCGATCACTGGCTAAAGGACGAAGGTGCTGACTCTTGCGCTGGCTGCGGAGTTAGGTTTAATCTTTACGAGAGGAGACACCATTGCCGCAACTGCGGACAAGTGTTCTGTTCAAAGTAAGTCGTTGCAGCAAGAAATTATTTTTACAAAGTACTAAATCTGGGATTTGTTTTTCGTTGTCCAGATGCAGCCGGTTCGAGTCGAAAATCTCGAGGCTAGGGATTCTGAAGCCTGTTAGAGTATGTCAGGGTTGTTATTCGTCGTTGCGCTCTCAGCTCTCCGCCGAGAGCAGCACCTAAATTTAGCGGTATAGTCTACGGTTTCGCGACCAGATCGATGGTGGGTACAACACGAACTGTACATAATCACGGGTACCCTCTTCATGTCTTTACCTGAATCTCTCCCACCCGGTAAGGCAACCCGAACATGCATTTCGTTTCGTTGAACGCGCGATATATGTATTTCGAGCTTTCTTGCATTTCGAACGACACAGGATAAAACTGATCGCTGCATTTCCCGTTTTCCGAACCCTTAGTTCTTCTTCTATGGTGATTTTCCTCCTCGATGTCGAAAACGTCATGGTGCATCCTATATGCAATCGCATCCGGGCATTTGTCTAACTTTCGATGCAAACCGTCGCAATAATCTAGGATCATTCCTAGGAAAGATCGGCCTGCTCTGCTTCGTCGACAGGTTTGTAGTCGTGTGGAAGTTAGAACAGCGCAAACATGTTCTCTGTGTTTCTGAATTTCTGATTTTTCTGGCGTTTCTCCGCGTCGCGCGTATCTCTTACTGCGTTCCACGTGTCGGAGAACAGAAGAAAATGTGTACAGTCGTCTTGTATGTCGCATATACTCGATGCACTTTATTATTGATTCATTTCAACGAAATCTATTAGCTTTTCTGTGCACACGTAAACACGTGAGCAACGGAATTTCTTTGACATGCAATCTGTGATTACTTTCTTTCCTATTTTTAGTAAATTTACAATCGATCAATTTCGAGGTGGTCATTGACAATTATATATACATATATATATATATATATATATAGATATACATATAGAGAATGTTAATAGTATTAGACCGATTGATTTCACTATCGGAACGATTACGGCGGTTCTCGTATCTGACTGTATTAGACAATTAATTGTTAATATTTATTTTAAATTATAGTAGAATAGTATACAAGATGTCAATATTGTTAATGGAAAAATATAAGATTGAATATTTATCAGATTTACCAGAAAAAAAAAGAAAAAAAAATTATACATATATACATATATAAAAAATATACCGTGTATTATTTGTACTGCTGTTTTTATATTACGTTTTACTTATAATTCCTGTTTGATAAAAAAAAAAGTTTGTTTTGTCTGTTTTTAACGACAACGTATGTCGTGTACATAATGCAATAATAATACGCGGTGTAATTGATTGTAAGGATTGTCGAGGGTGTGTAATTTATTATTGCATCGTGAAATGGACAAGTCTTTTATTTTTCCATTTTGTAGAATCGGCGGAACTTCAACGATTTAGAAATGAAAAACAGAAAAGAACAAAAGAAGTCAACAATATACGTGTATTATGATTCCTGGAGGGAGGGACATGCAATTGCAGTGCACCACTTTGTGATCCGCTGCCTATACAGGTGTAAAACTCGTAACTTTATAATAGACAATACCTTTAATTACGTAAAAGTGTTATGACATAACTGTAAGTCGGTTAAAATGAAACCATAGATTCTAAAAAACCAGCAGTAACATACTGTGTAAGCAATGTCGTAAATGTGGAATACACTCATTTGTTCACAGAGTTGATATATGCGTATACAGGATGTTCAACAACAAACGGTACAAATTTTACAGGGTGGTTCTACAAACCGAAATAAAATCTCTTCTATGCTGCATGTGGAATCACCGTTTAAGATGTTTACCTACAACGGAACACCTTGTATATTGATATATACATATATATATATTATCGTGACCGTGTCTGTAAAATTAATCGTGAAGGCAGAAGTGAAATTGAAACAAAAATATGCGTGTTCTCGGAACAAGTATTTTATAACATTTTGAAACGGCAAAAAATGCAATGCATTTCCTCATGAGAAAAATTTATTTAAAACGGTTAGAATCGACCCACGAAATCCACTGAGCTAATCGTGCAAGGGAATTTGTATAAATACAAACATTACGGTATTGAAAGAATAAAGAAGAAAACAAGAGAGATAGAGAAAGAAAGAAGGAAGAAGCATTGTCTCCCTATACGAGTAACAAATTCTACCGTTTGTATTCTATCAATACACTTCCATTTTTCTAAAGGCACAAATTTTATAAAGATCAAGGAATAGCGCTGACAAAAAAGAAATCGAGCACGAAGTGAACGCAGTTCAGACACGCTGCGGGAGTGTTATTTCAACGTGGTACTTTAATGTTAACTAGTATCGTCGTTGCTAGTCAAATAAAGCGGGGGGAAAGATTGTTCGTTCATGCACCCCTCTCTGTTGTTCTCGATTGTAGGTGTCTCGGCTAAATTAAAAATAAATTGCGAATTTAGATAGCTAAATTCCTGCGAGATGGACTGATATTTTCAACTGCGTGGGAAACGAATCTGCACAATTGAAAATAAAAGCGAGAGGTGTACGAATCCTTGTTTCTCTCGCTGTGTATAATCAGCACAATGTCTAGTATGAATTCCTTCTGTGAGAATGCGTTTGATACGAAGGTCATGAAAAATTTGAAAAAAAAATGCTGGAGACGTTGCCGAGCGAGGTTCACGAAAATACTGAGGAAAATCTCTAAATTATGCGGACGCATAAAAACTAGAAAAAGAGTTACCACGTATCTTATGCAAATAATATCTGTGTGTCATTATTACATGCCAGTTCTAATAAAACATTGCCAATTATCTTTACTTTTGTACTTCTACTTATACACGAAACGAAACGAAGCTTATAATTAATTGTACGACGGAATTGGAGAGCTTGCACTTTGATTCTGATCGAGGAAAAAATGTAGATCTTGATTTCTCGTGGCGATATCTGGGAAAAGAATCGTCGTTCTCTCCAAGAACGAGCCAAAACAATGTAAAATCATCTGAGAGGCAGGGCGAACATAATCGAAAAGAGAACGCGTTATTTTATTAAGTGGATCACAATTGCAGATTATTACACACGTGAATTCGAAACCAAATGATCGTTTCACCGTGTATAGAGAACTAAGTATAATTTCTAGTCACGTGAACATCCGGGTACCTTTTAATCGTTTTATTCGATGCATTGAGAGAAAACAAATTTCATTTTATAGTTTCCAACAGTATTATTTGTAATCGTATTGAAATGCGCTGGTGTCTGTGTACCACATGTATTATAAAATAGAACTTTACATACATTTCATTGTGTATTTTATTACAAATGCATCCATTGTATGTGTGCACTAATGCGGACTAACTACGGAAGCGATATTCTATTTAAAAAAAAAACATATATTAAGCTATATATATATGGCACGCAATGTTTTACACTGAAGAATTACCCGATTCATTTCGGCCATCGACGTATAGTATAAAAATAATTCCACTATGTCCCCAACAATATCATTTTTTGTACAAATGTCGCACACAGGGAACAGTGTAATTTTCCAATTTGGAATCCCTTGCTAAACTATCGAAGTGTCAGGTCCGTTTTTCAGCTAGGACTGCTATGAATATCCGGGTTTTCGCGAACTTACAATTAAAGTGTAATTTTCCAATTTGGAATCCCTTGCTAAACTATCGAAGTGTCAGATCCGTTTTTCAGCTAGGACTGCTATGAATATCCGGGTTTTCGCGAACTTACAATTAAAGTGTATAATAATAAATTCTCTTACTATATTTACAGGGCTTAGGAACGTCCAGGGTTTTAATACTCTGTTCTAAATTAGGAATTTTAAACTAAAAATTTTTTCTTGGTCTATGTATTTAACACGATATTACATTTCTTTCTCAGGGTTCTTAGTAAAAAGAGAAATGAAGAAACGCTTTACTTGTTCCTCCAATCATGCTTTCTGCAATTTGAAGATCTGCGTTTCCATTTCTTCATTTCTCTTTTTACCAAGAGCCCTGAGAACAATAGTCCAGGAAAAAATGTTTAGTTTAAAATTCCTAATTTAGAACAGAGTATTAAAACCCTGGAGGTTTGTTACTGTGGAAAACATTCTAGCCATCTGTAGATGAAACTTCCAGATCTGTTAGGTCGAGGCGAAAGAAAGCAGAATACACGACTCATCGAAAACAGGAAGAATTTCAATAAAAATGTGCAATTTTGTGTTTTGATCCCAAAAAGCGTGTTTGCAGACCACTGTCCAACAGTCGCAGCTCACACTTTCTTGCAGCAATCTTGGTGCTTTTGAATTCGACGCGGATGGAACTTCCTCTTGCATTTATTGCACGGGACAAGTTGAGCCTGATACTTGTCCCAATCGACTTCGGGTTGATTGAACTCTGTGAAAAAATTATAATTGTTATTTGACGCGTTGGACGTCGCGGTAGTCATCAAAGCACGGCATTATAGAATTAAAAATGATTATCATAAAATCAATGCCAATCAATATTTATTAATGCTGAAATGAACTGGATTATAGTGTAATGCAGTGATTACCAAACTTTATGTTGTTCCATCCCCCTTTAGAAAAAATCCTTTTTAAAATACGCTTCCTTTAAAATTTAAAGTTATATTATGAAAGTTTATTTAGAATCTGTGTGAAAAATTATGGTAGCTCACCTTCAGGAACTTGCAGGTCTTCTTTTTTATTCTTCACTCCTGTTTCCTGCATGATTTCGGGAGTCTGAATCGACGACGAGGAAGAACCAGTGTGAGAATCAAACAATTTTTTACCATCGGTTGGTGTTCTTAATAGCTCGTACTTTGGCTTCATGGGGTTGAAGTTGTCCTGAAGTAATAAGTACACATTAATATGTTCCTGTATAGGACAGAATGTTTATATGATTCACATTCATTTAAATCTGCTCCCCTACATTTGTTCCTTGGTCTTCTATTGTCCGGTTAAGTTGTTCCGATGTTCCTCCTAATGAATCAGATTTGAACAACTTTATAGAACTTTTGAATTTCACAGGCGAAAATTGTTCTAGTTTGGGTGTTGAAGAAATCATTGTGGACTCTGGGCTGAAGAGACTTCTGTGAGAAGCAACATTGAACAAATTTTTGTTACTTATTTGTTCAGCTTCAACGTGGTCTACTTCAATGTTCTCTAAATTTTCTTTGTTCTGTTCCTCGTCGTTTTTCTCCTGAAAAAAAAGCAAAACAGTACTAACAATACATAATAATGCAACTAACAACAATAAAATCTTTCCTACCTGATTCCGACAAACAGAACTGCTGCATTTGCACAGCTTGCTACATGAACTGTTTTTTTTCACGCAGCCACATTGTTTTGTGGCACATTTCCCTTTGCATTGACACCCCTTCATCGATGTTGAAGTGTTCGCGCTTTCAACGAGTTGTGTATTGTGGCTTTTTTTCCTAGGCTTAACAGATCTGGGAGTTTCAGTGAAATTATTAGAATGCAATTCCATTGTGGTTGATATAGCCGTTGGGGAAGGCAATTGTTCCAAATCCATGTGGTTCCTCAAACGATTGTTCTCTATAGTGAGGAGCTTTACTTGGTCCTCCAACTGTGCTATCTGCAACTTTAACATCTGCGTCTCCGTTTCTTCATTACTCTCTTTATCAAGAGTCCTGAGAAAGAAATGTAATATCATATTAAATACATAGACCAGGAAAAATTTTTAATTGAAAATTCCTAATTTAGAACAGAGTAGATATAGTAGAAAAATGTATTATTATTAATTTATTAATTTAATTTTATCTCGATTTCACATTAAGTTAATTCAGAATTGATTGTAAATCCGCGAAATCCGGACGAATAGCAGCCCTAGCCAAAAAACGCATCTGCGAGCATTGTAACCGTTCTTCGAAATTTCGATAGTTCATCAAAGGATTATAAAATTGTAAAATTACATACCGTTTAGTCTTCATTGCGTGCGAGATCTTGCCGAGTTTGAGGATATAATCCAACGAACTCTGTCAAAACTGTGAAAGGCCTTCAAAGGTCAAACTGTAATCTGACGCACAAATATTGGCGGTTGACAGTTTGCGTTTAAATTCAGATACGTCAAAGCTCAGGAGGGAGAACGCTTTTGTTACCATCTCTTTTTTTAGCAGTTTATTTTCTCTGACAAAGAGAATAAAACGTTCCAATCTAGTTTGGAACTTCCGACAGTCCATTTTACTTCGATAATAGGATGACAGTCTTCAAAATTATCATAATTCTGGTGGAATTTTGCGTAGAGTGAACAACATATTTCCCAAACAGAGCGACTGCAGCGCTCTCAATAAAAATAATGACGACTATAGTAAAGAACGAAAAATATGGGAAACTATATCTTTTATACATTGATTTTAACCGTTTTAAACATTGATAAGTTTTGTATGACTTTGCAGATCATGAAAACACGCGAATACGACTGTTTATAAGACATGTCTCTTTGAATAATTCACTTGTACAGTAATTACCATTTAACATCACTTCTTTCCAGCCCCATAGCGCTATTTCAATCCTCATTAATTAGCAATGCAGCGGACCAGGAGGCCTTGGCGAATTGCGTCAAACAAAGTAAGTAGTTCCCACTGCTCCATAGCGTCTCACGAGTCAGGGAACGTTAAGGAACAACTGTATTTTAAAACGTGATTTCATCCCTACCCACCCCTCCCCTCCTTAACGTATTCTTAGTGTAATTTACATTAATTGTATATACCAAAGGGCATGGTAAAAGATTCATTTGCGATGGTTCATTGTTTTTAATGTAATTTATAAGTAGTACAGTATAATGTTAATTAAATTGATTATATTAAATATTGTTTCCTTGTATGCATTGTGTAACCGAATAACGATACAGACGAGACTAGCAGGTGGTGACCTTCAGTAGCGCTACCCCTTTTCTTTCAGTTTTCTTCTTTTATCCCTAGCGCTAAATAATAATTAGTTTATCATTTCTTTTAATCGACTCCCTTCAACTTGTTCTCTGTCTCCTCTCCTTATCATTCTCGTTCACTCGCTCTCTCTCTCTCTTTCTCTTTCTCTCTCTCTCTCTCTCTCTCTCTCTCTCTCTCTCTCTCTCGCTCGCTCGCTCGCACACTTCCTTTACGGGTGCTCTCTTATTGTGTATTGGCAGCGTTTGATGGATTGCGAAATAATAGTCAAAGGAAGCCCATTCGAATTCAGAATAGACGATCGATTGAATTATGGTAAACGTGTTTTATGATCCTGAGAAAACGACAAATTATAGTTGATTGAATAATGGCTCACGACTTAAACATCTTAAAGGCACAGGCAACGTGTAGCATAAAAACGTATTTAATATACTCATCAACACTCGGATCATATGTCAAAAAGCGGAGATACTTTTCGATTAATCGAACCCTCCATTGACCATTTCAATTTTCAAAAATCGTTAGATTGCGTTAAAGATATAACTATCGTCAGTGCAAGACCACGTGACTATTTGCAGAGCTGTAGCATGGCGCCAAAATAGCCGCCGAATACAAGAATCTTTTCATTTTCCAAAATCGATATTATATCAATTTTCCCTAACCATTGTGCTAATACTTAAAAAAAAAAAGTATAATTATACAAAAAGGTTAGTCGTTTGAATGTGCAAGGGTTTGGTATGGTGTTCCATTTGGAAGATTGGAAGAAAAGGGCTTTGTGCTGAGGCTTATTTTAAGAAGAGAATTCATCGGATGACGATCTTAGTCACCATTGGTGTTGTGACGAAGTCTATCTTTAACATGAATGTACCATGATATAATTTAAATATAATTAACGAATTAAAGGTCCTGGATAATTTTACCGACACACCGTCTGTACCTGATTATGCGTAACGTTTCCGTTTGCTTGTTGCACATAAAGTTACTGATTTTATTATCAATCTGCTGTGAAAACAAAAGACAAAAATTCACTTCGTAAAAACCTAATTTATAAGCATTTAATTAATTTTTTAAAATGAAAAATCTGTTCAAAAGCAAAATTTAAATTCATTAAAAAATCGGCACCTTCGGGTGCAACGAAGCAACGTTGATACGTTAAGAATTTTGAAAAATATATTTACCAAAGTAAGATAACGTTATACCAATATCGGTTGTCAAAAATATAATGCGCTACAAAGGGGAAACTTTGAGTCACACATTTGCAAAATTCAACCGCGAAATCAACATCAGCGAGAACGTATCCATCACAGAACACTTATAAATTTACAGGGACACTGAAAAACATTAAACATTAATCACTTAGCCGGGTTTCCCCATTTCATTGCATATGACTAGTGACATTAAAAATGTGGTTCAGCGTAGACATACACTGATATCGTATTGAAAGAAAAAGTCACCCTGACTAATCCTTCCAGGTGTGTATAAAGTATGTTGATAAATTATACAGAGTGTTCTATTTATCTTGACCATCGTGAGAAAATATAGGAAAGTGTTAAAAATAATGCAAACAATGTCATGGACACCATAAATGAAAGAACCTACATATGTTTTAATATTTTAATAACCTTTCATATATTTTCACAGTAGTCAAGAAAAATCAAAACGTACTGTAATGTAGAAAAATTCCTTTCTTGAATACCTTGTAAATGGTCAAGTTAAATGAAACACTCTGTATAGGCTACATTACATTGTTTGATTCGGTTAGTTTATATATTATATTCTCGGATCACTGAAATCATAAGTAAATTTTTACAAGACTGCGGAGTTTATGTATTCATAGAGTATGTTTGTTTGTCCCAACAAAATGCATGTCCTGATAAAGATTTAATGAAATACTTTGTTTATTTGTAACTAGCCAAATTCTTTAATGGAAAAAGTACAAAGGTGTGCAAATTATTAGAACCAATACAGTTTCCTTATAATTTGTCAGTGTTCAAATTATAGCGAAAGAGAATATGATACGTATAAATTGTAGATTTCTTTAGTCATGAATTAGAAGCGATAGTAAGGAAATATGTTTCTCCGTCTTTATCTCGTCGTAAAATACAGTTGTTCTTCTTTATAGATCGTTTTTCTAGTTTCAATGAATTCATTTGAGTTTTATTATTATCTTATATTAAATTCCTAAGCATTAGATAACAAACGCTCAGTACAATAATTTGGCACACCTCTGTGAATTTCAGTTCTTTATCTAAAACAGCACAAAGTTCCGCAGTCCGACTACCATATAAAAGAAGATTGAGACCTGTACTGTAAATTTGCGTAGAGAACTACATACAGGTAAAAGCTTCTTATGTTCGAGCGTAAAGATTTTGGAAGGATCTTTGGATATGTGATCCGATATCGGTGTCTTTGTAAATGAATATTTGGAATGTGTACTGTACATAGGACGCTGCGATATACATATATATAATACGTATATCGGGATACAGTGGCGAAAACATGCGTTGGAAAACTCTAATACACACGAATGAGTCACGAAAATGGATGCACGAATTATATTATATAAAATCGTTTTCCTCGTTAATATCAATAACTCGTATTTACAAATTTGTCTCCTCTTCGCCTAACGATTCTAAGTTTCGGCCAATCTCCTCACTTTGGTCGATGAGCCGCCTACTAACAATTACATTACGTGCGAAGAACTTGACCGGAAGATAAAGATAAGTTGCCAATGCCTTCAAAATTTCTGCGTCAGTAACTCCATGACCATTATACGCGTAAGATACGTAGTGATATTTTCCTCTCCTCTTACGTTTACGCCGAACGTTTTAACGTCCTCGATTCAAGAATGACTCTATTTATAACTTTTTGCCTTACGGGGGTAGTTTTTGAAAAACATTAAATGCAGGCAATGTACTTCCAGTGTGTTTGCAACGCCATAGTTATTCATTAGAAATGACGGGTACACCGAGACATTCCTTTTAATTTCGTTTCAGTTTCACCAACAACAAACCAAGCATCGATATAATATCAATTACATGTCTAGAGCTAAAGACATTATTGAAATAAAGGAAGCAAAATTATCACGGAAAATATAACATGCAAATAAAGTCAAAATTTTAATTATTACACACCGTACTTAAATCCAAAATACTCGTTACACTGATTTTATGAACACCTCTCCTTTTTACAAATTTCTTATCTATACGTTTAGCTTAAATAACGACGATTACATAAAAATAACAATTTGGAAATTCGATTTGTCGATGGTGAAACCGAACAAATTGAATATACATATACATATTCTATACAGAAACACAGTTTAATATCCGTCTATGTATCTCACGTCGCAATGTAAGTGAACAAAAAAAAAATTCCAGATAGCGACAAACATAAAGGCACGACGAATTTGTAACTCCTCTAGCCGGCATTTTAATTTTCCAAACGATCCTTTCGAGTCTAGAAAACGGACACGCTACTTCTTCTTTGGGCAAGTCTGTATCCGTGGTTTCGAAACAAATTCGCGTTCACTAGGAAATTATCACTAGGATGTAAAGATTGTTCAGAGTTAGACTCGGAAGGATCCGTTCTCGGGGGCAACATTTAATCCTTTGTCTTTCCTTTTGTATACATACGTTGTATACATTTTATTAAATGGTGAAAAAATTCACTCCCAAAAGCCACCGTTTCCTCTCCAAAAGCCCACTTCTCAAAAGGATTAAAATGCCTCGAGCACATAGTTTACGGTATTTCTTAACTTATTCCATAAAAATTATGAAAAAGGGAAGGAAGTTAGCGGGCGTTAAAATTTTTGGCCATGTTAAAATACATTTACATACACATAAATATATATAATATAAATATATATATTATATATATATTTTTATAATACCGCATTCGATTTATTTCTACAATTAATATTAAACCTGGGTTTACCATGTTTCTCGTTTGGCAAAAACAAAGCAGCAGGACACGTACTTACGTTTTCGGCAACGAAATACGGTAAAATCGTGTGGACGACAAAGATTCAAGGAAATCGTTTTAAAGCATCGAAACGCCACACAAATTACATTATTTTCGGAGAAAGAGCGGAAGAAATTTCGAACGTAGAAAACGATCGTTCCATTTTCGTTCGCCAAGCTAGGATGCTACACAAAATCATTTACAAAAAAAGCTGAATAAAATGTCCGATATTGCGAATCACAAGGTAGTTGTCGAACATATTCGAGCAATATTCGCGTTGCCGGCTCAACGGAGTTCGCTTTTTCGTACTGGTACCGCGAAACAATACCGAGACGAACGTCAAGGAAGTCCGAGGACAATGATCGCTCTCCCAGAGACTAACTTGACTGAATATCCCTAACGTCGCGTCGTTACAAATTGACGATATGCGAAAAATCGATGTTAGTGAACAAAACGCCTTGGTGGCATCGAAAAACACGTCACATAAGAAACGGTCGTTAAAAACGAGTTTTCTTTCTGTTTCGCCTCTACCCCGAATGCTCTCGCGAACAAGATGGCGACACAAATTCATCACGAAGAGAAAGAAAGATCCTTTTTTTTTTTATTTCTGTCTAAGGATAAATTCGTCAAGTAACAAAGAATTTTTACAATCAATGTTTCGGAAGCTTGTCGGGTACACAATTTTTTGTTTCTCTTTTTTTTCCTTTCCACTTTTTCGATTCTTCTGCTTTGTCTTGTTGATCCTCCTTTTTTTCGTTCTTTCTTAAAACGTTTTACTCTTTTTTTTTTACTTTAAACAACCGATACACCTTTGCGGAATTACACCTCTACCGAACGCTAATTTATTTACGAACAAATAGAAACATCAAAAAGGCCAACCCATGGGATGTGTGAACATAGCGATTTATCGTCGGGAACGCCGAGCAGTGAATGTCGAAGGACAATCCGCACCTTTAAATTATGCTTTACGATTAACTTGTGTTTCTTAAGACGCTTCTCGCGATCCTTGGCAACGGTTCTGAGCCGTCAAACAATCATACGGCACATGCGTAACACGATAGACAGCAGTGAAAAACATGCAGTTCGGGTCATGGAACTGCGCAAAAACAGGAAACGCAGCACTAACAACAGCATTCCGAATTGAATGGTTTTGTGAATCCAATATAACCTGGAACAGAAAAATCAACAATAAAGAATCTTGCATGCTCATACACTTTTCTGGAACATCATTGTATTCTTAACCCTTTTGCCTGTTAAACTTTCTACTTTCTTGGACGAATTAAATCCTCTAACTTTTTCATAAATGAGATAAACGACCAATATACGCTTCATTGAATTATTTATCTTCTGTCTCTATCGTACAAACTAGTTTGTTATGTGTCAAATGTCTGATCTGAATAAAAAATAAAGACAGAACCTTACAGATCAGCTTCGCGTCTTAAAATACATAGGGTTTATGCAATAAACTTTTAGACGGTAGTACTATCTCTTGATTAAAGCGCTTCGCAACATATGCATTCTGAAGTCAAGACAATTCATACGCAAGAACCTAATAGTATCTAAAACGAACTACAGTATTAGAACAGTTGTTTAAATATTTATCTTATGGATGGTACATGAGCGTTCGTGGAAGCATTAGTTGCTTACTTTCTAACATGTGAACGAGCGGCTGGTAGCGTGTCCGGGCTCTCCTTAAGAATGAAGTGTCGAATTCCAAGTATATAGTGTTCTAAATACGACGGCCAGTCAATTTGCCGGACGTCGAACATGAAGACTTGTCGGTCCTCGGGGCTAAGCTGTTCACCTAATCGTCTCACGTTATCATCCCTAAAGTTCCATTGCTGCGTGCTGAAGTACTCCAGGCATTTGGCCGCTTTGTGGAGTTTAGTTTGTATGCCGACCATGATGGTCGGCTTGCCCTTCAGTCGCAGGAAAAAGTCTAAAATGTGTGCCGGCAGCATGTGCTGGAAGATCGAGCACATTTTGTTCATTATAACGGAGTTGCGGCACTTGCCGCCGGGATACCAGATCGCACCGTTCGGTGGGTGCATTCGCGTGTATTTGAATATCAGATCAACGAACTGTCTCCAAGTGATCGGGTTCTGTTGACCTGTACAACAATTATAGACCGGGATCGTTTTCGTGCGATTCGTCGCGGTCCTCCATGCCGCGCAGATCATCAAGTTGATCACTATATCGACCGGCACCAAGTCCGCGACACAGTCCTCGTGGCACAGCATACTCCTGCAAATGATCATACGTCGATATTAACCCCTTTAAGGACGGACGTCATCAATAAACGAAACTACAGGTTTTGCAATCCAAATTCATTGTTGCACAGACCAAATTTTCGCCGTTTTGAAAATCAAATTCACTTTGCGAGTATTTCGTGCAATAACGCAATGCCATTTTGTTATGCGGATCCTACCGACTTGAATAACAACTATTTTACGTATATATTGTATTTTTTTTATTGCTGTAAAAATTACTGTAAAAAGATTACTGTAAAAATTACGAAACACTCTGGAGAAGGTGCGATTGGTTTTGAATAATAAACCGAGGGTCAATTACAATGGAAAATAATTTTTGTTCATAATAAATGTTCGCAATTTCCTTTTTTCTTTAGATAAATTTTTTTTTAAATGATTATTATGCTTCCGAATGAGTCATTGAAGACAAACGGAAGAGTTAGATCGGTACTTTAGTTAATTATCCTTCATCAGCTGTTCTCAAAGGACATCGAGTGGTTTTATCATAAGCTATTGAGTCTTAAAAGATTCTACTAAAAGGTAAATACTAAAAAACATTTTCATCACAGAAAGTGGACATCAAACCAGGAAGAACAAGGTTTTTTACAAATCTGTAGAACCGCAAAATGGAAATTGATTCATACTTATCAAACGCACAAGGAATAAATACAGAAACAACAAGGTTTTACCAAATCTTTATGGCCACAAAATATTTCTTTACCTATCTGGAAACAATCGGATCGTGCGTCTCATTTTAGATAGCGTTCACGATCAAAAGGTGTCTATATCGATTTAGCATTACCGGTTCGGTTCGATTAGATTCGCGTGATCGTGGGGATAAAAAATGGTACCGGTTGAGCAATACTTGAGAATCAACTTGTCATGTCGGGTTCATCGTACCTAAAGAAACCTTTGCCAGCGGCGGCAATAATTCCGGTCGGGCCGTTCCAGTTGTCCACCCATCCAGCTACCGGCTCCTTAAGCGAAGACAACACGATGGATGGTCTGACAATCGCGACCGGCAAATAACCGGACTCCGACTGCAACAGCCTCTCGGTCATGGCTTTGGTGAACGTGTAAGTGTTCGGTCGGTTGCCGATCAGAGTCGGTGTAATGTCGTCAACCATCCTGGCATCCATGACCTTCGTCAAAGCGATCACGTGTTCAGGTTCGGCCGAGACTGGATAGATCTCCTCGGCAACGTCCCTGCGGTCGCAATTGCAGTACGCCGTCGACACATGGATCAGCGCCTTCAAAAAATAACAATTAATTGGTCGGGGCACCTCTTGAACAAACGGTATCAACGCTAGAACTATAGTAAAAGCAAATGCGACTAAATTGCTTGGTAACAATGACAAGATCGAATTGATTCGGACTTGATTCAATATTTTATTGTAATATGTGCTTCAATGAAGAAACGTTCATTGAAAACGTTTTTATAATTTCAGCAATTCTGAAAGACAAGTTAGGGAACATTGTGCACTATTTCAGTGTTCTAGCGGGACAAGATCGAATATTTGATTATCAAATTTATATTATTTGGAAGCATAGAATCGCAGTGAAAGGATGCGAAGGAAGTTTAAATCTTACCTCCAAGTTGTCCATGCGATGGCACAGATTTAAGAGCTGTTTAGTGCCGACCATGTTGATGGTAACAGAAAGCTTGAGTGCTTCGTCGAATTTTACAGTGGCAGCGGAGTGGAAAACGACTGACACGTATCGTATGAGCGTATTCTGATCGGCCTCCGAGATTCCCAGTTCGTGTTCCGTCACATCCCCAGAAACAGGAATGATTTTCGAAAGCTCGTGCGGAGCGTCCCGTCGCAATTTTTCGAATAGCTAATCAAATCAAAACACACTGAACGTCAGCCTGCAGCTACATATTTTTTTATAACAAAAAGACTGTACAGGTAGAATTTCAAATAGTAAAAAGAGATTAAAAGAATTTTTGTAACTTTGGTGTGTTACTTTAAATTTCCTAAAATCACTAAAGAAAAAGAAAAGCAATCGATGCACATTTGTAATTAAAGAAAAAGGTGTCTTACCGGTCCGTTCAACAGTTCCCGCAGCCTCTGTTGCACGTCCTGCCCCTTCTTGGCTCTCATCAGCAAATAAATATTCTTGATACCGGGACATGATCTGAGTAGCTTCTCGACGAGTACTTTTCCCATGAAACCAGTGCCGCCGGTGATGAAGATAGACCTGTCCCTGTAGAAGTCCTTCACGGACGTGGATTGGGTGGCAGTCATTGTGCTCATTTTGGCGTTCTTTTTCTTTCTTTTCTTTTCTAGCGAAACGAAATAATTTCTTAATTACTTTCCTTTCTGCAACGAGAGGGCCTGTGGAAATCTTTCGCGCGGTATCAAACAGCTTGCTTTGCACTTTCTATCTTTACGCTTTTCTTCCTCGAAAGCTTCTCTTTGTACAAAGATCAGAGAATAGCCGCTTTCCAGTTATTCGGCGCGTCCTCTTCGGCTTTTTCTTTGGTCTCGATACGATCTGTATTTTATCTTTGCGCTTCTTTTCTCGCTACTTGCTCCTCTTCTTCGACTTCTTCCCTTGTTGTGTATTCTTTTTCTCTCCTTTCTCTTTCTAACACTCACATACGCACGCACACACACTTCCTCTCACTCTCTCTCTCTCTTTCTCTCTCTTTTAGCTCTTCTATCTCGTTTTAACTGTACAGTGGAAGAGACACTCTCTCTCTCTCTCTCTCTCTCTCTCTCTCTCTCTCTCTCTCTCTCTCTCTCGCTCTTTCTCTCACTCAGAGATAGGGAAACAGACTTTTCGAAAGACACAACGAAAACTGGCACACGTTCACGCCGATCCGGATTTTTCCAAGCGGGCTACGAATGGATTTAATTTCTGCTGGATTCATTTCGTGCCTCCTGCGACCGCTGCTTTTACTCAGCTGGAAACAGAAAAGAGAACTGAAATTAGTGTCGTCGACGACACGCCGTTCGGACGAATTTCTATTGCTACTCTTTTTATCGTACTGCTGCTCTCTTCCCTTTTAGAAAGATTAGGCTATCGATAGCAGCTTACACCTTTATCGAACGAATTACAGTGACGGGAACTCGAATTCGTTCCTTGTGTCGCACAATTTTATTCGAATTAAGTCGGAGCGGAAACGTTATCGATCTTCAACGACCAAATCTGCGCTCTATTAACGATTCTATTCTTGATTAATTAGTTACACCGTTATTGTTATCACTATTAAGTGCTTATATAGTACAGCATAATCGTTTCTGCCGAGTTGTTCATTAATGAAATTATTGTTCAAGAACTACACAATTTTTCATTCGACGTCATGCTGCAATTATTGGAGTGGAACATGAACTCTTTGCGGACGAGGATCTTTTGAAATATATCAAATATTTCATTCGGGATACACGATTTTGTATAAAAAATCTATACGTTTGCAATAATTCGAATGAGCGCGACTCAGATTTAGGTTACACTTTACATGCATCTAGGTCTGGTTGGGTCTGGGTTAGGTCTGGGTTAGATTTCTCGGCCTTTCATCAGGCGACCCAAGGTGGGGCGAACACAGTTGTCGTCACTGTGGTTCCTTGTTAGGACTATTCGCGGGGGGTGTCTCCCCTCTCAGGGAGTTGTCTATATAAAGGCGGGGGGGGGGGGGGAGAGTTGCGTTCAGAGATCCTGGGTCCAGCACGCAGTAATGTCTAGGGACCAGTGTCGCCAGATTGAAGCAATCGAGGGGAATACAGGTACCCCCTCTTTGATGACCAGAGCGATAATGTGACACGTTGCGCGTGCGCGACGGGGATTGAGTGGTGTGAACGATGGTGAAATAGGATAGTGGATGGGGAAAAGTAGGGGAGTACGTGACGACCGTTCTCGCTTCATCTGGCGACACTGCTACGACGGTGAGGGTTTAGTTGGTATACACCGATTTTATTTCACGGTGGATTAGGTTGGGTGGATCTTTTAAGCAACTTAAAGAATTAACGATTGCAGATGTAGTTTCGAAATGTCCATTTCTCATTATTGATTCTAAAAGGCTCGCCCGTTATACATAATTTCTTCTCCGATCGTCGCAACGTGTTTGCACGAACAGTAAACAGACGATTGCAGTAGTAGCAACAGTTTTTTTGCGAACATCTCGAAAGAGAGCCCCTAGTATAATGAAAAGGAAAAATTTATTCGGAGAGGAGCACTTCCTTGTAAATAATTGCCATATTATTCATTGCGTTATTGTGCTTGCGTAACCAATCTTATTTTACTTTTTCGTAAATAAACTATGAACATATAAAGTATACGTTCACTCTAACACTATCGCGCAATCATATTACTACTCGCTGAGAATCATGAATGAAGTGCGGAAATGACGTAACGGCGTTACTGTGCGTTTATGCAATGCTCACTTTTTTATAGAAAAACTTCTGATGCTTGACATCGAGTAGAAAGTTCGCTTTCTTTTTCATGAATTTGAATATTATATATTCAAGCTGACATAACGATTCACTGAAATATCGTACCAACAATTATTTCATTGTCGAGCAACCGACGAAAATTCTTGTTAATTCTCTAGTTAACTGTTAAAGCCGATGCGGTCCCACTCAAAATGTGAATAATTATTTAATGCGTAACTTTTACTAGTATAACCATTTGTAGATTTAGGGCAGCGGACCTCTGTGCAAAATAAAAATATTCCACGCGAACTGCAACGAACAGATAGAAGTTTATTTACTTTAACTAAAATATAAGAGGTTCTCGTAAATTCTTCTAATGTTTTTATTCCATTGAATTGCATCTACTTGTTTTTGTTATAAATGCATAAAACCCGCAATTGACTCGTTACGTTTCTATTTACCATTTTGATAGAGATCGAGATGTATATTAAATATAATTTAATTGAAGGTCCACTTAAAATTAATTAATAACGAATCTGATAAGAAAAAAAAACAATGCAATCTCTGTTTAGGAATGTAACGCGTTGGTATGTTTGCAGTCATTAATCCCGGACCACTATCATTCGTGAAAATGGTGACGCCACATGAATTATTTTTATTCAACAATAAGATCACGTTACTAATGAAACGAAACAGTTTTACTTGTTATTGAGTAATACTAATTGAACGAATCGATGCGTCATCCGATATTAGAGGATTGAAACGTTGCGATCGGCATTTTCACGAAAGGATAATCAGCCAGGATTAATTAAAGACGTCGAAGTAGAAAACCGGTACGTCTCGAACACGCTTTGTCATTTCGGATACATAATAGGCATCCTCGAATCACGTGAACGCGAGTTTCGCCGAACTAATCGACAGGTGTATGGAATCGTGCCGTCGAAAATCGTTTATCAACAACCTGCCACGTCTATCTCAAGGTGGTCGGTCCGACGCCCGATGAATATGCCGTTAAAAAAAAAAAAAAAGGAAGAATGAAAAGAAGTTGCGAATACAATCCACACGCGTGAGACACAAGTTCTTTAGAAAGCGCCACAAAAGCCCGGACCGAACACGCGTAAATCGATTGGTGAATTCATTCTTTCGCGGACACTCACTGAGCCACGCGAGAACAGGTACCCGTTGGCTTCTGGGCGTGATCCGCGCTAATTTGAAATTATGATTTCCAAACGCGACGGAACATCTGGCTGACAGGTCAAGGTATTTCGATGGAGGCCAATTGACTTTGCAAAGCTGCAAAAAACAGTCTCGCTGGGGACCGAGGCGACGCGGCGCTAGATCCGTGTAACGAACCGTGAACGAGAATCCTGATCCCGGACGATCAGCATAGTTTCGAAGGGGCACAAAAACCGAACCACTGGTTCTGGAAATCGACGATGACGAGGAGGACGATGACGTTACGCGTTTCTCGTCCTAGCGCGGACACGCGAAAGGAACTGCCGAGTGATATCAACCGGTTGGCTGGCTGGCTGAAACGCTTGCTTGCTTCCTTATCTCGCGCCGCACCGCGCCGCGCCACGCCGCGTGTAGTTTCACTCGATAGTAAATTTTCTGAATATAATATCGCGCGAGTGGGCACAGTCTATAGTCGCGAGCTTAGCGCCGCGCCAGGCGGTGCCGGTGCGGTGCGCTGGGCCGTTTTTATAAAATAGATGGAATTCATCTGAGGATTTTCATGCCATTAGTCTTTCCGTAAGCTAATACGGACCGAAGAGGGACACGCACTTAGATCTACTGGAACGTTCGATCGGAAAGTCATTTCCTTTCCTCAAGAGAAAATGAAACCCAATTTTTTTAATATTTAAAATTAGTTTTATAACATTTTGTTCTGCAACTTCAAGACTCGATGCTCGTTGAATTTCTGCGGTTTATTAGCAGAAAATTGTGTTATACGACTTTACTTGAACGAAATTACTTTACGAACTACTTAATAATTTATTCCGTAAATAATAATGAAGTCTCTCGAAGCAATGTGTCGGTCGGATTTTTATAGTACAGCCATTTTTATCTGTTTCTATTGAAAACACTTTTATATTTTCACCTCCTATCAAAATTAATAATTAAAATAATATTCTCTATATCGAACTACAATAGGAATGTTTTTTGGTGTGGTTAGGTATATGAAAATTTTTCCATTATTACGTTAGGAAACACTGCTGATGAATTCTGCAATTTAGTTGCAGCAACCAGCAACGGTAGCCGTGAGAGACAATTTTTTGTTTTAGGATGTAATATCGCAATAAGCAGAAGCGGGTTGTTCAACGAGTTGAGAGAAAAAGGTGCGACGCAGGTATTAATAATTTAATAACAATCTCAATGCTAACTTTTCGTCAAATTACGTTCTTTGCTTTGTAATTTTAAGTTACCGTTCATTGAAAATTCATTTAACTGTTTACTCACCTTCGTGAGACATTAATTGTTTAGAATCACGTTCGAAATCAACAAGTTCATTTTCTTAAATCGAGACAGTCTTCGTAAGGGTAGTCTTATAAAGACAGTTTCTCATTCTAGCAAACAACTAATACCAGAATTAGATTCTACGACCCCAGAAAACCCCACAACTGTACTTATTGTACATTTTTATTTTTATTGTTAATTTT
Source organism: Lasioglossum leucozonium (assembly GCA_028454225.1). NCBI lineage: Eukaryota > Metazoa > Arthropoda > Insecta > Hymenoptera > Halictidae > Lasioglossum > Lasioglossum leucozonium. The sequence continues at coordinate 3,025,222 of CM052212.1, read as the reverse complement.
TATTTTGCGCAGAGATCCGCAGTCTGCTTATCATGCAATTGTACTGTGATCGTTTTATAAATTGCTTTCTGGTATTTGAGAAACGAGCACCGTTAGTCTTTGTAAAGTTTTTATCGTACATTATACATTGCACAATACGTATGTATACTATGAAGTTAAGAGACTATTCACGGGATCGTAGACTACGATGTTTTTCCAAGCTCCCCTTCTAATATTCGCCTCGTATTTTCAGTAATCGCGTATCTTCCTCATTGATGACATCATCTTTCGACTTCCATTCGATTATACTCCCTCCGACCCTCTCTCCATCGCTACCAATTCCCACGTTAAGCTCTCCCGCAATCATGATAATACCATCACTTTTCCTCTTCATCTCGGTAAGTAGTCATTTGTCTCGTTCAAACTATTTCTTTGTAAATTACTCTAATCGCCCATGCTTCTCCATTCATTTTCAGTGTCGTCGCATTTGTATCCAATATATCTATTATTCACCCTATCAATTTAATCCTGTTATGTTAGCCAAAGTAGAAAGTCATTTTTTATCTATTAAATACCGTAGAAAAATGGGTTAAGCATTAATTTAGAAGTCGATGTTACTACTTGCACCCTGACGGTAAAGTAACGCTGTCAATATTTTCAATCTATCTCTTCCGTTGATATCTCTAATAAATCATCATGGTAACTAATGTTCAAGACACCTATATTAATTAAAAACGTATAAACTGATTATACATCTCTAATAAATTCATTATATCGATTAATTATCTTAAAATTATTTGGTATGTTCATAGTCGATTCGAACATATTCTTCTAATTGAAGATATAGATTCCGACGGTAAAATTCATAAGCTGCTTCGAAGGAAATACGGGAAACGAACAGAAAGGGGAACGGAGAGGGAAAAGAGACAATAATCCGGAGAAGCCAATATTTAACGTAGTCCCGCAAACATTCTTAAAACACGAGTGGACGTGTGATGTAAGCTTGTATCGATACAAAGGTTAACATGAATTATGCGGTCGACCTGATATGTCGCGAACGGAAACCAAGCGTCAGCGCAGAAGCGGCGCGAAGAGAATACTATTCTTCGTCATTGTGCAGCTTCTTCGCATTACCCTGTCGCGCTTTTGCACGCCGAAGGTTCTTCGGGCATAATCGGTTAACGTAAGTGCTCCTAATTCGCATAATCGAAGCGACCAATGTCAGAGGAGAACGCAATCTCGCCTCGTTTCGAGGAAATCAGATGCAACCTCCGCTCGCCTAACAAGGAACAGACTCTCATTAACATCGAACTCTCATCGATCAGCGTCCCGCGAAAAATAGGACGACATCGCCTAATTCGAGACCTTATGCTACAGAACTCGCACACTCGTGCGGATCTTTACAAAAATTACAAAACAAGACATTTATTTCTCCTCTTAATGATTTGAATAAATTCGAAATAATAGAATCGTATTCTTAAAATAGTCTGACATTTTCATTTCTTTTTTACCTACTCAGTTTTGTCATAAAATTTGCAGTTTAATCATAACATTCTACTAGACGCAATGTGTTCTCTTACGAAATATGAAACATATATTGTCTAAAAAATGTAATACATCGTTATACAACTCTCGTTATGATTTCAATTAACAATATCTTATCAATATCAATACTTTAAATAAAATAGAAAATCGAGTCTGTCCAAGATGTAACGAATTTTACTGACAGATGGACCTGGCTGATCTTAGCATCGAGGCTTTCATTTGTAAAAATTAATTGGCTCTTGTCCGTCATGATTTGCACATAAACAATATATTTAGTTCGCATAACCATCGGCAGTCTATGTTTTAACGCTAAACCTATCGTCGAGTGCTAAAAGCGATTAAAATGTTTTAGCTTGTAAAAATGACAAGGCTCCATTTACTTCGATTTTATCAATTTTTATCTCGATATGTCCTCGAATAAAATCATTTGTCGAATATCCATGTAAGCAACTTCATTACTTCAATAATTGGTTTAGCGTTAATCGATGCTTTTACGCATCGGTTTTGAACAGTTATCGTCGGATTGGTTTCAAGCTCAGTTTCTGCTTCTGTGTCGATGGAGCGTTTTTAGTTACATTTCCATAGGAAGATACGAGTAGGCGTGAACTGAAGATCCGATGAATGATAAAGTTCTGCGAAGGCTTTGCGTTATCGGGACCATCGGTTACCACCTGGTATAATTAACTCTGAATCAAGCGTGGCGACGAGCACGTTATCAATTCCCCGGTTGAGTTATGAGAAGCGTGACGTAACTTGTGTAAATTCGAGGCACGGGGCCGAGAGAGGGGAGGGGGGGCACATTGATTTTGTACCGGTTTTAGAACACGACGGATAGAAATTGATCATCAGACTGACTGGGAATTTTATCCAATTATAGCATAATACGAGCTGCGATACACAATAAACGAATGCCTCGACGAATACCAGCCGAGTGTGACCGTTGCCATAATGTTCTTATTCGATCATGCTGATAAACTCTGTCCCGAGTATTTTAATTTATCAGCGCGACGAGTTAATAATCTTCTTCATCAATTCCTTAACCTTTTAAACCGGGGACGACATGTTAACTCGTCATTCGTTTTTGCTATCGTTAGATTCCGAATTTTTGTGAATAATAAACATTGCAAAACATCTCGGCAACGTAAGACATTTCATTATTTTCTGAATAATTGCAACAGGACATTTTTAAATCCTTTAAATAGTTTTTCTATTTTGTATTCTATGATTTTTATGGCAAATGCATAAAATCCACGGTGGTCATTCACCTTAATGTATCTTAATATCCACATTAGTATAAACTATGCACTATGCCATATTTTACGTTGATCGTGGCAAAAATTTTATGTTAATTTCAATCAAAAGAGGAAAACGATAACACATGTATGTGTTAAGAACCATGATAGTCGTTCAAAGCCTTCGATAAAAATTCGAAATTCGCGTTAAGTTCTTTGATCACTGCTTACTCCGAAGCGCGTTGACTATCAAACCATATCGATGGGAAAATTATTTTTCGCCAAACGTTTTCTTTTTATTCCATCATCTTATCGAGTTGAAAATTATCGATGACTCAAGAAACATTTACTTTACGCGTAAAAGGCTTAGCCAAAGAAGCGTCTCCAGTTTGTCAGTCGCTGTATCGCGCAAAAATCTTGTGGCGAAAACAACTAATTAAACGAATGAGTTGAAGGAATTTCGGGCACCCTGTATATTGTTCAAACAATTTCTTAATTTCAACTTTTCAATTTTTAACACTTTTCATTGACTACAATCCAGCTGGACGATACCGTAATGGCGTGTATACGTAAATTAAAGATTCCACGAAAAAGTACATTAATATTTAACAATATATGACGCAACGATTGTCGGTCCGATGTTCAAAGTCCTCGTAAAACGTAATCCTTGCAACAGAAAAAGGAAAATCGTTACTTGTGTCTAACCCAGTTCGGCAGCGACTCGTTCCAAGCCACGATGGAAATTATAATGATCAAAGAAATTGCTTTCGAGCAAGGCCACACGAGGGACTTGCTGTGTCCGATAGAACGACGAACGTATAAAGAGACCGAAGCTGCCCATATCCTCCCCCCTCCCCCTCTTTCCTTCTGAGCAGCGTTTCCCGATTCCCTCAAATCTCCGAACCTAATTGCTCACTTGGCTTTTTTTTCACCTGGCATTTTAGCCTCCACTCGCGGGGTAATTGCATTATTAACGGTATTTAGCGAGCAACTCGAAAGAAGTTCACTCTCCTCCTCCAGGAACAATGGTGTCGAACACGCGCGCGAGAGTAGCGACATTCTTCACGGAATGTTGATGCGAATTTTTCTGGCGCCCCGTCATGCTGTGCTACCGTGAAGAAACGAGTCTGTACCACTGAAATTTTTGCATCTAAAATTATAGTACTAGACAGGGTGGTAGGGTTCACTAATTGATCGCGATACATTTTGTGATTCAGTAATGATATAAGGGCAATGATTAACTAACTGCGTCACATCGTCACTGTTGAGTTTACTGTAGATACCGAGGGTCAAACGTTTATTTTATAGCTAGGCCTCTTAGACCCAAAAAGGCATCGGTAATACAATACCTAAAAGGCCATGTGTGTGTTTTAAACACAAGGTAAAGGTAAGGGGCTGACATACCCGACTGGCCAGTGTTTCTTTTCCTTGAGTTTTGTTGACTTCGAGAAGCGTAAGAGAGCTGTTCTAGCAAATTCAAATACATTTTATAAATCGTGTTTTATTTCTTTTATTCTTGCTTCCATATACCTACATTCAGTAATGTAGTTATGATCTTTTTGATCGAAGACAAGAAAATTCCACGATGCCTACAAGAATAAACAAATTGCCGGCCAGGTGGCGGAGAGTAATAGCGCAAAACGGTCCAAGCATCACCTTTTCCATAAAAGTAGAAACACCAGATGTTCTTGCAACGAAATGGAATCGCGAATTCATTTCTCAACCTAATACATTAGGATCTGTCGATCGCAGGTGTCTAACGTTTCCTTCAATCGTGATAGGGATATATTAAGAATAGTTGAAACAAGTATTCGATTAAATTCCCATAAAGGCACGTTGATATCCTCAATAACTGTAAAAGTGGAAACATGAAATAGGCCGTTTCGATTCCTTTAGTAGTTATGCTGTTAGCTACCGAACAATCGACTAGTTTTCAGTGGCTGAATGCATACATATGACATATATCGCAGAACACAGTGCTAACATGCTCGACACTGTATTATGCAAGTCACTTCAAGAAGATCAAGCGAACCAAGTTCTGCTGCGCCCAATTCATTCGCAAGCCTTTCTCTAAGCATCGGTAACTTTCTCGGAGATCAGGAAAAGTGCAGCCGTGGAAAGTGCTTTCAGTAAAATTGACACGTTTTCGAAAGCATCGACGTCCGTAGAAAATTTCTGGATATGTGCAACGGCTGACGCTAATTAATGGACTGTGAAATTTTTCATAAAAAAAAACAAGCATTATTATACAGTTGTTGGGCACATCTTGCGAAATAAAAGTTTCATTTCAGTAAGTTAACAAATCAGACGAAACCAAAGTGTTTTAATCCTCAATGTTTATATTGATCATTCTTTAAAGAATTTTTATACGCTACGAACGCTTGATGTTTATCGTAAGGTATTATCATAAAATTTCTACACGTGTTATGTATCTATGCTAATTTTTCGTAATTTCCTACTTCACTTTTGGTAAACATGTCGCACTGTTACGAAGAGGACTGCAAATTCCGAGTATAAATAGTGATTCACACTCGCCGACCGTGTACGAATTTTAAAAGGAAAAAAGAACAGCTGACTTTTCAGCAACGTTATCGTAGTCGAGGATGATTGACAATGCGAAATTAATTAAAAGCGCTTGTAACACATCAATTTTGCTTGAACAAATAGATGAGCAGCCAAAGCAAAATTTACTGCAACACATTTTCATAATTTCTTTCTATCATATTAAAAAAACGAACAATCGAAATATTTCTTTGCGCGAAGTCAATGAAAATAATTCGCGTATTATATTGGAAGCTTTTTATTGACATTTTATATTTCGGGAGATTTCCAAATGAATCTGACGAACGTGGATATTATTTATAATAAACAAAAAACGCATAGCAACGCACAGCGAATATTTTGAAGGAAAGACTTTCGAGATATGCGTCAATACCGTTATCGGATACTTTTAAAGTAAAAGTATTTGAGAAAATTGGCAAAGTGGGTTAAACGAAGCGAGACGGACGTGGTTAACAAAATTCTTTCACCTTAAACTACATACATCAATAACGGATTCTATGGATTTCTGAAAAAAATACTGAGACGATGCAATATAAAACTATGTGCTTTCTGTCTCTTACAGATCGATGCGTCTTGCATTGTCAATAAAGAAACAAATAAATATTTTAACGGAAAAAATAGCCAGATTGCAGTGTAAGGTGAAAATTTGATTATCGAGTAACTAAAAATTGTTATTAATATGTTTATCAAAACGTTTACGATTTTTTTTTGGCTGTTTCGAACAAAACTGAGGAACAATTTTCGCAGTAGATGTGCGCTTTCGTTCAAAGTTCAATCGACTACAAAAAATCGTAGACGAAGATTTAAGCATCCCTTGTAAAGAAGAAGCGTGTCAATCTTCAAATCTGTAATGGTTTTAGCGATGAGAAAAAATTTGTCAATGTGTCTACAGACGTTGCAATCGAAGAGCGTCTTCAGTTTGGCAATCGTTGTATCACGCAAAAATATCTTGTACAAAAATGAATGATGATGGCTGGCAAAAGTGGAGGCTTCAAACTTTGACACGAGTCCTGGTATATTGTTGTGCTATTTGTTTTTAACGAATTATCAAATATCGACAATACCTCGAGAATGGCAAATTCAATATTCATTTACTTTAATATTCTGAAAGCTTGGTATTAACTCCTTGCCTGAAAATATAGCGTGAGCGTAATAAGATTCTATGTACAGCTATTGGAGAACGTATAGATATAAATTTTCTCCTTTTTCATGGAATTACGAAGAACAAACGAAGTTCTAATCACGGAAACTGTAAAATAAATCGTAAGGGGTTAAATTGCATGGGGGCGGAGGGGGTGAAGAATTTCGATAATCGCGAGATAAAAGGTGTGACATTGTTCGAGAAAACCGCTAGGTGAAACCATAAATTCCACAGAACGGGTTGCACGAGTCTGGTCGGATAAAATTCGGCGGGCAAGTGAACGTGTTAACTATGCGATGCTGATAAACGCAACTTCGGAAACGCTAGATGCGCAGAGAGAAGCAGCGGCTCCGACGGGATTCTAGGTCAGCGTCCCGGCCTCGAAACGGTCACGAGAATCCGCACCCGTTCCTCGGCCTCGGCGGACGAAGGAACAAGGAAGAAAAGAGAGGAACGCCGACCGACCCCGTTACATGAAAACCCGTTATGCGACGAACAACGACCGCGACCGACTGACTGACAGAAATCTTCTTTTCCTTTCCGTTTCCCCGTCGCGTCGCGCCGCGCCGCGCGCGCCGCCTCTCACCAGAACACCGCATCGACTTTGACTTGCCTTTTCTTACTGTCGCCCATCGTTCACCGCCCACCCCTTTCGACCCAGCTCTCCTATCAGCTTCTATCGTATTTTATTCCATGATTAGAACTCATTCGACCCTCCCTATACACTGATTTTAAGGTGACTGTATCTAAGGGAGAACCTAGTTGATTAATGATCGTCGACGCTAATTTCGGAAAATAATGGCTATAATTAGGTCGTCAGGTTTTTATGCCCAATGAGAATTCCCTGCATTGATTGCAAGCTAGAGTTAAGCAGTAATTGCTAGTTACGTTCTTTTTGCTTTGATCTCATCATTAAAAGTCGCTCGACGCTCTTCTCTTTTTCTATAGCACGGATTTTCAGCTGGCTCCGCACTTTAACACTGAACCTACCGAGCACTAAAAGTGATTGAAATGTTTTAGCTTATAAGAATGACAAGGTCCAATTTATTCAAAATTTATGCAATTTTTATTCGAATATATGCTTGGATAAATTGGTCGAATCAATTTCCATGTAAGCAACTTCGTTATTTCAATCATTTCAAAATGAAGAATATAAAACCGGTCATTTGACCGGCAATGATAGGTGTAGCGTTAAGGAAGAACCTTGATTAATTCTCTTCAACGCTCATTTCTGAAAATGATGTCTAGATAAGTAGGTTCTATAAAAATAGTCAAATTCTTATATAACAGTAATTCGTGATTCCGCGTTCGTTTTAATGGTGTAACGTTCAATTAAACTTCCAAATTTCAGAATCTATTGCGACACTCTCGTATTTCGAAATCGACTTTCGCATATTAAAAAATACGCGTACAGGGTATTTATACAAATTCGCAGATCAATATCTTATGATTTACACATTAACGAACGAATTATATACCAATGTGTAAATTGGTGTTCCAACGTTTGTATAATTTACTGAAGTTATTTTAATGTAAGCATCTCAACGAAATAATGAATTTATAAAAAAGACTGTGCGCGGGCAATCAAAGGAATACGTATATGTAGTTTAGCTTTAGTGAAACGTCGATAATTTATTATTTCGACAAAATAATAGCGAATTGAACGTGTCCGATTTGTTTCTCAAAAAAAAAAAACGGTTGTGCCTTTTTGACAGTATTTTTTGAAATTGACTAATGTATTTTTTATCCAGTAATACGACATCCTGGGACCCATTTTCGAGAAAAAGTACACATTTAAAATTTTACGATGAAAGATTACATAAATAGGTTCCTTCGCGGATGGAGCGTTTACGACAAAGTGAAAGGTGCTAAATTCGCATTTCTTTTTCGGCGACGTGCATTCAAGAAAAAGAGAAAAAGAATCCTAAAATATTTGGTAACGTACTGGATTGGCAAGAATCTTCTTTTCATCGATTACCACGTCGCGTCGTTTAATATTAAGCTGAACTGTTAACAAAATAACTGTGTGGTCTATCAGCTTACAGATGCAATGTAATGACAGGACAACGGGAAGCACGCATTCAATCTGTGACTGTTGGGATCGCACAGTTCACGGATAACGTTCGGTTTCGCTCGCAGATTCCAAAAGTTGATTCTTTCGGGTCCGCAACGACTGCGAAACAATGCAGCCGTACGGGAACTTTCTTCGCAAAGCTAACAAAAGAGCCATAACAAGAGCAGCCATAACAAGAGGATGTAATTTAATAGCGGTACCACGCGAGATTGCACGGTGCGCCGACATGTGTAATCGGAAAGAATGCCGCGGACGTGGACGTCGCTTTGTCGGTGATTAGAGAGAAAACTTAGGTTGCAACAGTGAAAGTTTATTTAACCGCGTATGCAAACTCCGCCGTCCGGAGCTTGACGACTATGTACCAACCTTGCGCAATCCATTAGTGCCGCGCGGCAAAATTGAAAATTAATAGTTCATTTCAAAACTATGATAATAATTACAGTAGGAACTCGATTATTTGAACCACCGATGTCTAACGCGAGTCATACACTCATAGAAATCTGGACAGAAGAATTTCTCTCTCCCGTACACATATGTACATATTTATTTATTTCGTCTTCGCAATCAAGACTTGATTTATTTCCATATACATACAGTGTTACCGTTTACTTCGTGAGAAGTACATACTTTCCGACGCCTCACATATTCAGAGTAAGCATTGTGAGATCAGCAATTTTGTGATGAAATACCGAGGAATGCAATAAATGAACTGCAGATTTTGCGCATTTAGGACAACAGCGAGTAGATGTGGGATACGAAACAGTAAATACGTAGGTGTGTAGAAATAAAATAAAATTAAGCCGGAATCCGGCCCCGCTCTGATTGGTCCGTGTTCTTCGCGAAGGAAGAAGTTCATTTCTCAAGGGAGTACATTTTTTAGACACCCTGTATAATCAGTTTAATTAAGCAAGTAAGTTTCGAGTCAAGCGGCAATTCAGAATTATTAAATTTATACTAAAGCATTCAACATTTTACAGACGCAAAATTTCTCCCTTGAGAATGATCCACATTAGGATCGAAACGTCGGCAAACTTTTAATTGCAAAATTGCTTATAGGTTAAAATTGGATCGAACCTGTACGCTGACATTACGGATAATTTATTTAAAAACCCTGTATAATGTAGGAAGTTCGCATACGTATAATAGCAGCAAACTGAAATACTGTTTTTACCACGAAGGATTAATACATCGACTACCGCACTGCTGATCGCAATCGAGTGAAATAAGGAGAAGCAGTTGCATCGCGGACTGCGATGAAAAATTATTGCAGTTAACGAACGCAAGCCAACGAAACTTCCGCGGCTCGAGTGATCTTCGTTGCCAATTTCCCGGAGACCCCGCTCTATCATCATTCAACGATCCGAAATAAATTCCTGTTTCTCTGCTCTCCGTTTCGCTATCATCTCGAGGATCAATACAAACTGGTGTTACGTAGCTATCGGTGTTCAAGTGTCTGCTTGGCCGCCGGCCAAGAAACATATTTTCGGCGGCGCGGCGACTGCCGCGAGCATTAAACGCGTCTCGTTTACCGAGTTTTTCCCGAAAGCTAACTCAATAAATAACGAATTCGCGGGACCACACCGCCGTTCAAATTAACGGCGAAACGACGTATCGAATATTCATTCCGCGGCGCGGCGGAGTTCCTTTGAAAACAAATATGTATGTATGTACATACATGGAACGTTCTTCCCCGACACACGGCGAACAGACAATTCAACCGATTCAATCGAATTGTCCGCTCCGACAGACGAATTAAACTGTTTCACCGTATATTTCACTGTTTTATTATTGTAGGTCGTTACGGTGAATGCAGCGGCGCTGGCGCATCATCGCGCCGGTAACAATGTTCGTTTGTAATCATTAAGTCCAGTCAGGGAACTCGACGTCCCACTTCTGTGTCGGCTGGCTCTGCACGCTCCATACATATGTATACCATTCATTCGTTATATGGTTCTGGCCATTGTAATATTTCTAGAATTTTTCTAGTCTAAATATTTATTTATTATCTGGTATAAAGTATTCCATTATTTCCCTGTTGCTTCTTGATCGATATTACCATGAGTATAATATATTGTTTTTAGGTGTACAAATGAATTCGTGGCTTTTGCAACGAGTCAGTTGTGACTTCGTTTTAAAGTCAGCTATTTTATGCACCGAATTAACGATTTGTTTACGATTTAGAGTAATTAGACAATGATGCACAGTAGGAGAATATTTTTCGCAGTACAATAACTTTTTATTGTAATTAAGCAACGCATTCATGAGGAAATAGGTACGAATTCATTGTACACCTAATTGGATTTTCTTAATCATTGAATCGCCTGTAAAAGAACTTTAATTTACTGCATTAAATTTGAATATTTCTTGACATGTTCGTTCGTTGTTTGTGGTATAATTGGATGTTAATTGATTCCTGATTAGTAGACAGCGGATCTTTATGCCCAATGAAAATTTGCATCTGTTGCAAAAACCGAAATAGATATTTCATTCCTCTTTTTATTAGTTCAATAAGCTAAATCAAGTACATTGTAGTACTTAAATTCTTTTAATTTGTCTGCTGCTTTAAATTAGATCTGTTAATTATTTTTGTCATAAAGATTGAACATTAAATAAGGAAGATCAAAAGAATTTAATATCATCAATATAATATTGTCGACTGATTAAAATTATTTTCGAAAATGGAGAGAAATTTCTACTCCTGTCTTTTGTAATTAATGCAGACAATTTTTATTTGTTACGTTGTAAATTACCTTTCACTGCCATTTCTTTAGAAAAAATATACTGAATAGTAATAGTAAAAGGAACTACGAAATATTCAAACAACAGTTCTTTCGTATCTTCACCGAAGTTCTTGTTTGACACTATTACTTCATTGTTGTACTACACTTTCTCATTGTTTATGGCAACAGTTACTTATGACTCAACCCAGTCCATAAGCTCGCACGCTGACAAGGATACTAGCACACAGCTGTGTCAATGCTGCTTCGATAAGCCTCGCTTGTTGATTTTAATTGTTTATATTCTTAAACGTTGATCAACTGTATCTAATACGTTGCTTAGTTAAACAAGCTGTTCTTGGCTAGAAATACAAGCCAGAGGTCATTTCCATTTTTGCGAAAGTAGAATGCAAAATAGAATGCGGAACGTTGTACACGTACAGATTAACAGTGACTTATTTTCTATTTCTTTTTCTTTTTTACAATATTTACCCTATCTGTAAACTTCACACTGCTTTCCAATTAGCATAGATAAAGATAAATACTGATAAAAAAGTACTTGGCAATTTTCAAGCGCACTATCCTCAAGTGAATATAATTGGTTTCTTTTAGATAAATAAATGTTAATGTCCGGTGAAACACTTAAAAGTAATCGTTACACTGGGTAGATTTGTATAAAACAGTAAAACCATCAGAAGAAATTATTAAAGGTAGAGATAAATTTTTATTCGACCACCATTTCTTGGAATCGACGGGGAAAATTTTTATATTACATAAAAATCCGCGGGTCTATTAATCATTATATCGAATCGGACATTCGTATGCAACGACCTAATAGAGTCTCGAAAGATAAATACTTGATTCTCTCTTCGAGCCTTCGAGTTTTACTCCGAGGAAACGAATCAGAAGTTCGATCGGATAATTAAACTTCACGATACGAGACGAGACGACATCGGATGCCAATGCATCGAGTTTATCGCAAGTTCGCGAACAGTTATAGATCGTGATTTAATTAAGCTCGGCAAAGCGATAGGCCAAAGAAGGAAATTGACTTTGAAGGGAAATTTGTGCTTCGTTACTCCATCGGATGTAACCTCGATCGCGTTCACCATTCGTTTCGACTGTTATAATTGCACTGCGGATATTCAGGCATATTTCAAACCTCGTTAACCGGTTCATCGAAAAGAAAATCGAACCGGTATAATGTACACGAAAAAACGAAGATTCAAATATGACTCGTTGCAGTTTTCCGGTCATTTACGTCAATACCAATGTTAATTATATTCTATTGCATAAATTATGTTAGTAATTGTATAATATGTGAAAAAGATTGTCGTCATTTGTATTAGGTTATATCATGAGCAATTTCGTTTCATATTTTTTTATGAAACACAGGAAAGAACCATAATCTGTACATAATTCTATAGATTGTAGAAAATGAAGAGTAAATCGAAACGTTGGGAAACATTTAATTGCTTAAAGGTTAAAATTGGATCGAACTTGTAGCGCCGACATTACGGATTATTTATTTAAAATTGTTGCGATCGATGACACGGAATATTTGAAGAGTAAATATGTTTGAATATTTTACCTTCCAAAGATATGAAACATATCGCGACTCGTATGATCAGACTATGGGTCTTCCTGCAAAATGAAAAGTTTCTTCATCGATTGCAACGGAGCCAGAGAGAAATCTCATTGTTTCTGTCGTCAGTAATTTTAACTAGCTGAAGATAATATAGATGATATACTATTAAATCTCAACTACTCAATTCAGTCATAATTGCATAGAATCCACAGTCTACTAATGATCGATGAGATTTCCAAGAAACAGCTCGATATCTGCATGATTGTTCAGACACCAGAAAAAGCGTGAACGTCAACAAGCAGTTCCGAGCAAGTGTACGAGCGGCACTCGATTAAGCTAAAAAAAAAAAGAACTCATAGTGTTCAAGTTATGCAAAGTGATCTAAGATCTATTACGACTGCATGTTACTCAGCGTGAAGCGTCTCGTATTAGCGACGCTCGAGTAATTTTCTAATTAATCGGAGTCGCATGGCTCAAACTCCATTCTTCGTCCGCGGAACACCGTGTTTGTCGATGAAAGACTCGCCTAATCGAATCGCGAGTAGGCAGACTCCGAAGGCACAAATTGGTACCGGCCGAATACACAGCAAGAACAGTTAGCCGAATTCGTAGGATCGATTCGCCTGTAACGTAACAGTACAGTGAAATCATTGGGATTCCGAACAGTGTCTCGTTTTGAATCATATCAAAGGCGCGCTCTTCCTGCCGATCATTCTCGCATTATAATTCGGAAGTCGTCGTCCTCGTGACACACTTCGTGCGATCTGCGTACACGTCGCCGACGAGCGAGCAAATATTCTTCGGATACAGAAGCTCCTCGTCACACGCGATCGTAATCAGGCTACGATTTTATACGTTTATGGCACCAACAACACTGTACCAAATTATACAAGACTGACACACAAATTCCTCCTACTAAATGAAAATGAGTCGTTGCGTGAATTCTGCAAGCTCAACACATCATTTTAAGTCAATGTAATTAATTAAGAAATAATTTAAAATTTTATAAAATAAGTATTGTGAAAGAATAAAATTATATATAATAAAGAAAAAATATTATTTGTACCTTTTGTATTAGGGATAATTAAAATTAAAATATAAATAAATATTAATCTCGAATAAAGATGAGCTAATTAAATAAAATTTTTTTTGTTATAAAAAAATTATTAATATTTAATTTGATGTGAAATGTAATTCGAATTTTTAGATATCTAGTATTTTTAGAAATGAATTTAATTCATATATTTATTTAATAGGAAGAAATATTTAATATTTCAAGGTTCTGTCTAATTTGACGTTCTGATTACTCTGATCAACTATTCTATCTTGTCACACCCTGTTTGAAATTATTATCAAAATGTACTTCAGTTAATTTAATGAATAAACAACCGATAAATGTTTGAATAGCGTTGCCGCTATGGCACACATAATTTTAATCGCTATTTTTCATTACGTATATTAAGGAGCTTTAATTTGAAGGAGAATTTATTTGATTTAATTACAGGATTTTTTCCTATCTTCCTTTGCGTTATAAGCGGAAGATGTATTGGTACCGGTCACCCCAAATGAAATAGCGAAGAAGGCTCTCCGCGGAGGCACAGGAATTTCGAATCCATAAAAACTTCCATAAAGTTTATTAAATCCTCTAAAAATTATTTGCTCAAAACAATTTTTACTAATTCATTTTACCCAAATAAAATTCCTGCATTCTACACGCAACCCATCGCAAAAAATACGCCGGTATTCAACATTTCTTTTTAAAATTCCTTTTTAGAACATAGACAAAATTATTGTTACACATTGTAATGCAAGTTACAAACAGTGATAAATATTATACAACTATTCTATGTATATCCGTAATATTGCATTCTGTTGTCTTGCAGTGTAGTAATGTCAATTTTTCCTTACATTTTGCATATTTTTTTGTATATGTTCAGTACATATTTTGCATACACAAGTTGACATATTAAAATTGCGTAAACGTCCGCGGTAATAATACAAAAAAATATTCGATCGACGAAAAAAAATCGATATAAACATAATAAAATGCACGATCACGGATATTAGTTGTTTTCCCGCATAAAATTTGCAATGCAAACCGACGAAGAATGAACCGATTCATAAAGTAATACTAGACTCGCACTAATTGTTGTTTCGCGTGACGAGATGGTGTATTAACATTTCGCCGTCTCATTTTCGCGTACGCATAAAATATGCAGAACAACTTTTAAAAAAATTGTGCGATTAAGCTACAATAGTTTATCAATTTTTTGCGATATGTGTGCTTGATTGAATAATTTATACGGTAGCGCATGTGCGTCGCGTAGTCGTGTTGTTTCGAAACTTCTAGCGGGCAATTACAGTCACGGAGGGAATTCGCACTTGGAAAATTGCAAAATGCGCCACCAAACTCGTCTGGGATCACTTGCGTCACCACGCGCCTCGCACGTAAATCGGTCGGCCGCTATTCGAGCATCAAATCAAGGGGATGCTGATGATGATGATGATGATGATGCCGAGGTGGATTGGGTGTTTCATCCGTTGAATGAATATTATGAAGAAAACCCGATGAAACCTTTAGTTATTCGTGTATTATATATAAGGATATTTAAACTTTTTTCGTGAAAGCGCTCTACCATCTAGACAACGGTTAATTGGACGATAATGATCCAAAACACACGTTAAAAATATTTGTAAAAATTATTTGAATCAACTTCAATGTAATAATTCATTAAAAATTATTAAAAATAAATTAAATTATTAAACCACAGAAAATTTACGGGATGAACTGGATAGACGGTTACGAAATTTTTGCTCTACTTCGAGAACACATTTATGGAATATTTTGGAACGAGAATGGAGGAACTGCAAGAATAGTGGAAACTGTAATAAAAAAAATGTGGCAGATTCATCGATGAGAAGAAAATATAAATATTTTCTTACTTCTCGGTAAGATTTTTGATATACGAGTGCAGTATACTTTTTCCTTGACATGTAAATCTTCAAATAAGGAAAAATTTGTTCGCATCACTCAACGAGTTATGAGCGGTATATTTAACTCCAGTTTGTAAAAAAAAAGAAAATTAAGAGTAAACAAATTGTGACTTCTTCAGAAATGAAGTCCCGATATTCTGTACATACGACGGAAGTTTCTAATTATTTTCAGATTGATTCGAACGTCGAAGGTCCGGGAAATCTTGGCAAATTCGAAAAGAGTACGCGCTAATATAGGAGAGCGTAATGCCCGTAACGACCCTAAAAGTCTTGCAAATTTCAGAAGTCTTGAAAGTTCGAAAAGTCTTGAAGGACTAAACCAGTTAAGAAATACTCGTATTATACCACAGCCCCGCGTGTGTACGTGTAAGATCAATACTCTCAAGAGACGTCTAAAGCTTGAAAAACTTTCAAGACTTTTCGGTCTTTCGAGACGATTACATTTATTAAAGCTGTTAAATCTCTCGAAACTTTCGAGATTTTCGAGAATATCCGACGTCGCAATAATTATCGCAATAATCCGAGACCTAAATTGATTTGAAAAGCTTCGATAAGCTTGAAAGACTTAACAGAAAAGGAGATGCAATGCATGAAAAGTAATTAAATAAATTTCAGAATAAAATTCTATAAGATTGGACGTAGCATAGAGAAGAGTATTCGTAAAAGTGGTTAAATTTCGCGAGGCTCGCCGAAGAATGGAAACCTGTTTTTTGAGAAAACCGGTCTTCACAGTAGAAAAACTTGTGAACGCTGCGCAACTCTCCCCTAAAGCTGGGATAATTTTGGTTCGCAAGGATTTTCGTAACATCCGCGAAGCATTGCCACGGAGAGCATCGTCGCACTTTCTCGAGTAGCGCGCTCGCAAAAAAACGTTCTTTCTCCGCTGTGAATCTCAGATAATGGCCGTGCGAAAGAACAAACGATCGATGCTGGCCTGATGAAACACACTCGGCGAAAACCCACCGTGAGCTTTGCGTAAGAGATCTTCCGAGAATATAACGTTCCGCAAACAAAAGCCTCGTTTTCTCAACGATTCATAAAGAAAAGGCTACGGGTGTGTACTATATTCTTAAGTTCGTTTAGTATTCCTACGACATGAAATTTCATCTACACATTATTTTTTTTCACGCGAGATTCGATGATTATACGCGGCATTTTTCCACTGGTTCGTGAAAAAATACTCATCGAACAGTGGCGTGTTTAAACGAACACTTAACCGGGAAACTCCCTCGTGTTTGCACTCGTCGTTGACAGACCTTAACCTTTTAGGATCGAAACGTCGGGAAATTTCTAATTGCAAAATTGCTTAAATAGTTAAAATTGGATCGAACCTGTAGCGCTGACATTTGTGTTCTGTACGCCACTATAGTGGCTTTCCGCGGAGACGGAATAGATAGAAAGATTAATTAATATAGTTTTTCGATGTCATTACGTGAAAACGTATAAATAAATCATAAATTTATTCATTTAGAACACATTGGAAAGTCGTCTCAAACAGTTTTTTTCCCATCCGTGGCCACGCACGCCGTCCCAGAGATACAGTGTCGCGGACGAGCGCACCGTATCTAAAAGTCTAAGCTTGCATTTTGGTATTGTCGGAGGAAATAAAATTTTATTGAACGAAAATTTTTCTTCGGGTCTGTAGTTGTTAGGAGAATCCGTAGATTTTTATCTACTAATCTTTGGGAAGCGTTTAGCCAGTACTCGTGGTTCGATCGACGAAAAAATTTCTTATTGATCAGTTTGGAATAAAATTATTTCTACTTTTCTGACTTTTTAATTTCTGACTATTACATCGGTGACTTATGTTTGTCGCATTCATTAAAATTTAATGTTATTATATACAAAATAGCAGATCTGTGGATCTTTATCTATTTTCGTATGTATCTACTGCTAAAATGATATATTTCATGGAATCAAGAAATCCTAATCAAAATTTCTCGCAAGAATGGCAGATTTGCCTGTCTGAATTTCTCAAAACGACAAATCTTAACAAAATCGCGCACGACGCGACAGACACAATATCGATTATATCACATAACAATGTATATTCGGAGAACAAAAAAATATACCTAGTTAAACTGTTAATTACGTGATCGTCCGATGTAAAAAAGCGTTCAAAAGCGAATGGTCCATTTTAACGACACGCAGAAAAAACGAGAAAACACTAGGAACTGATAGTCATTCTGATAGATGATTAGAAATTCTCATTGGCGACGAATCGTCGCGATCTCTGTGAACGATCCATACGATCATGCGCGCCACTCACGCGTTAGAACGCGTGGGATCGATGGCCGAGGTAGCCAGGATCAAGAGACGATCCTTGAATTTTAACGCGGGAGGAAGGACCATCAATTTTCCTGTTCCGTCGCGCAGCTCGTCACGCGTCGTTCAGCGCGTGAATAGGACCACGGGTTTATTGACAGTTACTTTCATCCTCTGTCGCTTTCAACAACGCCCTGTCCATTTCAACACTAAACAACCACCGAGTCGAACAAAATCATTTCTTAAGGGGGGCATTCTGGCTTTTCATTATCAAAGACTCGATTTTATGCGCAAGAGGGCTCTTTGAATCCGGAAAATTAACACAGTCGTTTGAAAAATGCAACCTAAACTTGAAACTTCGTCGAAGCACATATCGTGGTGAGATGACAAGGCAGCAGTGTCGCTGGATGAGGAGAGGGAATTCAGGGGAAAATTTAACCCCCCCCCCCTCCGTGTGTGCCAGTATCAGACGACATAGATGTAACGCGTCACGTGATCGGGCCGTGGCGGAAGCGTGGGGGAATAGCGTCGCGGAAGGGGAAGGTAGAGTGGGGACATCTTCTTGTCATCTCACCACTGTAAGTAGACATTTCTAGAAGGCTGATTGTATGCATTTATGACAAAAGTAAGTGTAGAAACTTTTTATTTTGCAGAAAGATCCGCTGCGTACATATTACGTGATACGATTTTGAGAATTTTTCCTACACTTATCATCGGTTCGCTATCCAGAACAGCATGATTCATCCATGCATTTAAATCTCGTGTTACAACTTTTTGGTTTTTAATTGCAACAAAACATCAGCTCTATGACTAAGTATTCTGTCAGCCTTATAAATTGGTAATTATTATCTGTAGACAGCGGATCTTTATGCAAAATGGAAATTTTCTACCTGAATTGTAACAAACTGAAGTGAAATAGAAATAATATGTGTAATAGGTTGAAAATAATATAACAGAATTTTTTAATTCTTCTAATGTTTTCACTGTTTTAATTTAGACCTACTCATTTTTGTTATAATTGCATAAAGATCCGCTGTCTAATTATCAGTATTATTTGATTACAGATATCCGTTCAGTCGAAATTTATGCGTCGTTTCTGTTCACTTCTACATATTCTTCATGTCCAAAACACTTTCTTTTTCTTTTATGTCTTCTCCAAACACCATTAAAAAACCGTGGAGCTAAAGACTTTTGTTGGTCAAGGACGCGTAAGATCATCATGCCAACTGACGCATTCATGTCGATCATATGAAGAGATTACACCTCAAAGTTGGACCTAGACCCAGATCTCAAAACAACTTAGTTAGAATTGCAAAAAATTTGCGCTACAGCTATTTGTCAGGAAACATGACACGAATGATCTTTCCTGTATTCAGCCTTGAAACTTCGAGATACTCTAAAAATTCGAGGTATAGTTACAACACAAACTTTCTAATTCGTTAAAAAGGTACTCTGAACAGTTTGGACTGTAGGATTTTATCTGAAACGTAATACGGTGAGAGTAGTGTTGGTCATTTTAAGAATCTTCTTACGGTTAGATTCGTATTTTTATAAGGAGAAATTTCATTAAGAGAAAATACTTTTTATGGATGTCATAACGACACCGGCATGATCAACTTCCGACCGAACAGAAAAAAAAGTTACATGCCATATTTGTTGTACGATCTTTTCAAGAAACATCGAAAGTCGAGCAATAATTGGATGGAACAATTTACGCTGTTCTGATTGCAACATTTTTTCGCTGTTCTGTTAGCCTATTTTCATTGTATCGCTCAGTCAACGTATTAACCGCTTCGTTACCATCGACGAGATATGCCGCGCTTCAACATTTTTCACATAATGGCCACGAGATAGCTCGCGACGAAGTTTAGTTCGTATATCGCCACAGACGAATTATACCGCGTTAGAATATCGTTTGTACTTTTGAATGTCCTGTATCCCGCTTTCGTTGTAAGGACTACTACTTTTCCAGCATGTAGTTCTGCAGGATAGTGGACAGAGATAGCACACGTGGAATGAGAAATCGTATAATTAGCAGTACCAGTGATAGTGACAGTGAAATCGCAAGTGACGACGACGTTCCATTGTTTAAAAGACGGGAAAACTTATGTAACCAAAGAAAGTGGAAAAATTCCAACGGTCACAACAAACTTTGAACTTTGTTTTTAAATATACGGATATCTGTACTGGAGTACAGTCCTCGTCGTAGCACTATGTGTTGATCCATGTTTCAAGCCAAGTTTAAACAATGTGAACTTTGAGAAGGTTTTTAAAAAACCGGCTCCAATCGGCATGGATAAAACCTTTTTCATGAGAAACTTTAGACATTTCAGGATACAGTGCATAAAGTTTCAGCTGCCCAATTCTGCCCGTTTTAGTTGTACATCGATTTTAATAAATAATTGCCGGGAGTTTCAAGCGGCCCGAACGCGATCGCTTGCAGAAACTATCTGCATTTATTGTTATATAATTTGTATTTATATTTTATTTATTTTTATATCGTTCCTTATATTTATGTTTTTATTTATTTTTATTTTATTTCTGCGGCATAATAGTACTATTAACATTTCCTATGATCTGACAAAAAAATGTTTCCAACGAAAGTTGATTAGTATTCAATTTTCTACAAATTTCAATATAAAAAATTGAAGAAAAAAATTTTTTTTATAAAAAATGAAGATCACCTCAATTTTTTAAATATTAACTGATATTTTTTACTTCATAATATACTAACTGGTATCAAGACAAATCCAACGATCTATAGTAATATAACATTAAACCTTAAAATAACGTTACAATAGTTTTGGCCACAAAAAGCGGGCTCCCGGACCACTGCGCGACCGTGGGAGCGAAGCGGTTAACAAACATACAAATATGCAGTTTAGAAGAATGCGCTCTTAACCAGAATAATCCATTAAAAATCCATTAGCAGTCTGCGCGTAACCGATCATGAGCACCTTCTTTAACCGGAAGCTGTGACGTAGACGCCGCGCCGCGCCACCGGAACGGACAATTAGCTTTGCCGTCTTGTAATCGGTCGTATCGGCGCGTGTAATTAATTCGACCGTGATTTATTCACCGGTTCATCCGTAGCGAGCACGCGTCGATCCAATGATCGAGCCCTATCAATGTCGTGGCCAATGACCCGGCGTGTCGGCGGCCGCGGTCATCACGCGGCAGCAACCACGATGAAAAATTTCCTCTTCTTAACCGCGCGATCGGGCGAGTCGTCGCGGATTAAATTCTCGCGGCACTGCCCCTTTTTCTCTCGGTTTCTTATTCCAGTAATGTGCGCCTCCGCTGCGCGACAGAGATCCGCTACGTGCATGATCCACCTTATCCCGTCACGTTGCAACAAATTTCCGGCTCGGAGGAGAGTCCTCGTGTTCGAGAATGCGCGATGCGCGAAGCCCCTCGTCGCTCTCGCGAACACTCGAGAAGCCTTGCTTCTTGGTAACTCGAGATTCGGACCGAACAGACTAAAGGATAATTCTAGCACAATTTAATGACGGGAATTTCTTCAGCGTCGTCCCCGCTAACGTGTTCGTTAATCAGCAATTGCAACGACGAGCGTCGCGCGACTCGCAACTTCCTTCGAAACGTCCGAATAATGCAAGAAACGGTATGTATGTTTAATAGCCGAGTGTTGCAACAAATGTTTCCAGTATACCGTTTCAGCAGTGCGCATGAAAGTTGCACTGTTTTGAAAGCATTTACACTTCTAGATTAATTTTATCGCGAACTGCCACTGGTCTCTATTGCAACATTATTACGTCAGATTGTGCGCAACTGTCGAAAAAAACTACGGTAAAATAATTTATTGTAGTTGCGTATGTGTATATAAATATTTTTTAGAAAGCTATACACCTGTTGTGATTAAGACAGCCGCGCGTTCTATCCTTTTAGGAAAAGTCGTTCGCTCGAAGATTATAGTATCTATCGTAATAAATGAATTCTTTCGCTTACCCATTCCGTGAAAATCGAAGATTGGGTTTGCACTCAGCCTGGCCGTGGACAACGAACAAAAAACAGAATGTACACGTCAGTGTCGCTATTAGATATTCAAAATCGTGAAAGAGAAAAGCTAATTAACGTTTATCGCGACTTTAAAAAACTACGTTTATTTGGCGAATTTAATTCTTAAACGATCCCACGAAAAATTAAAAATCATACGCCTACGATGTACTATCCAGCTGATATAATACTATCAGTGATATCAGTAGACAGCGGATGTTTATACATTTATGGCAAAAATTAATAGGTATAATTTAAAACAGTAAAAATATTGTAAAAATTTCAAGATACTGTTATATTATTTTCGACCTATTAAATATATTAAGAAAGGAAATGAATTTCTATGTCACCCCAATTCGTTGTAATTGACATGAAAAATTGCATAAATCATTTTGCATAAAGATCCGCTGTCTAGATATCAGAATCACGATTTATTTTTTCTTTCGATATCTCAATAAATACATAATAATATTTGAAATCCAAGAGGAAGCTGAATGTGTCTGTCGAGTTCGATTTCATTCTGTAATTTTTCCCTGGACTAATTTGCTGAATGAATACTATACACAACTACGACGTTTTATGTATGTACGACCAACTATAATTCAACGCTTAAATGCCGAGCAGAGCCTCCGAGTAGATATCTTTAGCACACTGACAGTCCTACTGCGTTTATTGCAAATAAAATTTTACTGGTGGTATTTATGCAAATATACGAAGTAGCTATACTAAAAAACTGGTTAGAGTTCGTAGCTCCGAAGGAAATATAAAAACTTTACTGTGCGCATATAAAAAAAGAGATCGTTCTTTACGACGAAAAAGTAGTTAAATCCATTAAAAGAAAAAGAATGATAACGATAACCGTAGCATCACTCTGATAGGAACTCATGAAAATCGTGAAATTTTGCATCGTTCGCGAAAGAATGCGCCCTTGAAGGGGGCAATAAAAGCTGATAATTTTAAGTGCTCGGAAGTTCTAGTGTTAATTGAGCGGTCCACTAGTCACTAGTTAGTCAAAGCACTTGATTCCAACATCTCTCATTTAGAATCAATTTCGTAATTAACCGTCTTAATGCCACGGGTACTTGCAAAAATCCGATCGAAAATTGCCAAGCAATCACGTATTGAATCGAAAAATTCCAAGCAGTGGAACAACTAACTAGATCGTGGATTTCGTGTATGCATATACAATATTACAAAAATCATGGTTGGTGTAATTTAAAACAGAAAAAAATAGACTTTAGAAGCATCGCTGCCTCATTTTCATGCAGATTCATGCAGAAAATGTTTATTTCGAATAAGTATGCACAGTCTAGTGATGCACGCCACACTCTAATTGACTGTTCAACGCTCTAACTAAGCTAGAACGTTTCTGACCAGACCGATGATCTTTTTGCAAAACAAAACATTTCTACTTAAACTACAGCAAGTTCGAGTGAAACAACGAAGCCACTGATCAACTATACCAGTGGTCGGGAAACTGTGGCTCTTTAGATACTTGAGTGTGACTCTTTGAAGAAATTTGCCTCTCAAAAGAAACATCTAAAATCGTTGTACTGCTGATGCTTGGCTGTTTCGACTAATGAGTTTGCCGATCACTATACAATCGAATTACTCGCGAGATACCCGTGTCATTCCATATGGATCATCATCGTTCGAATTCACGAGGGCAAGAGCATCAAAGCGATCTCGTAGAGTACGACGAGATGTAACTGGATCGATCGATCGAGATAAAACGATGCCACAAGATAAACAACCGCACTGCGAGTTCTCGCGGTGCACGGAGAATTGTCTCCGGCCACCGTGTCCATTGGAAAAAGTGTGTTTCTTGAACTCACCGGGGACAATGATGAGTCTTATAATATCCGGGCAAGGTAAAATGTCAGGGTTGTTGGTGTCGTTGCACACGATCGTCCCAGAGAAACTCAGTTTAAGTCCTCAGCGGTGAGCGTCGACGCGAACGTGAACGCGTGTCGAGGATTACTAAGGGGATGATATGTGGGCCAGCCACTTTTAAGACCAGCGAACTAACGAAAGGTAGGACTGAGCGCACCTGGAACCAACCAGAGTTCCTTATACCTGACCGCGTGAGAGGCCGGGGCAGGTTCCCCCACCAACGCCGGGCCCCTCCGATTACTATACTATTGACGCATCTACACGTCGGATGCATGCCAGCAGGAGACAAAACACACTTTCCGTGCATGATCCTTCGGTGAACTTTGAGATGGGAAACGAAAGATGACGTAAATGACCCGTCGCTGCGCTGATTATTATCAATGTAATCGATGGTGGCAATTTTTTTACACTTATTCTTACTTACAGTGTACTTAGATATGGACCGTTTATTTTGAAACTGGTGCAACTTCATTTTCTGTTGTTTCGAGAAAATTAAAGGTTAGGATATCTGTCAGTTAAAAAATATTGGTTGATTAAGTCTGGCAATGTTTTTACTAATTTATCAATATGTAATTTGATTACATCAATTTCTTTTAGGCGCATTTAACTAAAATAATATATATTTACAGGCTGCACATGGACTCACACCACTTTCATAATTAGTCGATTGTAAAAATTGTGTAATTTCGATTATGAATAATTAAATACAATTAAATTAAATTAAATAGTGCTCTTGTCCGGCATTTCGCTTAATTTTGTTTATTCGTTGCGTATATTTTCCTTTATTTTCTTTTGCAGAATCTAAGGTCTCAGTAACAATGTCCTCATCTGATGAAGATTCTACCTCTATAATTCTTCTTCTCTTTTCACGTTTCATTAATTTGTTTTTCATAGTGGAATTATCTTCATCCTCCGATTCTAAGATTATTCTTTTGTTTATATTCATGGGTTTTATTTCTGTGTGAATTTATTTAAAATTAAATAAAATAAATATTTTCAATTGTCATAAAATAATATCGATTTACCTAATTTCTTCTTACCTATATCTGATATTAATATGAAATTATTAATTTTTGGAGGAAAATAACATAAGTAACCTAAAATACGAACTTTCGACACGTTAAATAAAACAAATGTAGCCACCAGTGCCCACTGACCCAGCCACTTGTCTATGGAAGTTGGACTTACACCACTCTTATAATCAATGGCTACGCAATTCCTTTTAGCGGCCAATTTTAAATTGAACAAAGCATTAGCAATTTTTAAGATACCAAATATTAACTAGTTATAAATAAAAAGTTTACATTAAATTAAGCAAAAATTGCATGATATCTCATTTTTTTTAATGGACTTACACTACTTTCAAAATAAACGGTCCATATCTAAGTGAATGTAAGTAAGAATAAGTATAAAAAAAATTGCCACGATCGATGTTGGAATGTACCGTTATTTCAAAATTGCTTTCGACCGTTTTTCTATAGTTTTCTTGTACTAACCGAGGACAGCGTAGGGGCTGCAATGCGGCGCAGAAGGGTCCTACTTGGAAAAACCCTTGACGCAGTAAAATAGTAAAAATTAAAAAGCGTCCAGTAGATATATTTGTATATAGAAGGACCCCGTTTCCTTTTTCAAGGGTCTAGTCTCGGGTCAGTTTTTCAGTCAGTTGACTTCAAGGAAAGATGTTCGCTTCCGAGCCGATTAATAAATACTTGTTTGAAGTTAAACCGAGTTCTAGTTTATTTCCACTCATTAAAACCAATATTCCATATGTGAATATACTTAGACTGTATGTTATACAACACTGTATTCATAGGTACGCGTGCGATGCAAAAAATACGACCAATCCGCCAAGAATCTCGACTTGCCTCGGACGCCGAGCTTGCGGCGTAATCCGATCCCGAGTCGGGTATATCGGTGTGAACCACTACTAATCCTAAACTTCTTTATTTTTTATTATTTTTTTATGGGACCTTTTTTAGTGATATTTTTCTGATTAAAATGACACTAAACACGGCATAATTTCAGCTGTATTTAGCGATTTAATTGACGGTGTGGACTTACAAGGGGAGGCTGCGACCTTCGGGTCACCGATTGTGCTGTAACTTTGCACACTTATAGATCTCGTTCTCCTGTTCACGGATATATAGCTCCTGTATAAAACAACATTTTGTCTGCCTTACTACGAGATTCAAAATACAAGTTTATGCGTGAAATTTAATCGATTGAAATTAATAATATAAATATACAATGAAAAACATAATGAAATTTTTTTTAAAATACGTTCGTCAGCAGGATTTGAACACCCCTCCTCTCTCTCTCTCCCTCTTTCTGAATGAATGAAAAATATACATTGTCACCTCAACGCGTTGAAGGAATGGCCGCGCCGTTCGGAGTTTTTGCGTGACAGAAACATGTAAAAAAAGATGAATACAGTCTTTCGATGTAATTATGTAAAAATGTGTAAATGAGTAATCATTTATTCATTTAGAACACATTTAGAACCATACATTTATAATCATAAGTCGTCACAGACTGTTTTTGAGCCATCCGCGGCCAGACACGCGGATTTTTTAAAAAGAAAAATCGTAACTCTTATTCGATTAACCCCGCTGACCCGGCGGACCGAGGAGAATATATAAAAATTGATCAGAGACGATGAATTTATCAGATGCGACGTGTTTTCATACATTATTATTCGCTTTCTCGAATCCGAAGGTAGCTAGCCAGACAATATTGGTTGAGTTATTTAGTCTCCAAGCCGTAGAAAACGTGCTAAAAACATATGTGAAATGATTCCAATTGGCGTCTGTTTGACTACAAAATCGTTTGACCCCAAATGACGAAACAATTCAGAAGATTATTTACTTGTTCCGATAAAATGAGGTACAAGGTTGCAATATGTGTGCAGAAACCCACGCACAATCTCTCTCTCTCTCTCTCTCTCTCTCTCTCTCTCTCTCTCTCTCTCTCTCTCTCTCTCTCGATTACTTTCGTTCGAAGAAGAGAGGAACAAAGTACAGTGATTTTGTTCTCATCTGCATTGTTGAATCGATAAAATCAGCCTCCTGAAAGCATGGTGGTAGGAAACATATTTAAACAATTTACAAAAAATTAACATGAATTAGCGATGTTTCCCCAGTGGCAACAAGCCGGAACACATCGTAAAAGTGAAGAAGGACCGACAGTTTTCCGAAATTTCACGCTTAGCCGGGGTGCGAATTGTTTCTGAGGAAACCGGGCGCGAGTATCTCGAACCCGATGACGCATCACAATCGCGCGCATATCGCAAGAACTGCCAGAGACAATGTAAACACGACGATTACCGTTCGCTAATGAACATCTAATTTCCGTACAATGAGCAATTATCTTATTGAGGCATCGCATGGAACGGAAATGGTCCCGCGGTGAAAGCGAATCTACGCACGATTGTGACGATTCTAAACGTGATTCGCGACAGTACCAACTTCTCAACCCGTTACTCAAATGTTATCGACACTTAAGAGTGTACACCACCGTGTAAGTTGAAAATTTATCGGTAGAATCAACAAAATTTTACCTTTATAAGAACACCGTCACACAGTGGTCTAAAACGCGAAATTTAGTGACATTTTTCCCAAAAACCAACTGTCTCATATAGATATCTGTTGAATGTTTATTGCTTTCTAAATATCCATCAACCTAGAAAATGAAAAAATTAATAAAATTTAGTAAAAATTATTACTGTAACAAACAGTTAAAGTTGGAACTTTTAAAGATAGTCTTTCTCATGGAAAAAATTGCTTTTCTTCTTTAAGATGCCCTGACGATACCTTTTAATATTTTCTTTCCAATTTTTTTTTAAATGAAAGGTTTATCTTTAAACTACAATTAACCGTTATTAACCAAAAATTAGTATTTGTAATGTATTACAAATGTTTCGTTAAATGTAATGAAGAAAATTTTCAAAATTCTTAAGACTTCGCAAGGAATATCTTTTGAGTCATAAGAGATCATAGAATTTGACAAAATGGAATATTTTCAGCATACTTTCTTCAATAAAATCGTGCAAGAATCATTTCCTAACTCGTCATATATTACAAGTTATTATTGTTTAAAGCCATGTCACTAAATTTCGCGTTTTAGACCACTGTGCGTCACTTCGCTTTCGTATTTTCGTATATTTCAACAAATTCGAATTAGTGTAATGACTGACCTGTTGTGAGCTCACAACGTTGACGTATATCGACTTCGGACAGTCGAGCGAGAGGTCGCATTGCGCAGAGGAATCGGTCGAGTTAATTCGACGGAACATGCCATGAGCTGATTATGCTTGCACCTAGCCGAGATAAGTCCTTCTGGCTGATCCGGATCAAGCCATATAAAGACCAAAATCTTCAAGTCTTTTAGAAATTCAACCGGGTAAAAGACGAAGTGGAAAGCCGAAATTGGTATACGCAAAACGAATTAGCATAGCAATCGCGCGAACCGATTAACAGATTGGCGACGCATCGACTGACCACATTCATATTCCGGTCATGGGAAGTTATAAAATGTTCTGTTGTGCAAGCTGTCGATACGTTTTCGGCGGATTGCATACTGGAAAGAACGTTTAGTAACTCGTGCCATTGTACTGGATACCTTGATCCCTTTTACCTCCAGGTGTAATGCAGACAACGCACAATTGCTCGCATAATCGCGCGTTACGTATAATTATTATTAAGTAACTTCGTCCGCAGAAGTGTAATACGTTAACGCGAACCGTATCTAGCACAAAATCTGCCTGGTATACGTTGTTTCATGGAAAAAAACTAGAATTCATTTAGGTTCTTCGCAATTTTTATAATATGTGCTCGACAATTATTTTACCGGCATTGTGTTTTGACTTATAAGAGTCATTTATATAATCAAATGAATGTCGGTGATTTCGACATGTCGGTAAATAAACATTGTCGGCTAACTCGCCGTCAGTGAAACTGTGTCGATGAAAATATTGTTGGTGATTTCAAGCTAACCCAGTTTTAATAAAGATTAAGGAAGCTTTCATTTGAAATTTCAATTATTCTGCGATTCCGGGTATGAAACAGCAAAGTTCAACTGGAAGCACACCACTCGTCTATACAGCTTCTTCATCGCTACCTATAGTACTCTTACGCGTTATACATACATACCATTCCATTTAGTCCCCCATTGTTTGTCTGTTTTGTCCACACTGACTTTTTCCGTACGTCTGTAAAACCTTTTTGGTTTCAATCGATCAACTAAATGCGAAAAGCAAACTGTGAAGAACAAGACAAAGCATTCTAAGAACGAATTCCGAGGATAACAATTCCAACAATTGCACTTTGAGCTGAAAATCGACAACTGCCCTCTGCAAACAGTCGTAAATGAACTTGTGTGCGTCACACCTCTATAACCGTCAGCTGAATGCAAATTTTGAATCACTGTACTTCCCAATTTTTCAGCATATTCAGTCGAACCGTATGCTTTATTTGATCACAATGCAACGTGAAACGTAACGACAGATGTGTCAAAATGAAACTAATTGTGTACAACGTATCGTCGCGCCATTAAAATCCCATTAAAATGTTTTACCTTAGAAAAATGACAAGGCTCTATTTATTTAGATTTTGTGCCATGCTTATTTCAATATGTGCTTGGATTAAAAAATATAATCAATTTCCATATAAGTCACCTGATAATTTTAATAATTGTAAAATGAAAAATATATAACCGGCCATTTGACCGGCAGTGGTAGGTTTAGTGTTAATAGCGGCCGGAACTAATGTATTTCGGGGACTCTGTGCGCTAAAATAAATGTTCTAAAATTCAGCTAAACGATATGAGCTTTGCTTGACGAGTTAGAAGGATTAATTTACTAGATAACGCGTAAAAGAAACAGAAAAGAATTGCTTCGATCGTGCAGAATCACAATTTATATCAGCGTATCGGTGATACATTGCTAAACTAATGTTAAATCTATTTTACTTCTAATGATACTTTCATGAAACCTTTACCAACATATTGCTGATACTTTCCCGATTAAAATAAAATGAAACTCGTTTCATTCATGATTTAAAACCTTGATTATCCAAACTAATCAGTTGGATATCGGTCCGGATAATCGAGGTTCCTACTGTATCGTAAATTAAACAAGTAAATGTAATCGAAACAGTATCGTGTACAGTCTCATTTGAATCAGAAGAATGTCACAATTACATTGTTAAAGGTTTAAAAGAGTAATAATTGCACGTGCCTTTCGCAAATACCGAGACGTAACTGCACCGGACCCGAAAGAGGCGTGCACTTAGCGAACCAGTGACCGTCGTATCCGGAGGTCTCTTATGCGCAGTAATAAATTATGTTCTAATAGTTTGATATCGATATCGATACGAGCAAAAACATCCCTTTGAGGTACGCTGGATTTCGGTCGACCGAGTCGTAAAGTTCACTAACTAAAAATGTCCGAAGATAAAACATTTGCGTCACGACAATAGCGTTCTTGAATATCCATCAGCTTCTTTTTTCTTATTTTTTTTTAATTTATCGTTTTCTTTGTATACGATGCGGTTATGTGTGTCAACGTTCAGAATTTATTTGTATAATCAGCATTGGAAGAAATATTATACGCCGTGAATTGCAGAATGCGAATCAATAAAGCAATATTTATAAACAACTGGAAATGAATTATCATTACTAAATGAACCGATACTTTTCGCACCTCGGATGTACCGTGTGTCGCGAAAACAATCGTCGGAGTCTCGTGTATAGTCCGCGTTTCGTAAGATGATGCTCGGAAGGAATGCGAAACGAATACAAGTGGAAAAGAAACCGCCCGATTGGTCGGACGCATTTTCGGTGTTCGCTGAGAAGGTTACCACTACTATTTCAGAGGAATTGCATCGCGTGAAGGTGAACTTCTCTCGAGACACGGACCCACGGTACTGTATCGTCATTGGTGTTCGTAGATACAGCGAATCACAGTAGTACATTCGGATACATTTCAAAGGACGATAATTTCTTCAAGATTGTACGAGCTGGATTTTTTTTTTCGAAAATTTCGAACAATTGGGTTTTCTCAAAATTTTTTTCACGTCCCGTAGTAAACAAATTGTTCTAACGTCTCCCTCAAGAAAAGCCCAGTCCTACGGTCGAATATTAAAAAAATTAATCGTGTATTTAAAATTGCCATACAAGGTGAAGTAAAAATAATAAATACCGAAGCATCATGAACGGTGTTTCCCGAGGTTCATGTAAATCAAGCGTCACGGAAATAACAATCAAGCTATGCACATACGTATTGTGACGTCCGTTTACTCGTGTTTATTGAAGCAGTACAAATGTTTCGGGAAACTCGTATATACCGGGTGACACATAATGTAAACGTAATTACTGCGGATTTGATGCATTTATGACAAAAATTTATTGATC
The DNA here is from genome assembly GCA_028454225.1 of Lasioglossum leucozonium. NCBI lineage: Eukaryota > Metazoa > Arthropoda > Insecta > Hymenoptera > Halictidae > Lasioglossum > Lasioglossum leucozonium. The sequence continues at coordinate 2,993,811 of CM052212.1, read as the reverse complement.
AAATACGAAATTATAAAGAAGAATTTAATGCTGTTGTTTAATGCTATTCTCGGCCCGTAGAAATTATTCAAATGCATGAAATGCACTTTTATTTAACGTGTGCTCGTTACAATTGATGAAACTATAAATTGCATTTCGATTTGGAAGAGGTGAAAACCATTCGTATTTGCTGGACTCTGGTCGAAATCTTCATCGCGAATCTGACACGATATTATACATGCAAAAGATTGAAACGTTCACATACACAACACACGAGCCCTCGAGAATCTTCACTGAGCCTTACGACAGCAATTACAAACTTAGAACTTAATTAGTAATGGACAGCAACGGCCGGTGCAGCGGCCACCAACGATGAAAAGAAGCAATTATATATTATGAGTCCATTCTACTCACTTCGAGGATCAACAAAGGTCATAGGTCGTCCGCCCGGAAACTCTTTCTGGCCAAGTCATAAACGTCTTCCTTCTTTGATGAACTTTTTCCTACAACGATGGAAAAACACGTTTTATTGCTGATTTTATTGTTTCCGTTCGGCTATCAGATAAACACACGACATCAATAATATTCGAACACCGGTCAAGGAAATATTCTGGTTTTCCATCTCGAAAAAATCGAATTTTTTTAATAGTTCAACACATACGTACAAGTGTTGTAGAACATGTGGGCAAAAGGATTTGTCTGAATTTGTAAAATTAACGTAGTATATGCGTTTGAACAATGCAACTCGCAATTCATGTGCTATAATTAGACTGCGAATGTTTATGCAAAATAAAAATGTTCTTCATTGTTTGCAAGAACCAGGAAATGAATAAAAGTGTCTTTTTTTCTGTAATAATAGCAAATAAGATGCTGACGTTTTTAAATTCTATTAATCTCTGTACCGTTTTAAGCCGTAATGCTGCAAACACATTAAATACGCAGTCTAATTGTATTTTATAGTTGAATCTTTACATATGTTTTTCCTCGAAACTGTTGCCACGATATCTCGCGTTCAATTAGACCGATCGACTTGAAATTTCGAGAGGGTCGTCGTCAGTACATACCCGGTCGTAACACGAGCCAAAAATTTTTTAATCCTTGGAGTCTTATCGTAATTTTTTAACTGGTCGAAGGTAAAAAAATATTAAAAAATCAGCAATTTGAGTTGCACATGCCGCCATTTTGTAAATAATCGAGATTTTCAGAGGTTCAGACCATACATACTGATTACGTTCATACTGATTAGTATTCTTCCCCTTTTGTTTGCTTCCGATCTACAGAAGGACCGGAATCATAGTAACAGTCGACACATGTTTTTCGAACCATTGAAAAAAAATATACATATTACCCATACAATAAAATAACTCGTGGACTTGAAATACCAACAAACATGTGTGGAAAATCCTAATACAAAAAGTTTAATAGTAATAAAATTAGAATACGGTAGAACCTCGCTCGTTGCACACCAGCGATTCCCACCACGAGTTGTTAGAAGTTCTGGTAGTCGTGGTGTTGATTATGTTATCTACATAATATCTCAAGGTGGAAAAACAGATTCGACGATTGATTGCCTGTTTCGTTGCACAATCCCTCGACTTTTGTACGCATTTTCGATTCGGTTTCGTGCACCGAGCGAGAGTTCTACTGTACTTAAATTTATAAAAAGTAATATGTAATAATAAAATAAATTATTGCGGTTTTGATGCAATTGTGGCTTAACGAACCGCGATTAGCCACTTCTCCCGTAACCTAGGACGGTATTCGCGCGAATGATGATCCGTCGTTCGGAACGGTCAAATCACTCGGCTAATTACGTTCCGCACGTGCGATTACCTAAACGACCGGCCAGTTCGTTGCTCCTGAACGGAAAAGCCACTGGACCACCTTGATCTGAATTCTTCGAAATGTAGTAATCCGACAGAGAAAAGGCACGTAAACGATAAAATCCAGTATACTGTACCGCCAGTGCGACAGTGCTCCATGAACGAAGTTTAACGCAATGTCCCCGCGAACTGTAATTCCAGTCGGTCATGAGGTATGTTAAGTGCTCTTTCATAACATGCTGCGATGTTAGAAGCGTTCTAACGAGGGCCCAATTTGGTTTTTTAAGGGCGTAGGGTTCACGAATACTCGCTATTATGCTTTCCCGTAGACAAAAGAATGGATCCCCATAGACTGGGAATATTGTGGCATTTATCACTAAAGCGGATAGGAGATATACAGTAATATTCGGACGCTATTGAAACAACGATTACTTTCTTGATATTTCACCATACGATTTGAACTTTTTTGAGAAATTAGACCAGTTAGTTTACTACATGATGTGGCAAAAAAAAATTTCGAAATCGCAATTGGTCAGAATTGTAAAGAAAATACTAAGAGATGCATTTTACCACTTTTTTATGTGGGTCTATATTAAAAATTGAAAAAATACTGCAATTTTTACCATCTTTAAACGTTAGTAGCTATTTGAAACGTTGACCGATTTTGATGAAATTTTCAGAATATGTTTGATTGATTCGGATCTACGAAACGTGTATTCCAAATTTTCAATATAAGCCCACATAAAAAAGTTGCAAAATAGAACTTTTAGTATTTTCTCTGCAATTCCAACCAATTGCAATTTCTTTCAAAAATTCTGTTCACGTTACGTAACAAACCAATTGTTCTGACTTCTCAAAGAAATCCAAGTCGTATGGTCCGATTTTTAAAAAGTTGTCGTCCTTTTAAGTGTCCGAATATTAAAGAGAGTCACTGTACATATAAAACAGTAAAAAGACTCATTAATTTATTATTTACTAATTTAAATCCTTATTGCGACTACAAAAATCGCAAACGCGTCGATAAAGAATGAATACGGTACAATTAGGAAAATTAACATTAACATCAGAAAAAAGGGACTAGCTTGATGAATTATAACAATTATGACAACTACCTACTTTGTCACGACGTTTCTCTAACAATAAAAGATCTATGATTGTTACTAAGTATAATCTACTTGTTAACATATTTCCATATCCACGGACTTTTTAGTTCTAGTTTACAGACGAGAAGTATGCGATGCATTGGTTTAGTAAAGAATCGCTAAATTTTGGTTGCAAAAAAAAATTGATTGACCTTCGAAAAACCATATCTTCATGAAAAATATTTCCGATTGAAATCACATTAGTAAATTGTCATTTCATATTTTCGAGCGTGAAAACGTAAGTCACAAACATTAGTACACATGTTGCATATCGTTTTATAGATTATGGAATATGGGAGAAAATACATGAAACACTAGTGGTTGTGATTTTGAATGTTTGTATTTTAGTTTTTACAAATATAAACGGAAAATCGCACTACTTATGCCTTATGGGATTTTGGGTACAGTAAAAATAATGAAACTTTAATGATTGCAAAATGTCTTAGAAAATATGGGATAATTATATTACCGAATACATGTCCGATTAGAAAAAAACAAAACAGATTTTCGAATCCCAACAAACTGGTTCACGTGCTTTTAGAAAAGGGCAACAATTAAAACAGTAACAAAATATTCGTACATAATCAAAACATTTTCAGTTTATTTGGTACATACAAAACTATAATAATACGACAAAATGAAATGTGCTGCGTAGAAAAATTAATTAACAAAAAACAAACAAAAATACGTAAAACTTTTCAGTTTACTTAACGTTTATGGAACAACAAAGATATGACGATGAACTATTGAAACGTTTGAAAAGATTTAAGTGTTGCAAGCAACTGATGCGTTGCTCGCATCAATAATAACAAATATCGCTGTCCCAATAGCAATTAGTAGCGATCAACTCTTTTTTTATGTTAAAGCTAACGCTTCTAACTTTATAATGTTACTAAACAGAACGCTGACCTCTACTCGGACCACCAAGTCATTCTGAACTTTGACTCAAAAGACGTACGGTTATACACATATGAATATTCACCGTCCGTATTCGGGCATAACATATTACGTAAACTATTGGCTGCATTTCTTATGTTCTCTAAACATAATGGATGTAATTTGTTATGTAGGTGCCACTGATTTATTTCATCGAAAATTATAGAAATTTTGCCAACGACATCAGCGTGGCCTATATTAAACCATACTTCGTTGCATGGAAATCTTTTCTTTTCCGAAAAAGGAGCTGTTTTAAACATATTTGATATCGATGTCATCAGTTCTAGAGTGATAAGGGATCTATTCCAGCCAAACTGAATATTGTGCAACAACTTTACAAAATCCTTGTACGGGCACCAAAGACAATGTTCAAACATGACAGCATTCATGCCATATCGAACGTAGTATCCACACGGTTCGTCACCCTTGTCCAGCATTTTAGATAGTTCCTCCATTTCCGACGTCTCCTAGCTGCTCCAGAGGTTGAAGATTTGCCAGTATGTATAATTCTTCTGATCCGTTGCAAGCTGCAAACCCGACTGCAAACCAGATAGATCACTCAAATACGTTTATGCCGAAATGATCGTCGCTTCGGACGCTGTCTTTCCAAACGCTGCCTCTCCTCAACTGTATACTAACTTAAACCGTCTAAGAACTCGTCAATTTTCTTCGACCGCCCGATTCAACCGACTCTATGGGTTTCTGAACTAGACGATCTAAATTTAGATGAACCAGACCGAGGTGTACTCTGGACTCAATCGTTTTTGCACACACACACAACGACAGGATTCAATTTTACAAAGCACAAACAATGATCTAGGTGAAAGTTGGGTATTATTTAGATAAAAAAATTATTTATTATTCAAACTTCGAGAGATTTTTCCATTTTTTAGTCGAAGACTATTCGAATAACTTTTGCCAGCTCGAATAAACGGCGACGAGGCCCGACGAGCGCTTAACTTGAACGACTAGCGACCGAGCAACACCATACAATTTAAACTTTCATATTTTTATGATACGAATAATATTTTTAACGTAGTTAGTAAGTTGTAGAGATTATCCCGATGAAAACGAGTCCAAACACGACATCATTTGGACTGTCTTTAATAAGTTTATAATGTTTATCACGTCATTACGTGTGAATAAAAATTGTTCGATTACACTCGAGTTTGGACTCATTTTCATCAAGAAAAGCACCCCAATTTACTCGTAATCATTTTTATTAAGATATATTGAAAAATCTAAAAGTTTAAACTTTCATTCGTGTGTCCATCTACTTACATTGTATGCCGTTTGTCAGTCGCTAGGTCTCCGACGTGACAAACTTTCTTTTTATCCTTTATTCATTTTATTTAGATGAATATTTTATCCAACTCTGATCTAGGTGAACCAATCAAATCGACTACTTACGTACGAAATAATACAACAAATGCTGCCACCTTCATCGCTTGTAAACTAAAGTACTCTTTCCCAATAGTTCGGTATACGGAGACGTGGGGAAATATTATTCACAAAATCATGTTCCCCTATCAATTGCTCTCGACGCGTGAATGTACAATATCGTATACAGCAACGATAACCGAGTTAGTGAAGAAACGAAATGTGAAAATGAAACAACCTTGTAATCCCGAAAGAAATTTAATGAATCAATAATACTACTTCTACTACTATTACTACTACTACAAAGCTCACAAGTACAATGATCTAAGTGCGCTATTGTAGACGCAATTTTTATAAGAACACTATGCAATATTAAAAACAAATATTAACGTACTTCGTCAAGCTTTACTAATTGTACACTTGGAACTTCACGTACCCGCTTATTATCGGACGATTGTAAAATTTCGAGTGTTCTATTGGTAATCACATTTCTAAAGAAACGGTCGTATCACTTAGAACAATTAATTCTGTTGATTTTTTAAGACCGGGTTGGGGAATAAATAATGAATGCCCTGGAATAAAATAGGAAAGCTTATGAACACGTCCATTCCTCACGAGCGTCCGACGAAGAGAAGAAAACAAATGACGATCGGTTCTTCTTGCCAACATCGTGATCGTCCGTTACCGACCGCTGTTGCCAATCTCACAATTTATAGTATCTTTTGACAGTGCAGATGTCGCTCTATATGTATGCACACTGGCAGCTATCCTTTTGTTTTTAAATGTGTGCTCACTTCTGGACAGAAAGCAAATTCGCACAACTTTTCTTGTATGTAGATACGTGTATCGTTGTATTCACGTACTTATGTAAGTATTTACTTGTATTTATATGTGCTATCGTTTTGTTCAGGAGTGTACCTTTCACAAAGCCGATAACAAAAATCGAAGAAGAAACGATCTGAAAGTTTGTTCTTCGATTCGACACGTCTTCCGACTGTTTGAGAGCCAAAAAGTAGCGACAACGCGACCTTCGAACATGACCGTCAATGGCCCTCTGCGATTCACTTTGTGTGACGTCACCTGTACCTTTTTTTTTTTTGGCGCATTTACGAAACTTTTCCCAGTAGCTATCAAAAAACCATCGATATAGCTGCCCATAGCGTGTTTAAACTGGTTCTAGTGGCGTCGCAATGGATCGCTTCAGAGCAAAGTTCATTGGTCTCGGTGAGCATTTACGAGGAAAAAGTGGACGGGTGCGATTTGAAACAGCGAAAAGATTAAGCGAATTTAGAAACACGTATTATTTTCGACTTAATAAAGTTGTTAAAGAAAGACAGGACCATTTTACTTGGCACCTGTTTCTTACAATCAATGCTAACAGTCCGGTAATTAGTTCCACGGCGTGCGCTCGCTAATTTTGGCTGTTTTGTGAGTCTGCTGATTTATGATGGTAACGACCCCTTTCAAACGGCGAGGCTATGGGACAGGACAGATTGTATCGGAACCTGTTTATCGGTATCTAGACACATTTAATTGTGAAACGCTCTTTAAGAAAAAACCCAGTTCACAAGTTGAGAAACTGATTCGCGTCGCAGATATTTCTTACTGGACTCGGGACAAAAATCGTTGCGTCGCGCCTGGGCTCTTCGCTTAGCAAATTAAATTAGCTCTAGCATTCGGCAAATTAATCCGGCTAAGTGACGCGACTAGGGAATTATGACGCTGTGTAAAACGAAAAGAAAAAGAACAAAGTATACAGTATAAAGCACATGTATACATATAGAGATCGTCGCTTTCACAGGTGGTTCATTGATCAGTGAAAAGCGTCGCCAAGCAGGTCAACCGTGTACATATTGGTTTATTAGAGCGAGATCAAAAATAGGGACGGATTCCAAGAGCACAGAAGACAACGAGCTCGATCAACGTTCCCAGCGAAAGATGGGAACGTTTGATTAATTCTGGCAATTTCGCGTCGCCAGTTACGTTACTTAACTATACACATGTGGTATTTTGAATACCAAATCGCTTATAGTTCCCCGGAAAGCTTGGCAAAAAATGTCGAAATTGTATTTTCATAAAGTCTCTAACTCTACTGTAAACTCTCAGTTCGAAAACTGTGATCGAAAAATCTGAAAAGAATTCATGAACAATACTTCTACACCAATACCGTAAAAATGTGAGTGATATCGCACTCTGCGCACCTTGAGGAAACGATTCGTTTCTCTAATTCGTGAAATTAAGACAAACACGTTATTACGGCAATTACCGATTGCGAATGACCGAGTCTCAATTAGACTCGTGCGTGAGATGACAAACAATCGGTGAACCGTTCGCGGTTATTTCGCAAACTTCGTCCAAGTTGTCATAGCAGGCACTCGACGGCACAAATTCGACGTCATCGGTCCTCAGTGGTGGTACTAGTTCTAATGAATGAGTAACTTGTTGGAAATAAAGTGTTTGTAGTATTTCTTCCGATCTAAGTTATCCTGATCTTGGACGATTGCATGGGAAAAAATTCATTATTCAATGATTCGCCGATTGTGTCTCGAATAGTAACCCTGTTAAAATTTTGTGGTATCTCGAATTTCCATATTTATCCCACAAATACCATTGGAAAGCAATTTATACGTTTAAGGAATAACAGTTTATAGGAAAGAACATCGATGTAATGTTTCCATAATTAGCTGAGGTACATTATTGACAAGTCGGATTGATTTAATAGTCAAATATTTTCATCGAAACGACATTTTTCGAGTTCAATGAACACGGTATGTTGCGCAAACTGATTATCTAATTCACTCGACACTTGGCAAGCCATCTTGCCGAAGATGCCCCTACATCCGGAGCTCCGAAGCTTTTTTGTTCGAATTCATATTTTTGTAGGATTCATGTTTTTGTTAAGTTATTTATTACTAAAAAACGTATTGCGTAACGTGATACTTCTCCGCGAAAACAGTCGCTGAAAGAGTGCCACTATAAGAAGCGCGATTTTATAATGCAAATAACTAATGTTGTCGAATGTGGCTCGAATTGAGCAACAACTGATTTTATCAAAGCATCCGATGTTAACACGATGATATAATGATCGTTTCATCATTCATCGAAGCATCCAACGTCCAAAGTCCTCGGAAAGCTGTACAAATCATACATAACATAAGAATAATCTATTACCGGTGGAAAGATTCGATTCACTGTGCGAATTGGCGGAAACAAAGATGTGCACGTTAAATCAACAAACTTAAGTAACTACAAAGAATGACCGTTGAGCGTTTTCAAAAATATTAGCTTTGAGTCAAGGGGCAACTCGACGCGCAATAAAATTTTCTGAAAATCGACTAGAGAGTCGAAACTTTTGATGGACGGTGTAGAAAAATGATTTCGAGATCTATAGACTGAAGAATGAAAAAAGTAGTTGCTAGATAAGATCAAAATAAAAAATTTTGAATAATGATCGTCTACCATACAGGTCTAAATATATGCACTAGTGTTTAAAAAAACATATTGCACATGTGCTAAATTAATTATTCGCGGAATAATGTAGACGAATGAACAAGAAGAAAATATAAATGAGGCATCTTTAAAAACGGTGTAGCTTGTTATAATACTGATAAAAGTTATATATATGGTCCTACCAAATTTCATTAATTCAATTAGGAGAGTTAAAAATAGCACAGTACCATGAAAAAAATTGATGTATTACAGAAACAGACTGTAAATGCCATATTTATCGCTAAATCTCGTATGCGATGAATAATAATAAATGACTTTACGTCACCGTTGCTCATCTGGCAACTTACCTTAATTTTCTAATTAAAACTCAACAAACTCTTTCAACCTTCCAACTAGAAATGGTCGAATGAATCATAGATGGGTAATAAACGTCACTTTTTCATCGGTACGAAAACTCCTAAAGATCAACAAGTCAAAACGATTTCGGTGACGCACAATCAGTCACGCACGTCGCGCGTGTTTCTAGAAGAATTCTGTTTTACGATGATGCAGATGTCAAAATGATCTCCGAAGTGTGACGACCGTCATTAATTCCGCATATCTATGAAATTCATAACACCCGATGGCCCCCAATATTTTTATAACATACGTTCTCCACAAAATGATCACGGTACACAGGTGGTTTTATAAGTATTCGTTCGATTCGATTGTTATATTAATCACCGAGCAATGTACTTGCCATTTGCATAGTAAAAACGTACCGAAAAGTATTGTATATTTTCATTCTGCTTTATGCAGGTCTTCGTATTTGTATATTCATCTATTTTTGTTGGTTTGTTCTTCACAATAAACTCAATAAAATTGGTATTTTGCATTCGAATCAGGAGTCAATTTGGATTATTATTATTGTTAATACGTAATAATTTTGAGACGGAAATTTTTTTCCGGACTTGTTGATAAGGTAATAATTGCTCGAGAAAACACAGTAATTTGCCTTTTAATTGGTTTTCAATGAAAAACTGCAGAATACATATGTATATCCAGCGACGAGACAAAACACGTTTAAGTCACATGTAAATCGTTTCGCTCATCAATAAATATCATTGTGCCTTATAAATAATGTATCAACAATTACCCGTGCGACATAGAAATTTTAATGGACTCTTTTGAAGATTGTTTGCCTCATTACGATACAAAATTTAGTCAAATAAGCAAATAGTAAAAATTCGTTAACTTATCACTCGCGAAATGCGTTCTTTAAGTTCACGTTCCCACGAATTATTCGACAAGTACGTGAATTATCAGAGGTTTAATAGCATTAAAAAAAAAAAAAGAAAAAAGTATTCCTAACGCTGCTCGCAGCAAACTTAACTCGCTGAAAAACATTACCAAGCATACGAATCTAGAACACGCTGTTACTTTTGAACATAAAATTTAATATGGAAATATGTATTATGCGAACAGACAAAACACGTTTGTTTGTTCCACAGAATAATGGTTCGGTTCAGCTATTATTGAGCTCGATCTATATGCATACAGGCCGAGTCTCATGCAACTGGGACAGTGTACTTATATGTACCTCCCTTTCCGTGAAAATTTAGGGTAATGTCCGAGGAAAAAGGTTAAGTAGTTTAGGCGGCTCTAATTTTCCGTGACCACAATTTTCCCATTGACGCAACATCTAACTTTTCGTTTCGACAGAACCATGTATTTCGTCGACCATTAAGTAGGTTAATTCTTCCGAAGTGTAGTTAGATTTCTTGTTCGAACCGGAGTACTTTTGCAATTGATTACGAATAGTAATCATAGCAACTGTAATCGTTAATAAATTAATCGCTACTATAACACCGAATCTGTAACCGTGGAACAAGCGATTACTCTATCTTTTAATAAAATTAACTTTTCACATTCGAGAATCAATATTCCAAAAAATCGTAAAATTTATCTTTTAATAAAATTAACTTTTTACATTCGAGAATGAATATTCCAAAAAATCGTAGAACTGTAAGAAAAATTCAGAATACAAACCGAATACATACAATGCTAAAGAACAGAATACAATGCTAAAAGTAATAAAATGAATTGTACATTTTCACTGTAGGTACAGTCATGTAAGTAGATTACGTTCAAACTAATTGTAAGAACCACATTCGCATTAAGCAATTATACTCGTATTCATTAAAGTCTCATTGCTGAAAACCTACGTAACGAAGTAATATTTCATTTACACTGACTGCATGTTAATGATACAACATATTTCTAAAATTTTTACTCGGGAAAGAATTATGTATAATTGAAAAATTACCGTTATTACGAGATACTAAGAACTATCCGCGTCAAACTTGCATGTATGGAGAGCATACAAGCTAAGAAAAATTACAAAGTATAATTATGGTACGCTACTTCCGTGTGGCCTTTATCCCGAATAATTTTGGCAATCTCGAAAACACCGCGGAATCTCGGGTGAAAGGTTGAGAGATCCGTGACTCAAGTCTTTAACACGCGGCAGATCAAAACAAATCATCCGAGTCTAAACAAGTCTGAGGCTGAGAAATTAATTGTAACTTGAATTCTTCGAACGGGAGCATCGTTAATGAATTAGCAAAGAAATTCTACTCCTCTCTGATAACACGAGGTCGCACACGATAACGATAATTAGAGTAGCTTAAGGATTACAGTTCGAAATTTAATGACACAATTATCGTGCTTATCCCTTATTACTCCAGAGATAAGATTATGAAACAATGAAAGCTTAGTGATTAATTGATCAATATTATCAATCAATTTTTCGATGTGTTACAACAGAGAGATTGTAAAAATAGTAATTCAAGTGGTCAAGCGGAATTTTCGAAATATTTTACAATTAAAACTGCGACTCTGCAGTCATAGCCATGACTAGAAATAATTTAAAGACCGCAGACCGTTGACAACGAAAGGAATGTTTCCTGTTGATTACGGTTCGTGGTTTCGTTGGCGACAAAGCTGATAGACGCGGATCGGATTCCGACAGATAAAAATGTGCTAAGAGAGATTAAATGGAATGACAGACTGACGATTTTACGCAGTGAAAACATTGTCATTAATAGGAGAGCTTGTAGTCATGCTTACAGGACCAATTCGATCGAGCATATTAACGGTCTATGTCTTGAAGATACTGTTGAGCGCCACTTTCATTGAAGTGCTGCTGTCACTTAAATACATTCGAATCTTCCATTCCATCTCATTTAATCGAATCACTACGTCGTCCTAAATATTCATTCTGCACCGGCGCGTTACGTAAACAGTCTTAAAGTAGGACATAAAAGGTTTAAGATATGTTGCGTGTGATATGTGAAGTCATTTTACCTGTCCTTTTCTAAGAAACATTTTTAGACGTAGAAAATGTAACATTTTTTTATTTAATCATCCCGCAATGGACGTAATAGCGAGCAAAAAAAAAATTCTGAAAGTATTTCTCAAGTATAAATAACGATTAAGTCTCGTTTCTGTGCTCCGACAGGAAAAAAAAAGTATTCGATTTCCGGTAACGCGTCTCGTGGAGCACTATTTCTTCGGAGGAGGCGTTTATCACGAGAAGCCCGATAGAACGATAGACGTGCACTTGTCGTATAAATTGTTAAACGCCGATAAATAAATCAGCCCAGGGAATCGACTGTCCGGTAACATAATTTTTTTAGCATAATCCGAAATATATTAGCTAATCGCTCGGAATGTTCTGTGCGACGCTAAATTCTGCGGGAATAATTTACGGGTGTTGTGAACACTGCGCGTGTATTCTTTATGCCCTCGGTTCCAAGAAATCCCCGGCGATGCCCGGCAAAAGAAAAAAACACAGAATTTCGCATGGATGCTGGAATTTTAAGGACGGCCGTTAACTCTTAGGTTTCATTCTCTCTTCCCGCCGTAAAACAAACAACTTCATTCTAAATTCGAGTCCTTACGACGTCTCATCGTACGCATCGTTATTCTCCTTTCGAGCTTCGTTTACGATGCGCGTCCTTACGCGCGACCACGTCATTGGCTAACGGAGACACGCGCGTACATTAATTAGGAATTTAGCTCGTCGATTCTTCTGAGAAGCCGCGCGAGAGCAAATATTAAAGCGAGTACTCGATTTTTACACCATGACCTGCATTCACGTGGCTATCGTCGCGCGTATACTAACCCCGACGCGTGGGACGTGTGCGTTCGACACTCGCGAGTACACAGGCGAAAAAGTCTCCGTTTAAAAGAGTATGGCTTGTCATTTTCAGCAAACCGATTCATCCTTTAGCGACGCGTTGTGATTTTTCCGATTTGTGTAGTCACAATACAGAGTGTAAATTACCTCGCACATTCAAACTACGTTCATGGCACAGATGAATCATAGACATGGCGCAATGTTTTTGTCGTTGCATCGGGATTTATGTGGCTCAAACATAAATATAGACACGGAGATATTATCGCCATCAGTTATTTCTGTCCAACCAGTGTTTCACATTTACGGGGAAACCTTGCACGTGAAAATATACTGCATATCGCGGTGAGTAAGATTGTCCACGATGAAACGAATAAAAATTGAAAAAGCGGCTTCGAAAACCGGAATAACCCGTTAATTGGGCGAGGGATTCCCAAAGGTTTGTTTTTCTTTTTTGGACTAGCGAATTCGGCTTTTTTCGATTATAATGATATCGAAAATGGTCGGCAGAGCGTAGGTAAGGCTCAATTTGATTCTTCGCTCGGAAGCTTTATCCGGAGTCGGTAAATCCGTGGTACGTGATCAATACGACGAGCGTTGCTTCCGCGTTCGTCCGTTCCGCGTAAAAGGGTTGCCCTCGCGACAAGGGTTCCCCCCTCGGTGCACGTTCGACTTACGTGAAACCTTTGAATTCCCTCCTTCGTTTTACCGACGCTAAAAGTGTTCTAAAGACATGCGACGGAACAATCGACAGGCTAGTACCATTATTTTTTCATATTAGCGCCGCGGTACCTCCATTATACGAATTAGAACGCTCGCCGGCGCACGAACGTCTCGCGGAAGTACAGTAATGCCTCGATAGGCGAATCTGTACGGCGAATTAACACTTAGGCTTGTCTGTTGATATAGGTATTCGCAAAATGCTATTTTAGAAGTTGATATAGGTATTCGTAAAATGCTATTTTAGAAGTGTAATTGTGCAAAATAAAAATTTTCTGCATCAATTGCATGAAATTGTTGTCGTCTACTTAATAAGTTGAAGACAATATGCTATTGACATCGTTAAACTCAATGTTTCTACTGTTTTAAATCACTGTTTTCATGATGAATGCATAAAATCCACAGTCTACATATATCTGGCTAATGTGGCAGACGAAATGTTAACAAGTAACGGTGAAATATTGACACTAGTAATCGATACACGTTCTGTACGTTTTGCCAGCGGTAGAAAAAAATTCGCTCACTATAAAATATGTAGGCAAACAGATTATTTTTATAATTGGTCAACATTAATTCATATTATATGATGCCGAAATCATAACGAAAATGAAGTGAGTATTAAATGCGAGTATCAATTATAAAGAATAAATTATAAATTATTGCCACCTCGAGATATTTTTTACCTAGTATTTCTAATTCTTTTTCTATTGATCGGACAGATTAATTACCAACTGGATTGTAGAAATGTTGTTTCGATGCACATGCAAATCCCGGCAATTAAAATGTTTTTTAATATTCTTACTAAACGGCAGGAAACTTTTTCAATTTATACATATATTATCATTTGAATAACTTGTTTTTCAAGGGTTTCCAAAGTTATTTATACTGACTTGAATATTCATTCATTATTAGATTGCAGATATTATATATTTATAATTAAGAGGGAATGCGAAAAACTGTGAAGACACGAGGAGAAATTAAAAATATTGCTACAATATTTTAGATTTTTCGAAATGAATAAAAGAATGTTAAATTTTTATGCAATTCCGGATTCTCACAATTAACTCAGAAAACTTTTATTCTGCATAAAAATCCGTCTGTTCATTAATTCTCATACGCTCCTAAAAAATAGGCCAATGAAAGACCTTAGGTTATTATGTCGTTCATTTTCTCTCCAAACTTTCAATCAACAAATTGTGTTTCATTTATAACGTCACATTAAAAAAAAATTTATCTCATAGCACAGATGAAGATGTTGGAAAGTTTAGAAAAATTCGAAACTTTGAAGAACAGTATGTATTCGAATAACAGTTCGTTGACTTACGTTCTATGGTATGTATCTGTGCATCTACATACCCTGGAACGTAGATTATAAAATAGCGAAATGACGTAACCCTCTAAGGCAGGTATAAACCGCACCTGCATATCACGTACACGTGAAAAGTACACAAAATCGGGAAAACTTACCACGAAAATTCTGTTCGCAAAAATTCCATTGGAGCATTCGACCTTCGACGATCGAGGATAACCGACGACGTGAGAATTCTTCTCTCCTGTTATCATAGTTACCATATTTATTTCACTATCCAAACACCAGCAAGATATATCGCTACAACGCAACCATTCGATGCCGGCTCGAACACGGAAGAATAAGAGATAGATAAAAATGCATCAACCAGTTTTTGCACCCACGTTCAGAGCCATCTAACCACCCCTTACGCGTATCACATTAACGAAGTTCCGCACACTATTTGCACAGAAAGAATGTACCGTAATATAAAAAAAAAGAAACTAGATTCCACCATTGGTCGCAACGAACGCAAAGAGACGAAGAAAAATCTATCGACCACTCGTTGTACCTACAATTGTTCCTGGACAATTATTATTATTAAATCAAACACTGATAGTCGTACTCGAGACCGGTTAGAACACGGACAATGCTCGAACCAGAGAGACGTCAACGCGGCTCTTGTAATCCGTAGATACATCTATTTTAGATTTGTATTCTAATTCGCGAAATGTTTCCGGTAGAGACAATCCACTGTATTACCGACATATATATGTATATATATATATATATATATATCTCTCCCTCTCTCAGCGAGACGGCGAATTTTTGACATAGGGGAATGCGTGCCAATTTCGTAGTCGTAGAGCATTCTTCCGCAGAGTGAGAAAGAGAGGGGGGAGGGGTGAGAAGAAATTCTAATTAAGAGAATAGCCGGAACACCCACGCGTACGGAGAACAAAACGTCTCGCACGA
Organism: Lasioglossum leucozonium; assembly: GCA_028454225.1. Lineage (NCBI taxonomy): Eukaryota > Metazoa > Arthropoda > Insecta > Hymenoptera > Halictidae > Lasioglossum > Lasioglossum leucozonium. The sequence continues at coordinate 2,977,941 of CM052212.1, read as the reverse complement.
TTATGCGTGTACGTGTTCATAAGAAGGTACATATCAGGAGAAATCAAGGAGATGTACGAGTCACGACTATTTTACACGATGAACCGGCATGCAGGTCGTGTGTTGCGCACGCCAAGAAACGCGCGCGCACGCACGGCCACCACGAAGTTTCACGCAGCCACAGACACGGATACCCACGTACCATGGAACACACTGACACTGGCCGGAGACAATGCGTCAAAGGAGGCAGTAATCATCGGTTTTGATGAAGGATCAGAGGGGTAGAAGTATTCCCAGTGACAAGGCGGAAAACAGGCGACGCGCACGAGAGGCCAGACCCAATTAGAACGGGTGTTCGGGAATGGATCCGTCGGGTAGCGAATAAAAGGGGATCACTTCGGAGACGGATTCTCGCTGATGTCTTTCGCAGGCACGGCGGGAAAATAGTCCGGCCAATGTCGCGTATCATCGTAGAATTATGCGAACGGTCGGCCGACAGTAGTTTCTGTTATGAAATCGAAAAGCAACAGATATACACCGCATAATAACCCAGGCGACGGAGTCAGCCGTGCCACTCGACCGTTCGATTTTTCCGTGCCAACCTCGATATCCCCACTATGAATTTCCGCGACACGATCACTACCCTGATCGTCGGTAAACCGATTATTCGACGAACGTGTCGGCGGCGCGATTAATTACCCGGTTATTCGTGAAACGGAACGGCACAGAGAGGCTCCACGCACACCCACGACATCGTGAACGCACGATAGCAGTAGGCGCGGCTTTTCACCCCGTACCGAGAGAAAACTGTTTCGTGTCACTGATTTCCCACGTACCTAGGTTATCCGAACGTGTCCTCCTTGTCGATGATCCTCGTGCTGTCCACGTATGAAATCCACGCGACCGATTTAACACATAATCGCGAACTTCTCGCGTTCTCGGCACTTTTCAGCTCGTGCTTGTCGCACGCCAACCGAGTCCGCCATCTTGGGGCAACCGCCAAATCTCCCCAGGCAAGACAATTGTTTCCCATGAAAAGTCACTAGCAACCGTTCCTCCTTTTCTTTCCTTCTCGCCGTGCTTTCACCCCTTACGATGCAGCCGAGCGCGTTTCACTTTATTCTACTCGTAAGTACTCGAAAGATTACTCTTCCGGAATTGGACCTTCCCACTATAACTTTATTTCCCTTCGTTTTATCGGAACGTTCGCAGGTAATTCGAAACTGAATTATAAACAAGATCCTGTGATCATTTTATTATACTTGCGAGCTATAATACGAATATAATTTACTGTGAATTCACCCTCGCGTTCCGATTACTTTTCATAAATGCGTCAATTATTATAATTAAAGGTATACCAAATGATCGACAATTTTAATTACAATGAAATATTTTTACATTATATTCTATACAAAATATAAATTCCATTAGATATATTCTATCACATAGACCATTCATATCGCATCTTAGGTTAAAATTATTCAATTTCGATTCTTGCATGCATATGTAGTTGATCCTACCGATACATACCACTGTAAAGAGATCAATTTGTACATACGTACTGTTCATAATTAAATTTTAAATATAAATTGCATTTATTGCAATACAATCATTTAAAATAATTTATTCTTAAATAAAAATCGAGTTTTGTTGTTTTTGTAAAGTTAAAGATTGATATCAAAACCAATTACCGTAGCATTCAAGGATTTGATGATGTCTTGTAGACTAATCATTGTTTGCGGTTTAACTTGCCGCATGCACGTAATAGTTAGAACGCATATAGATACTGGAAAATGTATATTCTACACTGAAATTTTTACTACTTTCGCTAAAACTTCATTGTCTAGAAATGAATATAACAGAAACTTGTTGAAGTTCAAGTTACAATAGCGAATAATAAGATATACCTAACTTCAAATAGAAAAACATGAAAACGTGTCTTGCGGAACCGACGTACTAGGGAGTTGCACGGTACATCAATCTGTAAGGGGCATGAACAAATTTACAATAAGCTACAACTTACAACTTTGTATTTTATTAAATAAAAAATAGACATTAAAGCGTGTAAAATATGTTTCGGCATAATTACTTTATTAATTTGACTGTACAAATTACTTTTAATAATCGTATAAATAATTCACCTAGAATAAGCAACATAGATTTAAAATGTAATAGATTAGTCACGCAATGGGATTTTTTACGTTACGATTCTAGCTCTAAGTCGAACGTTATCGATAGTCCACAATGCAACTGTTAGCAAGAATGGGATATTCGTATAGTTTATTCGTTTATTCGTCAAATGAGAGCGCTCGAGCCTGGGGTTTTGGTATCCCCACTGTTTCCTGCAACATCTTTTAGCCTCGAACAGAACCTACGTCATTTTTAGCAAGGATCAGAATGCGTTTCATTTTTATTTAGCCTGTAGCATGAATCAGAACTACCTAACCCAGGCCTACAACCAATTGTACTGCAAAGCAATTAATTTTTACGCGGCAGATAGATGTGTGCTCTGAAGATAAAGTAGATTTCTCTTTAGATAATGTCACTACAAATTCATTTAAAATCTAAATACCAGTTCTGAAGCTATGTTCATGGCATACTAACTTTTGTACGCAAGCGCATTGCGTACTGAAAATTGGTTTTCGAAATTTGAGAGAACCTCAGCGCTGCAAAAATTCGCACTGTTTTCTTGATTTGAACCTGAGTTTAAACATTTACGTATCATAATGGTCTGCTTTTTATTCGTACACGAATAATAAAAGAATGTATATAAAATGATAAAAATAAAAGAAAATATAAAATAATATTATAATCTTAGTTAAACTGAAACCACACGTATCATAATCACACTAAACCAAATTTCGATATAAACGTTAAGTATACTTATTGGAATTTATTAACGGAATGACGTTCGCTAGTTTTTGCTAATGTACGTCAGGACATGATAAACCTGTATGCTGTATATCTGATCAAGTAATATTACATGTTAAATGGAGCAGCTCCACAAAAAGAAAACGTTGACTTAACGATCGCAATATTTTCCGTTGCTGAAAATAATAAATTTTTCTGTGAAAATCCTTAGAAACCATCCTTGTAAACCAATCTTGTGAAAGGACTGCGCAGAAACTCAAGAATCGCCAAGCGTATTGTCGCACGTTCTATATTTACTATATTTCTGCTAAATTGAGAAATGCTAATTGCAGTCACTCGGCCAGGAACACTCAACGTTCGCCATTTAAACATTTTATATTTCACGTTCTGCCATTATCAACGGCAGTTTAGATATGAACTTTTCCGGAATGTTTTATCATTGTCTTACCGTTTCAAATAAATGCGAAAAAGCGGGTTTTCAAAAATGTTCTATTTGCAAAACGTATTCGTGAATCGTGAATAATAATATCTGGCTGTTTGAGAATCACTGCTGAACATATTTTCCTTTCATCTCCGTCATCATCATACTTTGCTCGACGTTCACTCGTGTCGCGAACGTAAGTATACATTCGCACGCAATTTTTTCTTTTGGACTGTGTGGACTTTATAAAGATGATTCGATCAAACAAGCAGAAATTTAATGCGAACTGCACCCCCTTTACGGAAAATATTTTATTTCATTTTTATTCAACAAAAATACCTCCAAGAATAAAAATTAAATATCTCATTGACGATACATGTGCTCGATTAAAAAAATCTTTGTATCAATATGGAAATATATACATTTTAGAATATTTGTCGATATTAAATTTTATAGATGCTGTAAAATGAAGAAAAATAATGAACGTGGCAAAACATTATTTACCAATCGAGGAAATGAGAAAATAATGAGTACTTCCGAAGACACTGTTTCGAAAGTGTCTACAATATCGAAAGTTCTGCGAAGTACAGAGCTACAGTAGGATTTCGTTTATCCGGATCTCGTTAATCCGGATTTCCGGTTTATACGGATTGCCATACATAATCTCTGTCAGTTATTATCCGCTAATTAATTAATATCCTGAGTCTATGATTCAGAAGCGACTGAAGTCGCGTTGGTAAAGCGTCTACAGTCTACGAGACTGTGCAGCATGTAAACGTCACTTAAATCTGACATAAATGTCATTCACCTGGCAGTCAATATTCAATCGATCGAAATCAGTAACGTAGGAAAATAAAATATTTAAAATGATTATGATAAATAATTATTTTATTCCGATGAAAATAACTTACAATATATATTTTTTATTGTACATTTATTTGATGTTTATGACTTACTGTGTATTTTTTAGTTGCAAATTTAAAAATTAAATAAAATAGTCTAATCTATTATCTATTTGTAATACATAATAATGTATAATCTATTTGTAATAGATTTCCACGTGATTCTGTGATAAAACGTGTACTGTAATACGTTATTTGTTCAACCCTGAAGACTTGTATCTATAAGAACCTGAGTGGGGCAAAGGTTAATCTCGGTAGATATCGGCATTTATTATGACATCGGATGATTATTGCGGAAGTAAAGTGGTCGCATAACCGGGGTTTACATGGCATTGATATTTTTATTGGTTCAACTTGTAAAAATTTAAGTAAACAACTTTACAAAAGAATTGCGCATTATTTATTACTATGGTAACATGCAACTGGTATGCAACAGGTTCACAACCGGTTTACAACCGGTAGTGTTTAAAAATTTCAGTGAAACTCGATTTACAATCGAACTATGCTGTCATTATTATAAATCCTATATTCGCATACGTAACATGAGTCTACCGTCCATTTTCTATATATACAGGGTGTTCCCTACTTTTCCGGCAAGATTGTAGGAGCATGATCTTCAAGTGAAAATAAGAAAAAAATGTTATATGAAGTTCGTTTATAACATTTTTTTCTTATTTTCACTTGTAGATCATGCTCCTACAATCTTGCCGGAAAAGTAGGGAACACCCTGTATATATGTTATGTTGTATTACTATCTGAAATAAAAAAAAAGAAGCAGTATATACAATTATTAGTATTTGGTTTGAAAGGAGACATTACATATTATTACGCTATGCATTCTTTGAAGACAGAGAAGTACGTTAAAATTTGGTAAAGGAATTCTACGATAGATAAGCTTTCAAAGATTCCTTACACTAAACAGAAAGATGATACATGCACGTACTTGCGATAGTGTGCGTGAGTATGGCGCTATGTCTAACGATGGTCATGTGATCGAAAGGTACAGCTATCACCGCACAACTTTACGATAGTACAATTTGATAATCGATACTTATAATGTGATTATGCTATTTTGTATTAACGCACGGATTTACATCGCACGTTACTGATGGAAAACTTTCCGTTTTTTTTTTCCGCCGAGCGTTTAGCAGTCTCAGTCTGTGTAAATATGTATCACAGTCTTCTCGAACATTCTCTTACCCGCCTCATGTCCTCACTCCTCACTCAGTCAGTCTTCGGTACACAACCAATCTGCGACGTACTGTCTGCTCCTCCGCCGGTTATTTTATGAGAAATACTACGAAATACTACGATAGTTGCATTAACGACGAAAGTGTATTAACTTACTACGAGGCCCGAAGTGAAGTGTTCTGGGAAATTCACGAATTACAATGGTGTCAGACGTAAAGAGATTCTACAGCGGCAAAACGATTTTTCTCACCGGTGGTACTGGATTCCTCGGACTATGTCTGATCGAGAAATTCTTACGGACAATCCCAGACGTGAAGAATATTTATTTACTATTACGGCCGAAAAAGGATAAACAAATAAAGGAGAGGTTGGAAGAGGTTAAAAAAAGCTCGGTACGATTGAACAATATTCAAAATGCAATTGTTGTTTTTATGAAATTATTCTTAATTTTGAGCGCCATTGATAATTCAGTTCATTCAGTTTTGATTAGTGTTGTTCACCTTTTACGCCTTTTCTCCGGTAAATATTTTTGTAAGTTTATCGTTGTAAGTTTTCGACGATCTTTGTTTCCGGTGCACGTTCCCGAATTAAATGAATCTCGACATAATCGTCTTTTCAATTTCAATGCGAATAAATGTAACAGTTACTTCAATGTTTCTTTTACTTTCGTTTACATAGCGGTACTTAAATAGAGCGATTAGTAGGTCTTTGCCACGTAAAGAATGTGACGCCGGTCATTGACACTTCGGTAATAATTAGAAATTCCTGACGTCCGTATGCTCATTTTCACATGCATAGAAATGATCGATTTACGATTATAACGGTTCAGCTTCGATTTATCTTGAAATTCTATAATATATTTTCTTATATTTCCTCATCGTCATTTTCTGAAAAAAATAAATTGACTGGAATACATTCACTTTAATCTATGTTATATTACTTTACAATTTTAGGTATTTAGTAGACTCAAAGAAGAAAACAAGGCAGATCTTCTTGATAAATTAATTCCTGTTGCTGGTGATGTGGGAGAAGAAAATTTGGGACTGTCGTCTGCGGATAGGTTGACCTTGGTCGAAGAAGTCCAAATTGTTTTCCATTCTGCAGCAACGCTTGATTTTGACGCAGACTTGAAGAGTACTACTAATTGTAATTTGTTGGGAACACGCAGAGTTGTTGAACTTTGCCAAGAGATAAGAGACTTGAAGGTAAACCACTTTGTTTATTAAATGATTGTACCATGGCTTAAATAATTGAATAATGTTTCTTTTATATATCCCTTAGGCAATGGTGCATGTTTCTAGTGCCTATGTTAATTCATATTTACTGGAAGCAGAGGAGCTTGTCTACCCTCCCCCGTACGACGTGAATGAATTACTCAGATTAGTCAAAACACTGGACGATGCCACTTTAAAGGCAGAAACTGCAAATATATTAAAAGATCATCCAAACTCTTACACATTCACAAAACATTTAGCTGAACATGAGGTTAAAAACGGACGCCTCCCAGCGGCTATTGTACGTCCTTCGATGAGTACGTACATTATACACAAGAATACGTTTACATAATTTATTAACTTCGTTGAGAGATAAAAAAGTATGATTTGCATAAATTACAAATGTACTATGTCTATACAGTTCTTGCAGCATGGAAAGAACCAGTTCCTGGATGGACAATATCTAAAAATGGTCCACAAGGATTTTTGGTGGGTGCCGGCAAAGGCGTAGTGAGAAGATTACCAATTGCAAAAGATTTGATTTATGATTACATTCCAGTAGATATTGTTGTAAACAATCTTATTGTGGCAGCCTATGCAGTTCACCGAGATGGGTAAAATAACATTTTACCATAAAAATTTTAGTCTAACCAAAATAAAGTTTAGTATATTACAATATATTAATAAGATATTTTTCTATTACAGTGGAAAAGAATTAAAAGTGTATCATTGTACAAGTAGTACATATAATCCGTTTAGATGGATTGATGTAGAACACAAAATAAATGTGTTCTTGCATAGTTACCCACTAGTAAGTGCAGTGTGGTATCCACACTTGAAACTGCTATCGTCAATATTTTTATTCCGAATTTCTGCAATCTTTATGCATTTCATACCTGCATATATTTTGGATACAATTACTAAGTTAGCAGGAGGAAGACCAATGTATGTTAATAATTTCAAATTAAATACTTTAAACGAAATTTATTGTCTACTAAAACTCAGTATTGCATACTTGATCAAATTAACATAAAATTCATTTTCAGATTGGTAAAATTGCACACTAATGTTAACAATTCCTTGGACCGTTTGAGAAGATTTATTTTCACCGAATGGAAGTTTCACAATCCTGGCCAGCTTGAGTTACATAAGTCCTTATCAGAAGAAGATAAAGTTTCATATAATCTAGATATTAAATCGTTGGTATGGTTGGAGTTTTTCGTTGATTTGACACAAGGCGTCAGAACGTATCTGAACCACGAATCTCCAAAAACATTAAGTAAAGCACGCTCCAAAGACAAAATGTGAGTATGATTGTGATTAAAAGAGAATAATCTATATTTATATTGGTAATGAATTATGCACACGAGCTTCTATAATTTTCAGATTAATGGTAGCTCACTTGGGTTTACAAGCTGCACTTTTAGGACTAGTTTGGTGGTTGGTGAAAATTATATTTGCCAGTACTTGGACTAAGACAGGCTTCGTTGTACCATTAGTTTATCTCGTGTTTTCTATATTGTAAAAATTATATATTTAACTATTTCTTCACTAATTTAAACTCGTAAAGTATTGGAAAGAACTTTCTACTCTTGAACATACGTCGCACGTCCGGAGCACTTTCCCATTCAATTTGAACAAAGTTAATTCACTGAGGGCACAATGGTATTTATGTTTCCATGCATTTCATTCTCTTCCATTACATTCTCCTGACGGTGTTGGGAAATAACATAATTTAAGTATTATGCATTAATGCTTATATTTTGAATTTTCATATTATTTGTAATAAAGAAATATATTATGAAAACAAGGTATATACATCTGAAAATTGAGTAAAACAGTGTGTGCAATTTGTTTAAAACAAAATGTGTTATTATTAGAGATGATACAAGTATACTACAAATAGGTTCGAATTTAGCTGGGTAATTAAAAATGTTTCACGAGAACTACGAAACAAGAAAGCAATAATTATAAGTAGTCTCGAAAGCAGATTCCAGTAGACCCGAGTTATGTTAGAACTCTTCCAAGTATGCTCGAACTCTGACCGATTAGATTCCAAGCTTTTATGAGTACTTGATGTTTGGCACAGCTCCTATCAACAATCTAGATCAGGCCCGGGCGTGGCTGGCCCGCGGAACAGATGTTGCTGCATCTCCTCTTCGCTTGGTCTGCAAGTCAGTCCCCACCACGGCCACTCCGACTCTTCCCTTAGCGGCCTTAGCATTAGCAAGTGAAAGAGTAGAAATATTAGTTTTGGTCGATAAGGTAGAATGCGACATGCAATGGTAAGGGGGCTCTAGAACCCCCCGAACGTGAGACAGAAAAATACATTGGGTGATTGGTCTACTCTTATACCTAAATAGTCTGTGGTGAAACTCTCCCCACTACATCTAATTTTAGCTGATTTCGATTACCATGATAGTAATTATTGATAAATTTATTACTTCTGGAGGTTTAATATTTATAACAATTCCTTTTTCCAACATTGTCGACAAGCACTCCCCTTGACCATCTTGCTGTCTAATTTTTGTACAGTAAAGTCAGAGAGGTAAAGTCTCGATCTTTCTGCACCGACGAGATGCCGTCGGTATCCTTCTGTTTCTTACTCCGGCCAGAGTATATCCTAGAGGGCGTAAGAAAACTCCGAATTATTCGAGTGATACAATCTTCCATAGTAACTCGTCGGTGACTATACTTTGTCCAACGAGACGAGACAGTAGATGTAAACAAAAAGTTCACATGACAAATAGGTAGCTACGGCTGCAACCAGCTGCAACTACTAGTTGCTGTCGTATATCATTTGTTTCTCCTCAGGGGCGGTGTCGTACTGATACCCTTATTCTATGTCTGGTGCTGAAGTCTGGATACTTTCGCATCCTATACACCGAAAAATGTCTGCATGTAATTCGTATTCCGAAGAGGAAAGCAGGATTCTATTAAGATCCGGATGTAAAAGACGTCCGAAAAAAGCTTATTTAAGTGTCAATGAAAAAAATCTCGTGCTACACGTGTACAAGGAAGAAAAGACGAAAAATCCTGATAAAAACATCGATGAAATAATTGACGCAACGGCAGTTATTACAGGAGTTTCGAAAAGGTAATCGTTGCATTTCACAAGAAAAGTGTCTTACGAGAAAAGCATTACAAAAGCATTTTTCTATATTGTTAGGTCAATCTACCGAATTCGCAGAGAAGCTGGAGCAGGAAAAATAGTATCTCCAAAGAAGAAAAAAACTCGCCTGCGAGTTACCGATAAGATAGATGATTTCGACAAAAATGCCATAAGGCGTATCATACATCAATTTTTTTATCGTGGCGAGTTCCCTACAATTCGTACTGTTTTGAAAGAAGTTAATGCTGACAGTACGTTGCCAGATTTTAAAAAAAGCTCCTTCCACACATTATTAACAAACATGAATATTAAATTTGTGCGGCGTGGGCGAAATAGTTTTTTAAATGACAGCGATGGAATAGTTGATGCAACAGCAGATATTACAGGAATTTCGAAAAGGTAATCATTGCATTTTATTTCTTATTGGGTTTCACAACAAAACTGTATTACGAGAAAGAATTACAAAAGCATTTTGCAATATTGTTAGGTCAGTCTACCAAGTTCACAGTGAAGCTGGAACAGGAGAAATAGTACCTCTAAAGAAGAAAAAGTCTTGCCTACAAGTTACCGAGAAGATAAATGATTTCAACAGAAATGCCATAAGGCGTATCATACATCAATTCTTTTATCGTGGCGAGCTTCCTACAATTCATAATGTTTTGGGAGAAGTTAATGCTGCTAATACATTGCCAAATTTTAAAAAAAGTTCTTTTCATAAATTATTGACAAACATGAATATTAACTTTGTACGATGTGGGCGAAATAGTTTTTTAAATGACAGCGATGAAATCGTCGCTTGGCGTAGAAGTTTTCTGCGAAAATTGAGAGAATTCAGGGTGGATAATCGTCCAATCTATTACTTGGGCGAAACGCGGGTGAACGCTGGCAATACAGGAAACAAAATATCGACAAATGTAAATATCACATCTGCTCATCCTGCATTTTTAAACAATTTGTCAACGGGTTTAAAAAATCTCTCTGGCAAGGAAAAAAAGTTAATTGTAGCCCATATTGGCAGCGATGAAGGTTTTGTGCAAAATGGTCTATGGGCGTTCGAGTCAAAAAAAAGCGTGAATTATCATGACGAGATTAATTCGTCATCGTTTGAAAAATGGTTTATCAAAATTTTAGATAAATTAAAAAGTAATGCTGTTATTGTTATGGACAACGCACCACACTGTTCGCGAGAGTTGGATAGGATACCAAACACCACGTGGAAAAAAGAAGATATACAAAATTGGTTGCGCTCAAAAAGCATTAACTTTAGCGAAGATATGGTGAAAATTGAACTGCTGTTGATAGTAAAACAGCAAAATATGAAACCCACATATGCGGTAGATGAGATGGCGAAAGAGAAAAATATGACTGTTCTTCGGTTTCCACCCTACCACTGTGAACTAAACCCAATTGAGTTAATATGGGCTCAGGTGAAAAATTATGTAGCAACAAACAACAAAACTTATAAATTTCAAGACATGAAAATTTTGTTTCATGAGGCAATAAATAGAGTTACAGTGGAGAATTGGAAAAAATGCATTGAACATGTTGTGACCATAGTTGAAACTAAATTTTGGGAAATAGATTCTGTTGTAGAAAATACGATGGAGTCTTTAATGATAAACTTAAACGATTCCGATAGCAGTTCCGAGTTAACAGACATTGATTAAATATGACAAAATAATTTTTCTAATTTTATTTTAAGTTTATTGTAATTTTAGTTTATAATGTAATAAAAAAACGTATCTGCGTATATTTATTGAACCACCAACTTTTCCTAACGTCAGACTTGTCGTTACACTATTTAGTGTATGCATAAATTAAAGGTACACATTGCGGACGCCTCGCTCCCCACGCATTTTCTCGGCTCTAACCGAAGAAGCTGACGCATGACGCATGCAACACAAACACATTGATTTTCAGATGGCAGCACGAGCATGATTCACAAGTGGGATGGGCGTTGGGGAAATAGTTTTTAACACACGTTGGATGACCGTTTATAATTAAAATAGAATTTTTTTTAACGTCCAAATTATTTCGTTCGACTTAATGACAACATGACAAAAGTGTGGCACTCGTTTTTACTCGCTCTCTATTTTCTGTGGCAAGGTAAGCTTCCAATGAATTTCAAAATTCAACACGATTGTTTACTACATTTACACGATTTCTCCAATTTCAAATGAATTTCGTTGGCAACGAAATTGTATTTAATCGCGATACAAAAATTTCATTAAGCATAAATATTTTTAATCGAAGCGATAACGATTGACTTAACGATATCACATATATCTAGAAAATTATTTACCAATTATGTTTGCTTTTCAGTCACAGATTCTCTTCAAGATTGTCAAATTCCCTCTGTCATAAGGGGATCATGGTTTTCATGGGAAAATGGCAGAAATACTTTGACAGAGATCAATGCAGACACAATGACCGACCATGGTTATTGTATAAATATGCTTGAGCAATACCATGTCAATTATACATTTGTATTTCAACATGAAGAGTGCTACCACTGTGTTAAGTTGATCGTTAGAACAGTGAATGTATTGGAAAAACTTGAAGGTATTAAACTTATTACTGCACTGCTAATCTTTCTGCGAAATAAAAACTATTTGCGTCAATTATATAATTATATGTTCCATAGTATAATTCTATTTCTTCCACTTTAGCAAGCTGTGTAAATTTGCCTGACGGAGACGAGCCCACTGTAGAGAATGTGTGTAAAGGTATAAATCCCAATCAACAGTTAATAACACTGTTCTCTGAAAATTATGTGCCTGTGAACTGTAGATCATCTCTGGAAGGTGTTTGGCAATTTGCATATCAGGCAAGATATTTAATTCTATTGAATAATGCGGGATGGGATGGGTTCTTGAAAATTTTGGGATTCCCGGTATTTTCGAGTTCTCGTACACCTCTGCTATTTTACAGCAGAAAAAAATTCTAAACCAACCAATTAATTTTCTCGTTACGATCATAGAATCGATACAGATTTAGGGGAGAGTGTAATCATCCAGATGCTCAAATCCGATCGTGTCAAACTGCAGGAACACAGTTCTTAATAACCAATCAGAAATTTAATATAACTTACAAGAAGTGTCCTGGAATGAAGGATACTTTTGATGGAGGTAAATTATTAGCTGTCCAAACGAAATTTTTATAAAATTGCCTACCGATTCTACACCATAAATATTTCAGTGGTCGAGTACAGTTGCCTGGGAGACTGGTTCGTGGACAAGAACCATTTCTTCGCAGTCGCGAATACGAAAGAGTCGAGAAAAGACGAAAAGTACAGGTGCTTCTTAAAGAACCGAGACGACGATCTCTACATCGGAGTTTCTATTACAGCGGAGTGTAATAAGTTGAAAACTGTTGAGAAAAGTCCCGAGCGTTTAAGGGTAACACCCGTTAAAGCGGAAGTGGTGGAACCGGGATGCAGACTACCGGAAGACATGAGCGGACAATGGATAAATACAGCTAACATTGACGCAGATATATTCATCAATGAAACACACATCATTGAAACCTGGTATCCTGACGAGGGTCGTTACAGACGTACAATTTACGTGTGTCGGGAATCCAGGGACACCAGAGTGATGATGGCGAGATTAACTGTTGATGGATGGTACGAAATACTTCCAATTAGTTTACAAGTAATTTTGGGTGGCACACTTAGCTGAATCATCCTGTATATTTCCTGACGCTATAATAATCGATTCAATCGCGTTTTCAGTCAAAAAGATTATGTCTGTTTCGACTTCGTACGTCGACACCATAACGTCATCAGGTATCGACGAGGTGTTGCAGTAATCAAGGACGATTTTCACACGGTGTGCTCTTGGGTACAGTTTCCCAACAAAGAAGAATGGAAATACGATTTATTCCTGTGTTAGTATGACGAATGATACAACGCAAATGTTATTGAACATCATTTAATGATTCGAATTATAGCGAAGGATCCTGTACCGGTGCGATGTCCCGTGGCTGGTAAATACATGTTCAATCAGAAAGGGGATATTCTGTTCGAGACTAGAATTTTGGGTGGAGTAACGTTATCGCCTCGTCCGAATATTTATTGCAAGCAAAATATTTCGGATTTCTCCGTATGCGATACTGACCAGAAAGAAATCGCCATTGACGAGACCTACTGTCTGTCTGTCGATCATTTGGGAAGACCTGTAGACATTTACAGTAAGTTCTTGTCCCTCGCAATGCATTAGGTGTGCGAATAAAATATTAAATGCTAGATTTACGAATCCTAATTCATTTTTTTACGTACAGGTCTGCCCGATTATAAAATGAAATGCATTGGATTTTGGAAGGAGAACTTGAAATCGTATTTGATAACTTACGACGAGTTGGATCCCTTTAGCAAGTATCGTTGCTGGGTGTATCAAAGAGCCGATTTGAACAAAGTTCTTATGTCTCAAGCTATTGGTCCCTTCTGCGACCTTAAGCAAGACGTCACGAGTAATAATTATACCGAGGGTGCTGCAGTTGCATTAGAAATGCAGGTAAATTATTGTGTGCCTCTATTATTATTAATCATTGCATGTACTAATCGTAATTTTGAATGCAGGAGTACGAAAGAGAACGCGACCAATGTCCGATGTACTTTGATGACGGCAGCAATCCTTGGAAGGTAACAGAGAATTACATAAAGATATTCCAGTATGGCAGTGGAGGTACAAAATATTTATATCCGTCCATTATGATGAATATTTTAATTAGTGTAGTACTATTAATGGGATCTCGATTTTAACCGATAATTCCGTCCACTTTTAATATATAAGATCCGTCCAGTTTGTGTATATACACTTTGTTAAATTTGTATATTGCATTTTATATTTTACAACGTACTTGTATAATGTACATTACATGTTACTAACGAATAGCTACACACCGCGATGTTCTGACGATGTTTAAAAAAACATCGAGATCTGCCTTATTAAATTTTAATGTCTAGCGTTACATTTGTTCATACGAATCAAACACGTATAGCCATAAGACTTTTGTAGTCCATCCATCTTAGGAGTAGAGATCTGATATTTATATTTTTTTATAAACATTTGCAGTAAAGTACAATTTTATATAAGAGCGGATATGACGAACTTTAAATAGCATTCCGATTATTTATGTTTACATTGTGTATGTATAAATAAAGTGCTAATAAAGAAGAACATACACCAAAATAGTTCACTTTGTCCAACTGACTTTCGGTATATCAAAGTGTTCCGTTAAACTGTCCAAGTGTCGGTTGAATTCTTCTACTCGTTGTTTGTGTGTCATAGAGGCTTTCTGTTTTATTCTTTCGGTTTGCTGTAAATAATAATACAGTAAGAATGCAAATTCTTTGGAAATAGAAAATGAATATGAATACTAGGTTTATGGGACACATTCTAATATTTTTAATTTTTCGGATGGAGGAATATGTAATATAGTCACTTTTTAGTGCCCCATAATCTAGCGTTAAATACAATTACTTACCATTTTTTCTTGCATTTTTTGGAAAGCTATTTCCGCTTTCGTTCTCTTGATCTCAGTCTCTTTGGGTTTCTCTTCTTCTTCAATTTTTGACACTTCTACCAACTTCTTCTTCTTACCTTCTTTGTTTTTTTTCCTAATTGAGAAAAGTGGTTTTACTAACTATTCATCTATACTATGCAAAAACATTTCTATTTCGAATTCTGTAAAGGGTTGCAGAGCACAAACGAGTTTTAATGCTTGATGCAAATCGAACAATTTTATTTCGATTGTAACCAATCAGTTTAAAAACGAATTAAACTATTGATCATTGGTTATATATTGAAAGACACATTCTCACGGAACTTTGTTTTTCGAAGTCATCTGTCAAAACATCTACATAACCTAAAAGTAAGAGTGAAATCCGTTGTTTACATACTTTTTGTTCACACCTTGATCATTTTTTAATTTCAAAAGACCCTTAGCCGCGTGTGCATAGGGATCGTCTTCAGTTGACGCGGGCATTTTAAATATTTCGAATCAGTATTAATATTTGAAACACTATTATCGTTCTTCGCATACAGTTCGTCCCCCCCGTGACACACAATACGCAACATACAAACACAAACATCGTATATCGAATCTCGATTTAACATATAATCGATTGCACAATGACATCATATACATCGACCAATCAGAACTCGTCGAACCAGAGTCGAGCAATCGATTCGTTTTTTTTCATTCCGTTCAATTTGAAATATTAACCGCCGATCGTCGAATTAAAAATATTAATCTCTAACTTCTCATTGAATCGTTAATCCAATTGACGATTAAGCACGTGTTCTAACTACTTGCAATTATGCATAAGTGAAATTAAAAATTCAATAGTTAATTACAATCTGTTGTAACTGTTAATCGTTAATTGCATTAAACACCGCTGAACTCTGGTTCGATCTTTGGTTTCAGTGGTTAAAAATTTTCGTTAAATATTGTCGTTTTAAAAACATACAATATTTTATTTTTCTTTTCTTCAATGATTGTAGAAATTCCTTCAAGACGATCCTCCATTTAAAAAAATGGATTACATCATTTTATTCTTCTCATATTTATATATATATATATACGTGTATATACATAACACAACTGTCATATTTTCCCGAAGATCATAATAAATCGGTATAATATAGTTAATCGTTCTCCATTAATTATACAAGTTTACTTAGCATCATATTCGTGTACATATAGCGATCGAATGTACGTAATCTCTATGCTGTGACGTATTAAATGGTAATTAAATATTTCCGAGAATGTGTACTATATGATAAATTGATATTATTTTGCGCCTGTATTCGTACTAGCTACCGCTGTCTCTACGTTAACCGTTTAAATGCTATTTTCTCATCTGATGGTTTTATGTATTAGAACAACAGCAGTGTTTACTCGAACTGATCACCTAAAAACGCAATATAAAAAAGTTGTTCACTTATCTCCTAAAAGTGCTCGCAAGGATGTATTGTATGTGTCTCGGTTACCGTTCGCTCGAACATATTTGGCTTAAGCATAACTTCCTTGGTATTTTTGCACAACATTTTCTACAATCTTTTTTTTGTTTTCTCTTTATATATATATATATTTTCGCCTGAACGAAGGACAGCTAAAGCTTAGATTTTTCGAAAAGAACTTTTTTTTCCTACGTTAATCGCTCAATTCAGAATGAAAATTGCCGAACACTTCCTCGCACGTTTGATCCCAATTCTGCTATCAATAACTTGGGTTTTTTTCCGATAAGAATGTATAAGAGCAAAAGATTTTACACGTATTAGCGAACACCACTTCTAGAATGTGCTATAAGCCACTGCAATGTAATATCGATATTGTCTTTTTCTTTGCACGAGATACTATAGCAACAGATTTCACGATCTTGAATAGCGGCTAGATTCCTAAAAAAAGAAGTACATATTGATTATTTAGACGTGGTGTATCTCAAATAAGTTCTATCAAAAATAGTATCCACATACATTCTTTCTATGAGTCCATTCTCATCCAAAGCATGAGTTAGATCCCTTTTGTTTCCGAGCACCAACACTGGTATACCAGCCAACTGAGGTTTATCCAACAAATTGTGCAACTCGTTGCGACTCGCTTCTATTTTCTCAGGATCCGCTGCGTCCACCATGTATACTATTGCGTTCACGCCTCTACAGTATCTCTCCCACATGGATCTAAACCTTGGCTGACCTCCAATGTCCCATACTTTTATAGTGACATTGCCTTTTGTTATTTTGCGCATGTTGAAACCCACAGTGGGAATCATGTCCTCGCTGAACTGTCCCGACTATAAACAAAAATAGTATATCAAAAATACCGAATACTGTGTATCGTGACAATCGTTGCTCTCGCTGCTAAGTAAAAGGATTCGGTAGCAGTAGATCCGCTCTAACATCTAAATTGAATTTATAAACAAAATGTGACGGTTTCGCTAATTTTTTCAAAGGAATATAATAACAAAAAGCGCGCTATAAAAAGCAGCAAATACGCAGCATCCGTTCGATTACTAAATAAAACAAGATTGAATTGAAAATGAATCGAATCGTCGGAGAGAACAATCGAAAGAAAAATCGTATTTATGAAGGGCTGATTCAAGGGCGGGTACATCGAATGGAGTATGAAACCTAACCAAACCGCTGCGTGTGTCCCTCATCGGGAAGGATGTTAACGTTTAAAAATCTAGAGATCGTCGATCAGCGAGGTGCAAATTGAAAAATTTGATGGTTCGAAGTCGCTAGATCGAAGAGTAACGTTTCGTACCGCGATGACATTTACGAAGGTAGTTTTCCCACTGTACTGCAAGCCGACGAGAGTGAGCTCCATCTCCTCTTTCCAAAAGAGGGACTTGAACCAGTCCAGGATTCGATTGATAAGCGCCAACATTTTTGCGAGTGTTCGCGGGATGTGTCCAGCTCCTTTGACTCGGTGTAAAAAATCAAAGGGTTTTCACTTAAAGTACGCCGCTCACTGGCTTTGACATGTAGTCATTTATGCTCTCGGCCGTACGACGTCAGTCCGCTCGACGTGATCCAAAGGTATGCGTGTGGTGTGTGTACCGCGCTAGTCAGTGACTCGCGCTGACTAATCACCGCTGGCTGGTCCCGAGCCGAAAATTCGCTCGTGGACGACCGTACCGATATCTCGCGCACAGAGCAAACTTTATCGAGGTTGTCACCGTTCGCTCGCCAAGCGGTCTTGACAGTTCGGGCATTGACGTGCAGCAGAAGACGTCCCAAACGGTTCTCAACCAGTCGCCGAGCCCTACCGTCAGTTTTCTTAATAATTCAACGGCCGAACGAAACGTTGGCGACCTCTGGTTGTTCCAGGTGCTTCACAGTATCCAGAGGATCTTTCCACATTTACCCGACGAACATAATATTTTTTCCAAATATCAAACCATTTTACATGGTTTAAATGATCTCTAGAAGATTGTTTCATTAGAGAAATGCGTCGATTTGAATTTGAAGTATGGGGGGAGGGTGTGGTGCATACAAGGACCAAACAGCGTTTATGTTCGAATGTTTACCAAATTTGAATAGTTCGTTTCCGTAGGATTTCTATCGGGAATGTGTACAGTCGTACAAGTCTACCCGGTGCCATTTGAAATATTTCTTGAAATAAAATTCGTACGAAATTAATTCTTATTACTGCAATATAATGTAACGACTAATAGTTTTTTAGGATCTGCCAAATATTAACAAATTAATTGTTTCTAACGCGTATACGCGCATATATATTCGGTTGAAAACAATTAATCGCAGGAAAACGTGATTAATCGATAGATAAAATTCGATTGGTCACTACAAACATCACGATCACAATTGCAGAGTAATTTAAAATGTTGAATTGCATTAAATATTGCCAAATTTTGTCACCGAACAAAACCAATTAGAAAGATTAACAACGCGACAAAAAAATATATGTTGTCAAGATATGCATTTTAATTGACTAACGTGAACGTGCATAAAGATCCGCTACTACGTTTTCCTACTTGCATAAAGATTCCAATGTCTGGTGCATCTCCAGATCGATTAAGAGGTACATTCTCTGCACGCTATAGTTGGTAACGATTGCAGAAATAGTTACGAACGTTGGCAGCGGCTCTGATCCTTTTGATTAGTTGTATTCAAGCAAAGCTGGAATGTTTATTACCATATTGAAAGTCGGTAATGACCGTAATTACAGGTGAGTCGGTCGCGGTAGGTGACTCTCGGCAATTTCAGGTTGCTACGGAACTATATATTGTGCGACAATGGTTCTCAACCTCGGCGTTGTAGGCACGATGCTTTACGATCTTGTTCTTCAACATTTACATTATCATTGTTACGACAATTTTCTACGTTGAACTAATTCTCGCAGACCGGAACTGTTAACAATTGTACACGTGACAAATAGCGACGTGCAACAGTACGTGAAGTTCAGCACGTTTATTGATCGTTCGAAGATTTGACATTACGTTGATTCAAATATTGCGATGTATCGATTGAGGACAATTGTTTCTGTATTTATAGAAGCCATCGACAACATGTCCTGCATAGCAAAGACATGGAAATGCACTCGCAACGAAATCGATGCATCTCGTTTGTCATCCGTGAAAAATATTGTACAATTATTTGATTAGGTAGACGAACATGTCATGGTATCATTGTTGAGTTTCCATATTTTTAGGGTTTTCAATCGACTACTTGAGCACTGCTAATCTCCAGGGAGCGACACCTTTTATGCTTATACAAGTATAATTAGTGTAACATCCTGTTACAAGAGTATTCGTTGTTCACATTACAGTCTGTGCATTATCTCCGGTTAATTTATTTAGATCTTGCGATCTGCATTTTATTATCTTGTTTTTTTTTGTATCTTATCAGAACACGTGACTGCTCAGTTCCATTTTGGTTGTTAAATAACACTTGTAGAAATTAATATCGCATTACCATTTATGCACATAAATTACCGTTTTTCATATATTCCATACCCTGACGAACTTTACTGACATTTACTTTTCCAAATGAATATCGAACAAGAACATAAAAATACAAGGAGTATAAATATTGTTATTTTAAAAACTTTTATCTGAAGGAAAACAAAGAGCAGGACGGAGGAAACAATAGAGAATGAACATGCTATTAAAAGATAATCTAGTCGGTTGAGTCACGCATGTTCCCCTCTAGTCTCATATCGAGTCTAAAATAATATTGAATAATAATGTTGATCGAAACTTATCGTAATGGTAATAGTTCACGGAGGACTATTTAGGTCGACAGATTCCACGAAACGGAAGTTTATGATTCAACATGATAATTCTGAAGTGAATAATTATTTCTATGACTATTAGTCATTCGACGAAGATAGCGAATATAGCAACGCAGAAATGGGTTCTACAGGAACGGCATCGAAACAATCTTATTTAGTTTGTTTCTAACAAAAAAGCAAGATACTTCTCGACTTTGCGCTAGCGTCCTCTTATCAGCCAGTTCTCCTTTTGTACATTATTCCGAGAGGATACAGCATAACAACAAATCTCGACAGTTTCTGAGAACTTAATTAACGGTCCTATTGAACAGACACTGTGAAGTTCTTTTGAATACCTAACCTAAAAACGTGCTAACTTTTTTCAAATTGACAGTAACTTAAATTAACATTTAATTGAAATATTTTTATTGGTCGAAATTTGATTTTAATTATATTGTAATCGTGGTTATTGCTTTTAAAATAGTGTCAAAAGCAGTTTTATTCATTTTCAGTTTACTGGTATCGATATTGTTAGCAGATCAGATGTAAAAATTGTTAATAAAGTACTACTACTCATTCTGAAGTACTGTATTTCCCATTGTTGTTATTTTTTCTTCACTTCTTGACATTCCTTAGCGAATCATGACATGATACGATCAAAATTACCGATGTAAACATTCTTGCACAGTTGACTCGATACATTTCTATTTATAGCGACGCCCTGCGGTGATCTAAGGAACTTGATCGATCACCGCTCGATCCATAACTGAGCAAGTCAAGTTCTATTCGAATTAATTTCTTAAAATTGTTCAATATACTTTATTCAACAAGTCCCATTTATCAATTTCCTTTTTAAGGTACTCCTAAACACGTTAGTTTCTCTATTGCTCAACAAATAATAAATTAGATCTTTTTACAATATTTATCAGTATTTTACAACAAACTTTCATAACTACTTCTAGACACGTTAGCTTCTCTATTGCTTCTAATTTAAAAGATTAAGTAGCTTAACGACGACTTCTACATCCTGGGTCAGAGTAGACCCGACCATTGTTGTCCGAGGGTTCAAACGAAAGCAAAAAATTCCGCGAGAATGATCGAACCATCGGTTTTTCTTAACAACTCTTTATTCATAATAATATCTAGATGTAGATTCGTATATAAATTATCATTATGCGCACGACACTCGTTTCAATTTCCATTCGCCTAACTCCGCCGGGGAACGTGGCACAACGATCGGTTACTTCGGGTCCTCATCATTAGCTTACTCTCCTTACGATAGTACAAAACTAAACCTACCTATGTACAAGGTGTACGAAACGTGCAAAGCGAACGAAACACCAAGTGGACGTTTTGTGCGTGTCGATAGTGTCGTCACGCTAAATCGAAGATAAATGATCCCATCGATGCGGTTTCTATTCCGGTGGTACATACTTTCTCAGAGGGTTCTGGGGGCAGGGAAGGGGGTCGGGGGATGATCCAGCGATCGTGATCGCCCCCCAACGTTTCAACGATTGTATATAGTATATATATATATATGTATATATAATTAGACGTTAACAATTATTGGTTCATGTCTGCTGTTTAGGCGATCTCTACGAGAACACGTGAGCAAGTTACTAGACTGCGGATCTTTATGTAGAATGAAAATTACAGTTGCCAAGCAGAAATTGTATTTTTAAAGATAAATTCTTCTTGGAGCTTCCTTCATAGATTTTGCAATAACGTCGGTGATTTTGCAATTTTTTGTTTAACAGGAAATTGTTGAACTTATACAGAGATAGCCCAGTTGTTATAAAAACCTGTTGATAGGCTTCCAGTGGCAAAAGTGTTTGGAATAATTTACATTCTTGAATAGTTCTAATTTTCTCACTGGTTGAAGTTCTTTTAATTCGTTTTCGTCAGACACGCATAAAGCCCGCAGTCCGATTATTACAATTAGACTTAGCACGCTAATTTTGGACACAAAGACGACGATGATTCTTCGCGCGAATGATGTACATCACAGATCTCTCCGGTTTCACGAGCGTTCCGTCTGGAAAAATAGAATGAACAGCGCTCGTCTCTCTGAATTTCGCTGCTGGAAAAAAATAGAAATGCTCGCGAACGATTTCCCTAAATTCTAACAAATAATTTCATCATCGTCATTATCATAATCAACAATAACAACAACAAACAACCATGGTTCTGAACACTCTCGACGATTTAGCACTGTTGTGGATTAGGAACTCCGGTCTCTTGGAAACCGGGAGTCCCGGTCGAACAGATCTTTAACGATCCAGAGTGTCCGACGATGATTCTCGAGGGCGAATCTTATTGCCTAGATCACGGAGACGTCGGTGACCTTGAGGGCGACCTTAAGATGACCCAAATTGGCCGTTCGGTAAGTATCGTGGGAAATTGAGTGGTCCTCGAAATATTATCGTCTGAACATTCGGATGTTAAGGCACATCGGGTTACTCGCAAGGCACATTACAGGAATCGAACACTCGGTTCTCGAAGACGTAACACGTTTCTTCGGGTTTGTGCGATTCGTACAATAATGTCGGCTGAAAGCCAATCAGCGAGAAGCTTCGAAACGGGCTGCACCATTATCTGAACGAAATATTCGACGATGGATAGATTAAAAATTTTGATAATAATGTTACAAGAGTATCGTTCGATAAGAATTTTATATTGAATTTAATTTACAGAATTGTTGTAAAAGATACAGACGGTTTTAGCGTTCCATTAAGAGTCGAATATCGAAGATATTGAGACAAGGCTTGATCTTGGATTTGTACTGTTTTGAAGGTATACTTCTAGATATACCTTCATCTTTTCATCGCATTTAGACAGATTATGATTGGTCGCCAGGAGCTAGTATCTTTTGAAAGATTTAAAATATTTCGTTTAATTCAAGTACCGTCCTACGAAAGGTCGAACCGTCGATTGTCGGTACAGATCCGTTTCTGTCGCCCTCGAACAACGGTAGGTCGAAGCGTAAACGTCGCAATTTGGTGCATCATTCTACATCTACATTTATCTATACAATATTAATTAAATCGTTAGGTCGTTCTTATTACCGATTAGTAAAAAACCGCATACTTTGTACAACCTTCCCATCAAATTAAAACTCCAATGTTTCCCTTCATGTTATTTCTCTCACTCTCTGTCTCTCTCACTTCCGGTTCCGACTGGCAGGGGAAGATCGCCATCCCGGAGACTCAAAGGACTACAAAACTATGAATTTCTTTTGCTATTCAAATTCATACTAAGCAGTGGTACTAGCATTCGCCCTTAAAAATTTAGCTATTTTGAAATCACCTAATTATGCTTTATCTCCCAAATTATGTTACCAACATATTCCGAAAAAGATGACATGTGGACACTACTGATTATGATACAATACTGTATAAAATTTTTCTATTTCTCTTATACTAAACATTTCACACGGCTTTAAAACAACCAAATATTCGGGAGTACATTTTAACCATTTGAACAGCATGAATTTTCACAGCAAAGAAGAACTACATAATATACATCTATGTATGCCCTCTACATATCTCCAAAGTTTCACAATTATCTAATGTTCCGGGTTGGATATATAGCCCTGCGAGCGGCTGTGGGTCGAAACAGGGCGAATTATATTATGTACAATGCTTCGAGCACCTCCCTAACCATCAGAATCCGTTCTGCCATCCGTTCTGTCGCCTGACAATCACTCCCGAGGGCAAATCGTAGCTTGGAGCAACGTCGGACGCGTCCTTCAAGCTCTCGAAAGCGCAGGGAAAGCCCTCAAGTTTTGGGAAATGCCCAGATAGTTCATAAAAGTACGATGGAAAGCTGAAGTGCTAGCGAAAGTTCAGCAGGCTGTTTCGAGGAGCTTGTAAGAACTTGTAGTGCTCTGTAGGAGCTTGTGGAAGCTCTATGGAGCAGCTATGATTTTCGAAAACTTGTTGGGCCCCTCGAGAAGCTTGTGAAATCTTAGGAGCTTTCGGAAGGTGTATGAAACCTCTACATTTTTTACACCCCCTCCCCTCCAGAGAGCTTGCCATAGCTCTGTGGAGTCTGAACGTGCTCGCGAGGGTTTGTGGCGTTCTTTAGGAGCTTGCAGGAACTCGCCGAAGTCCTCGAGGAGCTTGCGAAAGCTCGCCGGAAGTGTCGATAATCGTTTTATACGGGAAATACCTCGGTTTCCGAAGTCGACGAACTTAGCTGGTGCTAAGGTCCGGTTTCCGCTTTACGTAACCTGCTCGAGGAAAGCGTAGTGAGCGGGTACACTCGCGACTGTTCACCGGTACGGACTGTCGAATTAAGGTCATCGTTTCTCGATCGAGCGGCTTTCGTAAGAGGAGCTCTGGGGGAACGACAATTGAACCCCCGGTCCTAGACCTACGAAAAAAACGAGATCTTCCCGAATTGCGTAACGAGATAACGGACCGCGGCATTGTTGCGTAAACCCGATCCGAAGGTTCCGCCGTTAACGCGCTTATATAATTCCTTGTTTTTATATAATCTATGAGCGGCCACCGCCGAGGAAACCGATGACGGGCAAAAACGCCTCGGCGGCGTTTCAAAATTATATAAACCGTAAAAATCTCATCAAACAATGCTCGGTTCTAATGAGAAAGCAACGATTCGAAAGACGGTAGAGGAGATCTTAGTCAATTTCGCGAGCGGAAACGATTTTCACTGTGGTCGATTGGAGATTAACTTCTCCCACGATTCGAGAATTATCGGCAGGTCGATAAGCGATTCTAAGTTTTTCTGTTTCTAAGACTCGATGGTAAAGCGTTGAAAAGGGCGGGCCGATGCTGGCGGGTGCGCGACAATGACAGGATCTTTTACAATTCGTTTGAATCACTTCACCGACACGATTTCGTCAAGTTCGAGCTTTGATGTCAATATTTACTCACCGACAATGTTCACTTAACAATGTTTACGTATAACGCGTATGGTAATTGTTTTTATTCAGCCGATGACAACGTAATTGTATATACATGCATTTTTATCACCGACGATTTATCGTTATCTTCATATTCGTTTCCTTGTATAAAAAATAACAGTGCAAATGATATTGCAAATATATTAGATTGTCCTCTAAGTCGCCTCGTTCTTATGCGCTAACTTTGTATTTAAAATAATTTTAGTTTCGGTTTCAAGGATAGCCTTTGCTATCTAGCAATTAACTTTTTAATTCCATTTTTAAATATTTTTCCTTTGCTTTTTTAAATGCATACAATATAACGGATATTTTTTTTAACCATTTCTATTTTTTTTTTAAATATACAAAACATTAGTTTGAAGTTTCCGTAAAAATATTGTTCCAACAAAATATGAACGTTTATGTACACCAAATATGAAACCACCGGATAAGACACCGTACGACTTATAGGACGACCTAATAGTTATTGTCACTATTCACAATTTTATTTTATTAACATTATTAGTAACGTATACTAATCATTGTACGCAGTGGAATATTAACATCTAATTTATATTAACAGAACATCTGATTTATTAACATTTAAACGTGTCGGTGATTAAATATTATTAAGTTCGATGTCGATGAAATAATTGTCAGTGAAGCATGACTTGAAATGGTTCCGAACTGTTTAACGGTTAAATAATTGGAACAATTATGGAGAACCTTTATCCTAAATAACTGTCATTAAGACTCGATAATTTTCTATATTTCAAATTTATCAAATAAGTCAGATATCATAAATGAGATTCTAGTGATTCGTTTAAATATATAATATCCAGAATAATGTACTCAAAGTGAATATAAATATATGTAGCTGCTTAGCAACGCGAATATCCATTTCTTTTTACTCTTTTTTTTATAATGATTTTGAAAAAAATGTGAATATGTACATTAACTCGCAGCTGCAAAACTTAGTAGTACAAATTACAGGAAAATTTATACCAAAATCCATCTAGAATCTATTTCAGAACCGACATAGGAATAGAAAAGTAAAAATCATGGATCAGCGGATTGATGCATTTATGACAAAAATGGGTGCAATTTAAAATTCCTGAGTAGCTCCCGCTTCATGCAATAGATGCAGATCATTTTTATTATGAGGTCGGTGTAAAAGTTCGTGGCCGATTCCTTGTCGTCACCGATTTAACATTATTACACAAAGTTTAGAAGGTCCTCCACGACCGTTTCAACGATCAAAATGCTTAACAACTTCGAAGCCCGGTAGTTCGCCAAAAGCGACGTCCACAGGCGACACAGTCCTCTGAGCGTTTTCTTTCTTGCTATCTATCTACCTATCAATGTACCTATCTACCTATCCTAGCTTATCTATCTACCTATCTATCTATCTGTCTGTCTCTCCTTCGGCGGACTCGCGGAGCAATTTTGTACTCTCTCCGACTTGTTCTTCCCTCGCGGTGATATTCCCTGATGTATAATCGTTGCCCTTTCTTTAATATATTGTACACGGTGTTATCGATGGCCAGAGGATCAGGAGCGTGAAAGAGCGAAGCTCGGATGCGACTCGGAGGACCGATGGATAGGGGGGCGAAATGATTCGATGACGGTCTGACGACGTGGCCGAGGGACCCGGTCACTCGGCCGTCGTGTACGATTTTCGCAGGTTCAGCTCGGAGGCTGCCAGGCTGTCGCCTTTCACGTAATAGTCGGCCGCGTCCCTTCTTCCGGAAGTGGACGGGCCCGTTGCCGATGATGTCGTCGTCGAAGAGCCGTTCGCCAGCACGTTGTTGTTCCGTTGACTCTCTTTTCCTGCCGCCCCGTTCATCATCATCCTCTTCCTCTTCTGCTGGTAGCTCTGCTGGTAGAACTCGTTGAACAGGAAGAAGAACATGGTCGCGTGAAGACCGATCCACCATACGAACGCCTTCGGGTAGTTGCAGTCGATGAACAGCAGCTGGAACGCGTGGATCATCACCGCAATGAACTGAATCATCTGGAACACCGTCAGGTACTTCTTCCACCACAGGTAAGGCTGCACACGGGGTCCCATAGCCGCCAACAGGTAGTACGTGTACATCACGATGTGCACGAACGTGTTCAGCAGACCGAAGAACGTCGAGTGACCACCTGAAACATCGGTTCACCTTATTAGCTTGTTGATCAGCATTTTAGTTTGATGGCTTCTGCCTTTTAGATACCTATTTTTAACCTATTAACTGTTTCTATTATTTTTATCTACCGCGTTAAATTTTATTTAACAAACAAATGCAAATTAATGTCTATCTGACGAGTATACTCGACACAAACAGTCGCTAGATCAAAGATAATTTTGTATGACGCACTCCTAATTCAGGGAAATAATTGTTCCGGTTTTTTTAATGGTGTTCTAATTTCTATTTTGCATAAAGATCCATAATCTAGAAACGATCGATGATCTAATAGAGAAGACCAGCACCAAGGACCCCGGGGCGACGTTAACGAGGGGAAAACCGTAACCATTTCGCAGCGTACATATTTCCAATCGAGTTAGGCTCGCGACAGGATCAGCTTCGAACGTGTTCCCGGCGCAACGCTCAAGGACATGCTCAGGAAATGTATCCAACGAGAGACCGCTGCAAGTGGTTATTAATAAAAAGAACGAGGTTTCTCGTTGAAGAAAGTTGCAGCTGGGCTTCGCGTGCCGTGGGAGTTGCAAAACTTGCAGGCGGTTAAATGTCTATTCATTCGAAGCTGTTGCTTTTTTTTCACGTTTCCCTTGGAAAACACGTTCCCCTTTAATGACACCGGTCCGGGACAGGTTTCCGTGGGGCACAGGCCACGAATTAGGCGCTGACCGCCCCGAAACCACGTGCCCGAGCGTTGCATAGAATAAAACGACCGAATGACACGAATTCCGGCGGAGGGTTGTGAAACTAGACTGATCTGTACACCGTCGAGCGCCTGCTGTCCGTGAGAGTCGCGTTACGAATAGAGAATTCGACGTAGAATAAGCCTAAATCATTTGCCTAGCTCTTTTACCTCGAAACCCCTTTTCCGATCTTTTTTTTCTCTTCAGTCTCGACAAACACTTTTGTACGATCCGGAACGATTTTTATTAACCTGCATTTAATGAATAGCTAAAAGTATTACGAGTCGAATGTAATAATTGTATGCATGCAGCAACTGCTCAATTGAACGTGAAACGAGAAAAGTTTCAAAGGATTCAGCACATCGAGCTTGGCGCTGTAAATGAATCGTTTTAAATAATTTCGAGAATAATCGTTGGAAGGTTTTTGTCCACGTACCTGGTGTGAATTTAACGCCGAACCACACAGACATTGGCATGCAACCGTGGTGGATCACGTGCAGCGTCGACACGTGGTCATTCTTCTTCCTCAGCACGAAGAAGATCTACAAAGGCGAGCGAACAATGCGAGATCTTAGATAAATCCACGGCTAAAGAAGATCGGGACGATACCGTCCCCGTTCGGAACAGGCTTCCGACTACTCACCGTGTCCATGAACTCCGTGAATTTCGAGAAGTAATACCACCAAGAAGCGTGCACCATCTGTAGTTCGCAAAACATCGATTAGATCGTTGTGTCCCGAGTCGCTCTCGATCGCTGCGATTGTGCTGACTCGGACGAATCTTCGAAGCTTACCGTACGCTTAAAATTCAACAACGAAGTCACCTGGAGATGACCTCAAACCTTTTTTTTTATCTTAACACGTTGCTCAGAAGTAGACTTGTCAATTTACGAAACTAATTAAATAGGATAATAATGTCGATACTCCGAAGATTCGTCCTGACCAATTGTAAGAGTAGAATGTAGAAGGCAACGGTCGGTGTATAATTTTCTAGATAATTTTTCTAGCGTGTAACTGAAGTGTAATAATCTGTGTGGGTGGTAGTAAGTGTGTGCGGGCATGTCGTCGTGTAGTTCGTGTCTGTGATCGAAATTTTGTTTCCACTTTTTTTTTTATTTGGTTGTTGTTTTCGCACTGTGTTCGTTAACAGACGTGTTAATTGCATGAAGCGGCTATTGTCGAATGTGTTAGATTGCCCGAGTAACTACTTACTTGGGTCTCCGTACACTACTCGGAGACTTGCTCTAATAGAATACAAAGACAAAAGACACAGAATATCTAAATACAAGTAGATGTTGAACATATTCAATTGACACAGAAATCCATTCGTTTATGTTCCATGCGCAATTCTATCTCGAAAATAAAAATATTGTTATACCTACAAATACATATAAGAATATAATCCATAAACACAATCTACACAATAAATAATGATTTATTTTCAAGAGAAAATTGCGATCAAGACAGAAGCTCGGGGATTTATTTGTCAACTGAACAGTACTTCTGTTATTTGGCGAACCCTTCCAAGACTAACGGTGTTAAAACACACGGGGTTTACAGTTATAAAAACCCACCGAGACAATCACTCCAGCTTCACAATCCATCTTCAAAACACAATAAAACTCTCCTCTACGTAAATACGCTCTGCGTAAGTATACCGCCGACAAAACAAACCCCCAAAAATATCAATGTGCTCTTTGTTAAGTGAGAGGTAAAAAGAGTGTCAGTTAATGTGGAAAACTGTATAAAATGTTTTACAAAAATGTACTACTTCGTTCGAACCAAGCATAGCGCAGAACATTCAACAATCAAAATTCATTTACATAACCATTCTCGTTATTATCCTCGTCTCATACTTATTCGGTAATTCTTCAACGCAACAGAAAAGGCTACCAAAAAACAAATCGTCTCCTGCGACTCTAATTGTAATCCAAAAATTGCAAAACACTCTATACGGTTCTTCGATGATGTGTAACTCGACAGGTTAGTCGAGATGTACGGCAAGTGTGTGGTTTCGTGCAGGAACGTCCAAGCTGGGGCAAGAGCAACCATCGTGAGCTCAGGGGCCACAGGAGGATCCGGAGTCTCGCAGGTTCCCCCACCAGAGAGCTCCGGGTCGTTGCGAGGCGTGGCTGGCGCGTCGCGCGAGCCTTCGAAGGCGTGGCTAGCTCCTCGCGTGGCTCCCGAGCCTGCTCCGTGGCCAGAACTGGCTCTTGGAGCTGCCCCGCAACCAAATGAGCCGAACCGAGCTGATTTGAGACCGAGAAACGAAGGATGTAGACTTTCTAGCTTGTTTTAAGGTGTTCGAAGTCGGCGAATCTACAATTTCCTTAAATTTTAATGAGATTTTGTGGTCCGATCTTTCTTTCCTTGGTAAAAATTTGTGACGTTTCGGTTAGAATTCGTTGTTTTTCGGCTCAAATTGTTGCGGAGGTTTTCGATAAGCGCCGGCTTGGACCTGCTGGGTTTAGTGTATGTTCACAGTGTTAATGGGGAATATGTCACCCACCCTTAGTACATCAGGGCGATCGCTGTAGTCTACGGGTTGGCACCTTAGAGAATACTCGCCAGTCAGCCATCCGGACATTCCTATCTGCAACCACAACCGCAAGGAGGCCATTCTCCAATCAGTGAAAAAGAAACAAACGAACGAGACAGAGAAAGGCGTAGAAACAGACAGATAGAGTGAGAGTGAGAGTGAGAGCGAGAGTGATAGACGGTGAAAGGGAGGAGAATCAGGGGGCGCAGAATGCACTGGTGGGAAGAAAAGCCGGGCTACATAGCGATAGCTATGCACGTCGCTGCATAGTGTTCTCGGTCGCAGTCGAACAATGAAGGTCGAACGCGATCGCATCCTTCGTCGGCAGCCTGCGCGTTCCGCTATTTTCGCTTACGTTTACTTACTGTTCGTTGCCTCGAGCACGATCTCGTGTGTTCACTTTCGAACTGAAAATACGCCAATTAGTTCAGGCTGTTAAATTTCGAATTTCTTTTCTTTTTTTCGTTTCGGAGTTTTCACTCCTCCGAAACAGCTGGTGAATTTTTGCCCAACCTTCGCACGAGGATAGGACACAAAGACGCAAGCAGAGGCGAAAGCTGGTGGCAGACTGAGCGACTGAAGTAATGTTTTGAAGGAGACGGGCGGGGTCTTTCGTTCAAAACGAGTTTTACAATGTTCTCGACGATTCTCCGGACAATTTCCTCGACGAGTTTGCTCGCTTAAGTATTTCTATACTATACAGTCCGAATAATAGCAAAAACTCGCACGCAGAAGCTCGATTTCTTAAAAAAAAAATGTCCACGCGAGCCCCGCAAAATGACGTGCTCGACCAAACGGTTACGCGCGTGTCGACATTGCGAAACCGCGTTTTCGCGCGCGAGATTCTTCGGCGCTAGCCCGAACGCGAGCTCGCTGATAAATGAATTGTCACGGCGCAACTGGTTGCACGAGAAGAGGCCTCCGAACGTCGAATGGGGTTATTTGAACATGATCGTTCGTCTTCGTCATGTTCGCGATTCGAGGTGAGTTTCGAACGCCCGCCCGGCTCCGTCCCGGTATAATAGATGCAATCGCACGATTAAACAAGTGTGAAAGCGTGAAAGCGTTTTAGCACGTTTTACTCCTCCTTCGACAGGCTTCTCCGTTTTATCCTCCCCTCCAGTGTCGGCCATCTACAAAAGCATCAAACGAACCGCGTTATAATAGCATGGTTTCTCTCAACCTCTACGCGTCCACGTCCAAGCTGGGAACGGTTTTGTCGTCCGGCCGAATTGGGTACACGCTCGTCAATTATGGGATGTCTGATGGTGCGCAACAGGAATCCCATCTAATGCAATTTTGCGTTCTCTGCGGAGACGTGATACAGGCGCACCGAGCGTCCAGAAGTCGCCTAACGTTGATGACGAAACTGGACAAACTGCGAACGGGGACCCGATTGCTAGATCGGGTGAGACTGGCTGGATGCATCGATTCAGTTTCGTGATTTATCGATACTTTCGGATGAAATGTGGTAGCTGGTTTTGATCATACGATCGTTGGATACTTGCATCTGATGGTAAATTACGACATACGTGCTGAACGATGATTGATTTCACTGATCTTTCCTCCTTCCCGGCGATACTTTCTTAACCGTGGGTAATTAAGATTTCGTAAAAGTGACCATTTGAAACGTTCGAGTACTGTGACATTAGATAATCCTGTGATAGATTCAATGTGAACGGTAACTGTAAGTGGACTGTGGCATTAGCGAAATAGAAAATAATAACATCGGATAGCGTTAGAGGTGATTAGAAATATATTAGAGGATGTTCCAAATTTAGAAAATACTCGAAAAAATTCTCTGGAATCTAAAGAGTTAACAAACATTGAACATTTTCTCCATCATCGTCCACGTTTACCAACATTTTAGGCGACTCGTGAACGCGCAGAGCGTACGTTCAATGGGAAAATATTATAATTAGAATTAACAATTACAAACTGGTCGATTCGGTTGATGTCCAGCTGCGGAAAAGATTGCGAATGCGCACGGAACTTACCCTGATCGCTGTGGGATTGTTGCTATAGTCCACCGGCTGGCAACGGAAACTATACTGGCCCCACCATCCGCCCATCAGGCACTGTTTGTTGGTTTCGGGAAAATTAACCTTTTATCACGCTCTTCCTGTGCATCGAATGCTGGCCCGAACGAGCTCGAAACCGGTTGCGAATTATTCTAAACGGTTACTCGACGCGCGCGCACACTTGCACGGCCACCCGCGGACTTTTTAGCTTTCGCTGTTTTATAAACACGTTTCTGGCCTGTTCTTGGCCGCTAAAGCTGCTATCGCCGACTGGAATTCCATCGGTGCATACCGGCGCAAAGTTTGTTAATTCTCACAGGGCGGAGTATCGTTTTCTGCTGAATAAGTATGCTAAAAAGATCGCATCGAACAGCCCTGAAAACCAAACTCCAGAGATTTTCGAAAATCCTTTTCCGACTAGTTCGCGGTGCGGCTCGCAGCAAAGTCGACAGCCTCGATCGCCAGGTAAGTCACGCGTAAACGAGACGTTCCCGCAAATACTAATCACGCGACGTCATAGTTCGCGGGGCTGCACCTTGCAATCGCAACCTGTCCACACGGTTTCGAGCTCGACCGGACGTTCGACAGGTTCGCGGGAATCGTTGTTCGTCATGCACGCAGAAGTTTACAACAGTTGTTACGTAGTTTTGTTTTTTTAAACGCATGCAACTCTGCAGAATCTCGCCACCTGGATACGCATGACTCGGATCTCATTCGATGGAAACATATTCGTGCACGTGCTCGGACAAAAGGATAGAACGGGATAGCGAGACGGAAATTCTTTTTCTGATGGAGAGACTTTGTTACCTCGTGGAACAGCCATGCGGAGAAGATCACCTGGAACATGTTGTAGACTATCAACGTGTTCTTCAGTTGAAACGGCTTCCTGTTCTCCATGAATTTCGGCCCTGCCACCTTCACGATGTACACGTACGCCAGGCAGATGAACAACGTTGGGAACGGGGAGCTCATCATAAACCAGTTCGTCGTCCTCTGATCTGAAATGATGATTTCAATCAGTGGAATGTTTGGGTTAGGTCTGGGTTCGTTGATGAATCTTTTTGGACAGTTTGCAATGCTTAAATATAGACTTGATCACTATGATATTAACTTTGTACATTTAAAATGAACATTTTTTTATTTTCTTTACAATAGTAGCTTGCAATGAGCGTAAAATTATTCCCATTTTGTTACACTATTAACGGTGAAATGGCTTTAAAATGTTGAAGTGGAGAAAATACTGGGCCCCGCCATATTGGAATTAGTAAGACGACATCTTGTAGATTAATTCTCGAAGGAAAACTGTTTATTACCTCGTAATAATGTTCTTATTTAACGGCGAAATAAGGCTTTAACTAGTTATTAGTTTAATATTAATTAGTTTAATTAGTTTAATTAGTGGAAAAGAGATTATGAGAAAAGATGACTGACCTAGCCGCCTCTTGAAATTAGAGCAACGAGACACTACAGAACAAGAGTGGAAAAACTAAATGAAACGATAGGGAGAAGAAGATTCCGTGGATGTAGGTCGATGAGCTTGAGATGTCAGGGGACGCAGCGTCCACCTGGTGCTAGCCAGCAGGTAAAAGTGTAATAACCTCGACCTTGAGTGTTTGACGAGCGGGGTATCCTTCCTCACCCTTCCCGGCCTTCGGAGGTTCAATCAACTATATCGCGTCATCGCATTAAAACCAGTTGTGCGGACTCCGTTTTATTAAATCGTCTCTATCTGGTTTGAACGTCCGCGAGCGACCTTGCGTGGCGCTTTCGTCGGGGCTTTTTCAGGAGCCGTTTAAGAAAAAACGCAATGTCTACTCCTTGGGAATCGAGGTCGAATCGATCCTCTCGAACGATCATTCTCATTCGTCATGGTCGATTCCATCGGAGTCGGTTTATTCCACTGGCTCTTCGACGTTCATTGACCTCTTGAAGAAAACCTTTCCATTGATCGGTTCGATGATCTGGCGACCTTGAACAACTTGGATCTGGACCTTGGACCTCTGAGAGAGACACTCTAGAACTTCTGTCACGAAGAAGAGAAGATTGTTCTTCGTGGTCTTTGAACTGGCCGTTGCGAGATTAAGTTCCTTTAATCATGCTTCAATGTTACGTTGCCCTTGGACACCTTTGTCTGTCTCCTCAGCATCTTTCCGAGCCATTCACCGAGTAGCAATCGATCAAACTAAACATTTTTTTCATGGCTACAATAGAATTTTCTTTGCTTGCGATAAACTGGGATAACTTTTATTTTGCATAAAAATCCGTCTATTCGTCAAAGAATCTTTCGTTTAGCACTTTGGGATTTTTAGGAAGAGTGAAATGTGAAGTATTAACCAGTTTATAGGCGGTAAGGTGAACTGACATTTTTCTAAACGGTTTTCACAGAAGAGAAGGCCAGTCGAGATTTATGTCTTTCACGAGGAGCTTCCAAGGACTACGAATGCGTTATAAATTGCTCGAGAAGTTGCTCAAGGACTCTCTTCCTCCACAGAATCATCGCTTAAACATCGCATTAAAGCCGGGAGATTCAATATCCGTTGCAATCGTGTCTCCAGATCTGTATCTTCTTCTTCTTCTTCTTGGCTAATCTGTCAGTCATATTGAAGTAACGGGATTCTACGGAGAAATATTCTACAGAAAACTGACCGTTCTCCCACAAGTTCAAGATCCAGTCTAAGAAATGCTTTAAAATTTTGCTGAACCCGATAAAGTTATCGCAGTCTCTGTTGAATACTTCACGTTCGGCCTTCAGACATCTTCATCGTGGCCTTCGGGGGCCCGAAAGCCCGTTAAACCGCGCCGAAAGGGACATCGTGAAAAATCATAAAAGTTTCAGTGAAAAAAAAAAATGTCAGTGTTCGGTTTCTCTTCCTTGCCGCTTCCTCGAAACCCGGTTCGCTCGCGTGCATTGAATTATTCATTCCCGTATGCAACTGCGTCGGTGTGCGGCAGCGACGAGTGACGTTCGCCTAACTGCAACACGAATCTCCCGCTACGACCATCCCGCGCGGCCTTTATGCTTGTGCGCTCATCGAAGTCTCCGGTGCGGCGCCGCGCGATCCGGATCGACGAGATCGTTCCGCTTGGTCATTCCTCGAGGACGCGATGCAGCTAGAATTATCCCCGGCTCGCTCGGAATCGTACAACCATAAGCTTGGACTCATTTTAAAGATCGAAGCCCCAGCTTTTTTTCCTAAAAAATGCTCGGACGTCTCCAAAAATTTTGTAGATTTTCTCTCGTAAACGAGCATACCACGGATTAAACTTACGTAAGGATCAACGTTCTTCGCGCAAGGATGCACAACAGACTCCACCCGTTTCCCGACTTTACACAGCAATCGCGCGCAAATAACACTTTTTGCGCAATTATTTAAAACGGATTTGTGCGTCATGTTCATGTAATTTCATATTAATCAGCGTTCGTCTTAATGTCTTCATCCATGATCTGTAATTACTGTGTCGGAATAATAGTAAAGCATCTTCTAGGTCACGTTAATCATCCTTGAATGTGTTAATGCAAATTTTACAATGTGCATTTGTAAAAATCGAACATTTCATAAACACCCCGTCATTACACCTCTTCTTTTTCAGCTGTTCAACGTTGTCCGGATCGCGACGAAACACGATTTCGCGTAGAAATCTGCGATTACGACAGTCTTGCGCAAATCCCTACTCCAGAGAAATCCCCGGTTCGCGTACCAAAATCCAAGAGACGGCGGAGAATTCGCAACAAGAGAATATCTACCAATTGGCAAATCGAATTCCGCGCGTTTCCAACGGGTCTGATAATGATTAGCGGGGAATTTGATCCTAGAATTCTTTAGCAACCTCGTCCACTTTCGCCGGACACGATATCGTTCGATTTCGAACACATTTTTTCTAAATCGTAGCACATTCTTCACGGTACGAACACGAGATTCAAACAGGAAAAATTCACATTCTTCCGAACCACGTCTGCTTAAAATTTCGTCAGATTATTAGACAGATTATTAGAATTTATTAAAATTATTACAAAAAGAAAGAAATTTTTATTTGGTTTCTGTACCTTGCACCGATGGTCTGGGAAGGTAGAGGCCTCGAGCTTTAAAGTGAGTCCTTCGTTGTTGAACTATTTTTTTTTTAATGAAATTATGGTACTTCAAAATTTTAACAATTTTTCTAGAGAATTTCAGGTAGTCTTTGGATTAATATTCAATTTTTTATCGATCGTAAAATGTTAAAATCGGTATTAATGTTTTTGGTGCTCGGGTTCGATCAATTGTTACTATTTAATAGCATATTTGCAATATATTTATCGACGTTTCGGTCTTATTTTAGACCATTTTCAAGAAAAATAATTGCGTTTGCTATATGTGAAAAAAATAGGACATATTTTTAAGAAACAGAAAAACCCTCTTATTGTGAAATTTAAAAATTTTTAAACGACAGTATAAACACGTGCTGGTTCCATGACTGTATAGACACTGGTCGTTGGATCCATTGTAGAAAGTTAGATCAAAGATAGATAATTTTTCTAAAAAAAAATGAAATCGTTCGTACCGTTCATAAATAATCTAACGTGAAAGGGGCCGGCCATGAAGGTACGTTATTCTAAATGTCCAAATAGATAGTACAAGAAAGTCAGTGTCGATCCTTTGGGCCGATGGAGCGATTAATCAGACGGTTGCGAAAATGTATGCAAATTGAGGAATACCAAAATTGCACCGATCTTTCATGTTAATTAATTCAGTGACCGAGTCCTGCAGAGACAGCATTTGGTTAAGTGTGCCGTCGATTAATCTGCGCAGGTGGCCGCATGATTTAACTGAACGATGATCAAAGTGAGGCATCCTTAATGATTTGAATTTTTATCTTCGTATTTAATATTCCCTTTAGACGACGTTTTTGAAGTGTATTTCTCTGACTTTTTTCCTTGCACGAATAGACCCGCAACTGTTTTACAAACTGTATTTCTTACACCGTTATTCAAAACATACAGATTTCAAAATGTTAGCATCTTCTATATAAGACAAGCAAAATCCTGTAGTCTATATAAAACACGTTAATACTAATTTTTTAGATGAAATTTTTTAAGTATAATCTCTTATACAGACAACCGAAACTGTTGTCAACTGTTTAAGTGAATTATTTACATTTTTCTGTAGTACTTAACATTTCTGATTTTTTCCTTGTGGGAACAGATTTGGAAGTATCTTACAAACCGCATTAGACTGTTAAACAAAACATGCGGATTATAAAATGTTACGATCTTCTACGAGCAAGTAAAATAATATAATCTTCAAGACGCTGTTTACCTCCAATGACACAAACGCGTACAATGTGAAAAATATGTACGCAAATAGTATTGCAAATTGTCTTATTTGCAAAAAAGCTCGCGTCTGCGTTCATAGTACAAATTAATCACACGATATATATGCAACATAGTTATTAAAATTCATAACACAATATTTTAACATCTTATTATTGTGTGTCAATAGTTTTCCGGTACAAAAACACTGTTAAAAAAGTCGTTTGCTTCATTATATTCGTAGTTCATAATCGCTCGCTTACACGTCGACTCTTAATCGAAAAGCAAATCTTTTTGCCTCTACATTTTATTGACATTTCTTGTCATCAACTTCTTGATGTTCCTTTATGCTTTTTAACATGACGAGAAAAACAGATACAGTATTTTTGCCCTTCGGCACGCGCAATTAACGACGGATTGTTTATGCTACTTAATTGATCATCGATCTAGCTGTCTCGGCACGTCTACTACGCATGTCGATTGAACTTTTTGCGAGGAAAATTCCAACGATTTTCTTTAGTTTTCCGCGGACCAGAGTCCAGAAGGCGATATTTAACACTTGCGTCCAAGTATTCGAACCCGACGCCTAACCCTAACCCAAGGAATGTTACTGTAACCCTGTCAATATATTGTATTTATATTATGTATGAACATATGTATATAACATTTCGTATATATAATAATAATAATGTATTATTATTAACAATAATTAAATGATTAAAAACAATAATAATATATTAGTATGATTATGTATACATATAATAAAGCAATAATCGTAGAGAAATTAAACTGATTGGCAACAAAGCATTACAAAGCATTACAAATAAGAAAAGAAGTTCAAATTTGGTATTAAAAACCCGCTCTTAGCGTGGGTTACAAAGTTTCATGTGTTACAAATAACCGAAACCGATTCGGGTTACGGTTACGATCCCCGTTTTAAAGATTTCCGACCGTAACCCGCTCTTACCGGGTTAACCGAGTTACAGTCGGTCATTTAGTAATCTGTTACCGAAGCTGCAGGTTACATCGGGTTATTGAGAACTGAATCCGATTCGGGTACTTGCGTCAGCTGTTAGCGGCAGCTCGAGGCGAATATGCAATCGCAATTTGCATAGTTTCGGTTCATTAGGCCGGTTTTTTTCGCGGAAAAATCGTCTCGGGGGTCTTGGTAATTGACCGAGAATATCTTGTCCCGCGAAACGACGCTGCGACGAACGTCGTAGATCGTGTTTCTTCTTCCGACTAATGGAATCTGTTAGTAAAGTGCTGCAAAGTAAACGTTGCCGATGCACTCTCGTCGATACGTACAGCGGACCGCGGAATTTTATGCAAAACAAAATGCTTGTACATTGTTTGCGGCGAAACAGAGTCCAATAGGTGTTTACTTCTCCTGTTCGTAATCTTAATCATGGGAAAATACCGTGTTCTTGTCAAATATTGTCGAATAGCAGAAACACGAAACAACGGAAATACTTGAAAAATGCGTGGGCAGATTATTTTCCGAGCAAACGCAATTATTAACACAAGAAATCAACTGTAGCCACAGCGCCTTAAAAAATCGTTCTTTCGAATACCGAAGCAGTCCGAAATTTGGTTTGCGAATTTCTCGGATCGCGCCCAATGCATTGTGGCCACGAGCCCTAAAGGGGAAAAAGGAACAAGTTTCATAATGAATTCGCGGCTGGTCACCAGATCGTCGCGGAGATTACTTGTCAGTGGTCAAGAGGCCCGTTCATGGGATCCGGTTAGGGGGTTCGCTCCCCACGAAGAGACGAAGGAATCCGCAGGAAGTCGCAGAAGGTCTCTCGGAAGGTCTCTCTTCTAATGGGGTCAGTTCTGCGATCGGGCCAACTCACCTGCGTTCTTGTCGAGTATCTCGTGGAGCCGGTCCACGTACTGCATTACGATCGACATTGTTCTTGAATTGTCTTTTTCCTAACGGTGATCCCACAGGAGGCGCGTCCTTACGACGTCTAGGATGCCCTCTTCACGAGTGGATTCGCGCGAGATTCTGCAACAATAAAAAATAAAGGTGTTATTGCCGTTGCTTTTCATTTTTATTATTTCTCACGAAGCGACTAGTCGTGTGTTTACGGAATTGAATTATCGAGGTACAGTGAAGGCTCGATCGAAGAAAAACGATTGCGCAGGATCACGTCGATCGATGACGCAGGACGGCTACCCAGACTATGGCGCTCCGGTCGCCCGCCTGGACAGGTCCGAACAGGTTCGCCGGGGGTAGCCGATTCTACGTCATCGATTCTCGGAGCACTAGTTGCCCAGGCCAGAATTAACTAAACACAGTTCAAGTTATTATATCGTGTTTAGTGTCGTTTCAATAAGAAAAATGCCGCTAGTAGCTGTGCAAGCAAGAGTGTCACTGTACCATTTAAAGTTTTGAACGCGTGGAATCGTTTCGCCAACGACGGCGTGTTACTTAACACGATTACATAAAAGCCGACGATTTTATGTCGCGATTTTCGACGTCGGCATTGAATTAGAATCCTAGTGACAACGCCGGGCCAATATCACCCCCGGCGTCGTTTCTTGCGAAATCATGCTCGCGTGGAATGATTTTTCTTGTTATTATTCTCGCGTAATTCGCCGGGCCCGACCATGAATCGGACGCGGCCTTGAACCACTATGGCACGCCTCCGCCATTACCAATGCCTTCCGAACCAATTTCACCCGCGGAACCGAGCCAGAAATCTTCTTTCTCCGGCGGCGAAAAATCGCGTTCTACGACTTCAGTTTTATCGATTGAAACTTGCGCACGTGAGACAATAATGCTAATTTAGTTTCTGCGGTGATAAGATCAATTCGTAACGATGGTTTTAATGCGGG
Source organism: Lasioglossum leucozonium (assembly GCA_028454225.1). NCBI lineage: Eukaryota > Metazoa > Arthropoda > Insecta > Hymenoptera > Halictidae > Lasioglossum > Lasioglossum leucozonium. Next base: position 2,937,046 of record CM052212.1, on the reverse strand, counting down.
GACGGGATCAAAAGTCATTTGTTCTTTTTCTCTTGCAGTAGCGCATAGCGGTTCGCAGATTTTTCCGAAGAATTTTATTGATCGAAAGTTGCGAGGCTTAAACCTGCTAATTTATTTTCTGTAGTGAGAAGATTGATTTGTCCTTGTTATAGTGTAGTAAAGAAATCGTAACAGCATGCAGATATTTTCAACAAAATTGACTTACGGTGGTGTTCAAAGGTGTGAAATGCTAATTGATTTTTTGTACTAATAAAATCGATTTGTAATAACGATCTGAAAGGGCAGCCTAGGGATCAACACTCGGACGCCCTTGTCGTCTTGCAGGAATAGTTCAAAGAAGTCTTAGACCTCGTAAAAAATTGTATTTCATTCACCAAAGGTTGCGAAACTGAGGTCAAATGTTAATCCATTTTCTGGCACGACAAGCACGACCCCAAATAATGATTTTAATACGTAACTACGATAAAAACCAACATTTCCTAGTACTGAAAACGCACTGGTCTGCAGTATTCCGAGATTACCAGTGTAAAAATAACACAAACGCTAACGAGTTGCAGCGACTTTTTCCTTATTACCACAATTACATATTTAAAGTTAAGCATACGAGCGAATTGCCCGCAGAGTTACATAAACGACAGAATGAACAATCGTTAAGAACGAGAATGATTGACGCCGTCGCGGCGTCACCGACGAGCAGTCCTCGCAGGACGCCAGATAATAGCGTCATCGGTCGTTACCGTGTTAATGATACCGCTGCCACTCGTAAAATGCCAGTGATTCCATTCCCGATCGACGCGACGGCCACGTTATGCGATCGACGCTACCTCTTTGTTATAAATTTTATAGGCTGCGCAAGTGCATCGTCCGTGGCACGCCATTGAAAGGGACACATCGCAAACGCTCCTTTCCTTGAAAATAATTGACCGTCTAATGTAGGAGTAATTCCATTCTACTTGCGAATGACGCTGTTAGGCGCAGCGACAACACAGAATAAAAAAAATATCTAACTGTTTGCAACAATTTAAACATAATTAGACGCTGTCATTCGCAATGTTGTTTTTGTATCCTAGCGTTTGCCAACGTAGATTTGCAGTCGGAACGCATATCGGTATAATTCGCACCATTTTTTATTCAAGAATCGCTCCAAGTGTGATGTATTTACCGGGAATATCATTGATGAGCGTTTTTGCGCGCCGTTCTATGCAAACAGCAAAAAAAAAATTATCCCATGCATAAAACCCGGTGACATGAGGTAATTTAATTATGTAATTAATTCTCCGAGTGGATTTGATTGCGGATCTTTGTGCATTTATTAAATTGTGCAGATTCGCGGAGTGCAAGAAAGTGTTTTACGTAAGCTACGATTCTACAGCGACGTTTCTAATCCGGGTTTGTTAGAACGAGTCTTTAAAACGTGCGAGAGAGACACGTTTCCTTTTGTTGAATTGAAAATCTTTCGTGGATCAAAAATTCCGAGATCCCGATAGACATCCGGAACCTAATCGTCGATTATTATAGCGATATAGCGGTTGTGCCATTATCGTTTCCACGAAGCTATTTCTCGGCGTCGGATACGGAGGTCGCGGAAGAGGAACGCCGTCGGCTAATTGTTTATTTCGATGCCGTAGGTGCCGGCGGCGATTAATTACGCGTCCCTGAACGGGCACTCGTGTGCGGACGATTGTACTACTGGAGGAATGTGTGTGTGTGTGTGTGTGTGTGTGTGTATGTGTCCACCCGCGGTGGTCAGCTGGACGGTTTGGTAACCCGTTGAATTTCGCTTTCAATACAACTCGGCCGCCACGCCGAGAGAATTCCCGCCAAGGCCAGCCGGCGAACGGTCTTGAACGGGTGCCGTCATTAATCATCGGCCAGCCGTCGCGCCGGTCACCGATTCGTCCACGAACCCGTAAGGAGATCGGCAGCTGACCTACTCTAGCGTCCCTTGCTCTTCCGAAGACCCATACCGACGCATAACGATTTCGTTTAATCGGAGGACGCGGCACCTACGGACCCCTTGAGATTCTAGCTTTCGATCAGGGCTTCGATCCGCTCTATCATCCGTGGATTAAATCATTCTTTGCAACGAGGGGTAGAAGTCGCCCTTGGATAAGCAAAGTACTTCTAATAGACAATATTTTTCACGCACACATCTTGACGCATCGCGCTTCATCGGTATGTTGCGCTCCGCCAGGGTGGCTTCACAGAATTATTTCGGATCTACAAGAGTACCACGACGGTTGATTTCAGCCCCACAAAGCGATTAGTCGCTGGAGAAATTCGCTTTCGGCTTCCCGGTCAGCTTTACACATACGCAAACTGGCAAGCTAAAGATTCTTCATGTTAAGTAAGAATTAACGACTTGAACGTTGGTGACTGTTGGTAACAAATATGTGAAAAGTAATCGAACAATCCAAAATTGGCTCAGAAACGTGTTCAACATTCCCGATCTACAACTCCAAAAGCCTCATCGCACATTCCAAAACACTAGAAGCCGTTAAGCATCGAGGTCTCATCCATTCTCGACCGATTCGCCTAATCGCAAGCCCTTGCACAACGGCGTGTCCCCGCTCGTAGAGACATTCGAACGAAAGTTGCAGCGCGTGCCTAGGGTTAGAGAGATCGCGCACAGGGTAGCGATTTTCGTGCCAAGTGGCACCATCGAACGTTGCTATAGTAATTCATGAAACTATCAGAGAAAGAGAGAGAGAGAGAGAGAGAGAGAAAGAGAGAGAGAAACAGGGGCCAGGGTCGATTGGTTGGTCCGCGATGGATCGCGATCGCGTCTCGTTGCAAAACGAAAAGTCGAAAACGCGCCAAGCAAGCGAAATACCTCGTCGGATGTACGTTGCGAAAACCGTATACATTACGGTGGGCCAGCTGGGGCCTGTTGGGGCCAGAAAACGGGCCATAGCGATCGTCTCTTCGTCGTCTTCGCCGTTTCTGTCTCCGTGTTACGGTACGTTACGCAAGGAGGAATCGCTCGCTCGCTCGCTCGCTCGAAGCTGTGTGTCTCGACGCTGGAATCGTCATTAACGATAGGATGAACAAACCACTGACCTCAATACGCGCCGGCTAAATGTTTCGATTCACTGGCAACAATCGCGACCAGCACACCGTCGCTGCCTGCGAGCTAATGCGTCACGCTGGATCGAGCGACGAGACGGATCTACGCGTGCACGCGATCCTGCGCCGATCTTCCTCGATCGATCCATCCCTTTTATTCGACGATTTTTTGTGAATTAAGTCAACGAATTAAAATGAACTGGTCGTATTTCCAAAAAATTCTAATCGTGTCTCTCCCGACGACCGGCGAAGTCATTTTTCGCTAGAATCCTTCCGACAATTTGTTTATTATACGTCCCAACGACTTTTCAGTTAAAAAGTATTTTTGCCCGGATAAAGGTCGAACTACACCTCTGCATTTGTTTTAGAATTTTCCTATCACCTGTTGCGTTAAAAAGAAATTCACCGTTTATCCGAAAAAGTCAATTCACGGTTTGCCGATCGAGAAAGGAGGAGCCTTTTGACGGCACCTCGTCAAAGCGAAAACGTTTTCGATCGACAGTGTGTAGGTACTCGCGAAAAGCTTCGTGAAAGGTAGACGATAGAGCATGTTAGCGAATTTTTGCGACACACTTTCGCGGCGTCACCTTGCAGCACGATGCTCCAATAAATCCTGCGTCTCACCTAAACGACCAGCTATACGACCGAGACTGGTTTAGAGCACAGACTCTAGAATCTAGAGCATACACAGCGTATGCTTATCGTGTTAATTGCCGGCGCGAGGCACGCTTTGATTAGTACGAGACCCTCCCTCCTATTCCCTTTCTGTTTATTCTCTGAACCAGAACAATACTGATCAAGACAATTTCGAGCATTCAATTTTAATTAGTTCCTTCTCTTCGCCATCGATCAACTTCCAGTGATTCTTGTAAATCGGTGTATCGAAATCATCCACTTAATTGTATTTTTACGTTTTATTCAAATAAGAACATTATTAATAAATATTCCGTTATATCGATCGCAAAAATTTTTAATAAATTATCCGTAATGTCAGCGCTACAGGTTCGATCCAATTTGAACCTTTAAGCAATTTTGCAATTAAAAGTTTCCCGACGTTTCGATCCTAATGTGGATCATTCTCAAGGGAGAAATTTTGCGTCTGTAAAATGTTGAATGCTTCAGTGTAAATTGAATAATTCTGAATTGCCACTTGACTTGAAACTTACTTGCTTAATTAAACTGATTCTATAAATTCATTGTGGTACTATTAATAAAGACAATTTAAAATGTTCAATGACCATTTTCCAACGGTTCTATGAATTTACACATGTTTATACAAATACCAAGATTGTCTAATCTGAACGATGCGTGGGCATGACAATGGCAGCCGCTGGAACCGATTCTCGAACAGAACAAACTCTCGCCGCGCACACGCGCGTTGCAAGCGATAAGGTCGACGTACGATTGTTTACACAACACACTCGTTTATCAGATAAACGAGGCTACGCGATCCGTAATAACGGCATCAATCCGACAGAGAAGCACGGAAGTGTTCGAATCAATTTGTTTCGTTGTATCGATCGAGGCACATGTTCGCGAGTTTGTTCCGAGGAGCACGGTCCTGAAGCGACTGTTGCAAAATGTAGTTGCGCAACGACGCGTGACCCGTCGCCGCCGACTGTTAATTACTGGAAGGTGTTCAGTCCCGTCAAGGTTGCGAACCGTAGATAAGTAAAAGCTAGAACCGGCTCCCGAATCGACTGGAACCGACGCGACGCGAAGCGTGCAGTCGACAAGGTGCACCGTGCAATTTTCCACACACGGGAGGAGATCGACTCGCGTCGATCGAGGAACGAGCCGAGAATTGAAGGGTTCAACGGGTCAAGATGTCTGCTGGGAACACAGAGGACTGGGAGTCAATTGGATTCCATGTCAGCCACTCGGGTGACGCATCTGTTTCCTTCGTTTTAATTACCTTGCGTCTGTCTCCAGTTTCTCTGCCACGCTCTGGAACTCGTTTCTTCCCCAATTTTTACCTCTGCAGCAAAATTTATTAATTTCTTCCCGTGGCACGACGACAATCAACTTTCAATTTTTCGGATCTTTTATTACCTACGAAACGGTTTCGGAACTCTAGATTCGCAATGATCCACATTAGGATCGAAACGTCGGGTAACTTTTAATTGCAAAATTGCTTAAAGGTTCACATTGAATATTGATATAACGGAATATTTATCTAGATTCACTGTTGGTTCTTTCACCGTTCTAACAACCTCGTAGAAAAGATGCCTCTATCTCGTAACATTTCGCTGCATCACGTTCAATTATCTATATTCAATTAACAGAGTTTTATGACCAGCCTCGCATGAATTTTTATTTCAATTTACAGTCCCCTTTATTCAATGTTAATTTTATGTTCCACCTCCTTATTTCTTGACATCGATGACAGACTGTTCGCGCTTCATGCGCGTAATACATAGACACCCATTGCACGTTCCACAAGTGCAGATTTATAATTCGAAGATAAGTGTAGCTGCGAAGAAGTATACAACGATGAGTGTTGTACCCACATCGTCGGCGTCATTATAACTTCAACGCTGCATAATACGATAAAAAATACGACAGATTTTATGCTGGAGGAACACCTCACCTTCGGTTATCACAATTTTCACAGACACCTTGCGCAACGCCGTTCTACGAATCCTTTAATTGTTGCTGCGCGAGGTGTCCGCACGGAAACACAGATACAACAAATTTATCTGAACCATTAAAAAAGGGAACAACGAACCATTCTCGGAAGAAGTGAGAATTCAGGCACGACCGAAAATGGAAACAGAAGCGCGGACACTGAACTGTCACAGGGCCGAGCACTCACTGTCGCAAAAACGAGACGAGACGCGTTGTAGGTGCCGAGGCGAACGGAACGGAAGTCTGAAGGATCGAGAGGCGAAGGCATAAACGCCGTGTTGACCCTCCCCGGTTAGGTTAACAATCACGTTCACCGAAGCACCGCTGTTTTTCCGAGCGAGACGAGGCGTGTCGTGTACACCTCCGCTCCGCTCGCTGCAATTGCAGTCGAATTACCTTGCCTTCGAGGACAAACGCCACCGACAAACGATGACAAAGACCGCCGACAACGACACACGTCTTTCCTCAGCGTTCACCTGGCTGCACACGGTTCCCCATTAATTTTTCCTCGGACTTCTCCGAACTGGCTCGCGACCCGCTCGATCGAGCTTATCAACGATCTCCGCCCGCCGCCTCGGCCCTGTTATCATCAACACAGATATCTAACCTGTTCGCTGGCCAATACGGCTGACCATGTATCAGTTCCTGTGAATTTCGAGGCTTCAATGATTTATAACAATTTTTCTCTTTAAAAATCAGGTTCGATCTATCCAATTTTTCATCCTTCAGCTTGACACAAGGGCGTCCCAAAAAATTTCGTCGTGAAAATGTTCTCCGCGGCTTCGTTAACGAGTTATTAACGACAAATACGGGCCAATCGGCTCCAATGGCGTTAGCGTTGGTCGAGCCGGACCAGAGGAGAACATTTTTACAATGGAAAAAGTTTCGTTCATTTTTGGGACACCCTGTATGTATATCTCCCTGCCATTTCTCGCTTCGCTAAGAAAAATCAAGGTGCAACAAAAATTACTGGACAACGTTCTACCATCACGGAAGAGTATTCCAGAATTGTTTTCGAATTTTTTTAATAATTCAAAATTGCAGACGTACAACGCCCATTGTCGAAAAAGTTTCGTACGAAAGAATCCAGGCGAATGGCAAACGTCGAGGGAACTCGGTAAAAAATTGATGCGTATCATCAATTTTTTTTTATCCACGTTTTCCGGTCGCTAGATTAGGCGAATGATCGGCTCATATGGGCGCGTATCAACGAGAATTCGCCACAAGCATCACGGATCGATCGATAGGGGAATTTGATTTTCCGGACGGTGAATAACGAGAATCTCAATAATTCAGGGATCCGGTGGCCGGTCACGAAACGAGACTATGGTTGTGCGGTCATTGTTCAGTGATCGTATACGCCCCACCCCCGCACTCTCCTCTCTCCTCGTTAGCCGATAACGAATCGAGTGAAATAATTATGAAGGCGTGACCCTTCGGAATACCACGCTCGCTCGGACTCGTCGAAAGAAAAAGTATTTTTTTCGTTTTGCGTCAACTCGAGGATTCGCTGCGATTGTACGACGTTACGTAAAGTTGATCTATTTGCAATTGGAACGAGAGATAAGATATATTGTACGAATTCGAGTGGTTGCTTTAGCTTCGAAAGATTTTTCGAGGCGCGTTGACTGCCTATCAACGTCGCTGAATGCAATTGGCGGTTTCGCGAACCTCCATAAAGTTCCGCGGGAATGTGATTTAATCGACGAACGCGAAACTAGAAAGATAAACCTCGTTACAGTGGATTATTCGTTTAATCTTTCTGTATCTTTCGGTCCTGATTAAAAATTGATTCGACGTGTCTGATTGTAGCTTGCTGATTCTACTTCTCGTACAATGCGCGAGAACCTGGTCAATTTTTAATGGAGATTCTACTCGACAACGAAGCCTTGTTTCAACAAATTTTATCATGTATTTTCGAATTATGTATTTTTTTCTACGAATCGTTCCCGCGGATCTTTACAATCGAAATAATCGTGAATAAAAAATATTGTTCCGTCAGGAAATAAAATTCAGTAAAATAGATCGCGTACGGTCTGTTGTTTAACGAGTCAGTGTGTTGAAGAAAATGAAATAGGAATACGAAAAACGTAGAAGAAAGCGAAAAAGAAGAGGTATGCGGTGCACAATGGGTCGAGAAAACACGCCATCGGCGTTATACAACACCGGTCGTTAATAACGCGAAACAACCTTATTACACTATAGCCGGTTGTTTACACGTGCCTCGGGAACGTGTAATTTCGCGGTGGAGATGATTGTGCCGCAACCGCGCGACTGAAAATCAAATCTGCCTCGAGCTTAATCAACCACTCTGTTCCGCTCGCGCGTTGTAATGAATACCCTCGATTAGTATAGCGGGGAGAAATGTTATGGTTGTTTGCCGCGAATGCTGTCACACTTTGCGAAGTTTCTACGCCGCTTAGAAACACGATCCTGTGTCATTTTCATCAATTAACTCCGTTTTTATTTTTCGCAATCGCGCTGCTAGTTTACCCGATATACATTGTTCATGAAATACATTGTGTATGAAATCGAGAATAGCGAATAGATGAAGCGAATTTGTGTCTTTCAATGAATTTATTACGATTATTAAGAAACGAAGCTTAATCTAATTCCTGATTCTTGCAGTTGATGCAGATTCAAGACAACTTAATACAAAATATGTATGTTATTAATTTCCTTTAAACCGAAATATAATTCTTCTTTGGTTTTGTTGATGTACAAATATTGTAGAACATACAATAGACATAAATTTTCTCCTTCTTTAGGAAATTACGAACTGCAAAAAAGTTCTAATCACTGAAACCTTTATGCTTAGATAAAAATTGTTGCACACAGTATGCCCACCTGTATCTGAACGGCTACCTTCGAAGAACAGATTTGCACGGACGATTATCGAATGTTTAAATTTATCCGAAGCCGAATTTGATCGGGTGACTGATCCCGTCGCGCTGCTCGCCGCAATAAAGTCATTGTTATTGTTATTACAGTCGGTGCGTGAATCACGTTCAGTTTGGATAAGGTTTCCCACGTTTCGCCGAGCTTCCGACGAGTGACAGTATATTTAGACGAGTCGTGGCGCGAATAGACTCCGCTGGCTGCAGTTCGGGTTAAATAAAGGTGTTCGCAGCTAGCGTGCAATCTCGGGGAACTCTTGCCGTGATAATTGCCGTTTAGTCATTCGATGCGAAAAGAACGTGACTGCTGTGCAAACCGGCTGCCTTTTTGAGCATCAACACGCTCGCTGGTTCTCTTCGTCCGATACAACGTAGCGATTAAACGGAAACGACTTGTGCAATCTTTTATTTTTTTCTTCGACCGCTCGCAAAAATACAGAACTTCGTTCTTTCTACTCGAAGACGAAGATTCACTGCACGGGTTCGTTGTAAAGGGTGTCCCAAAATTCACGCAAGATTTCAATTTGCCGCCATTTATGCAGTCAATTGTTGGCAACCCTGAAAATAACAATCTAAAGACTAAAAACTGTGTTTTCTATTTAATTCAAACCCTGCGTTACTTTTGGGACACCCTTTATTAGTGTATTATTGTTTTGCAGTGTTCATCGTTGGAAATCTTAGGGCTACCATTGACCATGGGCTACCTACAACTGCCAAGATTTTATCAAAAGTCTCCAAAAATATATTTAGCAAAGTGATCGACGGTTCAGTAATCAAATGCGTCAGCTAAGAAATGTTTATCTTCAGAAGATACATGATCAGATAGGGCTAACATTGACCATACAACTGCCACGATTATCAAAAGTCTCGGAGAAAAGACCGTTCAGTAATTGAATAAGCTAACTAAAGAATGTTTAGCCACACAACACATAGAATCACGTACAACTAACGTTAACCATGAGCTAGCTCCAGCTGCCACTCCACCACCCCCTAAATCCTCGTCCCACAACAAGATGCGGCTTCCAATAATGAAATAAGCCATCCAACATCTGTTTATCCACCGCAGTTCATCAAGAAGGAGTCGTTTCAATAGAAAAACGAATGCCTCGCGAACGCGTGGGTATCGCAGAGCCGAATTCGAGTCGGCGCAAAATCCGAGTGACATAATCTCGACGGGGACAAGATAGGAACCGGCTGAGAAGTCACGTCGACGTCAAACGCCGACGTCCTCCGCTTTTCGTCGGTCGTACGCGGCCGCAATTTTCTCGGCGAGTGTCAACAACGAGGCATGCGGTTCGCTCCTTTCTCTCCTCGGTGTCTACCCGCTCTCTCTCTCCTCTCTCTCTCACTCTTTCTCTCTCTTTGCCGTTTCTGCCCCGTTGCGGCGCTCTCGTTTTCTCCTTTCGCCGGGCTCGTGTTTCTCTCGCATCTCTCCGTTACTCGCGTTACTCAAGGCGCGCAACAGCCTCTGCGGATTACTTAAGAACGCCGGCCCACGGTTGCGTCGACTGTAATAGTTACACTTGCACTTTCATAGCAAGCGGGGGCCACGCGCCTCGCACTTTCCCGCCATAGTGTTTCGAGAGACCGCGCGCTGGAGCCTCTCCGTGAAACCATACTTCCACGGTGGTGTTCATGTTTTTCGGATGTAAACTGTGTCCTAGAGGAATCAGCCTTCGAATGTTTGCAGATGGAGGACACGTTGTCAGTGTCGGTGTAGGTAGCCCATGGTTCGCGCCACATAATTACATCAATTTCATCGCATTCTAAATCTAGCTCCAGTGCGTCGGAGAACCGATTAGGTGAACTTGACGATTTCTAGGCTCCTGTAGTTAGCTCTGCGCGTGCGAATGGTATCTAAAAAAAACTCAGAATCCAGTCGAAAGGATTGCCAATCGTTCGGGTGCTAAGTTAACGATCGCAGGGCAACCTGTTTTCCACGGTTGTCGGGTCAAACGAAAGGGAAATGCGTTTCTCGACAAAGTAAGAACGAAAGTCAGTCATCAAGTAGGTCAAGCGGGTCTAGTCGGTCAAGTAAGAACGAAAAATGTGGACCGAGGCTAGGACTTCGAGCTCCGTACCTGAGCATGTTCCACAACACTTCTCAATCCTGACCGACGCGAATCTACAGTACATATTCTCCAACTTTTCGACACTAAAATTTTATTTTATACACCAATAATAACATCTTATAAATATTCCGTTATATCGATCAAAAAATATTTTTTTAAATAAAGAATCGAAACGTCGGGGAACTTTTAATTGCAAAATTGCTTAAAGGTTAAAATTGGATCGAACCTGTAGCGCTGACATTACGGATAATTTATTTAATAACATGTTATTTTTGGAAAGATGAAACAAGTTGAGAACACAATCTTTACCAATTTCCTCGGTCCAGTAATCTGTATTGAAATTTTTCTACGACCCCTAGAGAATCGATCGAAAGACCTCGCCTCGCGTAAGATAATTAAAAAGTGAAACGACAGGCTTCCTAGCCGTCCAGTCAATGGAACCCGATTACCCGACAGTTATGCTTCTCGTAATTATCGACAAGCGAGATGAACTGGTGTCCCACGAGAGCAGAATTCCTCGGCTCGCCTCCGTAATCGCGAGCGCAGCCAATGCCTACCGCGACCGGCCGGAAAAGAAAAGAAAGTTTCTACAAACAGAGAAATGCCTCTCGTTACGGAATAACCGTTGAATCACGCTTTTCGATCGTTTGATTTCCTAGATGGAGAACTTTTCACGCGCTTCCTGAACGCTCGACAACCAGAGCTGAATATTCAACGGTGGAATCCTTCGGTTTTGTTGCTCGACTCGTTTATTCATCGATCCTTTGTTCACCTCGATTTCCGCTTCGCTCGATTTTTCTTTCTTTACATTGTTTGTACCTTGTTTCAAGTCCGAGGAAACGTGAAATAAAAAGTTTTTGTATCAATTGCAAGACGTACGAGCTGAATATAATTTTATATTCACTAATTATTTTATTATGGTGAAAATACTAATTAATTCATAATAATTCGTAATAAAAGTTACAAAAAGTCTAATAAGTATTGTTGTTTTCGGTAGAAAAAAGTATTAGGGGATGAAATGAATTTTTATTTAACTCCAGCTTCCCACAATCGCTGCTGAACAATTTTATTTTGCATAAAGATCCGCAGTTTAATAATAATAATACTCTTGTAGTTTAACAATACTTTCACCGTTTTAAATTGCACATATTTTCGTCGTTAATGCATAAAATCCGGAGTCCAATTATTATTATAGTAATTTAGCATCGTGGACAGTGCAATTTGCAAACAATTTTGCCAAAGGACACGGTTCCCTCGAGGAGGAAAGAAATGCGTTTAACCTGGATTTAAACAATTCCTCCGGTGAACGTCGAACGGTTGCAGGATTCCGTTGGAAAAAAATTAGGCTAACTATATCTCGTCACGGTCGGTAAAACTGTGGAAACGCTTGTCCCGATCCACGTAACAACGAACAGCGATACGCGAAATCGTCGAAGCGGACTGTGTCGAGGTCAGAATAGTTTCTGTATTCAGAGCGTTAATTAGACACGTAATTTTGTCGTACGCGGAAAGAAAGAGTAGCTGTCGATCCGTTGCCAGCGTCTTCGGCTCGCGCAACCGATCATTGCTACTATGGTTCTTTCGGTCTGTCATCGATTCATTGAAACTCCTTGCACAATCATAAAGCGTGCGTTAATCTGCGCCGATCAATGTCCACAGAAAATTTCTTCGTACCGTGTAAATGAGTTTCGAACAGACTTTCGTTAAATTTAACTTGATCAGAATCATTCGATAATTGATGAACTATTTTAATGAATATTTTTTGATAAAGGAGAAAAATGTGTTCCAGATTTTGAAGGTATATATTCACAATATTTATTATTTATTTATTTATTGCTTTAAACCATATAAAGTTTACGACGATGTGATATTATATTCACATTTTTAACAATTTTTACGATAAAAAGACAATTTCAAAGAAATAATCGAATGATTCTCTATGAATGCATAGTTGCAGTCTGATTAATCGTAAATTTACGAAAATGGGGAATCGTAGAAGTGAGAAGATCTAGCGAAACGATCCATCCACGAGCCACTAATCAAATGATCGTCCCGTCTTGCTCAATCGTTCTATCTTTATTGCGAAACGAATCGGCGGCGTCTACCGCGGACGCTTCTTCCCAGGTATTTCAGGCATTAATTCGGATTAAACCTGTCGATGATCAAGACAGATTAATTATAACGTTAGATGGAGTGGTAGCAAATCATTTTTTCCGTGGGAACGAGTGAAAATTGTGAAGTCCCATATTACTTAATACATTGGCATCAAGGTCTTATGAATTTCATAATTCTGAAATGCGGAGGACGTCTGTTCCGAAGAACTGAAATACCGAATCCTGTTCATTAATTACTACAGATTTTTATGCAGTTAGAAAGAAATTGGCTGAAAATATAATTAATTTAAAATATCTAAGAATGTTTCTATGCAGTACAGTTCGATCTCAGAGAGTCGATGACGTAGAATCGGCAACCCCCAATGTCGCGCTTCGATCGCCCATCAGGACAGGACCGGACTCGCGCTGGCCGGCCGGGTGGGGCCCGCTGCTGCGTCATCGATTCTACGTCATCGACTCTCGGAGCACTAGTTGCCCAAGCCGGAATGCAACCTCTAAATACAGTTCAAATTGTATCGTGTTTAGTGCCATTTTAATAAGAAAAACGCCAAATTAGAGAAAGTCCCATAAAAAAATAGTGAAAACTAAAGAAGTTTTCCATAATTTTGAATAGACTGTATCGTAAAATATAATTTGGAAATAATGAATCTTTTGAGGTAATTAGGCTTCAATTACGAGGCTAGATTTATTGTTCAAGTTCTTCGAATAGTTTATGATTTTTCCATCGCAAACCCTCGGATCATGATTTATGGTCTTCCGCGTGAAGTTTCGCAAGGGAAAATTCTTTCCTCGGTGAAATATAATTGGACAGGAAACGCGGCGATTAAAAGCTGCGCAATGCTTTCTGGTACACCTCCACGCAGTCGCGTCCAGGACAGACACGTATTCTGCATGCGAAAACATAATCGAAGAGGTAAACTAACTTTTTCTTCAAATCGCCTGTCGCAGCTAGGCTCGGCTCGAGTACCACTTAGCCTCTCCATATCCTAGGAGTCTGTCCATTACCGGTTATTTCTACTTCGGCCGGTTGTTGTTTATGAATATAAAAGCGAACGATATTTTGCAACGATTCGGCGCAGATTGATAGTTGAGAAATGTTTTGAGACGGAACAGGCGACCGGCAACGTGTTATTATCGATAGACTTCGAGAGATTTCGAGAGATCAATCGTTTCCGGAACGATTGCCAGAAACTGAATATGGAGACATATTTATTTTAATAAGCGGGCTGAGGACCTTACCGCGAGTTTCAATTTCTGGGGAGGGCTATTTCACGGAGATTGAAACATCATAGTTATCTCGCGCGGGCCGAGGATATATCACGCGAATTTTAATTTTGGTTTATCTCAGGAAAATTAAAACAGCAAAGTTACGAAGCGGATAGGATCTTATGTGAATTTTAATTTTGGTTTATCTCAGGAAAATTAAAACAGCAAAGTTACGAAGCGGATAGGATATTATGCGAATTTCAATTTTCACGAGCGATTTCATGAAAGTTTAAGCAACAAAGTTTGCTTAAAAACTCCGCGAAATCTCATTTCTGCGGTTTAGTTTGCGAAAATTAAAACAGCAAAGTTACGAAACGGTGGATCTCGCGTTAGTATCAATTTCTGCGGTTTATTTTATGAAAATGACGGAGAAGCTTGTTTGACCAATTCGGAAATTTTTTGTCGCATTAACGAGGTAAAAGTGCCATTAGCTTATGTCAATATTTCGTATTGATTTGCTAAATTATGTTTCTTCTTAGGACAACAACATATGTGCCTAATAGACGAAAAATCACGAAGAAACGTCAGAATAAATTTACAAAATTACGTCTCTCTCTCTCTCTAGGTTATCGACAATACGTTAGTTCTACAATCACGAGTAAATATTCGAATAAATTTACAAAATTACGTCTCTCTCTCTCTCTCTCTCAAGACCAGCAAAAAAACGTCTGCTAGAATGTTGATCGAGAGAATCGAGGAGAGAGAGAGAGAGAGAGAGAGAGAATATGGCGACTAGGAAACGGAGGATTCGACATTGGAGGCTGGTGACGTCTACTCGCGGAAATTTATGCAGCTGCGAGAACTGGTTGCCCGGTCGCCTCTTCACTGGTAATACGTTTCGAGTGTTCGACAGCCTTTAATCGATGGGTGTCCGCGAGAGGCACGTGCGTCGCAGGCGAAGCTCAAGAGAGGCCGGATGTGCCCGACGAAACGCGACGACCACGGTGGTCTTTATACTGCGCGACGCGACGCGACGCGACGCGTCCGCGAGTCCATGTTCGAGTCAAGTTCAATGCGCGCTGCTCGTCGCACAGGCTACTGCCCGTCCCTCGAGCGTAATTCGCGGATTCATTGAATTACTATCTTATAAAACGTGACACACTATTCTCGGGTCTTGTGTCACCGCTGCGGATGCTTCTAAGAATTCGCCCGGATAAATTATGTCACCTTAAAATAGGAATTCTGTGCGCTGTTGTACGCTCCGTGGCGGGATCTGAGGAACTGTACAGGTGGAGCAGACGTTGTGCTTAATAATTCCTGTATTTGCGGTGATACGAAGCCACAAAAATTTGTAAACGTCGAACAGATGGTGTCTGCGATGTTTTATTGAGACGTGTTAGTTGGTTCGTTTGAAAAAATTCATAAATATTGCCATCCTAGTAAAGTTCGTCAGAAAATTGATGAAACTGGGGAAGCAGGAAGAGGCATACTTCTTCGATGAATAATTACCATAATTTTGATGGTAACGGTCTACGAAAATTCATGCATCTAGGCTAGATATGTATGAACAAGTCTGCCAAGTTTCGTTATGATATGTTAATCGGTTCGTTCGAATAGAATTCCCAAATACATACTACTCCGAGAGACTTCGTCAGATATGAAATTAGGAGGTCACACCTTTTGAATAATAACTATAGTTTCGTGGTTAGCCATCTACAAAAATTCAAGAATGTACACGATACATATAGGAATAACCCTGCTAAGTTTGAATAAAAAGAAATTCCGAAATTGTACATACATCTGAGACAAAACAATAAATCAAGGAGCAACCGTTACGGCACAACGAATATAACGGTGTCGACTACTATGCAGAGTTACTATGTTAGAAGAAGACAGACCATAGCACGTGTAGTCGAGTACCGAGAGGAACATTGGCCAGCAAGGTGAATTCCTTGGCTCAAGGTTACGGGCAAGTTTCGAGACCGGCGTGTTTCCTTGTTCAAACAGCGGCGGTCGTCGTAAAAATCTTGCAAATTGATTTTTTTCCGTCAACTATCGATCGTCCAGCTTCTCAGGAATTCACTCTACTAATGATCAATTTACCGAGAAACCTTGTTCGAACTGTCTGCAACGTGTCTACATCTCTGGACGATGATCTCATCGTTTCGAAACACAGCTGTTAACCGAAAATTTGATTATCGTTGCCCGGTAGGTGAAAGACTTCGCTATCGATCGCGATGACAATAGAGATCCTCTCTCCGTTGGACCACTACGAATTTACCCTAAATCAAGGGAGAAGATCTTACCAAGAGACCCTTTTACTTTAGCACACTCTCCAAGAGATTGTTATCCTAATTAACAACTTCCTACTCTCGTGTCTGCTTCATTAGCACACTGGGTGAACGAGCTGGACTACTTTGATACACCTTTATCTCGGCATGATAAAGAGATTTCGGAATATTCACGCTGAACCGTTCAAACTGAATTTTTTTCTTTAAAATAGAAGAACAACTGTTGGTTTACTTTTTTGCGACAAACGTGGAGTGGATTGGCGGAATTAATTTTTTTTTTGTGCAACAGTAGCTTCCAAATTGGAAGTTTTGAAAACTGGAATCCTTCAAATTGCAAGTTGTAAAACTTGGGAATGTTCAAATTGCAAGCTTTAAAAATTTGGAAGCCTGCAAATTGCAAACTTAAAAAATGAAAGCTTTAAAATTTGGACATTTTCAAAATTGCAAGCTTTAAAAATTGGACATCTTCGAAATTGGAGGCTTTAAAAATTGGAAGCCTTTAAATCGCACGCTTTTTATAATTTTAAGCCACCTCTGCCATTTGAAATTGCAAATTTTCAAATTGTAATCTTTGAAACTGTAATTTCGAGTGATTTACTTAGAAACAATAACGTATTTAGCGCATAATTGTGCGCTAAAGGATGTGACAATTGGACGAAAATTGTGCTAAGAGAAGGAAGAGCAAAAGGCCGAGTTCTCGACAGTCCTTGAAATTGGTCAAATCCAATTATCATTACCTATACTTAACACAATCGTTTTCTCGGTTGGTCTTCTACTTGTATTTTACTTCCACTCGCTACTCCATTTATTCTACCTAAGCTTTAATGCGTTAAAAAATAGAACTTTTTGCAACCGCACGGGAACATAAGATTTGAAGAAAACAATTAAAAAATTTGCAGGTCCCGTTTACGCAAAGAGTGGCGCATTTAAATTGATATTTAGGTCAGACAGGATAATGACTAGCGCCGCGGCACGGCTATATATAATTCTATTTCACAAGTGCAATAAAAACACCGTAACTATCGAATATAGTTGGAATCACGATATTTTTCCCACGAATTTCGCATTCGAGCGATCAACGGCTGTCGCGCACTTTCTAAATCCACGAAAATATTGTCCGTTCAGAGGCTTCGCCCATCTCATAAACGCGATTTAACCACGGGGAACACGCTGTTCCCTTTCACTCTCGAAACCCGCGGAGAGCCATTAATATCGATGCGTCGCCGATTTAAGACACAATGCAACCATAAGCGGATTCATATCGCATCGGTCCCACCTCACTATGCATCCGTTGTTGCCGAAAACCGCGGTAAAAATTTCTTTGATCAATTAATGCGTTATTCATCACCAGACCGTGAATCTTACAAATTCTCCGGATGAATTGCAAGAAAGAATTGCGTGGACGTTCAGAACACGATGCAAACCGCAATCGAATTTGTTATGCATCACTCCCAAGCTCATTTTGCGGCCGCCTTTGGCCAAAAATGTGAAAAAAAATTAACTTCCTCGGTTAATTAGCACGACACAACACGACATACATTTATTTTACAAAAATAAATAGAGAATGTATTTGTTCAAAGTGTGCATTTGTCGTATGTATTAGCGTTTGTCAACTGATAGAGCCGATTATCGCGTTCGCGTATAACCCGCCACGAATTATGTCTGTGCACCGTGGAACTGATAAGATCACCGTTCGAGCAGCGCACGTTAATGCATTTATGGATTATCCTGCTCGCATCTACATTCCTAATCGAATCAAAGTCCAGTCCGAGTCTGACAAAGTCTAACAAAGTTGCCGAAGCGACGAATACAAAAACCGGATTTTTTAGTAGCAGCTTTAAATATGAAATTTTCCATTTTTAATCATTATCGGGTCTGCAAATAGCAATACAATTGTTTAAGATATTGTTAACATGATCCGAGCGCAAATTCAAATGTCTGGACGAAGTAATTCTTTTTAGAAAACAAAAAATTGAACAAGACATGTAACAAATCTTTTACACAACTGTGTATTCATTTATTTTTTTCGTTCATCTCTTTTTTAAGACTGCGTTCAAAACGTTCACACGGAAAAATGTTTAAAAACAACTATTATTATCACTGAACCATTGTCCTTTGTTTATTTATTTCGTCGACGAACGTATAAATTTCAAGGGAACTTGCGTATCAGATAAAAATAATATTTTTCACTAGCACACAGAGAATCTAATCGATTCGATGGAAAAAAAGTTGTTTCCTGTCGTAATTTTTAGAAAATCGCTTGCAAAAACATTCGATCGTTGCTATTGATATATCACTTGAATAATTTGGTTTATAATGAACATTAGAACGATCAAGTGGCAAGATAAGACGAAGCAAGAATAGAAGCGAAAGACAGATAGCATAAAGTGCAAGAATAATAATGTTAAGTCACTCACTGTCAGTCGAACACTACCTACGCTTACAAGAAAAAAGAAGAAACTATTAATAGGTTGTAAAACTAGTCCCTGCGACTACGGCTGGGAAAATGTGCACAGTGGTTTCCTTTTATAGAGGCATCGCGACGGTGATGGGTGGAAAAAGATAGTTGCAGACGATGAGCATTATGTAACTGATTAGCAAATATCTTCTGCATTCCTTTTCGCAACGAGAAATAGTTTAAACAGTTTCAAAAACTTGGTTTACGCTACCCGGTGTCGAAATAACACAGTCCAGCAGGTGCATAGCGCTTCCGGGATACAGTCGGCGATTTCTTTTGTGTCGAAAAAAAAAAATCACGATGGAAAAATTAGAACTTTCAGAAAATTCCAACTTTCACAATATTGTCCCGCTTGACCACAAAGTACACTCTAATTTTTCATACGGGAAACCGCAGACTTTGCAATGACATTTTTTTTTTTAATACCATTACGAACATTTGAATAACTTTCGAAGAGCATAAGAAAAATTTCCAAAGTTGAAAATCCGGTTGTATCTCCGAAATCTATCTAGAGTTCGAAGGATCTAGATCGAAGGACGGAGGATCTAGATCTAGAAGATGGGTCCCCTTTCCTCGTGGCCTCCTGGCTGCCGGTAAAAATCAGCGCCCCATAGAACACCGTCGATCCCCGGGGAAAGTGCATAGCTGCATGGAGTGCATAGCTGCGAGTTGCTATAACGCGTTAATGGTACCGCGTGGCGTGCACAGGGGGAAGGAAGGGGCAACGAGAGAATCCTCTTATGCAACGGTCGCATTAAAGTCCTTTCTTAACGTCGATCAACGGTCGCGGAACAAACGCGCGAAATTATTGCAAAAGGTTGCCGCCGCCACTTTCTTGCACAGTGACACGCGAAGATATCGAATCGGCGCTAGCCTGATCTGGACTAGCGGAACGATCAGAAAACTTAGACTGTGTTTAGAAGTGTAAACGGTGTTTCATTGCCCTAATAGACGGTCGCTCGGTAAAAGCAGAAAATTAGGGCGTGCTATAGTGAAGACAAAACCAAGATTGTGCAGCTCAAACAGCGTCCTCTTGTCTCGACGCGCGCGTCGGGGTATCGGGACTGTCCTGGTGGGAAATGACTGTGACTAACAACGATTTTTTACGATAAAAGCTTCGACGACGATTACACCGCGGATCTTCATGCAAAATAAAAATATCTCTCCGTTTCCTGGCGCGTCAACGTCGTAAAAAATCATCACGAATATATTTTATTAGAATTCAGCACGAGACACCAATTTCCAAGAGACACAGGTTTTATTGAAAAGCCGACCAAAGTTGCGACCACTTCCTTGTTGCAAGCGCTTAAAATTCCGGAGACCCACCGGCCCATAAAATCTCGGTGTATCAATCATGTCTTGATAATACCTGACAATATTAGCATTTAAATGAAATCACACACTGCCTGAAATCGCTCAGCTGTTTCGACGTGTTTCCTCTTTTCAATTTCGGAACGTCTGGCATTGAAGATCGTGCAACAAGTTTATCGTTGACGAAAATAAAGGAGGAGCGTGCCCGGTGTATCGCGAGATAACGCACGGAAGATAGTGCTATGTAAACAACGGAGAAACGGAGTGGGGAGCGAGCAATAATTCGTCTCCGACCGATGGAATTAATTACGATCGTCTGAAGTAGAGTGTACAAGGGCGAACACGGAGCGCAGACTATCATCCGGCGCTCACTATCGCGGCGAAAGGGGTCAATAATGTCGCAGACGCTCATCACCGTGCTCAATGGAGAGTTAATTGATCGACGTAACGAGACGAATTAGAAGAAACCGGGATTTTCTTCTCGTCGACCGCCAACATTTTATGATAATTCTTTTAGTGATCTTTCACGATCGAAACTCCGTTCGTCTGACGATCCGTCGCGTAAACTAATAAAATTGTTGCTGAATAGTTATTTATTTAAAGGTTTATTCGGTAACGCGAGAAAGTTATCTGAAAACTGGCTGACAGAACAAAATGGAAAAAATTAATTACTCTCATCTGTGGACTTTAATGAAAAAACACTACGAACTTGTCGCACCAACCCAATAAAAACTTTCGAATAAATGGAAAGGAGGTCGAAATATTCGGCACAGGGCTTCATTAATCGAGACTTAGGTCCAGCGCGGAAGGCAAGGTTCCTCTTTAACCTCTATTGATCAAAAGTGCTCGAGAGCGTGTGTCGTTGTATCTCAAAAACCGAATCGAGAATCTTTGAACCCACGAAACCAGGTCAACGAGCCCGAGGGAGCCCGAGCTTTCCGCCGCCATTTTCCAACGGAACTATCGACGCTCCGCGCTAGGCGGGAACTTTTGAAAATGCCACGAGACAGAAGGAGAGAATAAAGAGAAAGAGAGAACGAGAAACTAGTTTCGATCTTTTGCCAGAAAATTCGTCGACTGTCGCAACCCTCCCTCTCGCGTAATCGCCAAGCCGTGTAAAGCTAATCCGCGTTTCTCGGCCGCGGGAATGGATTCGCCGACGAATTTCGGCGATGTCGGTTCAACGACAATAATCCACGTTGTTTATTGCTAATATATTTCACGCGGTTCGACGGCACGCGGGTCACAGAGCTGTTCGAGCTTAGCTCCGGGCGATACTGTCCTCGTTTGGGTATCGATCACGGTTTCAGAGACCTCCGAGACTTAGCCTTCAGCTGTTCTGTCGGTTTTTCTTTTCTGCGACGCTCTGCTGGGATGCAAGCATTTTTTTTTTAGAATTCGTCTCAACTTGAAATGTCAAGAAACGTTTCGATCGAGAAATATAATAAAACTACTGCTACCGTTCTTCTCCCGATAGTGTTTTGCTTGGCAATACGTACCTACACATAGCGAACAAGCGAATCAAAAATATTTTCGAACGATGACCTAGACCGATTCGACCAAACGAATTAGAAATTCAGCGCAGGCTGCACGAAACTGCTGAAAAAACTTCCGTGTGTTCCCGAAGGCTGTTTCGCAGCGGTGAGGTATCGGCGTTTGTTCGATTTGTTGCTCGTCCGATTCTACGCACGACAGGTGCGGATGCATGCATTATTAACGATACAACATGAATATGCACGCGAGATTAGCCGCGGCGTCGATTTAATTAGCCTCGCGGCCGATTCACAACTGAGAAAAACCTATGTATGTATAATCGACGTGGTGATCTCGCTGCTGGAAAAAGGGAATCGCGGATGTCATCCGTTTCTAACAACCGTCATTTCGATTTATTGAAATTGTTGGACGGAGAAATACATCTTCATCGATCATCTGTTGTTTTGTACATTTCTGTTTTGTTAACATTTTGCACTTGGTATTGAATAATTGGGAGAAAATTAACTGTCGATCGGGAGGCAAATTTATTTAATTCCGTACCGAGAGTGATTGAAAATGACTGTTTACTAAATTCATGTACCGCTGACGTTACAACTCAGGTTAGATGAATTAATTATTTCTCTAGATTTAAAGACAAATTATCTGTTCTAATATATTGAGTGTTCGGAATGTAATATCGTAATTTTTATGTCAGCGAATTAATTATTTTGATTTTATGAGATTCGGAGTTACTGTGTCAGCAGTGTTAAACTGCATAATATAATGTTTCGATCGAACGATAATATTGAATTTGCATGAAACTGTGACGAGAATGCAAAAATCGAGTGAAATTGATTTACAGCAATATAAATTATGAAAGAAATTATGATTGATTAGGATTTATAATTGTCGAGACTGTCTCTATTACACCAATTTGCATACGCTTAGCAGCTTCATTAGATTAGCTTATCGTAATATGCTTAAATTCGGCAATAAAAGTCCGATAGTTTATTCGCTGCCGAGTAAATAAATTGAAGAGGAAGTAACGGCTTCCGCCGAATAAATTATGCACATCAACGTAATTCTTTCGCGTCGAACGTCATCTTAACTGTTTATTGGACGAGTCAAGTAGCAGACACGCTTCTTTCACGGAAGATAACAAGCAATAATCGCCGATAAGAGTCTTCGGATTTCGCGGTTGGTCACTTTCGTGATACTGACAGCGATACCGACGATGATTATTATTATTATCATTGTTATGACTGTGACGTCATCGGCCGGCTACCGTGCCGGTCAGGAAACACACGGTGACATTCGCCGATTACCAACACCGCCGTCAATGATCCTCGAATCCGATTCCGAGGTATAGCGATCGTCAAGAATATTTAATTGTCTGCGTTGGTCCCGAAGAAAAACAACTATAAAATAAAATGCATTTGAAAATTTATCGCTCGACAATATCATTCGCTTTAATCCGTGATCGGAAGTGTACGTATAAACATTCGGACAGTTCAATTTTATTTTACTTAATCGCACACGCAGCAATTCAAGAAAAAAACATTCGAACGATCCAATTTTATCTCAACAAATGCGTTTATTAAAAGCATTTAATCGCGCTCAGAAGAAAAACTAATATCGAATAACGCACGCTAAAATTCAAGAAAATAATAGATTTTATCTTTGCGAAAAGCTTGATCCACGATTAAAATTCCAGCTAAATCGAGCAGCCGTGATTAGCACTTCGTTCCGCCGAACAACGAAATGTTCCGAACCGTGAATTCCAGTGGAATTAAAAAGAAAAACTAGTTACACGGAAAAAAACTAACAGATGTTTACGCTACAAGTTTGAAAGAAGAAAGACCGGTAAGTCCCCGGTTGGTCGAAGCTAATCTCCATAGAACGTGGCAACTATAGCAGGCCACCTGATAAGCGAGCAAATATTTTTGAACGGTAATGTACACAGGTTTTATTATCGCGGAGGTTTTGCATACGAACGTTGAGTTTTTGCGGAACGCGCAATCACGGGATGACATATCTCTCGTCAACGAACCGTCCAGGGAATTCGAAAACGTTTCGGGTATGCTAATCGGTTCGTGAGAGCCTTGACATTTTATGATCTCCTCGCGGAATCTCGTTTTGCGGAAGTCCGGAGGCCCTATGGATCGTCTTCGGGCCCGCGCGAAGGACGCTGGAGATCGAGGATCGAATTAGCAATTAATCACGAATGAAGAATCCTCTCGAGAAACCTCGATAGATCCTAATCGAGCCTGCCACCTTTCGCACAGTTTTCTCAATGTTTATTATGCCTCCTCGTTTTCGAAATTTATTGCGGAGACTGTTTCTACAACGTTCCTCAATCGGTTTATTTACGGATTTTTCGGCAGACATTTTTATCGAACTTTTTCATTTTCTTTTTCTAGACTTTTGGCAAGTCGGTTTCGGAAACCGCAGTCCATCGGTTTTGTTGGCTAGACTTTTATTTACGAATTTTTGGGGACCTTTGTCAGACTGCTTCATGTTCCACATTTTTATTTATCAATTTTTCGAGATCTTTGTTTTACAGGTTTTGTTGGCTAGATTTTTATTTAGAGAGTTTCGGAGACCCTCGTCAGATTCTTTTATCGACTACATGTTTATTAAAGGATTTTTTCTAGATATTTTTGCACTTTTTATTAAGCAATTTCTTATCTTTCTAAGTGCTTCAGTCTATGTTCTCAATTTTTAGATATCGCGCTCTAAGAAAATTTTCTAGAGGCTTGTTAGACCTGAACAAAACTAGCTAATGATTTCCGTTAACTGCCACAAGCTGATGATTTGTATAAATCGTTCAAAGAAACGGGAAGTTTGTGCAGCAAATGATACAAATCAACCTACTCGGCCATTGTTGTCAGAGATGTGTAAATTGAAACAGACAAGTATAATCTATTAATTAGCGACGCATATGAGAGAATCGCTTGAACCGAGATAGCTGCTAGTTTTCCCAGCTGTTTCTTAAAAATTCATCGTTAAGATAGACATTCAATATTGCATTATCAATTGTCAAGGTGTTAAACCACTACTCTGGGTCGAAGCAGATCCGGGCACCGTCATCGAAGTGTTAACTATGGTAGCATGATCGGAAATAAAGAACAAAGTCAACTTGATGGATCTCCCAGACATTAAAAAAACAAAAAACAATTTTTTTTCAACAAACCTAGCATCTCATCTCTGGTATCAACAGATAGCTTCCAATGTCCTAAATGAATTCTCGAAACTATTCATTTCTGCAAACTCCGATGCCAGCCTGGACGACCCTAAAAAGTTGGCAGATCATTGACAGATCATTCACCAGCACGACACGGTTCTCAAAAAACGAGCAGAACCCATTAACAGAGGGTTCGTATACTGTTCCTATACTCCGTCACGAGGCTCGAGTCGTTCATTTCGAAAAAAGGAAAAAAAAAAGACGAAACACGATGCAAATCGACTTGACCGAAAATAGTCGGGTTCCCGAAACGGTCGGCGTTCCTTGTACGGAACCTGTCGTGCCTGCACATTGTTTTCCCGATGCTGCGTGAATATAAAACACGAGCAACAACGCACAGCGTGTCTCGTCTTCGTTTCCCTGGATCGGCAGAAGGAATAAAAGAGACAAAAGAGAGGATTGGTAGAGAGAAACGGGCACTTGTAGATTTACGAATCGAATCGAAAGGTTGGAGAACGAGTGCGAACCGGAAACTGTGTCGACAACAGAGAAGAAGACGTGGAAACACGGCACCCGTACGAGCTGGTGGAACGTGAACCGAACCTAAATCGGCTGATCGTGGGCCTCGACTGATTCACAGAGGGGCCTGCCTGTCGTCGAAGCAACCGAAAAGCCAACTTTTACTCGAGCTTGGGTCACCTGGACACGACCATTTCATTCACTGGACAATCATAGATCTATTTTATTTATTTATCCTCTTGTCATTAGTTCATTTATGCAGTTCGGGGTACTCAGAGGACACGGGCACTTGGATCAGTAAATTACTATTATCATTGGATGAGAAATTCATTTATGGACCACATCAGGTTAACCCGGTAGATTTCTATGCAAAATCAAAATTGTTCTTGACAATCCTATCAGCGAACAATCAAAAACTCGAAAGTAAACACACTAGAAAACCAACGGTCAACTTCACCTGGCATAAAGGCGCTCATCGATTTATTAAAACTTTCAAAACAAATAGAACCGAAAGATCATCTACTCCCCAGCGTCTACAAAAAGACTCTCATCAGCGAACAAACAGCCCTAAACCCGAAACCGGGAAAATCAATGAGTCGCGTCTCTCTCCGGTTTCATTGAGATTATCCATGGGGAAAGAGATCGAACCAGAGAGAGAAAGAGTGTGAGAGAGAGAGGGAGAGAGAGAGAGGGAGACGGAGATAGGGATACACGCGAGAGTAGTCGAGGCGTGCACACGGTTCTCGTTTCCGCGTGACGGTCGTCTGGTTACGTCAGTAGTGGAAACAAAGTCTGCGGTGTTTCTAATCGGGAGTCTGCGGTCGACGAACAAGCTACTTTCTTCACTTACCGAAGAGCGTTCGCCGTCCAGGAGCAGCCCGGAGATCTCTCCCACGTAATCGGCTCCGAAATCGTACACACACTCCTGGCTCCCTCGATCTAGCAATCACTGACGATCCAGGAGCACCCTTTTGCGAATCTCTAGGACCTCCGCTCGAGTTCTTCCGGAAATCGTCCCCCGGGAATCTCGAAATCCCTCAAAAAATTCCTCGAGTGCCTCCTCGAGAGCGTAAGACGATTTAACGATGGCACGACGGCGGTTCGCGACCGATCTATCGATCACCGGATGGATCTACCCGGCTACTGGTAGTTGGCGGTCGGTGTCGCGACGTTGCTCGATCGGAGGCTGGATCGAGCGATCGGGAAAGATTGTCGAAGAGAGAGAATTCGAAGAACGAACGATCGATGAACGCTGGTGAAATCTTCCTGTGTTGATAGATGCCAGATTGTTGCGGTGTTGATGTCAGCGTTTACGGCCCGATGCACCGGTCTTGATGCGTCGATTGCGATTCCGTTGAATCGTGTTAATGAACGAACGCGCTACCGCCGTGCCGAGTCGCGGACTGACAGCGCTTTGCCCGGCGGATTGCTTTTAACCGAGCCGCCATATTGGTACCGCATCCCTCCTACCTTGCGGGACACACCGCGATCCTTCGTGATCGTGGCGGACGTCGGCAAGGGACCATGCGCGCTCGCGCACAACCATAACCACGAGTAAACACCTCGCGCACACACCCATACTCGCTTCCGATTCAGCTGCACGGTGCAAAGGTGCGAAAAAGGGAAACAAAAAGTGTGTGGATCGGTTCCCGCGTTGTCAACCGATCTCAATGTTCCTCGCAAATGCTCCGAGCTACGTTTTTCTATCACTGGTCGCGACTAAGTCACGGTTTCGAGTTTGTCGATCGAGGAAATCGAGGAGTTTCGAGATTTCCTCTTCGAATTTGTGAAAAATTTAATAGACAATTTTTTTGATAACTGCGAGGTTTTATATTGTTGCAGTTATGTTTCTGGATGACGAGGGAAATCAAGGAATTTTTGAGAGAAGATCCACAAGGTTTCCTTTGAAATGTTCTCAAATATTTTTCTAGGGGAAGTCGAATGGACACTTCTGCACGGTGGATACGAGCGAAAAAGTTGTGGAAAGGTAGTGTTGTTAGTGATCGAGGTGAATATTGCTTTAGACCAGTGCTCCGCAACCTTTTATCTTCCACGGCACACCAACGTTTTTGCGACAATTCCGCGGCGTACCACAAGTAAAAGCTTTCAAATACATAAATTACAATACGTGTATGTTTTTATTGGATAAAAAACACAATAAAATAGCTCTATGTATGTAGATATTTACTTTTATTTAAATTTTATATAAAGCTATTTGAATTGTACACCAACACTAGAACAAAAATATTTAGTTACAGATCACATGTATCACGCTCCTGGTCAGCAAGAAATCTCGTGGAACAATTTAAACAGACTAACTAATTCACAGCACTCACAGTACGTATATGTTGTACATGAACATACATACAACGTAACTACAGGATTTTGTGTATAATTTCGACTCGGAGAAATTACATAGTGGCGAAAAGTTAGAGAAATTTATAACTAATTTGGTGGTTAAAAAATTTTATTATTCTCGAGAAAATCGCGGCACTCCCAAGATCACCTCGCGGCACACTAATTTGGAGCGGTACAGCGGTTGCGGAGCACTGCTTTAGACTGCGGAACGTTCTTCTGATGATGCAATAGTTAAAGACCGCTTTACATATTATTCCTACGTTTTAGAAATATATATACTGATGGAAATCATAATGGGTTTGAGCTTATTGCTTTTTTCTGTCAGAATAGTGATACATATTTATGTGCCGAAACTGCATACTCCATTTATTCTCTGAACCATGGACCATGAACCGTGCACCGGTAAATCAAGAAAATCGAATTTGACTAGCATTGAAATACAAATTTTTTCCGTGATCAC
The DNA here is from genome assembly GCA_028454225.1 of Lasioglossum leucozonium. Taxonomy (NCBI): domain Eukaryota; kingdom Metazoa; phylum Arthropoda; class Insecta; order Hymenoptera; family Halictidae; genus Lasioglossum; species Lasioglossum leucozonium. The sequence goes on along the minus strand of CM052212.1, from coordinate 2,909,009 downwards.
CTTGCGTTACATAAATTGTTCGACTCGTGAGAATTTCGACGGAATCGATTGTACGACGCTTTCGCACACCGTCCTCCATTCTTTTTTCTTTTAAAATTTCTTTACATTTTACCAAAGACACGCTCGTTCTCTCGAAAATGTAACAAACCCACTGCGAGAACGTTGAAACACTTTTTCAGGTCCGAGTGGATCACGGATTTGAAGATTGAACGTTCCTCGTTCCAACAAACCCCTGGAACTCGATCCGCCATTTTTTCTGGTTGTTTTGTGGAGCAGAAATGGAGAATGAAAATCTAAAGCTTCCAAGGTTAAATGGTAGCTAAGCGAACTGATCTCGATATCTTCAGCAAACATCTCGGAAGGTGCACTAATGGGCGGCATATCAGTTTGTTTATACGAGTTTTTTTCTACTTAGAACGTCTATTCACTGAGCCACCATGGTTATAAATATGTTGGGTGCACTCTCGGTCGCGACACTTTTACGTTTACTCGAGCGACCACGTTTCCCTCCTTTTTCATAGTTCAATATTCTTTTTTTGCACTGCTACGTAGCATTCCTTCGTCCATTTTTTACCCGCCGCATTATAAATTCGAGACACTAATTCCTCATTGGTCTCGGGACGCGGATTCCAAACGCATCTCCATTAATATGGATGTGACTGAGTTTCACAGAGTCGAAACGGCAGAGCCGATGCTTAACATTTGGAATACATATTTTTTTCTCATCTATGTACACTGCACTGACAAATGACCGCGCTACTCCGTCGATCGGAGAAACGATACGCGTGCACAATGCGTACGAGTGATACTCGATGGCTTTTTTCAGTTCAGTTTACTCTGTAATCAGTATACCATTCCATTCCATTTTACTCGATTATTAACGAAACGCGCTAATTTCGCTTTGCCCCATTTGCTAATTAACTGGCGTTCTCTTCGAATTTTATAGCATTCTAACACGTGTACATATTTCATTTTGTTTCGATTGCATGCATCTTGGTCCCAGCGAAGTTGTTTTATTGATTTCATACAATCGTTCGGATGCTACGTAAGCGTACATCACTTTAATTAGTCGTGCATTTCGTACGGGAAATATCTTCTTTCACGGAAAAGATCGGCCCAGTGATGAAGCTCGCAAAATTGTGGTGTCACAGTAACCGAAGGTACGTTCGAGCTTATGTTGTATACTCGATAACCCTAGATAAACGTCAAAGCACCACGATAATCGAAACACTTTTCCACTCCCTTCCACATTTTCTTCTCCAAAAGTGCGTCCAAAATATGCAGTTCCATTGAAAAAAAAATACGATGACCTTGAAATCTCGAAAAAAAAATGGACTTGACAGAAAAATTCGGCCCATCGCTGTATTGGCGCCTTAGAACAGAATATTTTCTCCCCCCAACATTTTTTCTATTATACAAAATAAGCGATATATTTAAGGTGGGCAAGTTAGGTGAAATACCCGTGCATAGCAACCCGTCGAAACAGATTCAGAGCTTCTTCTTGCACACTCAAGTGCAGAAGGTTACGTCGTTGTACCTTAACTCGCCACCGTGTACGTAACATAAATAAAACTCTTCCCGATTTTATTGTAAACTGTTGTACTCGATTTTTAAAACCGGAATCCAACATGAGCTTATATAATTTTTTTAAACAAGATCAACGGGTCTCCGGGAAAACATAATCAGTAGGTGTGAAAGTAGGACCATTGTACGATTCTTTTTTCACTAAGTTACACTAGTTCAAAGATCCACAATATTCAAATCAGAAGAATCTCAACTTTTTTACGTATCCATAAAAAATATGTTTTCAGCATTTATCGATAAGTGCAATTGTGAGGCGTGAAAGTATCGCCCTTGAAAATGGCCCCGAGATTGTTTTGGTTCGCTAATAAGTGCCGGCAATGGTAGCGACACAAAGGACACCAAGGACAGCGAACTACAATGACGGTCGTCGACCCAAGATCCCATTCGCCAAGGAAAATTTCATTTCCTCAAGGTATCCAGATACATACCAGCGTCGGCATTCATATTAAACGGAAGATCATTGATCGACCGGAGTCTGGCCGAGTCAAGGTGAGACGGGACGTTGCCATAATCGCGGATGGAGCCGCGCGTGAACCTAGAAACGTGTAACATGTTTCCACCTGTTCCGCGCTATTGCGCAAGCATCCGTAATTACAATGGGACAACGGAATTTTATCGAAAGTTTTTAAAGTGCAATCTCCGAGGTTTCTAACAGCTTTTGGCAAATTCGTACTGTCGCTTTCTCAATATTTTCAGGCAACACGGACGGGACGATCAAAACAAACACTGGTGAGTCAACTTTAAACGGCTCCGTTGACCTCAACAAATCTTTTTTCAGGATCTCCACCAAAATGATCCGAGGAGAGCTTTTCTCCTATATAATCACGTTTAAAAAATTCAAGCTACCATTTTTTCTTATCTCAAGTTGATCGACTCATATTAGAGTAACTGAAAGCTGTGTTTGCGAGGTGTTTAAGAACTCTTTAACACAATCCCAGGTAGACCATAGTTCGATTTTCTTTTTTCGCAAAGTCAAAAAATGTCTCTCGACTATTTCATTTCGTTCTCGAACGCAGACAAGTAATAACGTGGCTGAACTGTAATCCTGTTATAAAAAAAGGCCCACTCGAAATTTGAATACACAGAAATAATTGCTGGAGACAGACCGCCGTGTGAAAAAAATATTGTCCGCGAACCGTGTTCGTTTATAATCGACGACCATGAGCGCGGCCGACCCACGCATTCATCGTTCGATCTCGCGAAGAAAACACTTGTTGGATGTTGGACCAATCGCGCGTTGCCATTGAGAATCGGCCGATCATTAACAAACAACGTTGTCGGGATATCGTTGTTTCCTACGGCGCACAGTGGCCGATATGGAAATTGGAGAAAAATTCGAACAAACGATTGTACGGTGCATAATGTTAGCCTATCAACAATTATATATCTATGTATATTTCGATAATTGTTTATGCAAAAATGTTTGGGAAACTTGGCGTCACCTTCAAGAATAAATAATTGAAACAACAACAGGTTTCCGATGTAATTTGCAATCGTAATCTTTACAGAGCTTCTGAAGGTTACTGAAATGTCGTGGAAATTCTACGTCCTACAACTTTCGTCTGAAGCATTTTTTCGTATCGCCGAGAATTTTCGAGTCACGGAATCCGAATGAACACCGTGCACTATAAAAAAACGGGAGCTGGTAATTGCCGATTGTTTTATAACGAGTGACATGCGTCGATCATTAGACACCGCGGCAAAAAATGGTCGATGGTGGCGATTATCAAACCCTCCGGGAAAAACGCTCGGAAAAGTTTGAATGCATTACGTGTGTCAACCGTGGAAAAACAATGTCGATCGTTTCCTTACATAAACGGTGACGGTAATTCGCTTCTTCCATCGGAAACGTATCGTTTGTGCATTAACGTGTTCTAATTTCATAAAATTACCCTTTGCACTCGAAGATATTTTACATTAAAAAAAACCGAGACATTTCTTTCAATTTAGAATATATTTGCAATCCAAATAATCGAACGGATATTCATGAAACATTTAAATTATCAACAGTTTGCTCCCACTCCACTGTCTCCGATAAACCTCCATTATTCCGCTGTGTGGAACAAGCAGGTAAACGAGCTCGATTCTGTACCGATGACATGAGAAATTCTTATTATAAATCATACACAAAATTTCACAGTTTTATGGGGCTTCTTATTCGAGTCCCATTTTCTCAAACCAGTTGCTGTACGACATCCTGGAATGTTTAGTGGTCGGTCATAATTCATTTATAATCCATTCGCATTGATTTGCTATTCGTCTTTTTGCAAAATATACAATATATATTTATATTGCAAAAAGATATATATATATTCGGGAATAACGTGAGAAAAGAAAATTGATGAGAGTTACAGCGTCACTGTGCGGAACTCCGACGGAAGCATAAATTACGTCTGCGTTATGACAGCAAAGAAATGAACGTGGGAGGGCAAGATCGTCTTTCTGGGAATTCCGAAACGTTTACGGAGCGTCCGATCGACGGTCAAGAGGCGATCAAGAGAGGTTTTTTTCGAGAGAGAGGTGTATGTATAGTAGTAGGAGCGACTCATATTCGCAAAGATTACCTTGCCTCGAGCAAGAAGGTGCAGGAAGAACAATTCGGAGTTGTGTCAGTGGAACGTCCGACTTCCGAGGTGATCGATGGGATTTTTGTTCCGGAAAGAGTGGCGACAGTGGGCGTGAGTAATTTTTCGGCTGACGAAAGAAATCGTTCTTTTTGGTCATAGTTTTACCACTGAACAGTCGATTTTTGTTGATTTCGCCGTTTGGTTAGATTTAGATTTTTGGAAGTTGTGTACTCGCGCGGAATAACGGTTGGTAGGAGCAGTTTTGACACGCCCACTTAAACCCATTGGCCCCCCCTCCCACATTTCTCATTGGGTCAGTCTCACTGTTTCTCTTTAAGTCGTCACGCAACTGTGTCACTCTTACTGTTTTTTATTTCTTCTCTCTCAGCATTCTCATTAGACCACGCCCACAATTTTCTATTAGCTCCTCCCACAATTCATAGTAGCCTCTGTAAATTATTTTTATTATGTTTCTTCTACAATTCTGATTGGGCCATTTCTACTACTTTTTTCAGAGTTCTCTCACTATTCTCATTAAACCACGCACTTTTTCCCTCTAGCTCCTCCTACCAGACCACGCCCACAATTTTCTATTAGCTCCTCCCACAATTCTCAGTAGCCTCTGTAAATTATTTTTATTAGTTTTCTTCTACAATTATGATTGGGCCATTTCTACTACTTTTTTTCAGAGTTCTCTCACTATTCTCATTAAACCACGCACACTATTTTCCTCTAGCTCCTCCTACCAGTTCTTTTACAAACACGTGGAATGAACGTTCACGCAAAATCAAATAAAAATTAGTGAAAACTAAACGCGTGACCCACATCGCAACTTAATTAATGCTAATCCGTCTCAAACTAAATCTCTGTGGTTCCTTTCACCGCATTTCGCGGACCAAGAAAGACCAGATGAATCATTCTCCGTCGCGAGCTACATAATTTCCACCATCAGTAACGATTCCTTCAGGAAAAAAACATTCACATCTTCAACCCCGATAAATTAGAGTCGTAAATGCGAGAACACCGTATATCGCCGAACATTATACACATTGCAATAGGCGTGTTACGAAAGTGTTTCTATGTCAACCGATTATACTTATTTCTCGATTTTGCGCGGTGCTTTTTGTGCACCGCGTTAAATGGCGCCTTAGTTTACGCGGTCTCATTTTGCACATATCTATTATAACATTTCCGATGTTCATGAAAAATGATTACAAAACAAGTATCAAGACAGAAAAAGGAAATAGGCAAAACATCAAGCGGAAAACGTGCAGTTTGACATTAGCAAGAATCGACTGGAATCGTCGCCGGATCACAGCAATCTGTCGAATCGGTATCGCGGTTCTCAGCGTATCTCCGTTCACCCGATCTACACGCGAACTTTTCATAGTGATTTACCGGCCGATTTTTCCCACCGAAAATCCACTTGCTCCGGGTTTCGACACTGGCCGGTTCACCCGATTCGATACCGATATCAACACCTCGCGTATGTTGTATACAGACCGGCTTGCGAAATCGGTTGTTACCGCAACCGGCACCGGGCCACCAGCTAAACGCGCCTGCAAATTAACGCGATCGATCTCGTGGTCTACCGTCGCGGAAAATCCGATCGATTTATCCAACGATCGAGAAGCGGTGTCTCCCAGCTCGCGGAAGGGAGATCGGAAGTTTATGCGGTCTCTTCTTAAACAAATAATAATCGTAAATCGTAAATTTAGAATTCTTAGTATTAATTTTATATACTCCTTTAACATCGTGAACATGATTGCATTTTTCCAATAGAACGAAAGGTCAACATTGCGATTCTACTTCCTTTTTTTTTTCTTATTACTTATTGCTTTTAATATGAAAAATAAGTTATTATTATCTCCCTAAAAGATCATAATTTTATTATACAAAAGAAATGAAATTAAAAAATTTCATTAATTACTATACAACCGCGGTTTTTCTGATAAATCGCGGAGAATCGTGTTTGAAAGCGGTCCGGCATTTAGGCTACTCTCGATATCGCTGAAAAATGTCCGATGTGGTTTTGACCGATCGCCAAATCCAGCGTGTGTACACGACACTTTCGCAACGCGCGAAACGCTTTCGGCCGGTGACGTAATTTCTCGTTCGCCGGTCGCGTCACGTTCGATGCAAACGCAGCTTTCGGCACTATTATTATGTATTCGCGCGATCGAGTATCCTCTATGAAACGTTCTTCTACTTCTTTTTACTTCGTTATCACAACCTCCAGGCTCTATAACCAACATTTCGCACAAACGTTTGGACAATGAGTGGATAAATTACGTGAACGCAGGCGACTAAAATTTTTCGACAAATGCTCAAGACAAACGTTTCTTAATTTTAAAGACAGATAGGAAATCTGCAATTTTAAACACGACCTCTGCCAAACAGATCGTGCCGGGCTTCCGTGGACAAACGAGATGAGTCACTGTCAATATGTGATCACTATTACCGGTCCAAACGAGGCTGAAATCGCATCATCATCGCGCCGAAAAAAGTAAAATTTTTTCAATTGGAACTACATTGGTTTGTTGCATATGAAATGTACGATTTTAGAATACAAATGTTGTGAGATAAAAACTATAAAGAAGCAGTTCCTGCGGTAAACAATTCAGGCCTTGCAGTTTCAGATTGTTTGTTGACGATTACAGAAGCCAGATAAAACTCATGTTGAAGTTGTGAACAAAACTTAATAGCAATAATCTTGAAATTTTTTAGGAGCATTTTAGGTATTCTTGAGAAATTTTGCGTCTGTAAAATGTTGAATGCTTTAGTATAAATTTAATCATTCTATTCTATATTATAATTCTATATATAACAATACAAATTGTGGCAAATCAGAATTATTAAATTTATACTAAAGCATTCAACATTTCACAGACGCAAAATTTCTCCCTTGGAATGATCCGCATTAGGATCGAAACGTCGGGAAACTTTTAAATGAAAATAATACGTTGGCATGCTTGAATTCTGTGAACCTTTCTACTGTCCTACTGTCGTCCACTCATTTTTCTCGTAAATGCGTAAAACCCGTGGTCCGATAACGATCAATGTACTCGTTACCAATAATTTGAACCGGCAAAGGCGAGTCGCTATTTTTTAAGTCGGAATAACGAAGATTTTTCTAATTCAACGTCCAGGGGCACCACACTTGAATTACCAAATCCGCCGAAGAGTATATTTGGCATAGTGTCATCTGGTTGTTTAAGGTTGTTCCAGAAGACGAGTGCCAAAACTTCTCGAGCCCACTGTAAATACACCGAAAGCTAAAGGTAAGTACACACCGGGCCCGGTGTAGGATCGTTGGATGACAGGTGCCGGAGTCTCCGAAAGCGATCATTGCGACAGAGCAATGCTGACGGAGTGACGGTGTCGCGTGTCCACAACACGGTCATGCGAACTCGGGGGCTGTGATAAGTTCAAGGTCGCGTGCGGAATCGAGCAAATAGACGCATACGTAGACAAATTCTGGTCACACTGCTACGGGGTCCATTAACCCTACGAAGCCCCATTGGATCGTGTTCGAAGATGAACATAATCAAAAAGTCACTTTGATCGCGAAGAATATTTTTTCATTCCAAATTATATATATTTTTTCCCAATGCCTTAAGCATTAGTCGTTCCAACGATCGTATATTAAAATAGGAATTTCAGAATTCTTATTAGATTTTTTCAAAAGTCGAGATAAACAACCCCGTCAATTTTGGAAGATACTAAAAATTTATTGTTCGTGTGTTCCTTTTTTTCTTTCATTTGCGGTTTATTTTAATGTGGTCGCATTAACAGGTGTGTTTCACTTGTTAGAATTATCGTCCAGTGATTAGCATTTCCTTGCACGAGGCGGCCTTGCGGGGCGATTTGCAGGAATATGCATAAACAACGAGGACTATCCGCTATTCGTTGACCCCTTCGTCAAAAGTGACATTGATGCGTTCGGTTCCATCGGTTCACACGTAGCCAATGCAACAAATTCGATTGTAAGCAAAGCAGTCTGCAGGATATACTTAACATCGAACACGTGATGCCGATTGTTATCAATAAACAGCAGGTTTTACTCGTTTATGACAAAAACGAGTAGGCGCCGTTTAAAATAGTGAACGTTTTAGATGAATTAAAAAATATCATTATATTATTTCCAACCTGTTGAACACAGTAAGAAAGAAAATAAATTTCTATTTCACTCCAGTTTGCTGGAATTCAGCCAGAAACTTTTTACATTGCATAAAGATCCGCTGTCCAGTTAACAAATTACTTTCCCACGGTTCACTGTTAGGCGACATTCACATAATTAGCATTCGCTGAAAATACAGACAGTAAAACATACAGGTTTAGGCAGTTTCTTGCAATTCGGGTACACAATTTTTATTTCGCACGAAGCTCCACTGTCTATCTCTAATTGACTTTTTGCTAGTTGTTTTTATTGTATACTTGCGCAAAATAATATTCATTGCAACAGACGAAAACCGGACGGGAAACTTGTTCTACTTTCAATAATTCCAGTGAGCTAAAAACGGGAGCGAAGATCGATCTAATTGTCAATCTGATTACGTAAAAGAGTTCATGACTTTCTCGATAATATTTACATGAATATTACTATTGCGTTCTCACGGGTGCATACATATGCAGACTCATGTAAATTCGATTCGCGTGCTTCCGCATGATTTTCACATTTTCAGAAGTCGTGCACTTCTACCGTAAATGTAATAGGCGAGACGTTGGCCGCTTGTTACACGAGTAATTATGATTGTGTCGTGCTCGGTGCCGTTTCAATTCGAGAAACGACACGAATACAATGTTAAATAAGTAAGTTTCAAGTCAACTGGCAATTCAGAATTATTAAATTTATACTAAAGCACACAGCACTTTACAGACGCGAAATTTCTCCTGTAAGAATGATCCACATTAGGATCGAAACGTCGGGAAACTTTTAATTGCAAATTTGTTTAAAGGTTAAAATTGGATCGAACCTGTAGCGCCGACATTACGGATTATTTATTTACAATGTTAAATGTTCGGTGAAAGCATATATTAGGGAAGCAGTGTCGATGTAAACATTGCCGGGGAAGTCACCGACCCATCTAAATAGTTCGCATACTAGAAATTCGTTCACAAATTCTTCGGGCGTCAAACATTAATTAGACAATTTTTATTTTGCATACCGATGCGCACTCTAATAATCCATTGCAAGAACCTCGGTGATTTTTAACGCAGTGCCAGCTGAACAAACGCCGAGAGGAAAATCCTAAAGACAAGTTAACTCGACATCGACAGCTGAAAGAACACATTGCGCAATCGGCGAAACAGCAAGCTCGATGAAGAATTTCGCGTGCAAACGAATTACGCGAAGGAAAAATCTTTTCATGCGTATGTGTTCTGTCATAAACATACATTTTTTTTTCCTGAGCATGATACCGGAGTGAAAGCAATCTTTTCGATTGGGTCGTCTGTGGAAATGATGCAAATCTTAAAACTCCAAAGTTCGCGTTTCGTTCGGAGATCGATCTCGACACGGTCGACAAATTCGCGAGTTATGCGCGCGCGATTCAATTGAACCTCGACCTTCCGTCGACTCGTTGCTAGTTGGTAATTCAATTATCGTCTTTTTCCATTAGAATTTAAAGGAGACGTTAATGGCTCCGGCTGTCTCGAAGAAATAAGCCCAAGTTTCATGCGTCGATTAATGTCAATGTAAAAAGGTATGTCGCATAATTTGTAATTACGCTACGGCGACGTTTGTTGATATAAATCGTTAGAGTGCAACTTGCATAAAAAGAAGAGAAGGAATAATTGTGTGTGCAGCTCTAATATGTAACTGGCAATGAATACAAACAATTTTTAATTTGCATAAAAGTCTACAAGTCATGTTTCATTGGTATTGTACAAGATTTAACTACATTAATTGCAGTCTTGAATCATGTTTATTAGAATAGTAATTTATTTTTCAACCCCCAGGACGAACGAAATGAAAAAGAATTCGGTTTGCGTAGTTATAATTTATTTTATATATTTATGAAGTATTAACACAAAAAAAAAAGAACATGGTCTAACTCGCTCACAGTTTCTTCGGCTTGGGGCTTTTGCTGAGAGATTCGTCTCGAGAGTGAACGGGATAATAAAGACGACAAACAATGGGAAGTCGGAAGTACTGTTAATCGAGGGACGTCGCGTCAAGCGCGATGGCGCGTGCTAATCACTATAAATCAGAAACGTGGAACAAGAATTTGCTAAGTGAAGCGAATTCGAGGAAGTCGGTGCAAGTGACGTCCAGATGAAAAAAAATAGTGTTTACAATTCGGAACTGCAGTGTGCGAGGGTAACTATGTTTGCCCAAAACGATTTTCTCGGAACTGTTCGCAGGAAAATCGACGAGGCAGATGTTAAAAGCTTCGCAAAGAGTAAGATAAAGATTGAAAGTGAAACAACGACTGCAGCGGAGGAGGATTGTTCGAACGGAAAAATCGACGGACTAAAAATGTTCAACAAATTCCTGAGACCGGCTAAATTGTGAAGAGGTAAGAGAATTCGATAAGAGCGAGGTAAGAACGAGCTGAAAATTTCAAATAAAATGAAAGAAGGCGTAGAAAAATAGCAAATTGAAGCATGGAGAACGTTGGGCCGGTAACCAGCGAGACACAACTTTGTTAGTCGGCCAGCGGGAATGGCGGAACGGTGAAAAGTGATTGTAAGTGCGAGCGACCGAAACCGATCGGATCGTGATCGATTCAGTGTCGGATCCAGCAAGAACCTGGCGTGGAGGCAGGAGGAAAGGTGGCAAGGAGGCGGGTTTACACGAAGAATTTGCCCTTGGCCCAGTTGTTGGCCCGCTGGGCGAGTTCGGGGCAACGGGCCACCGGGCACAACGTCAGAAAAATCGAGCGTGATCGCCGATTTGTTGTGCAACAACGCTGAAAACGTGATCCTCTTCGGCTTTGCTCTCTGTTCGGGCTTTTTTAATGGATCGCGTGCGCGCGCGCTCATGAATCACGATCGACGCGATTCAGTATGCTCGACCGTTGCGCCCGACTCCTCCCCTAACCCGGTGTTTAAGCAATACTTCGAAATGGCCGAAAAAACAAGTTCGAAACCAATTTAATCTAACTGTGACTCGCAAAAATCGCTCGTTCATGTATTCGTCGGTAGCAAAAAGTTTGAAGTCAATAGTTGTTCAATATTTTTCGATGAAAATATATAAAAAGCTAAAGGAAAAATAGTATTTGCTGGAAAAACATAGTAGAAGAACATTATTATTAGTCGTTTCAAATGTTTTCTCAAGACCGTATTTATTGGAAAGTGGAATAACTCTAGTATTAAATGGCCAAGCAACGATTAATATTCGTAGAAAAATTGAAAGATAATATTTTATTTCAGTAGTGGCCACTTTTTGTGGTCACAGCTGATAATTCGAGCCTCCAGGCTTCTCTGACCCAAATTATTTTTCGCAATCAGGCTCACCTTATCGGGAAATAGGTACCCATCTTCGGCGGACCAAGAACCGTGTTCAAAATCAAGCCTAAAACCTATAATTCGATGAGAATTTGAAATTTCCAGGAAAATAGTCTCGGAGAATGCGAGATAAAACTGGCTAAACAGACGAGCGTCGCTTACTATCGGTCAAGACTCACGGTGTTAACGTCCTGCGTTGCCATCAATAATAAGAAAAAAAGGTCAATATTACCGCAGAAGGCAGTTGCATCTCATTTTCAATGAACATGAAAAAAAAAGGCCACTGCTTCGTCAAGGCTGTGAACTGTGTTTTTTTTAATAAACCTTGTTAAGACATAGATGATTTACTTCGAACACAGAGAAAAGCTCGTGTCATGCTAAGTGGACAGTGTTTGTATACTGAACAATGGTAAACACAACGGTACTTACATCATCCGTCTGTGAATGATGATAAAATCCGTATCCTCGGTTTGTTAACAATTGAATAATGTTTAATCAACTTCCCACGGACAAACAGAACTTTCAAGATCATCGTGACGCTAGTAGGATTATCGTGTTCATCATAATCACACTATTGACAACTAAATATCAATTCACCGAAAATTCTTTGTCAAAACTACTCAATTTAATTGTCACAAAATTGCCTACGAATATTTTTATAAAATTTGCCTATGACTAATTTATGATTCTCATAAAAATGATCTACGATTTTTTGAAGGAACAACAAACGCTTTCTACCTCCAGCTGTTGAACGATCTCGTTTAAAGGGTCGTGAACCGTTTGTAAACAAAAGTTACTGTCAATCGAGGCTTGTCGACAGCCAGATAAGGTTTCGGAAACCGGTTGCGTTCGCCGATCTACTAGCCGTAGAAACGTCCAATTACTGTTCAATGATTGCGCGCGGATGAGCCGCTTGCCGATAACTATTTGCACGGCGGAACAATCATTCCGACGGTGTGTAATTCTCGTCGACGCCGAAACTTTCTCTTTGGTAGTCGATCAGAAATCTCTTTCTTTCTTTCTCTCTTTCTTCATTTCTTTCGTTCGCGCAAACTATTCGAACGTAATCTACGACGACCAGCTAGGCACCGAGACGAGCAAGCTATGATTTTTCGAGTTACAATGACGAGGCTGAAACCGCGTAATTATTACTTTACCACGAGAAATTACCCGCAGCTGCTGCTCGGTGTGTTACCCATTTTCAGATGAATATCACGTGAACTTAACCTTCTAGATACGGCTCACACGCCCGCCGTGACACACTGTCTACCTGGGACGACGCACAGTGGGACATTTGGTCGAAATCGGAGACAAAATCAAAGAACTTTCGATAGAAATGAGATAGAGCGATTAAATTTTTTTTAAATTGTATCTGAAACTTCGTAGAATATGGGAAAATAGGGAGATTATGGTACGAACGTTTTTTAACATTGATAAAATTCGTGAAACTTGTACAATTTCAAGAAAATTGTGGATTTCTAATACCACGCGCGGAAACAATTTTTTAAATACATGCTATACATCATTTCCCGTAGATTTTTTCACGCTGATTTCAAATCTGGTTTCAAAATTTGTCTACGACATCAGGATTTTGCAAAAAATCTATTTTTGTGACAAGAAACTAATGAAATCTTTTGATTTCTTGTCACAAAAATAGATTTTTTGGAAAATCTTGATGTCTTAAAAAAATTTATAACCCAAATTTAAAATCAGCGTAAAAAAATCTACGGGAAATGGTGTACAGCATGTTAAAAAAAAAATTTCCGCGCGTGGTACTGGAAAAACCAAGATTTTCTTGAAATTTTGCAAGTTTAACAAATGTTTTCCATGTTAAAAAACATTTTCATCTTAATCTCTCTATTTTTCCCGTATTCTCCAAAGTTTCAGCTTTAATTTTAAAAAATTTCGGTGAAAATCAAATTCGAAACGAAAGAGTTTTGGTATTCGACTTTTTACAGGTGGTTTTTGTAAAAATCAAAGTAAGGATGGAAAGTCCTGAATGCATCAACCTTTTAACCCTTATGCATCTCATGGATTTGAATGAAATTAATAATAGTTATTCATAACGTATGGTATAACATATTTTAATTTGTAAATAAATTCCACCTAAAAAAGCTCTGACGTATACCATTTGATCATAACGGAGAGGAATAAAAAGAAATCGGCATTAGTAATCGATTCCATTTGCATCTGTTAAATTAAAACGTTGTGTACATATAGACTATGTCTATAAAGGTCATTGTTGATAATATTTAATGTCGTAACCTATTGTCTTCAAATTCAATCCTGAATCGAGTCATAATGATGCCGGTTATATGTTATTAGGATCGCGAGTCAGGGTCAGATCAGAAGTCGGGAAATATGTACATATTTCATTGTTATTTCCTTTAACGCAAATACTGACAGACTGTTGACTGTTTTTTTAAATGTCCCGGTCCGTCTCATGTTTATGGACATTCGATTATTGCGTCGTGGGATTTACGAAGGTTTCCAGCTGAGCAAAATCCATGAATACGGTTGAATTCGCAAGTTGATGGGAAAAATTAAATTGACTTGTTCGAATGCCTGCTCGGTTCTTAGTAATGATTACACTACGGATTTTATGCATTTATGGTAAAAACGAGTAGGTGAAAATAAATTGTTGGTTCGCTTCATTTGTTGCAATTCAGATGGCCATTTTTTATTTTCCATTATAATCGCCAGGAGCAGAAATCATGATCAGCAGTCTAGTAACAATAAATATCGATACACTAATTAAGTCTCGATCTACTTTATACAGCTCATTTAAATAATTAATAATCGAGTGCGGGAAAAAAGTGTCCCGGGACTTCGAAGAGCTGTCCAAGTTCATATTAAGTCGCGAGTGACCCCCGGCACCAGGTGGAGGTTATGCAATATCGTTCATGTTATGCGTTAGTATTGCTTACTTGCGGCTAATTGCATGAAAAACCCAGAAAAAAATTAATCATCTACTCCATCCTGCCTAAACTATTATCCGCGGTGTGTCGGAGTCGGGAGAAAAAACTGGATCATAAAAGAGCAATGTAATAATAAATTAAGAATTTACACACGTGACAACGCAAAAAATTTATTAGAAAAGTTTATTCGGAACGTCGCGCCGGCAGAAAATAGAACCTTCCGATGCAATCTACAATTTCGGTACATAAAGAGACCATAAACACCACCGGAAGTGTGTGTGTGTGTGTTCTCGGCGAGAGCCCTACTAAGCTTGACCAAGTTTCAGCGAAAGCCCTATCGCAAGCGTGAAACAAGGCAGCACGTTCCGAAACAAGACAGAGAAGACACTAAAAAAAAAAATCCTTCGCATTCTCAGCGAAATTTGTATCAAGCTCGGAGTCGATTGGCACGCAGCAATCCATAATTGCGAATGCAGAATCGCGGAACATTGCAGAAAACAACGAAAATAGGGGAAGACAGGAAGAATAGCATTCCGAAATGTGTCGCGGCGATTCCGCCTTTCTAATTGCCCGATTGCGCGATCCGGGAGGAAACTCCTTCCAGTGGCGAACCGCCTTCTCGAAGGAGAGACGCGAAAAGCTGCCGAATTTGAGCATTCGAACCCTTCAATCGGTCACCGTTTTGAGCCTGAGTGGTGCTCGAATCGCGTCAAAGACCTCTCCGTTCTCGTAGCCACGGTTTCACAGTTAACGAGACGAGTAAAACGCGTGTGCCTGATCTGGGGTATTCGTTAGGCGCCAGAATTAGTTGGAGGTCAAGTCGGAAGATCGTGGACGCGATTTCATAATTTCAGGATCGGACGATCGGATTCCGTGCCACTTTCGGCGAATGTCGACACGTCCCTCCGACCGTCTATTGTCAACGGTCAATTGGTCAATACCGTTCTAGACTGTATCGACTTTCCCTCCCTCGGCTTTTCCTAACGATTTACGACACACGCGCCGAGTATCGCAACGATCTTCAACTTCGCTCGCGAGTCCTCGACCTTCCCGGTCAGTTGCAAATTGCAACGATCACGCGTGCATCGCCGCTTTCCACATTGTTGCTCTATGCTTGTTACTCGTCGCGCGTTGCTCGGGCTCGTCTATCGGGGTTCGTACCGAAAAACGACCGTATCGAGAAAAAAAACGAATTCCCATGTCATTTCAGGTAGTTACGGTTCGAGTAATCGATAGACTGGATTTTGACGCAAGATAAAAATGTTCTACGTCGATCGTGGGAAGAAGGGGGAATTTAATTTCTCCATAATTTCTTCTTTATAGTTTCTGAATGTTTTACTATTCTATATTGTACCTAGCCAGTTTCGTCATAAATCCACAAAAACTAGCGGTCTACTAAACAATGTATTCAGTATTGGAATACAGTTTTTTTCCCCTATAAAAAGTAGATCAAGTTACAATTATTCGAAATATTTATGTGAAATGGATACGATGAATCGATTTGACTTTCGAAGTACAGTGACTCCCAAAAATATTCGAACACTAGGTATAACTAATTTTTGTGAGCCACAAATGGTCCATTATTTCGTTTAATAATTTTTATTATGAAACCTATGTATATTTTTCAAATAAAGCATATATGTTTATCAACATTAATAAATGTTTTATTGCAGAAACAATTCCCAGGGCGATTGCTTCATCGACAATCGAATTATCAAATCATAAAATTATATTTAGTGTCGAACGATCGCGAAACGCGTCACAGTTACATGGGAATTACGTTGACGTAGTTTTCCTACCTGATGTTACATTACTTGGTCACTTCCGCTTCTTACGTCGATGGTAATCGATTCACACCGCGATTTACAGGTTCCGAAAGATCAAGCGCAAGTACAAAGTGCTCCGATTACGCAATCGGGGAAGAAAGCGTCTTTCCTTGGCGCGGTCAACCTGTTTATCATTTATTTTCGCATTAATTTTTGCTGAATAATCTTCTTTCAAACAATTATTCAGCGCGACAGCCGCTATCGGCGCCTTTAAACATTTCGCTTCGCGGAACTGTTTAACATATTGATTTCAAATTTCTATTTTTAAATATATTTTTAAATATATTTTTAGAGAATATGTGAAATTTTTTTTAGAAGGAAAATTGCGATTTTTTCCTAAACTATAGCAGTTTTTTCTCGAGACGATTCTCTATGACGTCATATTCTCTATAAACGTAAAAAATCGTCCATAAAATTTTTTTTATGGAAAACTTATAAACCTATCGATTCTAAACTTTGAAAATTTGTTAATATATGTCTCTAGGATATGTAGGATTGTTTTAAGAACCGAAATGGTGGCTCTATCGAAAATTCTAATAATTTTTCGATAATGCACAGTGACTAAAACAGAAAGCTTGTTTTTTGACTGGCAAGGCTAAGTCAATTAACTAATAGCCAAGTCAGTTAGTTATAGCGATATCATATCAGCCAATTATAGCATAACGACCTATTGTAAAGTATACGAGAGGCACTTCATAATGCCATAATAGACTCTCGTGATAGGAAAACGATAAGCCTAAACAATCCTTTAATAGTTTTCGATAAGAATACTGCTCGGATCCTTTTAATTGATACGTGGAATTTCATAAATAACAATAATCGTGTGCGAAGGAAGTAGAATATTAAACTTTTCCCTCGATGTATCATGATAAACAAAAAAGTTGTGTTAATTGACGTCAACGTCAATAAAAAACAAATGCCTGAGGCCTTCAATGAAATATGTCTCTAGGCATTTTTCACACAAAAAATAATGCGCCAATCCTTTCAAATCTTGAAAGTTTTATTTCATTCAACATTAAGACAAGTAAACAACGTTTTTCTTGGCAATAGAATTATGATTAATACGGAAGAATAAAAGCAGCGACGTCAGCAGGTTTTTTCTTCGAGATGCAAAACTATTTAACCAATCAACTTCAAATTTTTACACACATTTCATAAACTTATGATATTCCTCGGAACGTGAACCTACTATTTTAAACAAATTAACCGTTTTAAATCACTCTGAATTGTTTGTAAAATATTCTTACAGCAACTTAGGTTCACATTCTTAGAAATATCAATTGAATTAAAAAAAATTTTTATTTTCTCGCTTCAGATAACTATCAGAGACGCTACAAACGGCGCAGTTCTGCATCTCGGAGAAAAAACCTGCTGACGACACTGTTCTCATTCTTCTATATTAATCATAATTCTATTGCTACAAAAATGTTTTCTACCTGTCATAATGTTAAATAAAATAACTTCAAAGATTCGAGAGGATTGGCGCATTACTTTTCATGCAAAAAATTCCTAAAGATTAACAACAAATTTAAGCTGTTTACAGGGCCCGCGCCCTTTCAAAACAACAGTAACACCACTAGCGTAATTAAATCCAGTGCGTCCATCCACGTGTCCAATTAAGATGTAACTTCCAGTTTGTAAATACAATGTATTACCGTAATATATGTATAAATGCAACAAATTACAATAAAACAAGCACAGCTAGCATTAATTAAGTAAGAAAAAGTCTTGAAAAAGTCGCCGGAAGCCTCCTGCTTGACATAATACTCTACATGACTTTGTCTTGATAAAAAGTTTTCCTATCAGACACGTCCCGAGAGACCGCGACCGCCTCGACAAGCCTGCACACCGGGTTGCCCTAGTCGAGGGGCTCGCAGCGAGCTCCGTAAGAGGATCAATTGAAATTCAAATAAATGCACAATGTTTCTCGCAATTAGACCGACAAATTCGTACGTACATCGGGTCAGTGAAATGTCAGTATGCAGAATTAATTGTGTATCGAAATGCAACAAGGTCACGAACTTCTGCACTGACCTAATCGAGAAACCGAAAATATTAATGACACAGCGTCCAAACTGCGCGGCCTATTACGTCGCTCTACCGACGAATCCAAGTCCAAATAAAAACGCCTCCATCACCGACTAGAATACAATACAATTGTCACAATTACAATCAAGGCCGGAACCCGGCCTCGCGTTCTATGAAAACTCATCACTAAACTGCGGATCTTTATGCATTTTTAGTAAAATTGAGTAGTTGAAATTCCAAATTGTAGAAGAATTTTGAAAATTGGAGATATCAATATATGATTTCTCATCTGTTAAAATTATTACGGGACGAAATGACATTATATTTAGTTTCTATTCTTTGTAATGGACACAGACAATTTTTATTTTGCATAAAGTTCCGCAGTGTACTCATCAGACATTTTGCAGGACCCGGAGTGGCAAACTCAATCAATTTTGGTGACGCAATCGACGATTTTGCGGCGAAAAAAGCAAGAAAAATTATGCAATATTCATCGTACAAAAATGTATGTAACATGCTTTGTACTTACAATAAATAATATCTTATTGTGAAATTTAAGTGTAGGATTCGAATGTTCATTTTGACACCGCAAAATTTTTGAACCGGGTCCCGCGAAAGGTCACGCCGGCCCTGATTGCAATAAAAAATTAACGCGGTCGTAGAGTGCCTCAATTAAATACGTGATTCAATACAGAAGTTTATAGAAAACATTTTTCCAATTTGACTGACTGAAAGGAGAGATTAGAGGCCAGTGATTTCGGTGGTTCTATCGTTGGCGGAGCGAGAACAGCGTACCCACGTGGCAAACGTGCGAACACGCGTGTCCGAGAGCCGACACATCGATCAGCTGGTCGACGCGAAACGTTACTGACCGTGTGTGCATGCGTGGGTGGCCGGTGTTCTAGAGCTCTGTTCTCACTTGTTGCGCCGTTCGAACGTGTCCTGCGCGTCTCTTCTTCTTTGATCCTGCCTCCTGGTCGGTCCTGGTCTCCTGCTGGTCGACGGATACCGCGCACACCGGCCTAAACTTGAAAGCCGAGCTTTGGATAGGTCCCGGTTAAAAATATACACAGGGCGGGGCTCGCCGAAGACGCTCGAGCTTCCGCGATGATTCCTCTTCCTTCCTACGAAGAACACAGGCTGCTCGGCTGTCGAGATATTTCCGTGGGCGATTCTGGAAGCAGAAATTAGGCGAGCCTCTGTTAACGTGAAATTCGCCTCGGATCTTTCTTCTCAAATGGCTCATCGTTTTGAACCCTAAACACTCGAATCCGAGGAGTCGCTAAAAATTGATGTTATTCAATATATTGTTTAGATTATTTCATTTCTACTTGAGAGCAGATATTCAATATTCAATTTAATTGTTTAGATTATTTAATTTCTACTTAATAAATTCCTAAACATTTACTTGTAGATCCGTTTAGATCCAAAGATTAAGTCACTTTAGGCGAAAGCAGATATTCAATATTCAATTTAATTGTTTAGATTATTTAATTTCTACTTAATAAATTCCTAAACATTTACTTGTAGATCCGTTTAGATCCAAAGATTAAATCACTTTAGGCGAGAGCAGAGAAAAAATAACGCGCGAGCTTGGAAGACGATGTCAATGACGATGGCCACTAGAGGCCCAGTATTCCAGACTATTAGATGTAAGAAAAATTAATCGAGAATGTGTCGATAAGTGAATATACATTGTGCACAATTACAACCTAACTACCAAGAAATAAATTACTAAGAATAGAAGCCAGCTCGTAGGTCCAGAATAAAATTTTCGTATGTGTACTAGTCCATCTTCGAGGCAGAAGTATCCAAAAATGCTCGGAGCCCGCTAACACCACTATTTACCAGAAGAAACCAGAGGTCATGAACGAGCGACAGGCTTGATATTGAATGGCACGCATGCTCGGCGCGTTTCTAAACTTAGTTTGTCAAAAACAAAGTCTCGTACCCGAAGATGTACGCTCGCTAAGCTGCCTCGGTTTCTCACCCCTTTGCCGCCATTGCGGGACACCTTGTATAGTCGGTAGACGGTTACGTCTTCGAGAGGAAATAATCGAGATAAGAACGGGTTCTTATCTTCCGAAGGAAGTGGCAGCGGTAGGTACGGAAACCATGCGAATTAACAGTCGGAAATGTAAACGGCCGTAAAACGAGCGGTGCCTTTGCTTCGAACGGTGAGAAAGAACCACGTCGACCACCAGGATGTTAATTGGCAAACTGTCACCGAACCGTCTCGGACAACCCCGTGTTGACAGATGATTCTGTTTCGATTCCATCGATCATGCTGTTAATCTCTCGGTTCACCGTGAAACCAGCTACTCACGTGGCCCGTCGACTCTCGATAGGTTTCTTTACGGACTGCCATAAAGTCTGGTTCCCGCCGGCTCGAGTGTCACCCTCGAGCTGCCATCGTTTCACACTGTCAACGGTGCTGCACCAACGATCGATGATCGATAACGAACGCCGTCGACATGCCACCGATTATCAACACCATACAAGCACCGGCTTCTGTCATGAACCACGTTTGCCACGGGAAATTCGACCACGACAAAATCGAAACGGTTTTTCCTCGCCACCGCGTTCGACCGATCGAAGCGACGCCAATGGCGTCTCGAGGAGACTGCTCGACTCGTCGATAAGTCGACACGAATTTTACCGAGACGATTCTTTTTCCCTAAGTCGATACGGTAATCTGGAATTTTATCGATCGAGAGAGCTGTCGATCAAACAGGTTTCCAGAATACGCGGCAAATATGGAATTTTGAACAAGGTTGTTAATGATTTTTTCATTTCACGCATTTTTCTCGTTCAACGTAATTTTTATTCAATTTAGTTAGGCAGGGTAACACGTCAGAAGATACTGTCTTCGTTAAAATGATTCACATGAGAAATATTATTGAGGCAGAAAATATCTGCAGGCTATTAGCATTTTCTTCTTTAAATTTGTTATTGTGTTTAAATATTAGGTGGTCGGGAAAGTAATGTCGTTTCTTTACATTAAATTCAAACAAATACATTTTTAACAAGTTTTTATTATTAATCAATGATATTTCATCCTCGTTATCGACAACCTTTTGCCATCTAATGTGCAAATAAAAAAAAAATAAAAAAAGATGTTTTTTAATGAAATTGAAAATAATAAATAAATGTACGAACGTCTAATTCACTTGGATAAATATCGCAAATATTTTTGGTAGCAACTGTTGCGTTACTACCCTTGTTAAACTGAAACAGCATACAATGCCGGATATGTACCTCTTCTGGTATTTGGTTGAAAAGTTGACCCAAAACAGCAAAAAAAATTCAAGATTTAATTATTTACAAGTAAACAAGTCACTTTAACCTTAAAATGTATTGGCACGACTTTGTAGTACACATTGAAACGACATTACTTTCCGGTCCTCTTAACAGTAAAGCCACACTCAAAGATAAATTTTAGATGTCAGTCTTCCGAGATTAAAGGGGACAGTAAATGTACCAATAATCGTATTAACCCTGTGTTGCCATTTATTTAAAAAATTGTCCAATAATTTATGGAAGACCCCGCAACCGCTATTCGAAATAAGTAGCTTCCATTGGACCTTGACTCCAAAGAAAAATATTTCTCAACAATTTTGAGCGATTCAAATGTTTATAAGGTTCTGTGTGCAAACTGGGATAATTATTACTTTCCGTGAATGATTATTCAGACTCCGTGGTCAGTGGCCACGGTTGTAGGGTAATGTCGATCAAATAAATCGGACACCGATATTTTCCCTGTGTTCATGGCTGAAGGCAACTCGCTCCATTTAAGTTCACTTTATTCTCGTGTAATTCTCCCCAATTATGTACAAAAATATAATGAGAATCGATAATCATTACAGAGTTCGTAACATTAGGTAGGTACATGACGATGTGTGCTCTTGTCTCCTCGGGCTCGACACCTTTCACCATGGCTAAAACAGTTTTATTTTTTTTTTTTCTGAAAGTGAAAGACGACCGATCGTCATCGACTTGCCGTATCCATACGCGCGTGTAGCCCTCCATTTCCCCATCTTCGAGAAAGACCAAGAAACCAGAAAACAAACGAAAGGGCAGAGACAAAAGGTAAAATAGAACAGGGACAAACTAAAAAGGTGAACGAAACTGAATCGACAAACCTCCACGACAGCGTCCCGGACGTGAACGTCAGCGTTCGCGCTGCACCGGGAAACAATGATCGGACGCCAAAACCATCTCGTCGTTTCGTATTCTGTCGTCGATCGCTACCGAAAACAAGGATCAAAGAAATCAACGTTCGGTCGGAGTCGGAGAGTTAATCTAGCCCATTCTTCGATACGTGACCATTGCGAAATCTGCGGAATCCACCCGATATTCCGTGCAGAGAAAACTCCGATCGATCGATACCGGCTCGAGAGTCATCCGTTCGCTAACGCACAGGGAAAAAAAGACCATCGGCAAAATCGCACTGTCCTCCCTGCGATATCGAATTGCCAATCAACTGATTCGATTCCAGCCGCTGCGCTACTCAACAATGCCGGCCACGTCCACTGTTCTTGAAATATTTATACGTTTATGCTGTTTCTATCGTCTGGATACCCGCTTGCCACGTTTCACAGGGAACGAGGACATTTTTAAATAAATTCTAACACGTCGTTTATCGTGGGACATTGTTAATTAGCTCTTCGATTGCTTTTTCTAGATGATGCACTCGGATCACAAAGATACAGATCTATAATTTTCCTCTCCCAGATGTTCTTCCTTAAAATGTTGTAGAAATCCCTAAGTAGGCGTGGCTTCTATGCTCCCAGCTGAGCCAGAGCGCGCGCCAGTGGGCAACCCACCTCTCCCAAACCTCTGGTAACCCTGAAAACTCCCTAGAGCTTCCCAGAACCTCCAATAAAATTACAATGTAATCTTCAAACTCATCGTGCCGGAAGTCTCGAGCCAGTGTCGTCGACAGAGAACTCAGGTGTGGGGGAGGGGCGAACTCGCGGGACCCTTCGTCCTCGACTAAAACCGTGTCATCTAGGTCTACTAACAGTCATCGAAATGTTCATCGTTAGAAAAGTGCACGACTCGGCAGAAAAAGTAGCACTCGCATTGTGTACGTGGTTTTTAGAAAAATACGAAAGTTGTACATCGAGAAGCAGCCTTTTTGTACCGCGTTAGAATCGAAAGGAACACGGAGAGACGGTGCGCGCACCGTTTACGAGAAAAACGGCAAAAATCCTTTTGTTTGTACAAACGCGTTGACGAAATCGCTACACGAACATCCGCCGGAGTCATCGTCATCATCATCGTCGCGTGGGTGTGCCTCGGGGCGTCCACAAGCGGCTTTTATTGTCCTCGGTGACAGACACAGGCCGCGGAGCGGACCGGAGCTCCCCATTTCCCCCAGAATTTACCTTCTTCCATTCCCCTTCGATTAGTCTTTCGTCAGAGCGCAACTTAAATATTCTTTGCAAGACTTTAACAGGTGCGAAATTGCTTTGTTCTCCTAAATGCTACGACGGGGCGTTCGACCGTGGCCCCGGGTGGCCCCTAGGGGCTATACCGAGAGCCAATTGCAATCATTGAATAACCGAAGCTGGTCATTTACCGATCTGTTCTCGACCGAAAATGATTTTTTCCGCTTTTGCCTCTTGCGTTTTAGCGTTTGGTCCCCGGACTCGGGGCCAGAGACGCCGCGTTTGGCCCCGAGGGCCACGGAGCCGAACCCCCTGCGTTATTTTCCGCAGACGCGTCGGTAGTACAGAGTGCACCGTCGGTAATCCGAGCACAGCAGAACCTCCGTTATCCGAACGGATGTGTTCCACTCGCTTCACTGGTTCTATGCTAACTACGGTCGAACGTTTTCTTCACAGGGAGCGAAGTCGGTTTCGTTAGAAGGTAGCGACACACGCGCAACAATGGCGGGGAAGCTAGCATTGACTACGAACGAGGCGATTCAGCGATTGGAAGATGGCTCCGTCACGGTCTTCCCTCCGTAACGTCGCATTCGTCGACGTGATTCATTAACATCCGGTGAAAGGGAAATAATCTCACTTTCCTAGTTGGTGGCGCGCGACGCTACGGAGGTAACGCCGTTCAATCAGCGTACGGCATCGGAGAAGCTCTGCGGTTAGCGTCGACAACGTGTATTTATTTTAAAAAATCTTCGAAGCATCGGTTGAGATATACAAAGGGACTCGCGCGTCGGTTCCCTTATCCGAACCGTTTTCTGAGCCAGGTTCGGATAACGGAGGTTCTGCGCGGCATCAAAATGCATTCGGGTATTAATCGTAACGCGCGTAAGGATCCGCGATTGTTGCGCGAGTTTCCACGTGATAAAAATGTGGAAAAGGGACGACGCTCGTTGGCCTAAAATGCAATTCCAGCCGAGCAAAAGTTCGATAAAATATTGGCAACCGTTTCTGGATTATCGTCGATCAATTCGTGAGTCTACAAATAAATAAATCAGTGGCCACGAATACTACAGAAAATTATTCCGTAAGAAAACGATTGAAAAGTCTACAAATATTCTGCAGGGCAGTTTCCAAAAAAAAATAATCCGAAGACCAATCACAAAATGTTGGAATCGTTTCGCTCGGGGCTAGAATCGCATTTCCGAACAAAATGTTGCAAGTTGCAATCGTCGAACGATTGTCACGTTGACGGCTTGACTCGTGACCGGGGAACACACACGGAGAAATAATGTGCGGTCTCAAAGGGGCAACGGGGGGGGGGGGGGGGGGGGGGGAATAACACGTTTCGAGCCTGGACTCATTGCTTCGAAGATAGAAAATTATTCGCTAAATCGTAAACTTGACGATCAATTCCTGTACAGTGTTCGGGGCGAGCTGCGTCGCCGCCGATGCAAAACGAAATGCAATGTGTTTCGAAGCTAGCAGCGGAAGAATGAACGATCGTTGCGCAAAACGGTGGACGCTTGCATTTCGCATGCACATGTTTCTTTTTCATTCCTAAAAAGTCAGAAAATATTTATTTGCCTGTAAATCTCGATAGCTAAAGCAACGAAGAACTTGTTTTCTTGATAGGAAGAGACTGATGACCTTGGCGACACATTTCAAAGTCACCGTGGTCCGCCATTTTGCGCAACAATCGTGAAACGTCTGTTCTCCTCGAGCAATCACGGCGTTAATAATAGCTCGCGGCTGTACGCATCGTTTTTTTTATCTATTTCATTTTTTTACGTCTATAGTAACAGTCTTGTCGACGTTGCGTGATTTTCTCTATCCCTCTCACTCTCTCTCTCTCTCACTCTCTCGCGCGCGCGTAATCTAGCATTTTTTCTTTTCTCTTGTCCTCGTTTTATTATAAATCGTCATCTCCACCTCCATCAAATATTTCTCTAATACGTTATTTAAAACTTGGCATTAATAAACTTTTTTGTTTTCTTCTTTTTTTTCTCTTTTATATATACGAATACTTTCACCAAGAAAGCACGTCTTTGACACCCATTATTTATCAAACGTGAACGTTCTTCGTCGTCTCGCGATCGCGACATCGATCTACATTTCCCTTGTAAAAATATACAACATCGAATTTCTTCGCACGGGATCGAATTCTTCGCTCTTCATCTTGCATCTGCTGTCCTTCTACTCTTCCGTCCGCGTATCTCTTCTGAATTTTCGTTTCTTCTCTCGTGCTGTTTATCTTCCTCCTCCCCTCACGATCTGTGCCTCGTTTCCCGGTTTTCCATCGGATTCGGCGCGATCGTCGACTGAAAAGGAGAACCTCCTTCGCGTTCGACGGAGTACAAAAGTTTTCTCGCGAACCTTAACAAGTGGACAATTCCTACCACGAGCTAGCTTTGTTTCGTTTCATTCTTTTTTTCTTCTCTCGAACGTCCTCCTGTTTCGCGACACCCGCATCCTACTTCCCTCGATGTCCCTGTCCAGCTCGAAGAACAGCAAACAAACAAGCCCGAGTGCTCCGCGGAAGCTTGGTGCCGTCGAATCATCCAATATGAATGCATCAGTGTGTACAGTCCGCCGTCAAAGTCCGCTTACACCCCACAATACCGAAATTATTCGCAAAATTCGTCAAAATTGCACACGTTCTGAAGAAGCGAAGAGGATTTTTTTTCTTAAATTTAGTGGAGAACACAGATCATGAAGTTTACTATAGCGTCGGAGAGGTAGATTAACATTTATTTAACTCTTGCATTAAGATTATTATCGTTGTACGTGATAGAAAACTTTATTTGTTCGAATATGTCCATGGCAAGCGTGTCGAGAACTTTCTGTGGCCCTGGTTTTGGTTTGTTTGTGTTTGTTCTGGGAATATTGTTATTTTCTATGGAGGTACTTAATTGTAATTAACGTCCGACGAAGTTAAAGAGCACTACTCACGAGAGTTAGACTCTTCACGAAGATATCAAACAGAATCTGTTAAAGATGTTGATGTTACCCTTTTTCTTTAAATCGAGGTAAAAATCTAATTTCTTTGGTATCGATATTCAACTATTTGAACAAACGAAGGCACAGGATGAATACACATTTTCTATTCCTTGTAGTAAATCATTAATCGAGGTTGCGAAGGTGTTAGTAAACTGTAGATCTTTATGCAAATATAAATATTTATCAGCTAATATATATATATATATATATATATATATATATATATATATATATAAAGAAAGAGAGAGAGAGTAAAATTGACTGAAAATACAAGTGAGTCTTCAGCTTTTATAAATTTTTCATCACATTCACGACCAAACAAAATTCTCCACAATCAGTATAAACCACTGACGTAATTTTAACGATTAAAAAATATTCTGCATAAAGATACACGTTCGAGAAATGGAAATTTTAATTGAACCAGTTTGGAGATTTTTCCGGGGTAACTTTCAAAAGACCCAATGTATTGTAAACGCATAATTCTCTATTAATTGTCGAAACATTAGTTTTCCTACGATTACTATTTGAGGTCTGCGAGGTGTAAGTAGACTTTGGAGCCCGGCTTGTATACGAAAAGAGAGCTTGCAGCGTCGTGGAGGTTCGACTAAAGGAAACAAAGTGTAGCGTGGCTCGCCGAGCCGTAAAAAAAGCTAACTGGCAGCGGATTCCTCGCTGTTTTGGTGTAATCCACCGTGGCATACGCCGATTAAACACGATTCCGAGCCGGAACCAAGCTTCTCAGAGAGGAAGGAGCGTTTTCCTTCGCGCAATTCGACGCTTATTTCCTACGACGAACACCAAAGCTTTGAACACAATCGGGGCTATGTCGAGTCGCGTTCAAATTGACCGCGCAAGATCTCACGGGACATTGTCTTCACCGAAAAGGAGCCACTCGGAAACCCAGCTCGATCGACGCACTGTTAACATCGTTATTTTTCGCAGCTCCTTCAATATTCATTAAATTGAAAAAGAAAACGTTTTTCCCTTGTTTTTCACCGTTTAACAAAGATCCAGAATTTTTTCGAG
The DNA here is from genome assembly GCA_028454225.1 of Lasioglossum leucozonium. Taxonomy (NCBI): domain Eukaryota; kingdom Metazoa; phylum Arthropoda; class Insecta; order Hymenoptera; family Halictidae; genus Lasioglossum; species Lasioglossum leucozonium. Next base: position 2,881,221 of record CM052212.1, on the reverse strand, counting down.
AATTGGTCGGACTGGTATACGTCGTTGTGTATAAATGCTTTGACCTTCCGCTGACAAAGGCACAGCTACCGAGACGTCAAAGCCGCTGAAAGCCGCTTAAAGCTGCTTAAAGCTTTAAGCCGAGTTCGACACGCCTCTGTACCGGGTGAAATCAAGTTCCAGCGAGTTCTCTCAGGTGAAAACGGTGTCTGTGTGAGACCGGTGTTGTCGCTTCGACACGCGACCTGGGCAATAGAGAGTCGGACAACGATAAGGGAGGTAACGGTTAACTGGTAGAGGTCTGCGGGTATCCAAGGTTCTGGTACGACCGGGCCATCGTCAAAGTTTCTCGTGGTTCGGTAACGTTTCCTGCGGGTGACATATATACACAAATATGTATATACAACATATACACATACATATACACAGGCTGGCCAACCTGATCAAGCATCTCCTTCAATTATTATTATATAAACAATATTTTCCGCGCTGCGAATATGTTTATGCCAAGATCCTTTTCCCGCAAGGTATCACATGGTTTTTGGCATAGTATGTAGTATCTGATAAAATTATTAAAGCCACTTGCACGACATAATTAGTCTAGAAACATTAAATTTTATTGAAGTATGCAGGCTTGTAAATTGTAAATGCTTATTCTGTAAGTTCTTTTATCGTGACTTTAACACTGGGTTTACGGATCCAAATTTTTCGCCACTTTTTTAAAGTAATCTATACTTGAAAAAATTAATTTGTGAAATAATTACTCGTGGATGCATCTTTATAATCTTAAGAACGCATCAGTGTTAATAATTTGATCATCTACTGTAAGTGTATATTATTTTCCCCTGTACATTATAGCTGACGTTAACCCCCTTACGTTCCTCAAGCTGTACATTTACCCTTTTTCTGTCTCCATATACCATGAAACATATTTTTAAAGAACCCATGTAGACGTTATAAATGAAATATGATTTGTTGATTTGGAATATGAAACAAGAATGGGTATTAACCTTTCATGGAACAATGTTTGAGGGATGGACGAGGGTTAAAACGCACTCGGAGACCCGACTTCATCGTCTCCCTAAAATTAGGAGTACGAGCGAATCACATCGGCACGAGACTAATTTCCATCAAGTTCGAAATAAAATATACTTCATATAATCACAATCGAAAGAGACGTTAAATTGTCTATTTCGGGCCGAACCAGCTCGTGTACACAAGTAACAAACTGACGTACGCAAGATGCGATGATTAGAGTTTTCCAGACGTGTTCTCTTATATTCCAATATAAAATAAATAATTACATTACTTAAATCGTGATTCATAACGTCCTTCCCTGCCCAAGGTTTCTACAAAAAGGAATAAAGGTATTCGAACAACATACGACGCAGAGGCGAAGAGATATAGTATAATCCGGTGGGATGGTCGGTCCGAGGAGAATAAAAATCCGTGTACAGTGTGTGTGTGTGTGTGTGTTTATGTATGTATGTCCGTACGACATCATCGACTGTGTTCCCACTCCGCTGTAGCCCCGATGTTCTAACCCCGAACAACATAATCCCGAAGCGTTTAGGTACCCGCACACCACTAGACGTAGGGGTTGGGAGGTTTTTGTTAGGATCGTATTCTCTGGCGCGTCCCGACAAGAGGGAATGCGCCAGCGCGTGCCTGGCCCCGAGAATCATCTCGATCTAACAACAGGAAAAATCATCGCCCATGCAATCTCATTCAGACCATCTCTCTTTCTCTCGCACGCAAACAGACACGCAATCGGCAGCGCAGGCAACGCTACGATTAAAAAACGGAATCGGACCATCCGACGATGGCCCAGGCGATCTTGATCGACCCAGATCCTGGATCGAGATCAAGGATCGCCTTGGGCCGTGTGCGCGTTTTAAATTCTCGTCCGGCGTCGTTCCACCACTCGTCGTTTCCGTCCATCATTTTCGAATTGTGTCGCTACAACAATCACGCTGCACACTCGATAGCGGTTCGATCGACAAAGGGAGAAGTGCCGGCGGACGAGCCCTTCACCCGCTGGTGACAATCTTTTATTCGATTTCTTATCAATAACGCGAGTTCTAGCGGCGACAACCCCTTCCACGGCTACTGCCGGTCTCCCGGAACCAATATCGCCCACACCCCCGGTCGCCGTGGACCCTCTAGCCAGTCGGAGCCGAGCGAGGCCCACGGTGCCGTTGTCGGATTAAATATCCGTCGCACGATCTATCCGGTGGCCCGAGCTTGCCTCCAACGACCAGACGTCGTCGTCGTCGCCGCCGAGGGCTCTTCTAAGCGAGCTTTTTCTCTGTGTTGTTGTTCGCCACGTAGCCGTTGTTCGTCCCGTTGCTGTAACAGCTGTCGTACTCCTTGTGGTAGATCGTCGCGTACGATGACACGCCGTTTTGCTGCGACCTCGAGTCCTCTAAGACCGGCATGCACAAACCGCCATTCGAATCGCTCTGAGAGCTGTGCTTCGATCGGTCCTTCCCCCTCGTCCTGTCGCCGTACTTCGCCTTGTAGAAGTCTGAGAACAGACCCAGGAACAGCACGCCGTGCAGACCGATCCATACCATGAAGCCGCGCGGGTAGTTGCACTCCGTGAACAACAATTGGAACTGGTGGGTCATGATCATCACGAATTGCACCTGAAACGGACAAGACGGGGTTGGTTAGAGAATTAAGCCGCAATTCGGTATAGTAGTAGTAGGTGAGTCCACCGGGGAAGGGCTCGGCCGCCCTTCGCTTCCTTAAGGCGCACCGGTATCGTCGTCAACGGTATCACTGCGGCGCTACCGGTGCTCGGCCCTTTATCGGGTTGCAATTATCTCTGTTTTATATGTCCCGAGCCGCTTTCAGAGTCGTCGACTTTACTAGACGGGACGGTCATCATCGATGAGATGGCCGTGCTACCTAATTTGGGATTTTTGAGCTGTTTCACGGCTTGGTGCGGACGTCGGACCATCTCACCTTCAGACCTGCAGAGTATCTCCCGACATTTCACAATATTTACATGTCGAATGCGTCAAGTTTTGATTTCCCGTCCCTACTCTGTTTCCAGATAGTCCAGTAATCCAGTATAACCCCCACAATTTGCTCGAGTGTAACAGGTTCGAGGAAAGTTGCCTACCATTTGCAAAGTGGTCAGGTACTTCTTCCACCAGATGTACTTCTGATACTCGGGGCCCATCGCGGCCACCATATAGTAGAAGTACATGATTATGTGAACGAAGGTGTTCAACAGGGCGAAGAAAGTGCTGTGACCACCTGGCGCGAACTTCATCCCCATCCAGACGGAGAACGGCATGATTCCGTGGTGGATCACGTGCAGTGTCGACACATGCTGGTTCTTCTTCCTCAGGATGAAAAAGAGCTGGAAAAACGTATGATGCGATCAGGTTGGCGCGCTCGCATATCTCATGAATTTACTTAACGCTGCCCGCGCTTCTCATTCGCTCAATAGAAAATTCAATCAAGTTAACAACGCTTGACTACGGCTGACTTTGATACGCACCGGTCGTACCATGCGGCAGGAATTGAGTTACGATGTGCACCGAGAACTTATGGGAATAAATATCAATATAATTTTCGCAGCGCCTGTTCATGTCTTATAGGCGCCCTACGTGTCAGAAAGCCAAATTGCGTCGAGCGCCTATAGGCGCTCTCAGTACCGCAAACGCAAAATTTCTAAGCGCCTATAGGCGCCCACGGTAGCCAAAGGGTTAATTAGCAGACCACGGATTTTACGCATTTGTGAACTACCAAACAACTGCTGAACTATCAAAGGGCAGAAAAACGAGAGTCATTTTTCAGCCAGCCTATAAACGAATAGCAATAATTGGGGAGCAACCATAACTATACTCACGGTATCGAAGAACTCGGTGAACTTGCTAATGTAATACCACCAACACGTCTCCGCCATTCGTAGCGCCATCGGGCTGTTCGAATAGTCAACCGGTTGGCACCGGAAGCTGTATCCTTTCGCCCAGCCACTCATCAAGTACTGAAACAAGAAAACGGCGGAAAGTGAGGACAATAAAAGTGCTGCATTCAAGCTTCGGCTCCTCGGTCGCCGACAATCGGCATATAGAGTCTCTACGGGCGACTACACGACCACGATCGGCCACCGCTTTTCACCGTGAAACTCTGTCTCGCTCGCTTTGTTCGATCAAGAAGGTGGCGCGGGGGGGTTGGCTCGGAGAAAACTCGGGGGTTGGACGAGAGACGATCCCGTCGGCAGAAGGGGAAACAAAAGGGAGGCCGAGGACTCCACGGTGTGTACCGTCGACGACGACGACGAGGGCGACGACGACCACCACCGCGACGTCGACGACTGTCGCTCCTCTCGTATTTAAAATTCTAAAAGCCCCGCGCGTTCCTCGAGGACGGGGAACAATGGGGCTGTTTGTTTCGCGTTTCGCCGCACGTTTTCTTGGATTTTCACGAGAACCAGGCCACCGGTCCCTGCGACCCCGAAAACAGAATCGATTCCGAGACCGGCTTCTTTCGCTGACTTTCTTGGTCAATATATTTTTAATAAGTACAACACGACGAATCAGATCGTAGAAATTAAACTGTTTGCGGTGTCGTGTCGATCCCGAAACTGAGAATCGGCTCACGGCTTGGTTGACGGTGAATGCGTGTAAATTCAAACTCCGGAGAATACGTTCCAATACTTTATTCAACAAAGAGGCAAGGCTCGGCTTGCTGGTTCTAATTCAGACTCGGCTGTGTTTAGTTGTTGTCGCGTGTCTAGTCGAAACGATTCTGAATTTTGTGCGCTCGCATGGAAATTGTGGAGGTTCGGAGGTAGGTGTGGTTTTTTCTGGAAATTGTTGTAATTGGTTGAGAGGTGTGTTTTGGAAGATGATGGAAATGGTGGAAAATGAGAAGGAGTAGGAGTAGAGGTACATCTGGTGCGGGTGACTAGGATTGTAAAACTATAAAATTTGTCAAGTTAACGGTCGAAGGCCCAACACGTGGACGTCAGCCGAGGTTCCGCTATTTTTTGACCGTACCGTCCGTCCTTTATGAGTTTATGATTAACCTTTCCCTTAAGTAGGTATGACGGATGGTAACGGTCGTGCGCTTGTCCCTTAGCAGGAGGTTTTACAACGTAACACTGTTTTATCGTTCTTTAAAAAAAAAAGCTCGAATAAAACGTGAAAATTGAGAAACGTATTTCAATAAATTTTTACCGATTCTTTTAATTATACTAATTCTCTTTTTTTTTTTGTTTTATAGAGGAGTTCAGGTTGCAACAGTGTTCGCGGGGCAATTTAAAGTCGATTTCTCCGGCTGGCAGACGCGTTCGAGCGAAACCTTCAACTCAAATGCTCGTTCAAGCTTGATACGAGAGTCGGTGGTTGATAATATCGGTTGATTTCCGATTAGCGGAAGCCGGTCGTGCACGAAAACGAGACCGCGGTCACACGTGGCAGGCACGGAAGCTAAAAATCATAATTGGTTAACAAGTGTAAATGGAACCGAGATTGTATTCGCGAGTGCCGGGTACGAGAGCAGCTCAACAGCCAAGATTACACGATCAAGGACTCGTTCGCGCGCATCAAAGCGAAAGAAACTGCAGCCGTCATCGAGAACGCATCGCACGGCACTCTTCTTATTAATATTTATTATACCAGCCAGAAAATCTACAGGAGGAAGAGGCCATTTAGATAATGATCAATCGTTAATTGAAGTGGATCGAGACCAACAATTCTTATATTTCTCTCGCGAAATATTCCATTTCTTTGGATTTTTAAAAAATTGCGTTCCTTCTACGGTCGTAATTCTAATGAAACCATTAAATAAACTATTATAAGAATTGTACAGAACACGCAGACAATCGAGAAATTAATTTTGCTAAAGGCAAAAATTATGCGATTAATTATACGTTCGTATGGACCAGTCGTGCTTCAATCTCCAGCAGAGATCTCTCGACGGAGAGAAAAACTGCAGGACAATCGAACTGTATCTAATTATCTTTGACATAACGATAATGCGTTTTAATGAGGCGTTGTTCGACGCGTGATACACTTGTCATCTCCTCTTTTTTCATTAAAGTTCGTGACTGCAGGGGGAACACACATTGCGCAACGACGATCAGCAGAACTTGATCCACTTGCGCAATTGCGGAAGATTTTATGCAGGAAAGATCACTCGAGGACTCCGGCGAATTAGAATATAAAATTGCATCTTCCGCGACGTCTGGACGCTTGTGCGAGCCATGTGCAATCTTCGAAATCTTAAACGTCTTTATCGTCTCCGTCACCCTCGTCGTCGGCAACGACCTCGAAATATGGAAAGTTGAGTGTTAGAAAATAATGGATTTTTCACTCCACAATAATGGAAATTTCACTCCCTATGGTCTTGTAACTCATTCAACAATGTTTGCAATGAATGGCAGTCTAAAGTTGCAATCACAATAAAATTACTATTGTTCTGGGAAGTGAGCGATAATTGTTCATTGCATCTGCAATTTTTCTGTATGTTTGTTGCAATTTCGTTACCGAAGCGGAGCAGCGTGGCCAGATCAGGAGAATTGACTCGAATCGAGGAGAAAATGTTACCCTCTCTCTCTGCCAGTACCGGATTAGTCACGTGACATTGTGGCAAACGCACAACACAGACGAAACGTGACACGTGACCGGGCAGGTGGAAGCGTGGAGGAACAGCGTCGTAAAAGGGGAAGGACAGGGTGGGAGACAAGTCTGTATCTGGCGACTCTGTAGCGGAGTAACTAAAGAGTAAATGAATCGCTTATTCATTCAATCGTAATGGTATCCAATATCTGATCGGTTTGGAAGCGATAAAACACTTTAGGTATTGTAGTGGTACATAAGAGGTCAGAGCAATGCACTTCTCCATTCTTAGAAAGCCGACTTGCATCCGCGGGCTCCTCGAAAATATTCTTTGTTCGTCGAGACAAGACAAGATGAGCATTCAGGCACCAGTGGCAGCCATAATGACAATAATTTGTTGCACGCTAATTATTAAAGCCATGAGAGGGGGGAATAAGGATATAAAAAGCCAGTGAATAATGCAATTATACGTAGACATCTAATTATTTTTTATATTACTGAAGCGTTCAACAAAACAAGATAAAATTGCAAAGTTAAACAAAAAAAAAAGGCAACGTTGAATAAACTTTGGAATAATTATCGGCGCCACGGTTCGATCAAATTCTACGCTGTAGAATTAAATATAATTAAATATTCCAAAGTTTATTCAAACATGTACGATCGATAAGTACATACAACGTTGAATAATTGAATATTTCGCGCGCAACCAAGAGAAAAGAAAAGAAAATTCTGAGACTGAATAAAATTGCACATTCTATTAATTGGAAATTGAACAGGTGTCAGCGAAAGTGTATATCACACAATTCAAATATTCCAATCACTATTTTAACGAAAGGCTATTTAATAATAAATTACGGAAGTTGAAATGTGATTCCTCGCTTCAGAAGACCATCCTAAATGGCAGCGGCTAACAACTTTATCGGCGAGAGCGCGGCAGGGCAATCGGTCCGGGAAGTCGATAGTCGAACTCGGCCCCGATTCGATGTAACAATTTGTCCCGGTAAGTAAAGCGAGCCTTCGTTACACAGCGAGAAGACGTCGCGCTTTGAATAAGTTACGGTCGCGCGGAGGCGGTCGTTTCGCGACTATTGAAAAATTCTATACATCCGTGAGCGAGTCACGTCGCTGGGAAGCCAATGGGGTGGTTTTCAATTGCCACCCCTCTTCAACCCCGCGTCTTCAACTGTCTCCGACTTATTCAACGGCCCGGCCGAATTAAAGGACTAATTAAAACTTCCAGTTATGCGGCGCGCCACCCTTAGCGGCTCGCTCGCGTTCACGAAAATGCGTTCGATAGCGGGTGTTGCCTGGTCGTTCACAATTTGCTGGAAAATCCATTCTTTCCAATTTGTGGAAACTATCAGAAGTATCGTGAGAATTCGACGGTTCGGATGAGGAAAGTTCTACTGTCTCGTGGATTAAACAGGCAAATACAGCTGGAATCGAATCGTTTTTGGTATGATTTTAGTCGATAAAATGTCACGAATGCAATGATAGAAGCATCGTAAGAAAATAATTATAAACAACAAAGTTCTGCCATTGATTGTGCATCATTTTCAATCTATTAAAATTATTAAAGAAAGACCGATTGGTGAAGTTTTTAGTTTACACGATCCCGGAAGTAACAGAGCCGACGCCTGGCCGATATCACGGGTATACACGGTGTCCCATTAAACTTGACCGCGTTAAACGGCCAGAAAAGCTCTCCGGTTCGGCTGCGTGGGCGGTTCGTTTAACGAGAACACGCCGCTCGTACACACGCTCCATGGAATGTGTGACAAATGTTGTGTGCCAAGGCCGCGGAGAAGCAGATCGGAGCCGAGCAAAGCGGAGTCGCAGACTGCACGCGAGCTAGAACCATTTCCACCGAAAGGCTTATCGGCGCTGATTACGATTTCGCTAACTAAGTGCTCCACATTCCCGCCGGAGAACGCGAGACAATCTCTTTTTTCACGCGGTTAGGCTCGAATTCCGCCCGATGGCGATAACGAGGTGTTAAATTTTAACACTGGGCAATAAATACATACCGACAAGAAAGAATACAAGCTGATGTCGACAGCGTTCGGTTCGAGATTTCTCGCTCGAACCCAGTTCGACAGATCGTAAGGGGTTCTTCTAGCGAAGAAAACGGTGGTAATGCTTGTTTTCCGAAGGTACGTGACAGAGTGAACGTACGATCGGGCAACGAATCGTGTCATGGTGTCACGAAAATTACGTCGACCCTGTTCATTACGGTACGCGTGGCTTCTGTTCGTGCTAAAACGAAACGAAACCTTCGAGGCGTACTAATGGCTCCTCCTCGCAACGTTCATCGAAAGAATTCTCAGCAATTTTGTTCGTTCAGCACCGAGAACAGTAGCACTCCTCGATATAGGCTTCTTCGTTGCAACCGAACACCTGTGTTGGCTCTAGAATACGCTCCATAGTCAAGGACAGATTATGCAAACTTCGTTTTACCGATCTGCATTTTGCTGCCTTCAATCTCACTTCTTCCTTATTCAATCGTTTCGCATGTATTATAAAAATGTTATTCGCCGATTTTTAATCATAAGCGCGCAAATGAGACATCTGGAATGGCTTCAGTATGAACACGCGGGTAAATGAGATTCAGAGAACGTCGTCCAACAGTTTCGACCTATTTCTCCCCCGGTGGTTCAGCCAATTTCCAGACACCAGGTATGTGAAAATTGTGCGAAAGGGGCGGTGACGACGCTGACGAATTGCAAATCGAGTTTACTATCGCGAGCTGTTGCTTCGCAAATTAGCTACCGCCTCCTGCGGAGTTGAATGCGAGAGTGAAATCCTGTTTAGGGTGGCTTGCGAGGGTCCTGGGACTATGAGAGTTCGTTTAGGTGACGTGTGCCCCATCGCATTGCATCTTCAAGTTCATACAACATCAATTGGAACCACGATTATTAAAGATCGTTCGGCAAAAACGGTCCGCGCAGGCATACCAATTTGCAGCCGACGCCACTGCGCTGTCGACTCGAGCACAAACCTTTCGGCTTCGACATCGCAATGACAAAATACGCGACCAAAAACCGCAATTAATACTTGCCAGCGTGACCGATCGAACGAGTCGGCGAATTGTTTATGCGACAACTTTTTTCGCCAGCCAGCATTACCTTGCAAAACCGAACGCAAACTGATATCGTTCGTAACCGTCGTAATTAATTAAAGTTATCAGCTGGTGTTTTACAGCACGGCATTTTACACATAATACAATTTCCCGTCGGAATCGATAAATATCCTGGGGACAAAATCGCAAGAAAATCGAACAGAAAATTGTATGATCTACACGTTTCTTAATTTCGAAATCTGCATAAACAGAACGATTGCAACGATTTTTTAATTCAAATTCGAGAAACTTTTGAGAGGGACATCGCAATTTTTTAAATAAAAATTTTACTGTTTACCAGTCAATTCAGATTTGCATTTTTTTCTCAGAAAAGTATTACGGAACCTCAATACAAATTCAATTAGTCTCAGAGTTATGATTCTTGTTTCCCGTGAATCGTGGCGACCTTCGGCGAGGTTTGTACCTAATGAGCTAACGAATATCGTAAAGTGAGGCGTATAATTGACTAGTCTGTTGATGGAAGCGGTATTTTCGAGATTCGGCGTGTTTGAAGTTCCCCGAACTCGCGCGACCCTGAATTTAAATAGATTTAAATGTCCCAAGAAATTCGCCGCGTCTGTTTTTAGTCTTGATAAGCCGGTGTCGGTGAACGGAGAAGTCGATAGTCTAGGGACGATGCGCGTCGAGGGTCAGCAGCTTCTCTAATTGCAAGAGAAATCGATTATCGAGGCGTCTTTTCGCCTTTTGTGAAACGGTTCGCGCGCGGGTTATCTCGACTAGACCGTTGATCGATTGTATCGTAAACTTCCGTTCGGTATCGACAGAAACAGAAACAACGTACGCGTTGACGATGGACCCGTTGAGACGTTGCGTGATAAGGCGTTATCAAGGTGTCCCGCGTCATAGATGACTCATGCCCCGATCATCTTTGCGATTGGTTACATTCGGCTCAGGCGAGGACGCCAACGACGCCGAGATTACGCCACGATCGAAGAACGATCTTGTTGTACGCGAGCTTCTGAATCTGCCGAAAAATCGGCTTTATTAGCACGCGATACCGGTTCGGAGAGTCTTTATATCGTGGATGCAGTTATTTTACGTTTTTTGTTGTTGAAATTTTGTGAATCCAACACACGGTGAATTAAATAGAAATTTTTGTTAGTCACGGTTCTTGGATATTTTATGACAAACAAAATGTGATTTGAATATTTTGAAAGGTTTGATACATTCAGAATTTTATCAGAGAGTCCGAAATGTTAGATATTTTACAACTTTCCGGTGGAAAAATTTCTCCGAGACCAATTGCAATTTGATGAATGGGATTAAAAATCCCATCAACGTGAACATTTGCCAAAGAATGATGCGGCAGGAGGTTGAAAGATCTCTTGTTCAACCCGGTTGCATTATTCGCTCGAAAATGTGAGCCCGAGGTGCTGTGAAAGGGCGCGGATCTTAAGTATCGGGTCTCGAATCGAGAAGCGTGGGTGTAGGCTAATTTTTAAGGAGCCCCCCTAGGGGTGCATCGGATTCAAGATTGAAAGAGGGAGCCGTAGGTATCGATCGATCGAAAACGGAGGATGGGAGAACCAGCACGTCTAGGAACGCCGTGCTGCGTTTGCAAATTTCATTTGAATTCTATTAGACTCGTTTACATGGTCAACAGAAAACCGGAATGTCGGAAATGTCGCCTCGGGGACGTCCGCCATCGTTCATGAATAAGTCCGAAGATTCATTATTGCGTCGGCTAGATGAGAAGGGCATTCATGGTTGTAGACCTTGTGCTCGATCGAATACGAAAATATCGATTCCGGGAAAATTCCCGATACGCAAACAATCGCTTTCATTAATATTCAAACAATTTTTACCGAGCCGTGGATATTCGTGGAAAATTTTCCAATTCGATTGTGCGAATCCTTCAGTCGTTTTAAAGAGTCGAGAATGACGCGACAATATCATAAAATTGTCAAACATTTTCTTAATTTTGCATTCGTTCCGTTTTTCTGCGTGAATTGGCTAATTGCACAGAGTCGTGTGCGATACTTTTTTACTTTGAAGAGATTATTTTGCAATTTGCGACGTCGGTGTTCGCGAGGCGATCGTTGTTGCCAGCTAAAAATAATTAAAGATTGAATTACTGCTGCAGCGAAAATATGAACAGCACTGTGAAGAAAGCATCGAAACGTTTCGAAATATTTCAAGCTCAGCCATTCGAGTTTAGCAACCGTGAGAATTGCAATCCGCCGGAACAGTGGCGAAAATACATGTTTTTTACAACTTTTTTAATCCGAGCCTATATCGAGTATTTAAAACATTTTTCCGATAGATAGCAAGTTCCAGCCACTCTGATTGGACTGGTTACAGAATCCGGTTCCTCGATAGAATATTCAAATGCGAGGATTTATGGTCGCCTCTCCCGAAGATCCGAACCAGCGGCTATTAATTCTGTTTTTGCCATTCCTGTCCTGTTTTCCTTTTTTTTTTTCATCAAAAATAGCCACTCTCCCGAGGTAAAAAACGATACAAATAAACCAGTTATGATTGGGATGTTGACATCCCGTTGTATCTAATCTATTATTATCCAAGGTTGGAGAGGACAGGCGTTCTTTTGATTTCTGAATAGCCTTCCTTCGAATTTTTTTACTGGGGTAGAGAATGTTATTCAAAATTGTTTTCTATTTATGGAACCCGTGAAGAATTCTGCATTTTAAACACGTGATTATTTTTTTAGAGGAATTTGGCGACCAGGTTTTGAATAACATTCGATATTTATCGTGTTTTTGTCTAGGCGTGTGGTGCAGCTAGTGATATTTTAAGGAATTTATGGGATTGATAAAAAATGCTGCTCTTTATGGATATGCTACCACAAATTTTTCTATTTTTACCTGGGAAAGGTGACCTTCGGGTAATCTTGCTTTTTGCATATTTTCAAATCATTTAGTGTCTCCATACATTTGTTAGTTATTTCAAAACCTAAACAAATTCTTTCAAACAATCCCCATCGTTTGCTACACAGCCACGAGTTACAAGTAACCGGTGAAGCTAACAAAAAATTGGCGTCTCAGTGAATTTTCTTGAAATTTTCTCAGCTCTTCCGGGTTTCCGGGGCTGTTCGCAAGATCCTGCGAGTTTCAGTATGTTTCTTGTTCCCGTCTCGACGATGCGACTGCAATCTGCTCGCCAGACGGCCGCAGTAAACACGTTAATGCTCCGGCGAAGCGTCCGCGCTATAGTTCCACGACGTTTGCGGCATTCGGATTTAGCTGTCGCGTTAATGGGATACTTTCGTGAGCTGTGCTCTATTTTGAACCGGCTCGATGTTCCAGAGTCATTCGTGACCATTTCGCTTCTGCCGATTGCAGTTTCCTGCTCGCGAGATACATTGTCCAAGGCCGTATTAATTGCTCTGCCACTGGGAAGTTTAATTCATTTCGATGCCGGATCAAGATCATCAGCTGCAGCTTTTCGCCGAGGTTCGCCGATCGATTTTCAATCGCATCTTCACTCTCGAATGACGACGCTCCTAATGAGTGCGACCACGCGGTGCAAATTCTTTAGTTTCTTCCAATTAATTTTTCTATATATTAAAGAGTCTCGCTCTCTTTAAAAAATTATTTAAACATATTCAAATGTTCATAATGATACAAAAGAAATCATTTCGCGTAGCTGCTGCAGTTAAGGCAGATAAAATTGTTGAGTCTAACTGTTCGACTTCTTCGAAATTCTCCAAGAAGAAGTATCTTGCTCGCTTCAAGCATTATTTAAACATTCGCAAACATTAAAAAAATAGTTCTACTCGTAAGAGTCGGTAGAATTGTCCCGCAGAAATACTATTCGCGTTGCAGTTAAAATTCTCGAAAAATGACAGGTGAAAAGGACTTCCGGATTCGTATTCATATAGAATCCGCGCTCAAAGGAGACCAGTAAAAATGGATTGGTAATCATCGAGGTGCTGGTCGCGTCCGTAGGTATCGGTTTCCTCGGGAAAAACGTAAAAACCGAGGTATGGGGCCGTGGAGATCGTCGAATTCCCGATCGATCGTCGATGCCGTTGGGTAAACGCATTCCTCCGTCGTCTCCCCGTCCCGCCACTTGATAAAATCCGACGACGTAACCCCGATATTCGAGGATCGTCCTCGACGTCACTTCATCGTCTTCGATCGGGTCTAATATGCGGCTCGTCGGGGTCCGGGACGACGACGTCGACGGCTTAAAACCAAGACTTTCGTCGTCTTCGTTGTGTTCGTCGTCGTCGTCTTTTGCGCGACGCGACCGGTCGACAACGTTGCCGAATAGCCTTTAATTTTGCACAACAATCCCGCCTGCGATCGAGGACACCGTCAATATGTACTCATGAATATCAATTCATTTCGTACTCGGCTACCAGCCCGATCAGTTTCACGGTCTTGCGATAAACGAAGGATATTCGCTGTTGTTTTCGATACCATTTATCGCCCGTTTCCCTAGAATCGCAATTGTTTTGTGGACTGAATAAATTAGGCTTTGTTAATCAGGCTAGGTGCTGTTTCGTCGGAAATTTCCGCGACACAGGTAATTTGTTATTGCAATTATTTAGCGAGGTTTGTGCTGGAGCTCTTTGGAGAGCTATACACCAGTTATATGTATTTCATCATAATCGACTATGCTATTTATAATATTATAGCATTATTTGTTGTATTATTTTAACATTATTAAAAAATATTTACAATGCCGCGATCGATTTAAATCTTAAGTTCCGTCTACGGACAGGTGAGCAAACAATAACTGGATCGTCGAAACGAAGAAAAAAAAACGACGTAGAAAGTTACGCGAAGAGGACGGCGGTCCCTACGTGAGTACGATTCTCACGAAATAACAGTACCGAGGCGCGCCGGAGACATACTAAACGCAAACCAAATACGATCGGTATTTGATCGAGTACGCACGCGCATTCTTGGCCCCTCGATCTGAACAAAACCGAAACTGCCGCGTGTACTCGTTTAGGATTTACATTTCGAGGAACGGGAAAGTCGTCGGATCCATGGAATCCCATCCAAGCTTCCGATTAGGGAATCTTACGAACTCGTTTAATTAGACGTTAATGAAGTTCAGGAATCCGTGGTCGTAAGTTTATGGCGAAATTTTATCGCTGCTATCAGAAATCGGAGAATTTCCCCGTTTTGTTTTAATCAAAAAGCTGGTTAGAATCGAAATTTATCGGCCTTCTAAGGAGATCTTTTAGCATACTGAATTTGATTACGATTTTAGCATTTACTAGATTCTATAATTTTTTTTTAATTGTTTCCGAATATTATTTGCATATTCTTAGCTGGGCTTCTACATATGAACAGAATTGTCTATGAATAAACATGATTTTAACCGTTTTCGCATGCAATAGAGGTATGTCGTGATGTGATCTTGATTACGGAAGATATTATGACTGGATCTGAACATATTGTCACGACCGTTAGCATATCTTATCTGATCATTGACGTAGCAAATCTCTGTTGGATCGAAATCTTTCTCATACTGAACGGCGAAGATCGACGGTCTAGAAATGATTCGATTTTGTTGTCATCTTCTGAATCTCCTCGGATCATATTTAGATCAAGCTTCGAGAAATCGTCAGCGGATTTTTCATGGTCGATCAGGCGATCCAGTAAAACTAATTCAGAGCGAAATTCCACTGTCCGAAGACGAAGATTAAATTGAGATCACCTTCGAAAAATCGTCGGTATTTTTATCGTTGATCAGGCCCATTCGGTGAAAGGAAAAATGAGAGATATGGAATGTTGGCGGTTCATCGGTGGAAATCGCGAGAGGATTTCGTCGTCGCGACGAATTCCATTGACTGACACCGAAGTCAGCGCCTTATGCAACCCACGAATCGTCGGCTGGTAGCCGGCAGGCAATAACTTTCACGAATAAGGGACGGGAGAGTAAGCGGCCCGGCCGAGGTCGGCTATTAATTATTCTGGACGGGATCGATGATACACGTCGGAATGGGATTATTTTGTCGGGGGGCCCAGTCTCTGCGATATATACAGACACGCGCGCACACGCGCACACGCACACAGTAATCGCTTTCTGTGTCACTATAGAAATCGTGAAACTGGCGGAAGGAAAAGGGTGTGTATATACACTATCTATGGCCAGCCGAGAGAGAAAGAAAGAGAGTACGTTAACCTCTCGTCGTCTTCTCTTGCGATTTCTTTCGCAACTGTGCTCATCAGAGCCACTTTATCGTTAATTACTTGCTCGGAGAGAAGTTGAGGACCCGGGAAACGCTCGCCTCCGCGAGTTTTCGCTTACTTTGCCAGCTCAAATACCGGCGGACGATAGGGAAATCCGCGAATTGTTTCCGAGACCCGTTTACACTATTGAGCACTCGATCTCGTAGTTACCCCCTTCGTATCGATGATTAAACGCTGTAATTAATAGACCGAGGATTTTTATCATCTTTATGCCTTCCACAAGAAAAATTCTCAAGAGTCTCTGATATCCTCCTGCATATTAAAAAATAGATATTGTAACTAATAAATGAATGTTATAAAAAATGTGTTGGTCCAATAATGTGTCCAGCACCAAAAAAAAAAATATACACAGCGTTCGAACAACATCTCCGGTAAAAATAAAATGTCATTCCCGCTGCAATTTAGAAAGCACAAGACATTCATCCACAGAGACGCACCATCCACTTCCGAATGCAAATTTCGTTATATAAAATAACGAAGCCCCCGTGTGTCACGCGTTTCACGAAGATGAAAGTTTCAATTCGATTCCGTTCCGTCTCTCTCTCTCTCTCTCTCTCTCTCTCTCTCTCTCTCTCTCTCTCCCTCGCTCTCCCTTCCCTTTTTACTATCATGAGATACCTCACTATAAAAAAGAAGATCGTTTTTGCTGGTCTGACTATCCCAGTAAACGGAAGTGAACTCGAACCGAACAATAGACAAATTCTCTAACTGGAACGTGTTCTTGTCGACTTTCTCGTTCCTAACAAAGCGAACATTCGCGAAAAGTGTATTGAAGCGCGACGAGCATGAGCAACATCCTAAGCGGAATGTGTAGCAATTATTTGTCGGCTAATTAGTTTGCGCTTTCTCGAATTTTGTTTTTCGCCTACCTATAATGAATTTTTTAAAAAAACCACCAATATTTTTCCTTATAGCCAACGTGTTTCAGCTGCGACAGATTAGTTTGGACTTTCTTGAATCTTCTTTTTGGACGATTCTGCACAATTTCGTATTGTAATTGGCCGGTCTTTAGAGCGAACGTTGTTCAGCCGTGGCCAGAGGAGGAATGATTAAATGAGCTCGAACCGTACCATAAACAGAAGCTCGTTTCGCGGGCCCTGGAACGTGTTCGGTGTTTAAAAACAGTCCCGAACCGGTCGGAAAGGAAAACTAATTTCGAAAGGAGCTGCTTCGCGAAGAACTAGGCTAGATGTCACTTTCCTGCTCTCACGATCCTCTTGGATGATCGCTCGAGAATCGCGCAAAACAGGGATTCTCAAGTTCTGCCTGAAACGTGCGCCAATATTCGTTGAAACGAGGTTTCACAAATCACGAATATAAGTTAGAGATACAGAAATCACGTAGAAGATTTCAAAGATTGGCACAAGTTGAGAACCGCTGTCGCGGTCACGATGACAAATTGAACAAACCTCGTAGAAGATCCATGACGAGAATATCGTCTGTATGAAATTGTACACTATTAGGATTCGACGGAGGGTGAAGGGTTTTCTGTTCTCCATTATCCTCGGTCCCAAAACCTTGCTGAAATAAGCGTAACAGAGGCATATCGCCATCGTCGGCAACGGACTGCTCATCATCGCCCAATTCTTCACCCTGGGATCTGAAAGCAGAACACAATCGGTTAGAGACCAGCCACATTCAAGCTCCTTCTGTAAAATAAAAGTACAGACATTCGTTTTCTGTTGTCACAGATGCTTTATCTATCCGGGGTTAAGGGGTGCAAACAAGCAAAATTCGGAAAGGAAGAGAAGAGTATGCCGGGAAGATTTGTAGACTTTCTCGGGAGGGAATCGGTGGAGCTAGGCCTAAAATTGTTGCGGCCATCAATCCGGGGCAATTGAGCCACGGAGGAGTTTTGGGGTGGGAAACGTCGGATCCGAGGCGAGGCTGATTAATATCGCGCGTTCAATGGCGGATCGTTTGCGGCCGGATCGTCGGGGTTATCTCGAAATTAGAGGGGCAACGTGGCTCTATTTCGAAAGCCGTATTAGAATCTCAACCGCCGCGGGTAGATACCCGACTAGCTACCCGCCCAGACTCGCTAAATGAAAGATTCCGCGATCCCGAGGAAATCCCGGCGGCGCCTGGGATATCACCTCGCGAGATTTCTCTCTTGCTCTCTGTTCCTCTTTCTGTTGTACCGTCCATTTCTTCATCCGCGGTTATTCGTTAATTAAACATCGCTCCCCGGCGATCACGCCGCGGTTTAATTACACCGTCCGACGCCGGTTTTGCGTTTCGAGAACCGGCTTGACGGTTCCCATAAATTTTCGGATCGCTGCGGAACTTCGACAATTTTTTTCCGGTTCTATTGGTGAAGATAGAGAAATGATTTTTGCGTGGATCGAAATTTTTTTATGAATACCATTACACACATTTAAAATTGTTTAAAAATTGTCTAACGACATCGATACACCTCCAACACGCCAGGTCTATTTTATTTAAAAAATTGCGAGCTCTCCTTCATCTGGAAATCATGAAAAATTATTTTCAAAGGCAAATTTCCCTTTCGATTGACAAAATAAAAATAGTCTGTGTGATTCCTCATGCTACGCTTCCTTCTGTATCATGTTTTATGGCCTGATTTTGAATTATGTTGATCACCCTAACAAGAACGAATCCAGAGATCGGTTGACGCTCCTCCCCTCGGGCATGAATCGCTCCGCTCGCGCGCTATTGGTTTTAGTTGTTGTTTTCTTCTTTTTTGTTGTTTCCCGCGCTAGCCAGCCGCCGCCCTTTTCATATCTTCGCGCGCGTCGCTTTTCTTTTTGTTCGGCGCCGCGATTTTACGCATCATTGTCGCAACACACTTTCCTGCGATTACGTGCGACAATAAAGCACAACCTTCCCCGGTTCGTTAACCTCTTTGCGAGGCGATTATTTTTAGAGAGCGACGTACACTCTTTTTAACCCTTTGTGCTCGGGAGCCACTTTCGAGAACCCGCCATTAGGATAGCGAAGCTCGC
Source organism: Lasioglossum leucozonium (assembly GCA_028454225.1). Lineage (NCBI taxonomy): Eukaryota > Metazoa > Arthropoda > Insecta > Hymenoptera > Halictidae > Lasioglossum > Lasioglossum leucozonium. The sequence goes on along the minus strand of CM052212.1, from coordinate 2,862,386 downwards.
TGTCAATCGAATCGTCCTCCTAATTATCGCATCCGCGTCCCGTAATAATTCCGAACGTTGTTTCTTGTCCGCAATTACAGAGACTAAATTCGATCTTCGTTTCGCTGAATGAGTGATTTCAGAGTGTAACAATGTCTTAATTATCCAGAGGTTAATTATCAGAGGTTTTCTCAGATTCGTAAAAATTCGAGAGACGCAGGTTCGAAGAGCAGAACGGCATTTTCCGGTTTACAGTGTGTCACGGGATCATGTCCGAAATAATTCGCTGCAGTTCACGGGAAAAAACTGCAGGCTCTGCGAATCGCGGACACTTGAAACTCGGGTGCAGAGGCGATGCATTTCAGGCTGATCTCCTTCCGTTGTTTACTTTCTTCAGCCCCGTTCGCGGCGACAATGGCGTCATTAGGAGCATCGACTCCGACGGAGAACAATGGCCAGCTCGCGCGACCATAAAGGCTGCTAGAACGAACGCAGCACCGGATAATTATTCCGATACCGAGAGATATTTGAGCCTGCCCCCCGTGAAAAACACAGAAAACGTGAAATATTCCAATCCCGACGGACACTGCGCCGGGAAAATCTCGGCGAGTTCAATCGCTCTTTAGGAATCCCTGAACGGTTCGTAATAGTTCACAAGACTCCCTAATAATGTTAATCTAATAATAATTGAAGGAACAATTTAATGTCGTGAGAAATCGAAGTTGGCAGCTCTTCGTTCGAAATTCATAAAATTTCAAGATATTCTGCGATATTCAAAACAATTTTTTTTCACGTTCTTTTCAATGCGGTCTTACAGACGGATTTTTTTCCACCGAGTCATCGTCGTTCGAATTTGTTCGTATGGAAATCGAATCAACTTGCACAGGCAATAGAATAGGAAGGCATAATTTAATATTAAAATTGAATCGATTCGAGATGAGTCACCGGCAGGTCTGCCGCGACACTGCAACGCAAGGGGTTAAAAAAGTAGCAATATCAATTAATCGATGACCCAGCTTCGCCGCCGGAGGATTAGCGCGATGAATTGGATTATCGATCGCGCGCCAGAAAGAAAACAAAAGTGATCGTTGTGTTTTAATAAACGCGAAATGAATCGGCAACGCTCGCGTCGCCGAAAAATTCTGTTAAAAAAAAAATGATTCTCCCTCGTCCGAACATTTTACGCGACGATGAAAAAAAAAAGAAAAAATAGTAGAGAAGATTCAAAAGCGTGTATCGCAGCGGGCGGTCGTTTCGATTTTTCCGCGCACCGCGGGACATTTGAAATTCCGAGCTCGAATTTGAAAGTTGTCCTTGCCCTGGCGAACCGATTTGTCTTGCGCGGCACTGCAACGCGCTGCAAGGTGATCCGCTGAACGCATAACGATGTTCGATGCACGCGATAATCGCGTTGTAAATCGCGTACACGCTAATTGCGGCCGCGATTACACTCGTTAAGCAAAACGTTGGACCGTCGGGCGACTTCAAAGCAGCGCGCCACGCCGGCCTTGTTCGCTCGATGTTTAAGGGAGTGCATCGCCGGTGCATACTTTATGCACTTTACGGGAAACTAGATTTAGAAGGCGCGAAACTTGTCGGGGAACAATGTTGAACAGAATTTGGCGAATTTCTGGGGACTTTGGTGGGTAGGAAAACTTGTTTTGTCGCCTCGGTGTTAAATTGAACAGATGAAAACAGAATCAACATATTGGAAAGCAGCAGAATCTGTGAGTTCCTCTCTTGAAAATAAAATAGTAGAGTTTCCGTGTGTCTAGGAAATGGATTTTCGATATTTATTGCAACATGCGCTTTACGCGCAAAGTCATCTCGCAACTCGACACGAAGGCTCAAGAAATGAACAGCCTCGTTACAATCTTCGCAACAGCATCTAACGAAGTTGCAAGCTCGTAAATCTCGGTGCAAATGAGCCAATAAAGAGAGTTTCCCTTGAAAATATTTACTTGGTGGTTACTCGACTTCCAAATCAAGGATGATATTTTTCATCTATCTCAAATATCGCTGATCGCGATTGCGCTGTGAATGAATGCCTGTTTCGAGCAACGCGGTCCGATATGCATATACGCATGAGAATCTTCGGAATGCGTGAGAGAAAAGCTCACGGGGAGAATAAGACTGCGCAAAAGCGAGGCGTAATGGTCGACCACCTTAACCCATAGAGCGCTGCGTGGGTGGGATACACAATACAACCCTGCGAAAACTGTCGCCGCTGCCTAAAGGTGCATTTATTCGCGCGGAATGATGCGTTCCGCGCCCTAATGGCGGATATACGGTGACTCGCGTGTTCTGCGAAAGCTGTCGTATTCATTTGTCCCAATTATATCTAAGCTTTTAATTATGGAGGATTTTATAATGGATCACGAAGAGCCAATTCCCCCGTTCGAGCCTTGTGGCAGCCTCCAGAAACTTTTCATTTTCTTCTCAATTCAACGAACAATTGTGTTGGAACGAAAGTGGGTAGCGTTTCAAATTAAAATTAAAAGCGCGAGCACTTAACAATAAGTTACAATAACGTGTAAAAGCAATAACAATAGGATGGAAAATATGTTATTTTATAAATATCTTCAGTTCAAAGAGTAATACTGCTTTATCTTTAAATTTCAATTTAAAAACGCTACGGACTTTCGTTCCAACCGAATACCTTATTCTCTTCCATCTTTACACTCGTGTTAACTAAAATAGACTAAACGAAAAATGAATTGCACAGAGAGAAGACATATCTTTTTTATAACTGACACATTCAACTGTTACACACTTCCGCTGTCACCTACTGAAAAGCGCAACGAACTTTCTTTCCAGCCCAATATCTTCGTTTCACGTTGATTCTAGTCGAAGCTTTCGTAATCTGAATTTTCAAAGTTTTAAAATTGGCAAATGCAGTTCCGTACGAAAATCGAATGGGTCTTATGGAACAACAAAATAAAATTTGTCTGCATCGATTGCTGGAAACAGGAACTTTGTTCAACCAGAAAGTTCCATCTGTTTCTATCAATTCTAATGAAATTGGCTAATGAAAAAGCGAACGCAGTACAGCGATTCGGAAGAGGCAGCCGCGCGAACATGTAGAAACGCGTCGTCGGCCGGGTAAGAGCGAATACGTACGTCTTTCGCAGTCAGAGGGTTAAATAAGCATCAGCTATATGGCACTTTAGATCCCGCACGGTAAGGGTCGTCGTCCCTGCATCCCCTAAGCCCTTAGAGCAAACCCCGTTCCACCCCTAATCCCTGGGGAACCCGTCGGTGTGTCGATGGTCGAGAAGATTCTCGAGGCGATACGCATTTTTACGCGCAGTTGACCACCGACAGGCCTCAATTTGCAAAGAACCGGCGAACGGAGAGATTGCGTAACAATGGAGAAGAACGAGCAAGGTGACATTCCGTCGGCCTCGGGGAACAAAAAAAGATGGCCGACGGATCAGTTTCGCAACCTTAAACCGTTGTTACAACGCGCCGGAAAGTGGAGCAATCGGTCGGCGGTTTCGAAGCGGTTTATGCGCTGCAATCAATTTTTTTTTCTTCTGGGTTTAGATGCCCGATGACGGCCGAAAACGTTCGAGAAAATTGCGCTCTCGGGGACAAAGTTGAGGAGGAAAGGTGCGCGCGAGCCGTCAAAATGTCTCGATGCTTGACTGTTCGTAGCGCTGTTCGTAGTTACGCGCGGTTAGATTAGACACCTGCAAGAAGGTGTAAAAGTGTCAGTTGTTTTTCGAGCAGGAAGCCGGTAACGAGACAGATTTATTCATCGACTTGGATGGCACCACCACCTTCCGACGTCGCCGTTGTTACACTTATCGGTAACGCAAGATCGTTCCCGCATGCATAACGGCCGACTCGCATAATGAGCGAACGGCGCGACGGTCCCATTGTGTCAGCGGAAACCGATTAACGAATCGGTTGCATCGATTGATTCGCACGACACCCTTCCGTCAGCTCGGTGTCATCATTCTCTGCTCTTCGAGGCGATCTCTGCCAGACGGTGTCAATGTCATTTTCCCGAGAAACTTCTACATTGTGCTGATGATAATCAGCCTTTGAAGCAGCTTAACAAATATTTGCAATGACAAAAAAAAATTTATTCAATTGTTTCTTCACCGCCACTGCGATCCGTCAAGAAATTCTTTATTGCGTGCTGTCGAGAATTGTTTCGACCGATCCCCAAATGTCTTGATACGAAGATGCGAGGTAAATTACGGAGAAAAATTTGCCGTTGTTCGCAAGTCCCGCGGAAGAGGCGAAACATGAAAATAAAAGAGCGACTGGTTAGCGTGTGGTTTCGCACGCGTCTGGCCATGTCGCGTCGCTGATTCGCGTGATATGTAATATAGCAATTTGCATGCGTTAATTCGCACTTACGCTGCTTCCATCCCGCGACAAGGCAGCCGTCCGTTTGATCGGACTCGAGCTCACGAGGGGCGCTGGCCGATTTCTTTGCGCGTCATATATTCCTCTTCATTATTATAATTCCGATCTCACCGGAGGGAATAATCGGTTAATTTAATTGCCACATCTGTTTCTCGAACTTGTACGATTGCAATTATAGCGTTTTTGTCATGCTCAGAAAAAGAATGTCATAACTGCACGAGTGCAAAAAATTCATAAACTTTTTGTTGACTTTGTCTATGCATACGACGAATTCGCTTCTGCGCAACGCAATACGTGTCGTCGTTGGCGCGCATTTGTGATGGCAACAATAAAAAAAAAATACAGAAAAACTCGGTCCGATCAAATCGAAATAATGCGGGAATAATAATTTCGTTTGCGTAAGAATCTGCTGTAATTATGAATTTGCGAAATATATTCTGAACGTAATGGTATTACTAATTAGATTTTATTATTGTAAGCAAGATCGCAAAGAAATTCTTCCTTCGGTCCGATTTTTATGTAAAAATTGCGAAAATTATGTAGTTTTCCTATGCATATATAAAATTTGCACAGGTAATTGGGTATATGTCCCTGAAGATTACACCTCGTGACACCACATCGAAGTTCCTTCGATTAATATAGATTATTGTAATTTGTGTGTCGAATGAAAGTTATCGACGATTTATGCAAACAGCAGTTTAATGCAACGGACGGAGTCAAAGAATTGAAGAATATGCATTAGTTCCATTCAAATTGTTAAAGAGTGGAAGATTTCGGTTTGGTTCGCAAGCAATTTTTCTGTTACGCGAAGAACGACTTTTTTGCCGATCCAACAGTAAAACACTCATTGCAACTGCGATTGATCTCGATCAGACACGACCATGTCACGCGTTTTTCAAGTTGATACTTATTAACAAAACCGATAATTATTTAATTGCTTCCGCGTTCAGGGATTTACACGACGATCTACATGCTGACAGATCATTAACTATTGCGAAGGAAATCTCGCATCGATCGATGTCTGCGAACGCATATTCTTTCTGGAAATTAAATGCCACGTGTGCTTCTATCAAACAGTTTCAATTGGTGACATTTGACATGAAAATCGCGCTCGAGAAATTATTCATGGAAAGATCAGCGGTAAGAAAATCGAAGTTGAAGGAGAACGTGGACCAAATGAGCGTCGTTGCGAGTGAGTTAGCGACTCAATTAGCGGAGGAGAAAGGAGAGAAAGAAAGAGCAACACACGCGACGGACCCTCGTGTGTACGTGGGAAATTCGCCTTCCTGCCTGGCCGGTTGCCCGGCAGCTTGGATAAATTTCTCGTTGACTCTTTTATTCTTTTTTCTTCTTCGGCGACCTTCCGGTAAATTAGCCCTGTACTCGCATGACCCGAGCCAACCACTCTAAGGACCACGTGCGCGTCCACGTCGACGCGTTTCGCGACCCTGTCGGCCCGTTTTCGCGATATTTATTCATCCGCTCGATTATCGTTGTTGAACTGCGAATCTTTATGCAAAATAAAAATTCCCTGCACCAATTATGATAGACGAGAGTTAAAAATTGAAAATTTCTAATATAGAAATTCTATAGGAACGGGAATGGATAATGGAACACTGTGGCCAGAGTCCCGATCTCATCGTGAAGAATGTATTCCTTTCACTTTTCACTGATCACTGATAATTGACCAGTAAAAGTCCCCGGGATTTCGGTGTTTCTCAAGTTGTGAAACTGATAAGCAAACGTCGGATGTTTATGCAAAATCGTCTTCCGAACTGATCATATTCAAGGCCAGGGAGAATAGGTGGCCAGCACGAAACAAGTCTGAAAGAATGCAGTCGAAATTCACGTGAACTCGCAGATCACGCGTGTGGTCAACAAATTGCTTTCTTTTGTTTGTTTTTTTCTTCTTTACATTCCTACAAACCAGACCGATCGTTTAGATATATTATTCTCGATCTTTCTGCTAGGAATAATAGCTGCGAACCTGCATGATTAGCATAAGATCCTGAATCGTAGTTTTAATGGTTCGACGAATTCCAAGAATTATCAGCTGTTTCTTAAATGTTGTTTGGTGACTGCGGAATTTCAAGAATAAATTTCGCTGTACAATCGGATGTTTTATTTTCAGGTCGGACGGAAACGTCAGCGGTCACCCAATGCAACCAAGTGTCTCCGAAATAAGTATCAATTCCAATGCAGAAGCTTCTCAACAAACAAACCGCAGAACTGCAAACGAACTGCCCTTGACCCGATTTCTTACGCAAACTTCCGTCGGCGAAGGTGAACGATTAATTCATTAATCATTCCGCATTCTCGACGCTCAAGCGATTCGATGTTACCGAATCAACTACAATCGGCGATCTAAGTATTACCTGCACAAATGCGTGGCGGGCCCGACGATGAATTTATTGCAATTATAATGTACGAGTGATGCATGACTTCTGAATCGTCTTTCAAGACGAAAATTGCATAGTTGCAATTTTTTTCTCGAAAACTGTGTAAGGAATTTTTGCGAAACTTAGCAGGCTTATTGATGCATATTTCAACTACATTCGTGAATTTTTATACGGTGCTGCCATAAAAATTATAGCAATTATTTGCACATGTAATGCAGCACGTTCTCGTTAAGGGTTATTAACGATTTGAGTCAGAGGCAGAGTTTGAAAATTGATATCTTCAAGGGTTGTTTCTACCCCTCAAACAGTTCTATCATCCCTCAATAAAAGATCAAAACCACCGAGAAAACGATTTCCCCATAAACAGAGTCTTATGGGGATCCGAGAATAAGTTCCCAAGTTACAGAACAGCCATTTCACCGTCCCGAAATCGCGAAGAAGTAGCTCGCACAGTTTCGCAAGCGAAACCCTCGAAGATCTCTTGTTCGGAGTCGATCCGAAGGTCGTCGGTTCGTTTGGGCGATTGCGTGGCGGATGATTCGTACCGGTTAGGTTTCCGCGGCTTGGTCGATTGATTCGGCGAACCGATGCAACACGATGCAACCCGTGGACAAGATTGCACATTGGTCGAAGGTGCTCGAATCGAGACATCGGCCCTTCGCCAGCTGTTCCTCTTCTTTTTTTTTCTTTTCTCTTGTGACACATCCCCTAGCCCGATTATCGATCTGAAAGCCGAGCGAAGCAGCCCGTGTGTGTTCTCCCGCTAATCGCGTGTAGACAGCACCTGCCTGATTACACCTGAGGCCTACTGCATCAGTGGTATCCGTTCTTGCAGTCAAGCCATTCGGTGGACACGCGGCCATCGTCGCGGAAAATTTTCCGGTCGCGTAAAACGGAGCCGTGGAAAACATGGTCGTGCAATCCGTTCGATAACGCGTCCGCGAAATTTCTTCGCGACTTATCTTAAGCACAACCAAGTTACATCGAGCACACTTTCCTGTCGCCTCTCGTTACTTTTGTTCGGTGAAAAAAAAGAAGAAAACGATCAAAATTTGCTTAACGGTGTTCCTGGGCGGAGGTTGCTTAACATAACAGAAAAATTCGCGAACGACGAAGTACAGTTTCGTATACAGTTTTGCAATAAAGAAAAGATGGCAGAGTACAGCTTGCAAGGCGGTCGAAATACGAAGATCTTGACGAGAATGCGCACCTACAATAATTCGGATATGTGAGAACAATTACTATTGACCTAATTCGATTCGCGAACAATCAATTCGGCAGCCGAAGTTCGCTCGATCGGCGGCTATAATTTATTTTCCGCTTCCACGGTCATGAACAGTCGACGCAACGATTATTAAACATTAATGAGATTTATGCAGGCCAAACAACACTAATCCGACTAACAAATTCACTTTCCACGGTCCGAATAATTGAATCGAACGCTTCCGGACAGATCTCTGAACTTGTACATGGTTAATGTCCTGGATCGAGAAAAGAATTTACGACCAGACTGCGGATCTTTGTGCAAAAGAAAAATTCTCTGCATAAATTGTACAACATATGTGCTAAATGGGATTCTTTCTTTAATTCGTTTATTCCCTGATTGATCTTAAATTGCACTAATTTTTTTCATAAATGCATACCGTCCGCGGTCTATTTATACACGAAATTTCCCAGCTACGTGTGAACGTGTTGGAGAACCTGTTTGATCAACAACAAAAAACAACCTTTTTCATCTGAAGCACTATAACTTTATGTAGCTCGTACAAAAAGACACAGTAAATCAAACATGACGCATTTGCATCTGATTTAAATGAGAACCGAATGCGTTAAGACTCCGAAGCTCATAAACAGAATCGAAAAAACCGGATCCATTTTATAAGACTGTTTTCCGATTATTACCGCAAAAAAGTCGTTATTAAATTTATGCTAAAGCATTCAACATTGTACAGACGCAAAATTTCTCCCTTGAGAATGATCCACATTAGGATCGAAACGTCGGGAAACTTTTAATTGCAAAATTGCTTAAAAGTTAAAATTGGATCGAACCAGTAGCGCTGACATTACGGATAATTTATTAAAAATTTGCGATCGATATAACGGAATACTTTACTGTGTAAACTTGTGAATCTCGATACAGCGAATTTGCAACTTCAAGAACAAGTAAACGAATATTGGAGGAAAAAAGACTGATAGCGTTTTACTTCTGTTTTCGATGCAGGAGAGATGTAGCCGACGAAACAAATCTTTTTTTTTTTCTTTATAATATTTATGAGAAAAATGAGTCGACGGAGCGCATTCTTTTGGTCCATTATGGGGTCCCATATATTGGGTACCGTTACGTTATTCGTCCCAGATAGAGAATTTCGTGAGACGAGCATGGGAAACACTGGCGTGGCTCGGACAAACAGTTTTCCTCTCGAAATTCCATGACGAGGCTCACCTGGTCAAGGATCGAGAGATCGAGAGACACGCCAGGGAAATCGGGAACAAGATGGAATTGCGACATTTTATTGACATAATCGTAAGCACGCGTAACTTCGAGAAATCGTGTCTGCAGGCTATTTTCATTTTCATCTCCAACTGAAATTGCTCTATAATAATTGATAAAAGGGCTTGAAGAATTCAATAAAATTGATTACCGAAAAAGATAGCTGCATACGTAGCTGCTGTATTTTCTAATTGAGACGCAACGTTTTTATTTTGTAGAGAAATCGCAGTCCAATAATCTCCAGCCAAATTGCCGGCAATAATAACGGCTGATAAAAATGGAAGTTTAATAAAGTCGAAGGGACGAAGGATGAAATACAATTTAATGACAGTAGGTAACAATAGGGTCGAAAAGGAAGCTTGTTTGCAGCGAATAAAGATCGCCCGCTGTCTGGATCTTCGAAGACAGAGTTCGAAGGTCCAGGATTCAGTTGAAAGTAGCGCGGAGTTCTTGTTATCGTTACCGAGAATACGGACTTATTCAACGACTTAGAAGGAAATCATCTTACCGGATTTGCTATCCATGAGGTCCCTGTACCCGTGCACCAGATCCGCCACTATACTCGTCATCTTGGCTCCGCTCTGAAACCAGACACAAAGCGTATTCGTTTTACTTCGGTGAACCGAAGAAAATTTCACAGGATTCGGCAAGGCTCAAAGGGAGAACGGGGCCGACGCGACGACGCTCTTCTTAACCCTTATGTCAATAACCGAAATTCTCAACGAGGCTCCATGAGTTTCGCGACTGGAGCAGCCATCGTCTGTATTTTCCTTTCCGGAAACGATGATCGACAAAAACCTTCAGCAATTTTTCAATTTTTCTCAAAGCACTTTCAAAAGAAATTTTCCGGAATGTTGACAGCGATTGCTCGGTTGTTCACATCAGGGTTGAGCGGGGAATCCAACTTTTTAATATAGGCGCTCGAAAATTAACTCGAAAAATTATAGCGAAACCTGAAAAATAATATTGTTCAAAAGGATACTTTGAAAATTGCATAATCTATTTTATAATAATAGCAGGATGATCACTCGTACAGAAATTGATTTCATCCAATATTGATAAACACGACAAAACACACTCTGAGAACATTTTTATTGTGATTTAATCCAATTACTGAAAACTCCAATACATTACAGGAAGTCTTGATTAAATTTTTCGTATACGACGGTCTCAAAAAATATTTTCTATGTACAGTGGAACCTCGATCAACCAGTAAAAGTCATTACGCAATATACTTTATTTGCCGCCTCCTGCACCAGCCAGTACACTGTTGCTACATATACAGGGTGTCTCAAAACTCCTTCAACACCCTCAATTGGGCGGTTCTTTCATTTTTGTTAATTTCATGTTATCCCCCTCTGATTAATTTTATCTTTATTTAATTTGTTTTTGCGTTCTACTTGGACTGTACGGATTTCGTTTCGTTCGATTTGTATTTGTTTAATGTTTCTTAATTTCTGCTTATTTTATTTCGTTCAATTCAGATTCGTTTAATTTCCTGTTCGACGAACTATGTAGCAAACAACGAGACACTGCGAGTTACATTCTGATTTAACATTCTAAGCAGACATTTATACATAGACCAGTGTATTCTCTCCGTGAATATTCATCATCTATTTTCGTCATGTCACTGCATAAATGTTTCTAACTTTGTATAGTTCAGAAAAACAGATTTCCATAAATAAAACCTATTATCCACGTCACAATGTAAAAGGGGCCAAAAAATTACCATTTTAAGAGAGCATGTTGTAATACTTGGTGTAAACAACACGCGGGCATAATTTATTACAGCGATGCACGTATAAAAATTCACGAACGTAGCTCAAATATTTATCAATGAGCCCGTGAAATTTCGTAAAAACATGTGACACAGTTTTCGAAAAAAAAAAATAATTACATAATCCCACCGTGGAAGGAGGTTGGAAATCACAGGCCGAACGCGAACGTGTTACAATACTCGATGGAAGAGCGCGCCGCTCGCGCTCGCACGAATAAAGGTAAGTTCGCAATGAAGTTTTGGCGAGGCAACTGTCCCCGTTCCCATTTTTTTAATACTCTCCTCTCGACCGGCTGAAGGCGGAGTAATCTGCGAGGTTCAAAGACTGCTCGATTCGGGGAAGAAAGAAATGCATTCATTCGGGATGGCTCTGACAACTATCAAAGGAAACGAGATGCACCGTACATTTTCGCCTGCCCTTGTTTCACGGACAATATCATGGTTACATGCAGCCTGGGGATTGCTGGGGTATTTCATTCGAATAATGGACCGTTGTAAAAGCTGCGTGCACGATTTCAAACGCGACAAGACGCGCGCCAGATCCCCATCGATCGCTCCCAATCGTTTCAACTATCTTGATTATGGACTTGGAATTATTTTTGCATCTCTCCGACAGAAAAAATTCCTTCACCCTCCAAAATTAAGCCTAACAATCGTTTCACTCTTCAATTTAGGCCAGTAAGAATACTGCAGCCCACAAACTTGGAGGTGAAAATGTCTGAAAATTTTAAGGAGTTCATAAATTCGTTGAACTTTAGACTATAGGATTTACGTATTTACCAGGAAAAAAAGTCGTGAAAACAAATTCAAAAGGCTCAAAAGAAAAAAAAAATAATGCAACTTAACCGATGTCCCACACAAAGTGATCAAAACTTTAAACGGCAAAATTATGCGACTTGCGGTGTTTTTCCTTGCAACCACAGACATTCCTTCACCTGCAAATTCTTCCACAGCCAAATTTAAAGTTAAAAATTTCTACCCCTCCAAATTTAAGACTGCAACGATTCCTTCACCCACAAATTTCGGACAGTAAATGCTCTTTAACCCACAGACATTGAGCTGTAAAAATGTCTCTCAAGTTTAATACTGCAAAAATTCTGTCAGCCTCTCGATTGACGGAGTAAAAATTCCTTCACCGTGGAACGGTGACTTGTAAAAATTCGCTCTCCCACAAATTTAAGGCTGTAGATGTAACTTCGCCCTCGATCGTAAGATTTCTGTCGTCGATGAAAGTTGCTCTAAATTTTGAGAATAGGAAAAAAATAACGGTGCAGCGGTTTCGCATCGCCGTTGTTTCGCAGATAATACTAGCGTTGGCTCCGTGTATCGTCGGACAAAAGTCGCGAGAGTTTCGACGATCGATTCGCGAGGGAGACGAGGAAAGTCGTTAACGATGCAAATGCGTGCGAAATGCAGAGGGGGACAAGTGTTCGCGAAATCCACTCGTTCCGTGGACTCGCGAGTAGACTGGTTTTCGCGGAAGCGTAAAACGCATCGATCGGCCGCGTCCTTTAAAGGGGCCGCGGCCGTCGAGGTATTCGAATAAAGAGAATCGTTTTTCACGAAACACTCTTTCTATTTCCTCAAAGCCCGATTCCTTGCACGAAATCAAAAAGTCCAGTATTTTTTATGATCCGTGAAGTACAATAACGGCAACTTTCGCAGAGTATCAATCTGGCTTGCGTTGATTTGACGCTAATGGAACCGTGAATAGAAATAAAGTTTGATTCGTATCGAAACGTCCATTAAACTGAGAAATTCAATTATAATTGACGAACCGGTGGGTGATTTGATACGGGAATCGCGGCGGTTGCTTAACGAATAGGCTCGCGATCGGGCCAACAAAATGAAATCATCGAACACCGCGGAACAGCAGTCCGGTGTAACGACCGGTTGCGTTACTTAACTTCCTTTTGTGAGTCGGTTTCGAGCAAATGCGACGAAAAAGCGGGACACGATGACTGGTGCGAATCGATTAATTACGCAAGAAGAGAATCGAGGCAGCTAGAACTAGAAATTCCGATTAACCAATGGAAAAGCCGCATTCCCTGTCTTTTATTTAACTGCGTGCTTTTTCGATTCGGACGGAGGATCTTCACAGCTATTGCTGCAACTTCTGACGGACGAATTTGTTGACGTTGAAATTTCTCAGAGTTGCACTTTATACTGTTGTGTTGACTTGTGAAAAATGTGAAAGGAATCCAACGAAACGTTACCGTCATTGAAAACATCCGAAAAGTGCAAATCTGCTGACATTTTCGGGTCACTGTGCAACACGAATGGTACCACGGCGTGGGCTTGCACAAATGTGATTAACTTTAACAATTAATCTATATCTATAAAATAATCTATGAAATATATAAAAAATTCTGCACCGAATTTTATGTTGGAAAAAAGAATCCAGAAGCTACGCCACTTTCAAAGATATAAATTTTCTATGGCTTGCAAGAGGACGCAATTTCGCGTCAACGGCAGTTAGTTCCACGCGCGTTTAAATGTCGGCGGAGGTTCGCATGACTTGTGGATCGAGTATAACGCGTGATTCGACGGCCGCGAAGAACCGGGTCACCGAATTCGCCTGTTGAAAACGTCGGGGGTTCGTGCGGGCGGTTCGGTTTCTCGGTTGCAGCTACTGTTGCATTGTTCGGATCGGAACAAGAGGGATGCACCGGGCACGGCCGAGGATCGAGCTCTCGCCGGGACGGTTCCGGATGACTCCGAAGTGCTCCCGACTGTTCCAAGTTTTCTGATAAACCGATAATAGAGCGCACTCGAGAGCTAGGCATCTGCTGCACAGGCTATTCCCTGGCGTGCACCAACGGGCTGCATCGGGCCTGGGGATTCCGGTGGAGGAGACTTGACAAAAACGTTGCCCCCCGTTTTCGAACCGTGGCTCGATAATTTCACCGTTGTATCGGTTAATTAAGACACATTAGACGAATTACTTTCGACGGAACTTTCGCCCGCAAAAAAGCTGCCGAGGCCTGGATAATTCTTTTGTGCAGGAAAACAATTTAGCTCTAATGGTATTAACAATAACATCGCACGGAATCTATTTAAAGAATTGCTCGACAGAGAGAATGTTATTTTATCCTTTTATTTTTCAAGACGGAAAAGAAGATGGAACTAAATTATTTGGATTCCGAGGCTTGAAATGTGGCCGATTATTGTTTGCTCGTTTTTGGGTCAATTTTAATGAACTTCCTTTTTAGTTAACATTTCCCATCCAGCCGTCAAGACTAGGCTGTCTTACCGTTCCTAAATCAACGCAATTATTTGCAGAAAGTTTGCCGACTCAACGAGCGTATCGTTATTTCCATCGATTCGCTGAGTGAGTCCAAACTCTTGAAGTGTGTGTGTGTGTGTGTGTGTATTAACTCCCGCGCGCCATTTTAATCAATTTGATTCGAAGGCAAACCTTTACCCCCGAACCATACTTCTTGTCCCAAAAATACACAAATTAACCTAATTCCAATAACGCGGTTCCAATACTTTGATTGGATTCAACGGGCAAAAAATATTGTTATAGGAATCGCTTAAATAACTGGATCCTCGCAATAACGCTGATGCATTTCCCAGGAATCAGTGCGTCGAACGTAATTGAAATTATTGAACAATTCACTTTTTGCTTGTAATTAATAGAATAAAACGCTGTTTTATTCATATTCTAACTGGTAAACTAGAATAATTCTAAACTAGAGCATTTAATCAATTATTATACAATGCGCGTAACGACACGAAAGAATGTGTAAAAAAATGGTTGAAACTCAAGTGTAATTTAGTTGGAAACGTAAATTGGTGCACGGGCATCGTCAATTAGTACACATCGACACACAGTGAATTGTCCGCTCAAAATTATAAACACGTTACGTCTCGAGGTAGTGTTGTTTCTATTTCGCTATTCCACAATATTTGTGCAAAATGTGAAAATATTTTTCATCAAATCCCCGTCAATATACGAGATATTGAAATACGCCAATCTAATCCGCGAATGCTCAACAATATTGACAGTGTATAATGACTACAAAAGCTCGTTTGTTCACCCACGAAATCCACTAAAACTCAGGAAATCAACAAAAATCTTTAAAACAATTTCATCCGAAACAAGTGCCTCTCCAGCCAAATTCTCAAATCACACAGGGGTTGAAAAATAATGGGGTACCATAATTGGCCAAACGCGTTCCTCTTCACAGCGAAAGGTGCAGAATATAAAATTAAATATTTGCAATAAACATGAGACAGTCCAATAAGGGAAATTCGAATAAAAAAAATGTACAAGTTCCCCCACCCAATCCCCAGGCAATTGACCCAGAAAAATCGGTTGCACATCGAGCGATCATTTAATTAAAAATATGAAAAAGTCGATATCTGGATGGTTTTAAAGAAAAAAAACTACATTATGAAGGGTACATTAGATGCCTCGATCGGTTATCTGCTTTTTAATTACTGTGTAATTACATTTTCTCGTGAAAACGATGAATTACGTCCTCGTCAGGCTACGTCCGGCATACTAATTTCTCTGCTATTTATCTCTTTAGTCGTCATTAAATTATATCTGGGTTAGGTTTACCAACAGTGGTTAATCTTTGAACCCCGCCCTCGCACGCAACACTTTGATATTCCAAGTTACTTGTTAATTAATTTATGCTCTTTCTCTCGTCAGTGTTTTTAATATTGCTTCTGACAGAGAGTAAAAAAGAAGAAAAAAATTCTAAGAAAAATATAACAAAAAAGTTAAGATAAGGTAAAAATAAACGAATATATTTATTTACAGAAACAAAGAATAATAGGATAAATTAACAGTAAGGCGATATGATGTGAATAGATGTAACTGGAAGTTATTCTAAACCGAAAGGCACGGATTGTAATAAATAATAATGAATATAAAGTATGGAATAATTACGAATTAATAAAATAAATTTATTTAAATATTGTTAAGTTAAAGTAATTAATTAAGAAATAATATAAAATTTTATAAAATGAGTATTGTGAAAGTATAAAATTATACATATTAAAGAAAAAATATTATTTGTACCTTTTGTATTAGGGGTAATTAAAATATAAATAAATATTAATCTCGAATAAAAATGAGCTAATTAAATAAAATTGTTTTGTTATAAAAAAATTCTTAATATTTAATTTGATGTGAAATGTAATTCGAATTTTTAGATATCTAGTTTGTTTAGAAATGAATTCAATTCATATATTTATATACGATATTATTTTTTATTTTATGGTTGTTTGTGTTTTTATTGGTGTTGTTGTGTTTGTAGAATCGGAGAAGCTCCCGCGAAACAACAGGTTACAGATTATCGATCGCAAATTGCCGATCGATCGCGAATCGCACAACTAATTTGCGTGGAACACACACCGTGCAAATTTCCAGTGGTAGATTCCCTGGAAGTCGCCTGGGAGACCAATCAAACGCAATTCAATTTCTATTGAACAATCGGAAGAAAAATAATGCGCGAACAATGATCACAATTCGCATACGTCGCAGCAATCAGTCCTCGAGATTGCTCGTCGACATTTTCCGAGATAAATAAAAGCAACAGGAGCTAACTTAATTACCATAATTTACTTAATAATGTTTCTTCTTCGTTCAGGGGATTGCTATGAAAAGCTATTCCTGGAGTGGTATGAAAATATTGAATCTTTAGAATTATAAAACTGCTCCGAACAGCTTTTCTCTTATTAAAATCTTGAATGTTGAATTTTCAAAATTCAATTTGTCATGCATTGCGCAACAAAAAAAATTGAAAACGTCTTTTTAATGAAGATTTTTCTACAGGCTGTCCTAAAAATGTTGCACCTTCTCGAAAGGGATGATTCCTCGGATCATTTGAAATAACTTTGTCCTTTGGGAAAATATTCTCCGCGGCTTCGTTAAGGAGTCATTAACGAAAAACACGGACCAATCAGAGCGCGGCTCGGACAGGTTCCCCCAAGCATGGCGTTCATACTGAGCCCGAAAGCGGCCGCTGTAGCCGCGCTCTGATTGGTCCGTGTTCTTCGCTGATAACTCTTTAACAAAGCCGCGGAGAACATTTTCGCAAACGAAAAAGTTATTTCAAACGATGCTCAGGAATCACCCCTTCCAAGGATGTAAGACATTTTTGAGTCACCCCGTATAACTTTCATAGTGTTTCACATTTTATGCACTGGTGTTTGCAACAACTGCATAAAACCTGCAATCGGCTCGTCAATCTATGCAATGCAATGAACAATCGACACGGAAATAGATTAATTAATTATACCGCGATATATTTGCAGTTCCCAGAACAGTTTATATTTATTTATTTATTTCAACTACCTCGGATGTTTGCTCGCAGTTTTTTCGACCGTTTCCAGGCGGGGAATGGCGCGTCGCGTTCGTGCGCAAATAAAATATAAGGAAGCACCGGCTGCTGTCAATTAATCAAACCTCCACGCGATTGTCGGTGCCGGTAATTGCACTGCGCATGTGCCCGGCTCGATCATGATAGGGGCACACACGATGACACGGTGAATCATAGAAACTTTGTGCAGAAACCTATAATGTATACAGTCGACCGCAGAAGCCTGTACTCGCCTGGCAGATGTCCAACATTTCGGCGAAAAAATCGTTCGGTGAATCATTGTCCGATGCTAGACTGATCTTATTTGTGTTCGGACCATTTACGTCCGATATTTAAACAATCATCGGCGAATTATCGTCGGCATCTCGAGACACGAAAATAAATACTTTTTTCCCATCGAGCATCGATAGTAAAAATTATCCAACGATTTCCAACGTCAATAAAAATATGATGCAGCGAAAGTGATTCATTACGAAACACGAAAATAAATATTCTCGATGAGCTTCGTCGATGTTATGTACCTTTTTTCCACGTCTATAAAGAATTATTAATAATTCCATTCTATATTATTTTTCTTCATTTTATGGATATGAAATTGATATAATATCTCATGAAATACTTGAATATTTAGTAAATGATTAGATACATAAACAATATTTTGAATAATGTTATAGCAATTTTTAGTGGCGACTCTGAGTTGCCATTCGAGTGCTAAGGGTTAATGTTTGCCAGCGAAAGCGATATTTTAATTATTTTCCCGCGCTCAATAGAAACATCGCGAAGAAAAGTCTTTACCGTATGTTCGCGCGCACTGAGAACATTCTGCCAAGCGAAGAGGGTGAAATATTAAAAGTTTCGCCAGGTGGAGGGTCGATTTCTGCGTGCGACTGTACCCCTGCACAGTCAGGGAAAATTGCATAGATCGCGTGGCGGCAGGCTGCAACCCTTGTTTCCGCGAAAACCGCACTACAGTTTCGTTCGCACGGCAGAAACGTGAAAAGCGTCCGACCGTCATCTTATCATCATGCAAATGATCGTCTACTCTACAGTTTCCCGAACACGTCTCGATAAGAAACGCTTTAAAACGTTCTACCGACGCGTTTCCCGCTTTCACCGCAATCTGTGACGCGTTACGATTATCGGAATCATTGTTAAACAATGCAATTGCACGCTTGTCCATAACCATAGTCAAGTACAATAATTTTCACAGTGCCGACTGTGAGTGGAGTTGCTCTGGTTTCGTTGAATTCGCGATCGTGGCTCGTTGTTTAAAACTGGTAAAAATTAAATAAAACATTGGACCCACAGTGGTCCGCGAACACAGAAAATCGAAATTCGGTGTGCGCAAAGACGCTCAGGAGCGAGACACGGGGAAAATCATTCGAGCGAGCATTCCTTTGGAAAAAAAGGAACCGAGAACTGAGAAAAAGCGAGAAGGCGAGACAGACAGACGGGGAAATGGGGGAATGGGGCGGGGAGGCACGAGACAACGACGTGAAAGTTACTAAACACGTGGTTACGTCGCGCGAGATCGATTACACCAGATTGCCAACGTAACGATGGAGCGGGGACTATTTTAGCTCCGTTGCGAATTTGCGAATGTGTCACTATAACTCGAAAAATGATTTCCCAAAGCATCTAGACGTCTAGAACCAGTAAACTTAAAATACGGTAGTGTTCACCAACCTCGTCACACGCCTTTCCACAACTTTTGATAAACGGAAAATTTTGACAAATCCTTGGGATAAAAGTTGTAAAGATCATCGAGGACCATATGATCATATAAAAATCTTTTTACAATTCTTTGAAAAAGGTGCTTCGACCTTCAAATGTCCTTTACAAGGTCATACAGGGAAAATTGTTTGCACTCTATAGGATGGTACTTCGTATACCTTGCAGCTTTTATCGGAGCTATGTTTTAGGTTAAGTTGCAATCGGCTCTTTGAATCTGTTGAAGCGCCGATTTACAAAATGGCCGCAGATGTAAAGTTCGACGAGACGGGTTTCTTCTTCCCGGGCGTTTCGCAATCGTTATCGGCGGGAGATTCGAGAAGTCGGCTAATAAAATACTTTCTAAACGGTGTTAGAAGTCCACCGGAAGAACGCTGAAATTCTGTCGCGTACCTGCTTTCCCCGCCCACCTACAATTCGCAGGCGAATTAACGCACAACGAGTTTCGAATTGAACTCAATCTGCCAGTGGTCTACATACAGGGTGTGCCTCGCCGTAAAATGTGTCTGCCGAGAGTGCAATGTTACAGGAACATTTGCAACAATGGTTGCAACATTTTGCACGAGCCTCTATGCCGGGACAACAGTCTCGTGTCATTGTAAAAAGTTTTTTAATGAGACGCGAAGATGAATGCTTTGCCCTTTTTAAATTGGAAGCTGTATTTCACTTAGTCGAGCGTGATCGTCGTTTGCAAGAGAAATTCGACGAGGTGTAAATGGAATTTGCGACAGAATAAACCTATTATTCACGAAGTATGCTCTCTCGTAATTTTTATAACGAAACTGTAATTACATGTTTTGTGCTTTTCGAACGAAAATGAGTTTATGAACGGTTGCGCACAGACTGTAAAATAAAACCGATACGAAATTCCAACACCAGAACGATTCCTCATAAATTTCACGATTTAATAATAATTATATACCAATACAAACAATTACAGCCAACACTGATCAATAAACGTACAATAACTCTATAATAATACAGAATAATGCCAACGCAAAATTGTTAAATCGAATATCTACAATCGACTCACCGCTACGATGATTCCAGCGTTAAAGCAGATAACGAATTAATATGTACGGCATTGACGACACCAAACAATTAACATCGAGTCCGAAGGACTTGTAAATAATAACGAGGGTTCGTTTCATGGTCAAATTTTATCCGAAAATTGATATCCCTCCCCGAATATTCATCGACAAACTTATCGCTCAAGTATTATAGATTTGCATATTAAGCACCCGTGAATTTATTTAACTGTACTGCCCCCTCCTCCCCCCCGGCCTCGAGAACTTTTTCTACAATCGCTTATTTTCGCGACGAGAAATGCCTTTTCATACGATAACGGCCATCATTTAAAAGCCATGACACCACAAGAAATAGATATAACGCGGATAGAAAACAATAAATGGCCGATCCTGTATAACGGGATTATCGTTTATCTAATCTCGGCTTTTTCTAATTAGCCGGTCGGCGGAATTGCACACCGTGATACCGGGAAATCATAAACTGATAGGTAGCCGTGATCCTGTTGCAGGTTTGATTCTGTTTTTTTCCCGGGGTTTTCGGAACACCCTGTAGATTCCTAGCAAAGAAATTTGCAATTCCGATGATCGTAGATGATGCGTCTTGCGCAATCCGTTTCACAATGTTTACGTGACACGAGGATGCGTAAAAGTAAATCGAAAGTACGAAGAGAAATGTCCTCGATAGGCGATCGTTTATCAAGCGAAATAAATGATTTGCTCGTTGAAAATTATGTATGATCTTTTCTGTTACGCGATCGTTACTGCGGAATTCATGCAACGAAATTGAATCGGTCAGATTGAAATTGTAGAATGCGCTAGGAAAATTTTTTTAAAATTTCGAACATTTCGATAGGTATAGTATTTCATTAAAATTAAGATTGTTCCATCGTATTTTGTAGCGTGTCGTTAAATGATTGTGTGTACTCGATAGCACCTCCACGTCGATTTGCACGCAAGTATCGATAACGCGAGGTAGTAACAATAATATAAACACGTTCGCGAGATCATTCGGGGGGGGTTGATTAAGGCAAAGCAGGGTGGGATTAAAGGAACAGAATCAACAGCAGAATTAATGCATCTATGACATGCTTATCGCGTCGATACGTTGTTTATCTGCACTGTGAGTAGATTCCTCGAGCAGACTATAGTGTCGCTAGCGTGATGTCGTATAATACTTGAGACCCCACGGCACTTAGATCCAAAGGTTGACAAGTGGACTGCGGATATTTCAACATTTATAGCTTACTTGAACTTGGAGAGCACGGTGGCATGAGACCTTCGTATCGAGATCTCATGTTTTTGTAATACTAAGGTGAATGCAACGGTTCTTCATTAATTACGGATCTAATTAAGGTTCTTAATTAAATACGGATTCCGGCGTTGGACGAGCCAGAGTCCGTCCACTGTAGCCGCGCTCTGATTGGTCCTAAACGAAGGAAAATGTCGCTTCAAACGATCTCAGAAACCGCCCATTTCAGGGTGTTGAAAGTGTTCCGAGACACCCTGTACATGTATAAATGGTGTACTCTTTTTATCCGATGGATTTTTCACGAGGCAGAAAGATTGAGGGACACTCCTCGATAACGGCGACAGCTGATTGGTCCTCAGAGTTGGCGTGATTTTGTCAAGAGAGAGAAAGGAGACGGAGATGAACGAATCGAGAAGCAAAAGGTTGGCCAGAGGTGAGGCCTCGGGAAGGAAGCTAGAAAACAGGAAACGTCGCCGGCGAAAGTTCCGAAGGGACATGCAGATGGAAAAGCCAGAGAAAGAGACCTCGAGAAAGTATCAGAAGCCTGAAACCGGCTGAGAGAGGCCAGGCCAGCCAGCCTGCTCGCCGAAACCTCGACGAAAGTGAACCACACGCCCGAAACCTTGACAATACATACCTGGAAAGATAAACGAATGAGAAATAGAAATACGAAAAAGTGAAAGCTGCCGCCAACCTGAAGGAATGCACGTGAAGAAATTCTTTGGACCGAGTCTTAGAGCTCTCACTGCTAGCTTTTCAGAATTTAGACTCCCAAACACTCGAGAATAAAGTCCGATCACTTGGAAATTAATTTTAGTTCGAATAGCCAATTTCTCGATTAATTTCAATTTTAAATATAGGGTCAATCGTGCAAACAATTGTATCCCAATCGACAAAAGCGATCTGGTCACTTCTCCGAGGTTACGGTGCCAAGGTCGACGTACATTTTTCCAAGCAAAATAGGTGCTCGCGTCGCTAACTGAATTGCAAAACAAGCTGAATTGCAATCGCGCTTAAATAATCGACGAGAAAAGTTTTTAATTGGAATAGGTGAGCTACCAGATCCATAACCAAGCATTCATAGACGAAAATAACTGTGAAAGTATCAACAGGTAGCTTTGTTACTGTACCAAGTTAGCTTCTTTTGACCTAGATCCCGGCAAGACGAACTTCGCGGTTAAATAATCCCGAAGGGAAGGTGGTGCTAAGCAGGATAATTGTGTTCTCGGGTTCAAGTCCACACAATGAAGTACTAAAATAACTATAAAATCAAAAATTAAGTTTGAGTTTTTAGGTTCCAATCCACACATTCAAGCACCGAAATAGCTACAAAGTTATTAACACTGTTCACATTTGAAAAAGTGAACTTCATCATCAGCAAGAAAAGGTTCTCGGATCAAAACTATGTTCGTCCAACCAGCATAATCGCTCAAATCCTAACGCGACCAGCTAATCCAACAAGTTCAATCGGCATTCAGAATCATGATCGTCGTATTTCGATCCAGCATTCCATCGACGAGAGATCGTTTCGACAGAGGAAACGTTCGGATGGAAATAGACCCGCCGTCCACTGACACGGCCATGAAATTCTCCCGTCGAACTCGCACCGTTAACTGTGGAGAATAGTGCTCAATTAACTGCTCGTTTCGCGAAACGATAGAAACTTTTTTTTCCCACCGCTTTCGTTAGGACTGCTAACGCGACTACCGACTTACGTCAGTAATCTCCCGGTGTCCTTCCGACGGGGAAATTTAGATTTACGACATCTTTTTAGAAGACAGTGAAAACAGTTGAAATGCCACGGTTACGAGCGGCGGCGTATCGGCGTCAGGTTTATGTTCGTTTCGGTCGAAAATTACGCTAGTTAAACAGCGACAATTGTCCCGATGCCCTTCGGGGAACCGCGTCGTCGCTGTCGCATCCGCGGTTATGGGAAAAAACTGGCTCCTGTTGTGTCACGAGCAACGCCGGATCGATCGGGTTATTTGCTAAATTAATATTGACCTTTCACGATTGTTCCCGCGTAATCAGGTTTGTCCCGTTGCCCGCCGCGCGTTCATTTGAACGCGTTACGCGAGGGGACGAGGCGAACGGCGATGCTCAATCCCGTGGCATAATTTTTCACTGATTTCTATTTTCAAACAATCGCTGTTACTTTAACGGAACGTACATGTACTTGTCTTCTTACGTCTACCGCTTTTCGTTTAACGACCTCTTTCCATTTCAGAGGAAAATTTTCCGCACACGATCAGAACAAACAAACGTACTCCGTAGCTGAGCGGCAAGTAATTATTCATAGTATCGGCGACACGATCGAATCAATAATCGATCGTACACACAAGGAGAGCATGTGCAAGAGAGCCCGGCAACCTTTGTTCACCTTCAAAGAATGCAAACGAAACCAGCGAAGCCAGAAATTGCAATTTTTCGTCAAGCCTTTGCGCGCTCGTCGGAGCTCTATTCAGTCTCTCTCGACCATCTTCTTCCTGAACCCCCATCCCCAATATTCTCTGGGCCATCTTTGTCCACTCAGGCTGATCGCCACTTGGACATCTTTGGCCGGCAGCCCTGAGCATCTGCTCTCGGCCGTACTTCCCAAATTCCTTCGGCCGTCTATACGCTGGCTCTTTAAAGACACGTTCAAGCTCACCGGAACAGCTCTCCAATAGCTAATCAGCGATCTTTAGACGGTGCAGCTCGCTTCGTTCCGGGACACTGAAATTCAATTTTTGTTGGTTGCTTGGACCATGAAAGATGCATAAATATTATACATAAAGATGCACCGATGTGCAAGAGGACATGTAAGAAACTACAATGACATTATTAATTTTTCATATCGTAATAACGTGTCGATTAAAATACACTACTAAAACAAATGAATCTATTCAATCAAAAAATTGGATCGAACCTGTAGCGCTGACATTACGGATAATTTATTTAAAATTTTTGCGATCGATATAACGGAATATTAATCTATTCACTGCCTTAACCATTTGAGGAGCTTGCAATAGGGTTAACAAGAAGGCCAACTATGACTTGCTATAGACTTAAACGATCGTTACCGTCCCCCCAACACTTCGTCATCAAAGCTAAATGACACGACCGAGAGAAGCCAAGCCCAAAAGCATATCGAGAAAAGCCCATGGACGATTTCGGGGTGCGAGAACGTTGGGCGTGTGAATCATAAAGTCGTTAACACGATCCTCACCATACCCCGTCCACTAAGGGTGAAGAAAATTGGTCGCGGAGATCTCCCGCAGGGTTAAAAGCCGGCCTCGCTGACGTACAAATGAAAACCGCTCTGTAATCGGGGGCGAGATCCTCTCTCGGTGGGTGGTGGTTGTTCCCCTTTAGGGCAGGTGTCACGGGAGCGAGTTTACCATGGGGTGGGCTGGCACACCCCCTCCCCATCTCTCTCTCTCTCTCTCTCTCTCTCGCGTGTATAATTTATGTACAGAGTCCCCGAGCGCGCTTGTTGTTTCGTGACGGAGCACACGCGGTCACTTTCGTATTGATTTTCCCGTTCCTTCCGTTCGGAACGGCGACCCTTGCCACACACCGGTCTCCTAAAGGTAATTTAAGGGGTGGGTCCACACACGCACACGAATCGCGTGTCTTTTCCCCCATGCCTTCCCCAACGAGCCACGTGCCGTCGTTGAAAAGGGTGGGAGACTGATAACGGATATCAGCTTGCGACTTTGCAGCCGTTTTTGGGGGACTGGGACAATTTTAATAGCTGTTGGAGAATTGGGGGGGGGGGGAGTTCCAAATGGGTTCGAAGAGTGCAGTGAACTCTGGAATGACAGCAAAAGATTTGAGGTACGATTTTCTTCGATCGTTTTATGCAGCTCTGAATTGGCGTACACATGTGTATTGCGCTAACTCGACAGTACAGGAGTCTCGCATTATAAATCGATAACTACTAGTCCATTTTTTTTTTAACCCTTTGGCTACTGTGGCCGCCTATAGACGCTCGATGCAATTCGGCTTTGCGACTCGTAGGGCGCCTATAGCACATGAATAGGCGCTGCGAAAATTGATATTTATTCCCATAAGTTCTCGGTGCACATTGTAACTCAATTCCTGTCGTATGGTACGACCGGTGCGTATCAAAGTCTGCCGTAGTCAAGTGATTAACATCTTGGCAATACAAAAGTTGCGAAGTGAAACTAAAAGATGCCTCCTGAGAGATCCTAAGAGATTAATTCAATGATCGTTTACCCTAAAAGAAAATTGGCGAATCTAGACGCTACAGGTTGCGAGAAAGGGGGTTGATAGTCTCCAATAATGGCTTGACCCGAAATGGCAGTGCTTGGACAACCGGTCTCTGACAAGATAGACAGTAGACGACGACGGTTAGGTTACCCGCTGCGGAAACCCGACCCAGTTAATAAGGTGCTCACTCAATATTGACCGAGTATTGTAACGCAGGCCTGTGTGTGTGTATGTGTGTGCCTGTGTTCGTGAAAGTCTCTGCTTGGGTATTATTTTTTCGGCAGAACGTAAGACATCCTACGGGTGGCACCTTCACTATATTTGCGAATTTGCGCATGCGTTCCCCCCCGCGGTTCAATTCATTCCGGAGCAGAGGGCTATAATTCGCTTTCGTCGAATCGGATTCGAGCACTCTTAATCTGATCCAGGAAGACGGACCGAATTCGTTATCCAGATAAAGAGGCTCGTTCGAGGGACCCGACGATAAGGAACTAGTTTCCTCGTTTCTTTCATCGAAACGGACGCGTACGAATCTCTCAAATATTTCCCTCTGATCTTCGCCTGACGGTGAATTAGACCAATTAATTTGTTTCTGCCTCGCACTAAAAACTGTTCCCAAATTATTCTTACATAGATGAAAATTAACACGACGATTCAGGAACTTTACAAATTACACACTATTTACACACTATTACTAAAATTCGAATGTATATACTTATTTTCATTTTATTTTTCTTATCGTTATTTTTTTGCGTTTAATAATGCGATTAATAAATGAAATAAAATGTGGGAAGTTAATTTTCCGATGATATTACACACAAGAATAATTATTATGAACAATGACAAATGCGCCGAGATAAAAATAAGCGCACCTATATTTACCAATTTGAAGTAAAATATATTGTATATATGTAAAAAAAATTATTTAAATATTTTTAAGTTAAAGTAATTAATTAAGAAATAATATAAAATTTTATAAAATGAGTATTGTGAAAGAATAAAATTATATTAAAATATAAATAAATATTAATCTCGAATAATAAAATAAAATTTTTTTTGTTGCAAAAAAATTATTAATATTTAATTTGATGTGAAATATAATTCGAATTTTTAGATATCTAGTTTTTTTAGAAATGAATTTAATTCATATATTTATTTATGCCGTGATCGAGTCGCGTCAGTTTTCTTAACTCTCAATCTTCGATTTATTTTCGCTCCGAGTTTATCGTGTACATTCCAGGTACTGTGAAAAATTTGTGCCGATCCTAATCTACGATAAGTAGACTGGTTCCAAGGAATCGTTCAGTTACACCGTGACGCGAGCATCTGCCGAACGCGAGGAAAGTGAAAGATGTTTATCCTTCCTATTGAACGGATGTTCGCTTTCAAGACGTTGCTCATGGGGGATTTCATAATTGGCAGATGTAACCTCGGGGGATGGATGCAGTATGGATCAGATAGTAGTCAGTACAGTATTTCATCGATAAATGTTCCAAATGTCTGAACGATAATTGTCCCTTCGACTCCCAATCCACTGAGGGTATACCCTGCGAGGGGCCGTGAAGTGTAATCCGATACCGGGTCGGATAAACCGGTGTGAACCGGTATGTGATAATTGTCCCTGGCCTGAACCGTGGTTTGGACAATTATCGATGAAATACTGTAGTAGGTTATCTCAGGGTCTAGAAATAGTTCCCTCTATCCGAACATTATTTTTGTCGAAATCAACCGAGCAATCGTGTTTTGCTTATCGGTTTGAGAGCCCTCCCTTTGATCCCGTTGCATAAGACTAACCTGCCTGTAATCGATTATCAACGCGTCGCTGGACACCTGAATCTTTCGGGACACTATACGCGTCCGCTCGCTCTCAGAAATTAGCTAGCAGGTCGTTGCATAATACCTGTTGAATTTCATGCAGCACGAAATTAATTCTTCTTTCCAATACATGAATCACTCGGGTCGGTCTAATTAATCGGAACAGGAAGTATCGGGCTAGAAACATTTAAACCCTCGGTGAAAGGATGAACGTAAAGCGAATTCGCACATTCACACACTTTCGAAGCAACAATTAAACGCGGATACTTTTATGTAAGCCTTCGACTTCTGTGTTCTAGAATTTTCACATATAGTTTATTGCTTTTCTTGCGTAATCGTCGAACAACTGTCGTAATTGCTTTTCGTGAGACAAGCATAAGTAATTGTCTCAACTAAATAAACAATAGCGACCGGAAAAAAATATCTTATAGCTGAAGGATGCATCTACAAATTCCGAAAAAATGTACTACCATAACTTCAGTAATTTTCTATAAAAAGAAAAATTCATTAAGTTCCCAGACTTTAGCAGCTGTTAAACAAGAGTCCTCGAATTAGTGCATAATCGAAGAGCTACTTGAAAAGTCTCGAGCACCGATGTTCCGCGAATGTTCCCAGAGACCGATTAACAATTAAGACGCGAATATAGCGGCCTAGATTAGCCAAGATGGCCCCCCAGAAGCAGATTCCCAGGGAAGATAGTTCTCGCCCGGCTGGAAAACGGCGAAACGGCCGATTAATTATTTCCACGGGGCTCGTTCAATTCCGAAACTGCCGGCATTATTGACGAATTTACGTTCTGCAAATTCCTAAGGCACGTCTGTCCCGTTTTACGTCATCGGCCGATAACACGGAAACTGGAATCTTTTTATCGGGCGCGATTAAAGTCGCAATCGATGAACGGTAGACGCCGAGCGACTTATGGCTTCGCCGTTTGGCATTCGTCTCTATTGATTCTTCCGCGAATCCATCACGCCGAATACATATACGAGTCCGACGAGCTCTTATTCGACAGTGACATCGCCATTTTGTCGTTAAGAAATTTTTTTCAGAAATTAAAACCGGTGACAAATTCACCTCGTTCGCTTTGATATAAGCAAGAATTTTTTACGTTCACATCGTAATTGATCTGAATGTGATTGGATAACCGCGGTGAAATGGTTAATCATTTTTCCCCTGAACTTCAATGACTTTTACGAAATGGAAATTAATTTTATTCCACGACGAGCGAATTAATCAAGATGTTTTCGCGGGCACTAGTACATAAATTAACTTATTCGTGCGTACGTCATGCATTATAGAAGTCCCGTGGAACCGTAATAAATCGTGCTCGTACACAACCTCGCTTTCTCTAAACGTATAAAACGGGAGTTTGCATAAACAGTTATGTCTCAATAGCGTGTAATCGAATTAAGTTTTGCCCAACGCCATTACCGGAACATTTCAACCATAATGTCACAGAACCCTGAATTATTCCCGTCGGAAGGATGAGTGTTATTACTCGGCTGGGGTTGGACGCACTCCATTATCAACAAATTCTTCGCGTTGTCATCAAACAGTTAACAGCAAGCACGTACGCATAAAATTGTGCCTAAAATTTTATGAAAAATTAGAATTTTGATATTCTAATATTATTTAAAAAGTAATAGGAACAGCGTTTCAAACAATTGTTTACAAATAAAGTGTTTTCATGCTTGTTATATCGCTGTGGTTCTGTGGATTTTTTTATACGTTTGTTCGGCAATCAACTTGTGTTAATTGAATCCAAACAAATTCCTTGGGGGCTTGCAGCCCTCGGGACTAATGCAAGGTTTAATTGGGGCTCAAGGAGCTTTCGCGAACCCGATACAGTAATCCTTGAACGAAATCATTGGGTCGTCCTGCGGAAATAACGCGGCCTCTGCGAGCCGTGCGCAATAAAGCAATAAAACTCGACGAGACACGCTTCTGTCTGGTAAAAATGATCGCCGACGCCGAACAGTAACTTCCCTTGAATAAGACTTGCAACTGTTCTATAAGGACCATCGCAATAAATCTGAATTTTCACTATCGAAAGACTTAAATATGTCCTAACTATGCAGACCACAAATTTTAACTAAACCGCAGAAACATTTCTAACAAAAATGAATCTGTGCAATTGAAACAACAGAAGGGTAAAAAAAAGAATTGTTAACGCTATATCCACGGAGCACTAAAAATCTCTATTTTATATCACTTTGTAAAAATAAGAAGAATGCGTTTATCCAAATTTTTAGCCATTTTTACATAACATATACCCAACGAAATAAATTTGTCGAATAATTACACACGGATCTTTGCAACCTCAAACATGACGAAATGTTAGAATTTGCAATTTCGACTCACCCCGTAAGTCTATTGTTAATAAAAGAAAAAGCTGTTTTTTACAAACAGAAAATGTTTATTCCGCACAAAAATCAATATTCCAGCCATACCCCCTCGTTTACAAAACAGTATGAAAATTCGTGAGATATGCAACAGAGAGCAATGGAATTAAAAATCGAGTCTTTTTCAAGACAATTGGGACTGAAAATTTAAAATTTAAAACAATTACAGTGTTTGGGAGTCACGTGTTGGGGACAAAGCTAACCGTGCATACTTGCACATCCTTTTTTTTTTTACCTGCGACTCGAGGGTCTCGACGAGCAATTGTCATTTATTACTATACCTCCAGACCACCCGTAGGCCCAAGTCCAGCAATTTACCATTGTAACCTCGTAGCGTACACCCGGAAAAAACAGATGTAAACCCTCGAAATTAAGATTTACAACCACCCGCACTCATACTCCTACTTCTACCACTAATAGTTTTTCCACCAATAACCTTTCGACTCCATCATCCAATCATTCCCTTTTTCCAAAATACCACACCCACGCCGAACCAAGATTTACCTGTAGGAAAGAACCACCGATCAGAACCGTTAGCGCACTCGAAGTGTAAAGACCATAGCAAATAAACCGATAGTACATCATCCAGTGTTGCTTTATAACAAACTTTTATCCTCCTTAAAAATCTGATTCACGATCAGCGTCGGTCAACCAAGATTCGGCAGTTCGCGATACGTAACATACAGTGTTTGCTTTACAAAGGGTGCGTTTATTATTACTTTTATGAATGTGCCAGACCAATACTGTCGGCCAGTGTCGAGACAGGAAACACTGTGAAAACGTACCTTTACGTCAAGGATTTACGATCCGAGCAAGGAAGCAAGGGAAACACGGCGACCGAGGCCAGAAACAAATAATAGGGACCGAGGAGCGATATGTGCTCGGTGTACAAACCGAGAGTCATTAGTATGTAACAGACAGAGCAAAGGGGATTCGAACTGTCGTGAAACAATCTTGAGTCAACGAACCAGGCTCGCTCTCTCTCTCTCTTTCTCTCTGGAGGAATCGTGAAATGTGTCCGCGGTTGAAGGCTTCGCGGATTCGATAAAATTTCAACTGTCGGAGATACTAACCGTTCAACGTGATCAGGGAAACTGTGCTTTGTTGTCCTGGGATTGCACAATGTACATCCATTTAAAACATGTTGTACAATGTTTTGCCTAACCATATGGCAAATGAACATACAGTAGTCTTGATCTAAACAAAATCCTCGGGTTCGTGCTGTTTCTTAGATCGTGTAATTCTACTATTTTTAGTAAAAACGGACCGCGCCGAACAAGGACGCGCCGCGTAGAAAAGGACAGCGGCGCGTGTAAACACTACCGCGCCTCGGCCGCGACAAGTTCGAACAGGACTCGCGATGGCCGGCCGGGGCGGGGATAACCGATTCTTAAAGGAGGTGGAGCATCGTCGAATTCATCGAAAATATTGAAAAAAAAATGTAGAGGAGGGAGAAGAGAAAAACATATGCTGGTTGCGGATTTTATGGCTTGAAATTTTTGATAGTATCAGCGTGCGAACGGTGCATAATGTTTCGCAACGTGCGAGCAGGAACAGTCGCGTCCGCGCAAAACCGCAGATAAAGGGAGAGAAGCCGGCGAACGTTCAAGGTTCCGTTCTCAAATTCGATTCTGGAACAGCTCGAGACTGCTCGAAAGTTTCCCAAGCAAGAGTTATTAAAGTTGCAGAGCGTCGAGAATGGTGCCAAACTGGTTTGGCCTCGCGGGGCCAATCCTCCAAACAATTGCTCGGCCACGTATCAAACGGATACTTGATCGATTCCGAATAACATGTTCGATTCTCGGCGAAATGAAGTTGGCATCGGTGACCCTCGTCGTTGAACCTAGGTCCGGGTCTCCTTTACAAATTCTACAAGCTATCCAGCAACAGACAATCAACACTATCGACTTGCAGTGGCTGCAGAAATATTTAATTGTACGATCAATGATTCAATTTATCATTCTCGTACACTGTTCAATTCGATCGCAAAGCAGACGTTTAAACGGGTCGTTTAATGCAAAAATGGATGATGAGGCATTAAATAAAAGTTCCATAAAATTATTATCGAACTGTTAGAACAGAGTACACTGTTTCTCCCGATTTCTGGAAAACTATTTTCCAGGAAAAATCGTCCAATGGCCCCATAAACGCGATATTGTTGCTTTCGAGAGGCAATACAAACTAGTCACTTTTATTGCTCGGCAGTTCCGAGAGCGTTAAATATCCAAATCCCGGAAGAAAATCTGGGCAAGAAGGGTCGGGGGGGAACGACATCGGTAACTCTCCATCTGGGATGACAGAAATCCAATAAAACCGTTCGAGATTCACGAAAAGAGTCGAT
The DNA here is from genome assembly GCA_028454225.1 of Lasioglossum leucozonium. Lineage (NCBI taxonomy): Eukaryota > Metazoa > Arthropoda > Insecta > Hymenoptera > Halictidae > Lasioglossum > Lasioglossum leucozonium. Next base: position 2,830,241 of record CM052212.1, on the reverse strand, counting down.
TTTCGCGAGTGTTCACGGGCCATTCATCGGCAAATCTGTTGCTCGGAAGGCAACTCTCGTTTCGCAAGAACCGGCTGTCTCGATCGTGTGAATCACGATGATTCGCACACACATACGCGCGCGCGCCGTTTACGTTTTGTATCGCGAATTTCGGCGCATTGTGTTTTCGCCCAGCTCCCCACTTCCGGTTATAAAACACTTTTGTAAACGTTTCTCTCTCTCTCTCTCTCTCTCCCTCCCTCTTGGGATCGTTTCCAACAGGGTGGATCCTGTTGAACGATTTACTCGGTGATAGATCGCGAATAGATCGATGATCGAGGCGATCATTTCACGCGGGTGCCGTTACTTCCGGTTACCGGGGAATTAATAATTCCGTCGCACGCGGCCCGGCAAACGTGTCGCGTTTGAAAATGATAATATGTACACCGGGACGTAATGCTCGTTTCCGGTACAAATTGGACCTCGTTGCTGCTGCACGATAGCGATGATAGAGAACTGTATCAATGACAGTCTGCTTTCTCTGGATTCTTCAATTATTTTTGTTTATACTGTCCTCACGTTTGTAATTTTTTGTCGAATTTTTGGGACTTGCGATGCGCTTGGATGCGGTTTTCAATTACGGAGTACGAAAATGGAGGCTTCGGCTTCGAAATGAGCCCAAGTTTATTATCGTACCGGTTATTTTTTGAGAGATTAGAACAAATTTTGTGAATGTCTAAATACTTAATCACTGTATCGTTGTTTAAGTGCATATTTCTTTGTTTTGCAATCGATAAATTGCAGTGATAATAACGATGACTCAGTTTACAAATGTAAGACCGTAATCATCTACACAATTAACACAACAGTGTGCATGCTAGATTTATCTTGTAAAATTGCCAGAGTTTTCTCAATGATTGTCTCGGGATTCTCATTACCGCCGCTTTACGACTATATCTCATTCTATAGTGTCATAAACGTTTTATGTATTATTTTATGCACTTCTTGGGCTGTCCAAATATTCGTTTCTACATTATACGCAGCAACATTGATATTTTTGAACTCCCACCGGCAAGAAACCAGACGCAACAGATACAGCTTAAAAATAATAATAATAAAAAATTCTAGAAAATAAATTTCATTCCACTTTCTTAAAATTTGCCCACAAAAATTGAAAATTGCCGAAACATTCGCGGCTCGGTGATCATTTTAGATGCCGAAATTCCTTTCCCAAAAAGTTTTTTAATAGGATTTTAAGATCCTCAGGCCTCCCAGAGTTTAAAGCTACATAACATTAATTACTCGCTGAAACTCTGTGTACGTTATCCTTGAACAGATCATGCTTCCTCCAATAAAACCCGGACGCGAATAAAGGTGAGCATTCCAAAGCCAATTACATCTCAATGGATGTAACCGCGGCATAATTGACACTGTACGTCTATTCGCAATCGAGAGAAAAATCGGACTAATCGACTTTCCGTTTAGGACGAGTTGACTCGTCTTATCCGATTAACAAGTTGAACGTGAAACAAGGTGGGTCGAGCAACGGCGCCGCAAATATACACACGCACACATACTGAAAACCGACGTTTTCTCCTCGCTTTATATAACACAGTTCCTTTTCGCGTTGCGATATATATAATAGTTCAAACTGGTGAATTTATGTTACGTGTTCTCGCAGCGTACACGTGCCATAGATTACGGCTCGATATCGATACTCCGGTCAAAACCTGCCGTTCAATTCCTTTAGAAACAATTGTATCTCGTAAACAATGTACTTTGCGCTTTCAACGATTTCAGTTTCCCGCCGGAGAGAGAGTGATTCATCGATTACGAAAAATATATATTCCGATCGAACCACTGTCTCGTCTCTTAGACAGTGTTGGCGTGTCAGCGTCGGTGTAAACATTCCACACCGGGACGTTATCTAGACCATATGGCCTTGCAAATGGTTATTTGTATCGAAATTCCGGCTGGAAGATACTGGAATAATATTTTCTACGATATTTATCCGAACGAAACTTTTGGCTCGTTGGTTTTGGTTCTTTAACTTGTTACCGACGAGTTAATTCGTCCTTTGTATTTACGTGTATTTCCTAATTTTGTTTCTTATTTTATTATTTATTTTTATTCGCATATCGATTATTTCTTTTTTGGCATTTATTGTACTCGTTGCAGAAACTGACGAATTCACTCGTCCTTCGTATTTATTCGTACTTTTCGATTCTTTCTCATTCTATTATTTATTTTGATAAACAGGCTGATTACTTTAACGTGTACTATTTTATTTGGCAGTTATTGTCACAGAGACTGACGAGTTAACTCGTCCGAAATTTATTCTGATTTGTCATTTCTCGTAACAAATACTGTTATTTGCGAAGCACATGTGTCATAATTTGTTCCTCGGAACAACCCCCAGTGATTGGTTCGCGCCGATGAATCATACTTATAATATTTCTCGGAACAATAATCCGGCAGCCTCATTTTCAATTCAAATAGGAAAGTATCCCGATTGAGATACCGACCGCGATTATTTCACGATTATCTTTTCTCCGGTGACTAATTGCTCGGTATACTTCCACGAACCGAGCTCGACGCGAGCCCACACTGAAAGAACTCGGTGACTGTCACGCGAAACGGTTCGTTACGAAACCGATGTAATCGTTGTAACACCGTTATTATGCGGCATTGTGTACGATAACAGGAAAAAAATGTCTTGGTCGAATTAAGGCGCGGAAATTCAGGCCGGATTTAACGCTTCCATTAATACGCAGGTTTCCACTCTTCAAACGAAGAATTTCTCCGAAGCTAGAACTTTATATATTTCAAATAACACATAGGAAACAATTCATACTGGCAAAATTTCTTCCCCGTAAATATCGACGCTTCCAATTGAAAATTTCGGATATCGACAGTATTAAAGTGGATCCTCCCATTAGACAATGGAGGAATACGCGAGAACAAGACACAAAAATTATCCATTAATACTAATTTAATTCGTTCAATCGATAAACTAATAAAAGAATTTAAGATAGGCAAAAGTACAAATGTTTCAATCCCCATTATATCGAACTTTATACAGATCCTTTAAATCATATTAAAGCCATAGCTCCATACCTAATTTTCTACATGGAATACCGAAGCAAACGCAGGGGGCACAGAAATAATACACAAACACAAAAACATACACCACCTGAACACACTAAGAACCCGTTTTCCCCATTCCCCGATAAACTAGCCGAAAATAATGATGAAAAAATCGTAGTCTTTCCGGCAGCCCGCACAATCGATCCATTTCGAGGTTAGGTCGCCCTATCAAGATTCCCGTAACGTTCCTACTCCCTCCCGGCCGATTTACCCGCGAAATCCTTCGGCAAGCCGCGTTCCCCACAGCCGTGAAAAACCATCGCTCTCCGACTCTCTCTATCTCCCTCTCGGGACTGGTGAAATCGAAAATTCTGACAGAAAATTCTGGTAAAAATGCGAATCCGCCGCGGCGCGCCGTGCCGTCGCGTCACGTTTCATCGGTGGCCAGCCAGATCGATCGTCTGTCCTAACCTCAAACCGCGCGGCCGGCGGCGCGGAGGCACGCCTCGTCGCGCACAGGTAACACCGTCCGAGCGTTAAAGAGAGCGTAGAGAGACAACACCCACCTGCGTTTACCGTGGTATCCCTTATCCGGCGATTCCCTCGGGAACAACCTCGTCTTCCTGGCGATGGCCCGTCGACTCGAGTACACCGGCTTGTTCTCGAGGACGATGTCTCGCGGCCGTGGTTCTCTTGCTGTCACCTGTGCCGTTTGTACATGCAGCGCGCGTCCCGACAAACGCTCCCGTTTATCCTCGGCCGTCGCGGAACAAACACTCGGTCTCGAACAACAATAACAACAACGACGGCGACGACGACGGCGACGACGGCGAGGATCGGCTACGGTAGCCGTGTCGCGGATCGGTTACGAACTCGGGCGAGATCGGTCGTTCGGCACTGCTCGCCGCTGTTACGAGCGAGTGTGCGCGAATAAGAACGAGGACTGGCGGTCGCCGGTTTTCTTCATCGGCGGCACGCGTCTTCTTCCTCCTCTCCGTGGTCGCGTCGCGCGAAGGCGAAGAAAAAGAGGAGAGAGAGAGAGAAGAGAAGAGATGAGAAGAAAGAGAGAGAGTCAGAGAGGGAGAGAGAGAGAGAGAGAGCAATGACGGAGGGATTCGGATAAAAACAAAAGAGAGAAGAGAGAAGAGAGAAAGAGAGAGAGAGAGAGGAAGGAGAAGTGTCAGGCGTCGACGGCTTCCTGTGCACGCGGCCGCACTCGACCGATGACGGTTCCTTTTCGTGCGAGACGCGCGCGGCCGTTTAACGTTCACGCTACCTGCTCGTCGTACACCTTGCCAGCAGTCGACTACACGCCGTAACCCTACTACCTACTCCACCGAGCCACGGTGCTTCATTCTCTGTTGCGTGTTCTACCACTCTCTCTCTCCTCTCTCTCTCTCTCTCTTTCTTTCTCCCTCTCTCTATCTCTCCCCCTCCCTCCCACCTTTTTCCTTCCTTCCGTCCTCTTTTTCTTTTCTCTTCCTCCCACTTCGTCCCAAACACCGAGCGATCCGTGGCTCGTAACCTGTCACGACTCGACGCGCTGCTCGCATACGGATCTTCCACCTAGACGTCGAACGATCTCCATGCGATTCGGATCGCGTGCTCTCTTCTTTCTTTTTTTTTTTTGTTATTTCTACGTGGGATGGACGGACACTTGACCAGCGAGTCGCACCAGGATTTTCGACGGTTCCATATAGGCTTTTCTTCGAGGCTGGTTGTTCGAATGTAGATCGCACGGAAACGAGAGCCGCGAGGCGAGGACCACGGCCAGGACGACGCGGTCGAGATGAGATGGAAACCGAGGACCGCCGCGCCGTCACCACCGTTGAGAAACTGTACGACATCTCGCGTCGGTTTTCCGCATCGCTTTCGGGCGGTTCTCATGGCGTGGATCCTCTACCGTTCTCGTATACAGGGTGACCCGAAAATGTTGTATCGCCAGTGTCTCGTAATTGAACAGAGGATTTTAAAAATTTATAGGTGCAACTTAAAACAGAGAAAACACGCATATTAGATCAATTTTCATTTCACTCCAGACTGTTTCGATTCAAGTGGAGAATTTTTGTTTTGCGTAAAAATGAGCTGTCTATTCGTAATATATACTCGAGGCGGCAAGAGGAGCGAAATTCACGAATGGCGAGATGCGTGTGACTCAACCGCGCGCGTCTGACCAATCAGACGGTTTCTTCGCTAATACCTTTTGCATTTCTTTCGAAAACTACGGTATAAGGCTTCGATGATATTTCCTTCAAAGGGGTGATTCCCGAGGTCGTTGGGAGTAACTTTTTCCTTTGCGGAAAAGCTCTTCGCTGCTTCGTTGCTGACTTATTAACGAAAACAACGGGCGTGCGGGTCCAGCCAATTGAATGACCCTGCATAAGGGAACCACAAAAGGACCTCCAAAGATCTTAGGCACACAGGTTGAGCATTTCTGACCTTTATGCGCGTTTATGCGAGAATAAGTGTCAGACTCGTCCTCGTTGCAATTTGTTTGAATATAAATTATGATGGACAGAAGTAGATGATCACCTAATTATGGTTGAAGCGTGTTTACATGTGCGCGTCGGATATGACTGATTTTCATTATCCTCATTATTACATAAAGCCGAACGGAGAGATTTTAAATTTCGATTGAAATCGCGAGGTATTCGTGGTATGAATAAATTAATGTACGCGTGTGCAAATGGTGGTAAAGGCAAAGCTGATTCTCATTATTTGTTACGACAGAGACAGAGTTCAAGTAAATATTGCGACGAACAGAATTCATGTACGAATGAAAATGATAAAGATTTATGAACTAGATCGTGTCGGTAAAGTAGCATCCGCGGTTCGAAAATTGAAGAAGCACCAATCAGGTGGTTAGGCGAATCGGGTGCTCTGGTTTGCGCGGGAAATAGGGCTCGCATTTTAAATACAGCAGAGAATACAGTGTTATCCATGCATATATCGATCGATAATACATATGACTTTTTCTATATCTCTACTATAATAAACAAGCTCATCCGGCAAGCAATAAATTAGTGGTTAGATCATCGCAAACAATCATGACGCGGTGACAAGAATTTCGATGGATAATGTGCAACCGATGCTAATGAACATTAATGCGAATACATTTGCAATTCAATGTGCATATTTTGACTCGTCCGAATGGCCTCAAACATTGGGCATAGTCGAAACAGTTTATTTAAAAAATTATCGGTCTCTATGCAAATAAAAAATTTTCCTGGTTAATTACAGGGATCGGAAACTAAAAAAGGAAAATGAATTTCTGCTTCTGACAATGTAAATAGATCCCAAACAATGTAATAATATCCATTGGTGGATAAATGAATCCTTCGGTCTAACGAAACAGATTGTTAATTAAATATAAATTAAATACATATAGTCAATTAGGGATTGGTGATCTTCTTCTGTAACTATTCGAATCGCAAAGTTGTTTGTCCCTGACTCTCTTCCCGGATTGTCAGAGAAATTTAAGATGAACGAGCGCAGCTAATTAGAGATTGGTGATCTTAATTACTCGGTAGCTGCATCGTCGATCCTTCTAGCTCTTTACTTTCTTTGTACAGCGATCGCATCACCGATGCGTTTACAAACGCTTATCCATTCCACCAACGCAAGAAAATAATGAGGAGCTGCTGCGAACGTTAGTTTCGTAACTGCTTACTTCTTGTTCTCGAAAAAGGATTAGCTGTCACTCGCTATTAACGCGAGTACATAATACAATATTGTCGTCACTCGATGTCCGTTGGAATAATAGAAAAGATTTATGCACTTTTGTTCGCTTTGCAAGTCCTAATCCCACCGTAAGAACCAAAATGGCCGACACTTCCGGTAGCCATTGAATCATTTTTGTTTATACAACGATCATTCTTGTATAACTACGCGCATGATATACATTTTTCCCAGGTCAACTATCGTAGGATTGTATTTATACACTTACCGACGCTTTTCAATTTCTAGGCGATGCCCCATAAAATGCAGTCACGCTAAATCGTACTTATTGAGTCAAATCGTTAATGATTTGCGTCAGTGGTATTGTAATATCGCGGAATGAAGTAGGACAAGACAGTTTAAGTCCAACGTTCAATTCTCGGAAATTGTAATGTAGGGTCTACCAATTATTTAACGCTAAACCTACCACTGCTGAGCAAACGTTTAGATTTATATTCTTTAGTCTATAATCATTGAAATTACGGTGATACACCCACTGAAAATGATTCAATAAAAATCGTACAGAAGCAGAAGATAAAAAATGTAATTATGCGGAAGAAATTTAACAGAACGGGGGTTAAACAATCATCAAGAAATTAGAAAGGCATGGTTTCAATTTTATCTGATTATTTTTCTTTGCAAACATATAAAATTTGCATTACTGAAATATAGCCTGCAGATCCGCACGTTCACTCCTCTGTTTATAGACGCTCGAAAAATCAATATTTATTGCAACGTATTGCGATCAGTCGATCCTTCGATATTGAACTACATCGCCAAGGCCGGGAAAGTGGCCAATTGTCTGTAGCAAGCCATATTTGTTCAGCTTAACCTACTTGAAGTCCGTCTGGAATGGCGGTAGCCCTTCGACGTCGAGCGTTACATTGCCCGCCGCTTCGAAACTAACTTTAAGCGAACCTTCTTGATGGAATTTTCTTCCTTTCGCAACAATCGAGTTCTTCCTACAAAACAGCCGTACTCGTTGCTACAGTTTTTCCAACTTTTTGCTTTCCACCATCGCGAGGAAGAAACAGGAAGCCTTCGGTCGGTCGGATTCGAAACTCCCTCAAAAACAATGCACAAAAATCTCATTGAATCGGTGCTTTAATTTACATCGTCTATTATTAAAAATGGTTTGTGGTATTTCTTCAATTTTGTAAACTTTCTGCTTTCTACCCGCACGAGGGAACATCAAGAAATATTTTATTAAAATTCAGCTGAATTTGTAAGAACCGTAGAAGAGATCATAGCGCAACAGGTTAAAGAAAGATTTGATTTACGCCAGCTGGTTGTCTCGTGAGGAAAACCCAAGGAAATCGCGAAGGATGTTTGCCGATCGTGTCGCGCGGATAATAATCGCGTCCGTCCCGAGGTCGATCGTGTCCGGTAATTTTTAACGAGTCGGCAATTGGCGCGTTGCCTCGTTAACTTTGTTTTTCGCAAGGCGACTCCCGGCGCGAAATAATCGGCTAGGAGCGAGGTAATCCGAGCCGAAGTTCGAAACCGAGAGGGGTCTTAAATTCAGCGACGAGGACGGAGGGAAAACGCGTGCGAGATCGCGGCGCTGCCGACGACGGGGACCGTGGTAAATCATGCGAAAAGATAACAAGACGTCGAGGCACCGGCGGGGGTTGAAAACGCGAGCGAAACGACCGCGCGAATTATTTCGCGTCGAAGTACTCCCTACGGTCCTTGGGAGCCGCGACGCCGGAAGACGTCATCGGCACGGGATCGCACAGAAAAGGAGACAACTCGGTCCATTGATCTTTCTACTGTGACGGACAATCCGAACAGGTGAATTGTTTCGTGGAATTTGCAATTGATTAATTTTCTCCTTTCTGGAGACAACTCGAAAACCAAAAGTATAGTTTTTATGAAAATCGTATAAAATAATGAATACTGGGAATTCAGCATCGCAGCGATGATGTTGCTTACGAAGGACGAACGAGGACGGGGGATGGGAAGTCGCGAGTCATCGTTCGGCCCCGATTATGGCGAGGAAAGAACGAGCAAGTGGACCGGAATGAGAGTAATTCCGACCAGCAAGGAAACGAACAGAAAGTGTAATGCCGTGTAACAGCCTTGCGGGAGGTTATGCAAGTCATGAGCAGCTTGATCGGCGACGACGATCGGCGAAAGTGATTCTTGGCTGGGCTGCACGGTCACGAGATGCTTGCGAGTCGTTTCGTCTTCTTCGATTGTATTCGGGCCAGCGTCAGGCAAACAGACCACCTGGCTCGATCCTATGGAATAAAGTTTCATCTCGGGGCGTTGATAGAACGGTTCATTTGGAAATTAAACGAACGAAGCCGCGGAGCCCGGGGAAAGAAATTCGACGAAACCACGAAACGCGAGTCATCGTGATCTTCGTTTCTCTCGGTTCCTGGTGGCCTCCTTACTCGAGCCGGTAATGCGGAAATTCCAATCAAATTATTCAGCCAGGTTTGTGAAGATTACGTTCGAAAATTATCGTCTACGATTACTTGGGATTTTTACAATTCCAATCAAACGATTCCGTCGGTTTCGTCCAGAACGCGATGCAATATTGTCCTTCAAAATGTTTACAACAATTCCAATGAAATTATCCAGTCGTGCTCGTTAAGAATACCTTCCGAAATTGTCTTTTACAATTAATTTTGTGAACGCTATCACTCAACGATAACAGTGACGAACCGAACATCCTTCGACTGATCCTCCTTGGCCGTTTTACAAGCTTGCTTGCAAACGTTTGTGTTGCGTCGAGGGAAGTGTTTGCCATTTACTCTTCGTTAGGATTGCAAACTCCGCCGAGGCGCAATTCAAATATAATTGAACACTCGCCATTGTTGCGTTTACCCTGTTCCGAAACTGCTGCTGATCCTTCGCGGAACTGATTTGCAATCGTGCGAGGTGTTTGTACAACATGCACCATGCAGGAAGAGGATTACATGGAACTCGCGGGTGAGGAACGGAACGCATCGAACCGCGATAACGTCTTCTAGACTCTGTTTTCAGTTAAGAAAATGCTGAACACGAGGAAACCAAAGTTCAGCTAAGAAAATGACGAAGGGGGGAGATCAGCTAACAAAATGCCGAAGAAGAGGGAGAAGATTTTCCGTTAAGAGAATGCTGAAGAGGAGGAAGAGGAGGAGAGTTCAGCCGCTACCTTAACGTATCGGTAATAGTTGATAGAATCCGATCCGTGCCAAGCGATTATGCAACGGGAACGACAGGTTACCGTCTCCGAATTGTCCGAGAGAGCGGATGAACGTAACAACGATACTTTCACAGCGAGGGTTCAAGGTTCTTGGATCGCTTTCATCCGACGTTCGCTGACTCCGGTCCACGCGAACTTAAACGTTACATTGCTGACCTGGCGAATTTCATGATTCGCGATTTACCTAATAGTCGGGGACCCCTTTCGTAGCAGAATTCACCTTGCGCGCCAAAAAATCCCATGCTCCTGCTTCGGAACGTTGAGAATTGATGGGAGATCGAACGTTGGAGCCTCGAAGACGTTGATTTCTCTTCCTGAGACCTTGAGCCCGGTTATAATCTATATCGTATAGGCATATTGTATAATATTATTAATTATCAGTCTATACCGCAATTTAGCCAACTTTTGGCAATTCGAAGGGAAGATCGTGTGCGCCTGTTCCGCACGAAAGTAAACGTTTCTAGTTGATTTTCCAAGAAGTCGTCCGATAAACGTGCAACTGCGAAAACGTGGAATGGCGCCGCGGCCCGTCGCGTTGCCTGGCGTCTCGTTGCATTTAAATAAAATGTTTTTACGCATCGACGAAGGTAAACGAGGATCCAATTAACACCGACGCGGCTCGGCGCGGTGCGGCGGAGTTTCATATATAACAAAGTCTCGGAACAAGCGTTCAGTTATCCGGGAACAAAGTTCACATCACAGAATTTGCGCTCGAGATTTCTTACCCTTAAATCCGATGATGCGCATCGGAAATTCATAAATAAATAATAAATATGCAGAACAGAAATAACAAATATACAGATAATAACCGTGGCGTCTACTCTACAATACACTATTCTGCCAATTAATGTGAACAAAGTTGATTTTATTGCAAGCATAAAGAATCGTTAATCCTATAATCATACAGAAATTTTCAATCGCAGATTTTTCAATAGGATATGTGTCCCCTCGTTGGCAACAACTGTCAGATCTGACCACCAGAATCTAAACGTAACTTCGCACAACATTGTCTAATGCATTGTCGTTTCCGTATGTATGTACTTGCATAGTGCTTACTTTTAGCGCTGGGTACGTTCAACAATATTAAATAAATCTTCGAAGACTTCTTGATCTTTGCTTCGGATGACAGTGCGTAAAGAGTTTGCAAGATCGCAAGAACGCGTATATTCTTCGAAGGAGTAGAATCGAGTTTGCACTCCTAACTCTCTACAAATTCTTGTTGGGGATTAAACGATTCGACATGTAAGACAGTCTCGTATGATACCGCGGGAACTATGCATTTATACAATATTCAAGGTACGCGTGAAAGATGCAAAAAATGGAAAACAGTGAGAATTATGCATTTAGTCCGAACATTGAAACGCAGTTTTTGCAAATTTCCGCTTGCACAGGCGCGTGTATCGGTAAACGGAATTAACCTTTGGCCCATTCAATATTCGCAGTTAATATCGTCAGCCAGTTTTAATAGGCAGCGACACGTGGAAGAGCATGGCGGTGTTCTTAAATCGCAATCAAATTAGCATAGAACGCGATAGTGTAAAATAGTATTAGCATAATCTACGCACAGAGATTAGGGGACACGGACGGCAAACGAAGAGTTCGCGTCGATTTTTATGTTGATTTTATGCGGTCGTAAAGACGAATGCTGATTCGAACACACTGTTTCTTTATATTTTATTTAATGCTGGAACATTTTTAGAATTTTTATTGTACTTCCTCATTCGATGGAATCTGAATCAATTCGGTTCTGCGGTATTATTATAACGGAATATAATCAGTATCGTTTAGGGGGGACTAGTTCTAGTGTTTAAAAAATGTATCCAGAGAGTTTTCGAGTTTTTGAAATGAACAATTACTCGAGTAAAAATATTTTTCCACGAAGAGTTTCATCGAGTTGGTTTGTGTTGTTAGGAAGACGGCAAAAAGATCATTGAAATTACACGTATGTTCCGTGGAATTTGTCGTTTCCAAGTAAATGCCACCTGCGAATGCCATGTGTGTGTGTTTTTTGAAATGAAGTCACTGTCATCATTTACTCAAGTTCCTCGCACCACGCGGTGCCAACAGATTTTCTACGATTCGCAGCGTGAGCCTTGTCTCGAAAAGTCCTGTTCGTCTCAAGTATAGAACATCCATCGGACATTCGAGTGCTACCTGGGTAGGAGTAAACGAACGGATTCAGGCAAGTTTTGTTGTTACATTATGTTGATAAGAAATCTTCGAATTGTTCTCTAAATATCGTAAGAAAAATTTCCGAAATACTTCAAGGGAGTGTATTCTGACACGAGGAGAAATAGGGAGAAAAACATTTTTCTTTTTCGAAGGGATTTACTTAATAATTTCCAGTATAAATGTAAACTGAAAAATGTGCAACCAGTCGTGGTACAATTTCTGTCGAGTCGCAGCCAATTTTTGCCATAAACGCATGAAATCAGACCATTATTGCCGAACACTGAACACTCTGTGCACAAAATAAAAATGTTCCGCTTGAACCGCAACAAACGCTAGCAAAGAGAAATAGATTGAAACCATCGTAGTCGCAAGCTATTCGTTCTGCGATCGAATTCATGCATTAACAAATCGGCATACAATCCGACGCGAATCCCCGTACACTTGTCATTATGTTCTCGTTTTCTCGACGGAATCGCGGCTCTCCTGCGTCACTGAATCGTTGAATCGCGTTGCGTATCCGTTGACGCAAGTATCGTTGCTTGTTTGTTCCCTTTTTTGTCCTGTGTTTACCATAACGCTTCGATAGACAAAAACGCGTATGCACATTTATATTGTGTATATATTAAAAAATATTTTAAACAAAACTTTATCGGTACGTGATAAATACAAACACAATATGCCAATCAACGAAAGTGAACATGAACCAAGACGCCCTAATTATGGCAACAACAACAAATCTTATACAAAGAACGGAGTTCTGTATCATAGAAGATGGATCGCAGTTCGAACATCTGATGTAACTTGTATTTTGTAAAAAATAATTTTTCATTAAAATTACCTTCGCACAAAATTGTCGAGTTTGAAGTCATTTCCACTCGGCTCGACACCAGCAACAATCCCATGACGTCGAAAACATGGTGCCGTTTAAAAAAGTCAAGGTGACCTTTATTTTTTCACGGAAAAAGCATTTTTTCAGGTTAAAGAATATGCGAACACGTAGCTCACCGATAAAGTTTTGCCTAAAAAATGGTGACATAACTTAACGCGTGCACCCTGTATATATGTGTGTATTTAAGTACCTGTAAATAATACGTAGATTAATCCGTCTGTACCATTGTCTCGCGAACACGGAAAGACCAGTCCGTCTCACGTTTGCAACGCGTGACCCCTCGGGTCGAAATTGGGGAAGGTCTCTTATGCAATACCCGCTGCAATGCCGCGGTTCTCGGTTAATTAATGCGCAATCATCGTATTCTTCGATCCACTAATTATGTCGGGCAAAGTTTTCCACTCGCAATGGTCACGAACGGACGTCATTGCTCGCTTCGCACTCCCCGTGTCGTTTCCGTGGAATTCTACCTGTTTTCCAAGCAAGCGTATACTCGAAACGCACGTCAACAATCTGCGTTTATTGTCGGATCAACCTCGGCGAACCCTTCGCATTTATGTCAATCGCATTTCTACGAATTCTTCTAGCCAGAGACTCGAAAGTTTGTAAAATTTTTTACTAAACTTGAAAATCAATTTTTACTACGATCTATCAACCCCCTTGCCCTAGAATATCGAATATTCTTTAAACGGAAATAAAATTTTTGTAGTAGATATATTAAACTTTGGAGAAAACATAGGGATACAATAAATAGAAAATTTTTTATAAATACATTCTTCGTCACATACTACAAATTTACATACGTTGTGGCTGCATACGAATCGGCTGTTTAATGTGATATTTAAAGAAACAGTATTAACAAAACGTCGATGATTATTTGATAATCTGCAAAATTGTTTATTGGTTTTTAAGTGATCGAACCGTAGCGCCAATAACACTGGAATTTTAGTATTAACAAAAGTATGTTAACTTTTTAATGAAGAGGGTTCTTTATGAACGATTAATTAGCTTTTTCTCCAAGCTCGTCCGAGTCAGTTACTTCTGAGTTTCTTACTCGAAGAATCTTCGATCTAATAATACTAAACGCCAATGTCTACATTCATCGATTCGTCGCATTCATCAATCCTCCGGGAACGGAAAAACAAAAATTGTCATAAATATGTCTCCAAACAAGGACGACGAAGAATAATTTCGCTGAAGCCTTCATAAACTGTACACAAAATTCATTAGAAGCGTAGCAAAAAAAAAGAACATGATTTGCAAGCGTTAGAAGTTTCTCCATCCTCATTGAGACGTTGTTCAATATCATAATATGCAAAACCATGCATACATATATCACTGGATTGATGTTTACGGTGGCTCGGAAATAATAATTCATTAGCGACGAGAATAGAAGGAAGTGTCAACGAACTGCGATAAATTCAATGGATTTTTGAGAAAAATTCCAGCAGACATTTGCATAATTAACATGATTATGGCATCGGCATTCTCGTTTGACAATCACCCAATACTATGAATTAACCGGCGACTAATGCCGACTAATAATTAGTATACGGTTATCATGTCAATTGACAGTGCGATACTATTTTTTTTTCTTTTTAAACAACAAGCGTTTTCTTGCGCCCAATTGGGCGTTTACTGTTTTTCTTCTTCGTGACGCACTGACGAGACTCGGTCGTTTTAATACGCTACTTTTTTCATACAATTATTCTTAAAAAAATAGATGTAGTCCGTGTGAATAAGTCGTGTGAACCGGAACGCTGCTTGATGTACGATCGAATATAATCGATTTAAGCTAATTGACGCATTTTTTTAATAACGGTTTAACTTTTTGTAAGTCGGTATCTATCTGCCACCGTTAATTAAGTTAATGGTTTCACATTATTTAATTAACGATTTTTGCTACGATTACCAGACAGGTCAAAATAAACAATTTTCGACTTCTAGTTCTATAATTGTCTAGTTTTCTAATTATGAACATGATACAATAATAATTTCATCATAATCAACACGTAATTCACTTTATCTATGTACATCAAGGTGACTACAGAAAAGTTTTAATCTCAGCCGGATCCTTGGGTCTGTAATTGAAAATAGTGAAAAAATTAAGGTCGATGTGTTTCAACATAATAAAATAGCGAATGAAAAAGAGAATTTATTACTTGGTGTCTGTCGTTTACAATTGATGGGCAATAATTTCATTTCGCATAAAGATCCGCAGTCTATAATATGTGGGTTCGCATAGATGCTGTATTACATTTTAAAAATAACTCCCACACATTTTGCAACAGGAGTGGCAAACTTTTACAGTGACATTGTAAGATTGTCTTCCGGTGTGCACGAGAGCTATCAGGTTTCGCACCCTTAATTCTGGTCAGGGTACAGAGAACGGTGGTCTCTAGAAAGCAGCACTTCGCCGAGCGGTCAGAAGGAGCTCTAACGAAACAGCAGCATCGAGCGTGGTGCTTGTGTCACTATAATTGACCGCAAACAATGGCATGGTCGGTCCCGGTTTCAGCACACGAGGCTCGCTCGGAGCCTCGATTACGAATTCTGGTTTCGCGCGGTCCGAGCCCGCGGCTCGCCGCGCCGATATCGTAATCACCGGGTAAAAGCACGATATATCTGTCGTAATACATTAGCACGTAGAACGCATGCATTAGCGAGGCGTATGCAGTTTATCCGGAGCCTCCTTTACGTCGCGTGGCTCCGCGACTTTCACCACGGCCGGGCCGCCACTTTCACCGATGAGAATTAGTGCCGGCGCTGGTTCGTTTCGGATAGATTGGTTTCATTGGGACCGTAGGACCCAATCACTTCCAAAGTTGCATCAGCGATCACTTTTCTTCGCCAAAGAATTATTAATAACACGAGTAATACGATCGAGGCATGGATAAATTTACTAAATCGGGACTATACGACCAGACCGCTCTCCTTTGCTTTAAATTGCGATGCAAAGAATTATTTGTTTTATACAATTTGGAAACGGCGCCGTTTCCGATAGTAGTTCCACTTGTGTCTAAATTTTTAAGCTTCAGTTAGAGGGTCCATACAGCGCTAGTTAATGTAGTGGCAAAATGCTCAAACAGATAGCCAAATGTTACCGACGGAGTAGTTTTCTTCGGAAACTGGTAGCGCCATCTGCGATAAAATACTGGAAGCTTCCCCAAGTTTAGTATTCGTAAGCGACACTAGGTAGCGCCATCATCTCAATCTAGAGGGAATCTACTCTGTCGATAAAATTCACCACCAGTTTGAGCGTTTTGCCACTACGATGTATGACGCTGTACGCACCCCGGAACTGTGCTTCGAAATTTCACCACAAGTGGCGCTACTATCGCCGAACAAAGAAACATCGAAGTACCCTTGGCCAGAGAGGTGTCCTCCGTGTCCTCTCTGCCTTGGCCCAACCCAAGCCAGAGATAGCCCGAGCTAACAACCCCTTCGTAAATAGTATCGTGTGATTCGGATGAAAAATATCATAAGACACACGAGACTGAGACGACGTACTTCGATTGGAAGAAAGGTTAACAACACGAGTCAGGTCACCGACGCGATACTGGCAGAGGGATACTATTAAAGACTGCTAGCGCCTGTGTTCTTCAGCGACATAGGCTAGTCGAAGCGGTGATAGGCGAGTCGAAGCGGTGATAGGCGAGTCGTAGCGGTAAGATATTGACCACATTGTCTCGTCGGCGATGGGACTGAGAACGTGGAAATATCAATGATCTGAAATACTAACATTTACACTATCGACGAGATAGTCGTTGCACATTGCAAAATGTTATGGTTATTTTCATGGCTTTTGTAAGATACTACAAGTTCTTACAAATAGAGGATAATACCGATTGCCCAAGTACGAGGAGGTGGCTGTGCAATACACCCGGAAAGGGAGTCAGAACAAATTCAATATTCCTTCTGGCTCCCTTTCCTAACAACGACGAACTTATACTAACACAGTTACGTACTGTGTCGAGTAATTATTGCGGAGCAACAGGTGCGAATTAAAAAAAATGGCCTAACTCTCCATTGTTGAAGCTGGGCCGGCTAGCCAAATACTGGTCAGTCACTAGTCGGTGAGTGGTCAGTCACTGGTCAGTCAGTGGTCAGTGAGTGGTCAGTCAGTGGTCAGTGAGTGGTCAGTCAATGGTCAGTCAGTGGTCAATGAGTGGTCACTCAATGGTCAGTGAGTGGTCAGCCACTGGTCAGTCACTGGTCAGTGAGTGGTCAGTCACTGGTCAGTCATTGGTCAGTGAGTGGTCAGTCACTGGTCAGTCACTGGTCAGTGAGTGGTCAGTTAGTGGTCAGTCACTGATCAGTGAGTGGTCAGTCAATGGTCAGTCAGTGGTCAATGAGTGGTCAGCCACTGGTCAGTGAGTGGTCAGTCACTGGTCAGTGAGTGGTCAGTCACTGGTCAGTCATTGGTCAGTGAGTGGTCAGTCACTGGTCAGTGAGTGGTCAGTTAGTGGTCAGTCACTGGTCAGTTAGTGGTCAGTCACTGGTCAGTGAGTGGTCAGTGAGTGGTCAGTCACTGGTCAGTTAGTGGTCAGTCAATGGTCAGTCAGTGGTCAATGAGTGGTCAATGAGTGGTCACTCAATGGTCAGTGAGTGGTCAGCCACTGGTCAGTCACTGGTCAGTGAGTGGTCAGTCACTGGTCAATGAGTGGTCAGTGAGTGGTCAGTCACTGGTCAGTTAGTGGTCAGTGAGTGGTCAGTGAGTGGTCAGTGAGTGGTCAGTGAGTGGTCAGTGAGTGGTCAGTGAGTGGTCAGTGAGTGGTCAGTGAGTGGTCAGTCACTGGTCAGTTAGTGGTCAGTCACTGGTCAGTGAGTGGTCAGTCACTGGTCAGTGGGTGGTCAGTCACTGGTCAGTGAGTGGTCAGTTAGTGGTCAGTCACTGGTCAGTGAGTGGTCAGTGCGTTGTTAGTCAATGGTCAGTCACTGTTCAGTGAGTAGTCAGCCTCTGGTCAGCCAACTGGCCATCCTCTGGTAAGTCCCTGGTCACCCCAGGTCCTCCTGGTCCTCGTGGTCCTGGAGTGCGATCGCTTCCCGAAGAAGTCCACGGCCCGTCTGACTGACTAACTGAGTGCGGTCGCCGAGTTCGGGCGCATCTGCGTAGTGATGTGAAACTCTCCCCACTACGTTTAATATTGGTTAATTTCGATCGCCGTGTCAGTAATTATTGATAAATTTATTACTTTTGACTGTTGAATATGTATTGTAATTTCCTTTCCCAATGATGTCCACAAGCACTCACTTGACCACCTTTCCTGCTTTTTTTAGCAAAAATAAAAGAGAGAGAGAGAGAGAGAGAGAGAGAGAGATAGAGAGAGAGAGAGAGAGAGAGAGAGAGAGTGGAACAGGAACAGGATCGAGAAAAATAAATGAGCGAATTCATGCAAAACACGGTACAGTTTATTCGTCGTTAAAATAAATTACATTTCTTTTTGTCATCAGCGAGTGGTCCGTATCATACAAAATTACTTACCCTACGCGTTCGAAGTGTGCTACGCATCACATATACATATACAATATAAAAGGCCCAGCCAAGTTTTCAGTTTTCTCGAATCGAGCCATGTATGCAAAGATGAAAAATCATTGCATCTTTCAAACAAACGAGTTACGGATACGGATTCGAATGATTCACGATCGACGACGCGACCATGGACAAGGATCGCTGATAATTTGTCGATTACCCGTAATACCCGAGCAACTCCCGAACGTTTTCTCTAGAAACCGATAAGGCACCTCTAAGATTAAGGATCGATTACATTCTCGATCGTTCCGCCACGAATCCCTCGGGTCGTCGATCGAACGGTCGTTCGATCGACGATACGGCGAGCCTACAAAGATAGGAGTTAACCGACGATTTGTCGATTTGAGCAATGAGAACGTCGCGATGAAATTCGCGACAAGATCTGTAGATCGCCGTGAGCATTCGTTAATGGACGGGTCGATCGATCGTGGATCCTGATCAACGAGTTCCCAACGACGAGCTAGATACGAAAGCTTGCTCAAATTTTGTATCCTGACCCAGAGTTGACCAAAAATTCGATCGATTACATACATTCTTGCTTGGTCATTAATAGACTGTGCATGTTCAAATCAATTTTCACATTTTATTTTTCAAACAAAAAATTGTCCATATCTATTGTAAAATTGTTAACAATAATAACAACATAACACACTAGTGTTGTCAAATTCTTCAAATATTTTTCGGGTTTTTAAATTCGTCTACTCATTTCCATCGTAAACGCATAAATCCCACAGTCTAGTTACGATCGATCGATCAAATGGTTCAATCGATCGCCATTCTTCGATCGACCAACTTGATTCACTTCATTGATCAATTAAATCACTCGTTTCTTAATTAAATCAAGTTGGCAATTTCTCAACGATAAAATTTCTTTAACCACCGATTAACCAACAAAGTCTTTTCTCAATCAAGAGCGCTAATCAATCAAAATAAAATATTTCAATCGAAATCTGTGCCCAACTCTGACTTACCCGTGGCAAGAACACAGATTGCCCCGTGGGGCATCGAGGCCACGCCCACAGAGGGAGTGCTCGACGCAAAGCGAGACGAATAGTCTTCTATCTCTCTCTCCCCCTCTCTCTCTCTCTCTCTCTAAAAATCATTTGCCCCTGGGGGCAATCCGTGGTGCTCTCAGCCGTTCTAGATCGCAGTAGCAACAAACCCGTCGTCATCCGTTTCTGGAGATTCGTCGTCTTCCGAATCCTCCGTAGTTACCCTAATCGCGTAGATCCGCGTCCGAGCCGGGATTCGCACACGCATTCTCATCCATCTACACACACGCATACAGAGAAGCACACGTTGTTCGTACACGCACACGCACAGAAAGCGTGAAAATGATCGTTCCGTACGCACGTATCCTGCGTGCAGGATATAAATGATCGTCGAACTGAGAGGCACGATCGGACGATCTGTCCGGACGTCCTCGACACGAGAAGCGTTCAACGATGTACACACACGCGCACGTGTACATCCGCGCCGCACCTAAGTCCGCGAATGGTCCAGAGGGATCAGCCGGATCGAGGAATCGAGCCCGAAACGCTGTGCCCGGCATGATCGATGATCGATGGGCCGTGGTTGATCGCGTTTATTCTTTGAAGCCCCGATTATCGATGAACACGCGGTTCCTCAACCCGCTGTCCGAGATGTATCCGGTCGCCATCTTGTACTGATTCGCGTAGATCGCGCCATTCTCGTTGGAGTCGACACGCATCGTCGTCGTCGTCGTCGTCGACGATTCTTTCTTCTGTTGCTTAGGCTCGTCGTCGTTCTTCTTCAACGATTGCTGCCGCTGCGAGCCCTTCTTCTTGTACGAGGATTCGTAGAAATTGCGGAACAGGAAGTAGAACATAATGGCGTGCATTCCGATCCACCAGACGAACGCCCTCGGGTAGTTGCAGTCGACGAAGAACAGCTGGAACGCGTGGACCATCACCAACAAGAACTGCACCATCTGCAGACCGGTCAGGTAACGCTTCCACCACAGGTAAGGCTGGATCCTTGGTCCGAGAGCAGCCAACAGGTAGTACGAGTACATCACGATGTGCACGAACGTGTTCAACAGACCGAAGAACGTCGAGTGACCGCCTGCGGACCAGAAGAACAGTGTGAACCAAACAATACTGCGAGGGGGATCGAGTTGCTTTGGTTGTTTTTAGGTTCTTCGCGATCTTCGAACGAAGCTTTTCAGGATGAACATGCAGCAACTCTTTTAGATCAGGGCGGTATGAATATTCGTTCGAATCCTGCCGGTCCGACGATGGCAGAAGTAAAAATGAGAAAACTTTCCGAGAAACCTGATCCGAACCGGCAGTCGTCTAACTTACACCGAGGTAGCAGTTAACGGAAGAACGCGGCATTCCGTAACGATTACAATGCATGGATCGATTGACTGAAAGAAACCAGGAAGCCTATTCGCGTACCCGCGGGATGGGTACCCTTCGATCAATTTTTTGCCACTCTATCGGTGATTAACGTCGTCCAGAATGGACGGTTAAGTAGCGGGGAATTATGTTTCCTCGTAGCGCGGCCTATCAATATTTAAATAATTCGAAGGAGACCGTCATTCTTGCAGGCGAGCAGTGCCGGCGGAATCTGTCCTAAGTCGATTACCATGAAACCGCTTTCATGTGCAATGAAACGCAAGGTCGATCGTCTCGCGTATCCGTGGATTTTTCCAAGGTCACCGATTTTCGACTTTGATCCGGTGAAGAGCCTTGTAGTATACTCTGCAAATCAGGTAATACTCGTTTACACTGTCTCTGTTACTTTTCGGCTATTGGACACGCCATATTTGGTCGAATAGAAAGCATCGTGTAACAATGTCGCCGCCATTTTGCGGAAGACAAAACGGTCCAGTCGGTTCGCTAACTCAATACTACATATACAATCGATATTTTGCTGAGTTCTGCGATCCTTTGTCCACCCAAAATTTTTCTACGTCTTTCAATACTGTCACTGGATCGTGGATCTGACAAGAATCAGAAGAGGAAAAGAATTTCTAAAATTATTCATATTTTTAAAATTCCTGAATGTCATAAGCGCATAAAGATCCAACTACTATCCGTGAACAGGCCGATAAAAATTGCGACGGAGTTAAAACGACTAAAGCCACCAGTTAATTTATCAAGGACCAAGGATCCTCGAGTGGACATCGATCAACTTCGACGCTAAATTCTCAATTACTTCAAACAGTTCGTCCATTTGCCTCGCGAAACGATCGGCCACTTGAAGCTGATCGAGGATCCTCAAGTAAAAGGTTGAATATGAATCAACTGTTCCGACACTAAAATCCCAATAACTTGAAACAGTAGTTAGTCTTACTTGAAGTTGTCACGAGGACATCAAGGATCAAGGGCGGATGCTTACCAGGCGTGAACTTGACGCCGAACCACACGGACATGGGCATGCAGCCGTGATGGATCACGTGCAGGGTCGAAATGTGATCGTTCTTCTTTCTGAGGACGAAGAAGATGGTATCGAGGAACTCTGTGAACTTCGAGAAATAGTACCACCAGCAGCCGCGTGCCATTCGCATCGCCAGAGGGTTGTCCGAGTAGTCGACCGGTTGGCAACGGAACGAGTAATGACCTCCCCATCCGGATACCAGCGACTGCAATCAAGACAAACGCATTGTCAATCCTGTGAGTGTTATGCTCCTCTATTCATTAGCATCTGGTGGTCGAGTGGAACACGTTTATGCAATGTTAAGCTCCGTCCACACTGAAGCAACATCGAACGTTCGTCGCCTCCCGTTGCCTCCTTCCTTTTTTCACCGAGTAAAACAAGACGAACGAAGCGACAGGGGTGGTAAACAGTTGCTGGATGTTGCTTCAGCGTGGACGTAGTTTTACTCGTCGGGATCTGGTTCTCGAGGGGAAGGCGTTGAACTCGCGTTGGATAGGTCGGTTACCTCGTAGAACAGCCACGTGGAGAAGATCACTTGGAAGAGGTTGTAGAAGATCATGATTCTCCTGAGATCGAAGGGCTTGCGATTCTCCATCAGCTTTGGACCGAGCACCTTCACGAAGTAGACGTAACTCAACACGATCGCTAATGTGGGGAACGGGCTGCTCATCATGGCCCAGTCGTTCACCCTAGGGTCGCTCTTGTTGTCCATTAAGTCTCGGTAGCCGTCGTATATTCTCTGCACAACCTGCGCCATCTGAAATGCAAAAAGACATGCTCGTTAATATTCTTGTTGCAGCAAGAAGCGGTCTTTCTGCATTTATGGTAGGAAACCAAAAAACGACACCTAAATCTAGTATCCCAGGTACCCTAGAAACACTGTTTTCGAAAGAGGCATACTCGGTAAACTGAATAAACTAATTTCATAGACAATAAATAATTTAGGAACATTATAATTCGTTTTTTCCGAAGAAGATACACTGGATACAATTAACCCTTAACACTCTAAAAATTGCTGTACCATTATTAAAAATATTGTTTACACTATTAAATAAGTTGGTATCTAATCAATTACTAAACATTTAAGTATGTTACGAGGTATTATATCAATTTCATATTCATAAAACGAAGACAAATAATTAGAATGGAATTATAATAGGTTGGCAGAAATGTTTAATTTTCAAGTTAACATAGCTTCGAGTGCAAAGGGTTAATAAACTTGGCTACCCTCGGTGCCGGCTTAAGCCAGCGCGGGGCCTGTAGCAAATGTTAGAGGCCCTAGGTTTTGTACATAAAAATTTTGTAATTTTTGGAAATTTTGTAAAACAAAACTTTTACGAACAAACTTTTTAATCCGAGCAAAACGCGGGGCCCGTAGCATTTGCTACTTTTGCTATATGGCTAATCCGGCACCAGCTACCCTAGAGGCAGAGGTACTCTAGAAACATATTATGGATGCCAAGGGACATGTCTTTTACCGATTGAGATTGATCGAGGAGGAGGGAAACGAGGTCCGAGGATCTATAGATCCGCATATATCCGCGGCAAAAGGTTGCGTCGCGGCTGTCCTTTCACTGGGATTTTCTCGAACATACTGCGTGCGAGGACAGTGACGCGATTGCCGTGTAGGTACCGAACGCGGTCAGAAATTCCCCTGTTTAGAGTTTCCACGGACCCATCGAAATTACACGGCACCGGTGACACGCGAACGTTCCACGTCGACGTCGCGATCTGTCGATCTTGGGACAGGCGTATTGGATCGGCGGCGGCGCGGACGTAAACACGCGATAAAGCCGCTTGCGAAAACCCCGCCGATCGCGGACATCTACGATCGAATCACGTGTCCCGACTCGGAGAGTCGACCTGTCGACCCGACGACCGGTTTGGTAAACAAACAGGAGGACTCGCGTCGCAGACTTTATGCGGTTGACGTTTATGCGAAAAAGCTATGCGATTTTTTTGTGGTAAAAGTCTAGGAGGTTCTTGAAGTGTGGACAACTCGACCGAGAAAAGAAATGGCGATGGGAATGTGGTTGAAATATGATTTATTGCAACTGAAAAACGATTTTTTTTTAGAAAAATTGCGGTCGAGTTACGCGATTTATTTTTCAGCGAAGGTCTCGTCACCTTTCGCATGATTTATTGCGGTGCGGGTGGTTAGATTGGGAAAACAGAAAATGTGATTAAAATTGTATTGTTGTATATTTTCAATGCAGTCCGAGTAATAATTGTGGCATTGAAACGAGAGGAATGACAATGAAAAGACAATTAAGAAATTCCCCGGTACGATCTTCTGCATGCGTCCTGCCGCTGGAAGACGGGGGATTCGCGTGAATCAGCTATAAAAAATCTCGAAAATGTTGTAACATTGATGCCTAACGGGTTAAGGCGACGCAATCGGCAACCACGAAGCGGAAAAACACTGTCGCGATGGCAAACGGAAACGTCGAAGGTAATAAATGGATCCTTATGCATTATCTTAACATTTGCGAATTTATAAACTACCAGCGAACGTCAATCTTAACAACCATCAACATCTTTTTTTCATTCTGAAGCCCTTGAAACGTAAAACAAAATTTCTGTACTTCAATGATCTACGAAACCGAATAACATTGAAATCCATCGACCAAATTTCCTGCAGGTCTGTTCTATTATTTGCAACATTCGAACGATTGTATCGTAATTTTATAGCGTTGGACTAAGATCGGTGCTCAGACAAGAACTCAATTTCAGCGATCGCGTGCTCGTAGAAAATCGCAAAATCTTTGTACGAATTGCCTGTGGATCGGAATTGACTGGTGTTTCGATGTTCGCGTAACACGAACAACAAACGAGTACACGATAATGCTTTCAATTTTGCCGGCGGGCCGCGGCGGCTAGTCTGCTCGAACGAAACGCGGCTCTTTCCGCCGCAGGAACACATTTTCCAGCCTTGAACGCAGCCGATGATTGCCCATGCAAATTGCTCTTAGCCTCAGCCCGTGATTTACATCGGACCGAATGGTTACGTTGACTTTACAGATTTGAGCGATTCTACCTTCTCCTCTTTTCGGTCGGAGGAGATCTCTATATCCTTGCAAGATCGCACAACTACTCCCCGGAATCGAACAGTCATCGGTATTTCCAAGTACAGGCCCCCAATGCCGAACGCTATGCCGACTTCCAATTAATTATTATACGGTGACAATTTATCGCTGCTTGCTAATCTCCAAGGGTACTCGGTCGTTGAGCTGAGATTCGCGGCAATTGATTCATCAATCTTTTTCGCAACTTCGTATTTGCTCTCCGAGACTATTCTGCAATTAATAAATATTCCGTTATATCGTTCGCAAAAATTTTAAATAAATTATCCGTAATGTCAGCGCTACAGGTTCGATCCAATTTGAACCTTTAAGCAATTTTGCAATTAAAAGTTTCCCGACGTTTCGATCCTAATGTCGATCATTCTCAAGGGAGAAATTTTGCGTTTGCTTAATTAAACTGATTCTATAAATTCATTGTGGTAAAAATGAGTGGGTAGTCCACTTTATTTTATTCTGTAATTGTTCGAAAAAATTCCTTCTTTCTGCTTTCGTAAGTTATTTCGCGAGAAATAGAATAAAGCGACTGTTCGTTGGAGGATCTTTCGAGGGGAAATGATTTTTCAGTAATCTCTTCGAGATGCCAGCTCGAGATCATCCCGATCGTTTGTCGAGTTGACGCTCTCTCGAAGGACCGACGCGATCCGCAGCGTCAACGCTCGATCCGTAGACCTCTTTTCCCTTTCATCGAACGAGAATCAAAGCGGACCAAGGTTGTATCGATTCCCGAACAGGAATACTATTCGGTTAGGCTGTGTTTATCTTTCGCGCGAACTAACGCGAGCTTCGGTAAAACCGGTTGATAGAACTTTTGCCGATTACGACTCCGGCGAGCCTGTTTTCTAACGATCCACGATCGAGCACTGTCTTCGTTCCGACGCCCTCGCACCGCATGGAAAATTTTCGCGTTTTCATAAACCGGAATTCAGCTCCCTTCTATCGCTTTCGACAGTTTCCAGATTTTTAATCCGATTTGAATTTCTGCTCGATAGCTTTGGGATACATGGACGGTAACGGTTTACGCGTTTCTAGTTATCAGGCTGGTGTCGCAAGCAGCGTAAAATTCTTGCGGGAGGTTAAACGCCAAAGCAAACCGCAATTGTTGGACTCCTACTAGGAGTGTGTATGAGAAACTAATTAGACTTCCTTAGAAGATAAATGCAATCGTTAGACTTCTTTAGACTTCTTAGTGGTTGAGCAACCATTAGACTTCTGTAGACTTCGCCGGACTTCTTCAGTCTGTCAAGCATTAGCAGACTGCCGACTTTTATGTAATCAGGTGGCACGAAATCGAAATTTCTTTCTCCGATTACACTGTACAACAGTCAAAAAATTTTTCGATTCTCACTATGCAATTCTTATAGAGTTTTTTAGAATCTTTTTTTTTAGAATCTGTCCTTAATTTTTCTCCTAGACGCACAGTTTTTGAGAAATTTGAGTTTGAGAAAAAGACATATTTTTCAACTTTGAACAAATATTGTGATGTTATTATAAAAGATATTGAATTGAATATCTGACGCGACGCTTCGTGGACAGAGGGCCTAAAGTCTCTAGATCCTGAAACAGTCGACGCAGACCGTATTACCAGAGTTAGGTCCACGGAAACAACTTCGGACCGCTCGAGGAAAAAATTCGCAACGAACTCAGCATAATCGGATTCCTCAGAGTGCTTTGTTCGGCAGAGGTTATTAAATCAGAAATTCCAGCGGGGTCGAGAAAAAAAATGATTCTTCTTATTCCGGACAGCGCGAGTCGCGGGGATGCACGCGGAATTCTTAAATATGATGCTCGCGAGTTGCGAGTTTGCGAAACAAAGGATACCGGGTAGTCACGTTCTAGGAGATATTAAATCACCGCGCACCGGTTCGGAATCGATCGGCTGTTTCTACTCCGATCAGCGGATGAGCGACGGATTGAAAAATCAAATCGTAAATTTTCCCGCGAAAAGCGCCGCTGGGAATCCGAACGATGGACCGATACTGTTGTTACTATGTATAGCGAACAGGTGGAACGACTCGATCGTAGATCGGCGACCGGTTCGGGGAAAAATCAAAGGCATTGATCTCCGAAACGCTCGTGGAATTCCTATTCGGAGCCCGCGGAAGAGCGAACACGATTACACGAGGTCCACGATTTTTCCGCGGCAGGAACTCGTTTCGCTCGATTATGGTCGGCCCCGATCATGCTCGGCTACGCTTTCGAAATCTACGGTGCCGTCAAAACAGTACGCCAAATCGGTTCAATGCCGAATACTTGGCTGAGAGATTGAAATCTGCTGTTCGATGCAGGAAACTTTACTCTTCAAGCTAGCGTTGGGCAAAGCTATGCTGATACCATTCTAAATTTTGTTAACAAAAAACTCCGTGGCATATTTTAAATATTCGCATTTTCTCATTTCTGCACTTTAAGCTAGTATATTCTCGAAGCGTATCGTTGTTTTCCTAAATTTTTTTAACAAACGTCCCATTTTAATCGTATACGACAGACTCAAGTTCACGTTTTTAATTTCCGAATCAACAAACACGACAACAACAATCAAAAACACATGCTCAGACGAAGATAAATTGAACTCTACCTTACGAACTAGTACACTAGAAAATTTTCCAAATTTTTAAGCAAGTAGTGATCTCGCATAGCAAATCTGCTCGGACTTCCAACAAAAAATTCGCACCAATCGACACAATAAACTTCGACGAAGGAGAACGAGCCGATTAATTATCCGCAAGCGGTATTAACCTTACAGGGAAAGAGAAAATGCCCGGAAGTGAATCGTAAAGCGTTGACGATAGTGCGTCGACGGGCTCAAAGTTCAGCGAGGAAACAATGTAACAAAACAATATTTTTAGAAGTTAATCCTATCGGATTTTGATCGTTGATACCTCGTTGGGAAACGAGTCTTTTCTTTGCGTTTCCACTTTTCTCGCGTTAACGCTTGTTTGGACAGTATCATCCTTTACGCGTGTACACAGTGCTCGCACGAACGCGACGCGGTCGACGAAAATTGTTCGCGGTTTTTGCGCCGATGTTACCGAAAACCTCCAATTTTTATCGGTGAAATTAATCATAAAATTACACTGCGATACAATTCCATCGACTCATAAAACAATCGATAATTAGCGTTCATTAATTTTTCACAACAAAGCATTTATAGTGATGTAAATTAGCGACGTATTTACATTGTAATCAAACTGCCTGTCCCGAAATTCATGAATTTTTCCTTTGTTATTCCGGCGAATAGATATTTGTCTTGTTTTGATAATCTACTACATACATTATAATAAGAATTCTTTCTAAACAAATTTTTCTGAAACTTCATCTTGCTGTAATTATACATCGTATGATAAAAATTATTTTCTGGTCATTGCAAATATAACTTCACTGTAGACGATGGAGTTAATAGAATTAACACCCAGTCTGCGAATATTTTTGTTCAAAAGTTTGTTGAAAAGAGTATTTATCATACAAAATGGTAAGAACTGTGACACGGAATGTCAGAAATGATTTTCAACGTCTGTGAAGACTTTGAAAATTTTTTCATGTTACTAAAACCAACATAGATTTCAAGATTGAAGCTTCCTCTTTACAACGACACCTTAAAAATTGGTGTACGATTTTTTTTCACTGTTTTATGCAACAAAAAGGAGGAACAAGTTCGGTCGTGTATAGACGCCTTGGTGTAACTTATACTAGAGTAAAGTTGGCGACACAGCTCTCATTCGAAGCTCGATGAAACGGCTAAAAAAAATCGTACATTAATTTTTAAGGTGTCGTTGTAAAGAGGAAGCTTCAATCTTGAAATGTATGTTGGTTTCAGTCACAAGAAAAATTTTGTAAAGCCTTCACAGACGTTTGAATGTGTAACATTTACAATAAGAAACGCGTCTTCCGTTTCTCGCTCGCTACGTTATAAAAAAAGATCTTGCAATAAAATTAACGATGGATTTTAAAGCTAGAGGCTTTCACCTTTAAAATGAGTAAAATTTTATGATCTTTTGGTAATTTTTTACGAAATTATTACTGTCAAAAGATTTCATTAGTTTCTTGTCACAAAAATAGATTTTTTGCAAAGTCTTGATGTCGTAGACAAATTTTGCAACCAGATTTGAAATCAGCGTGAAAAAATCTACGGGAAATGATGTATAGCATGTATTAATTAAAAAAAAATTTCTGCAAGAGGTATTAAAAAACTACAATTTTCTTGAAATTGTACAAGTTTAACGAATTTTGTCAAGATTAAAAAACGTGCGCATCACAATCTCCCTATTTTTTCCATATTCTACAAAGTTTCAGCTGCTATTTAAAAAAAATTTCATCGCTCTATCTCATTTCTATCGAAAGTTCTTTGATTTTGTCGCCGATTTCGTCCGAATTGCTCACTGTGCGCTGCGGTTAAGCAATAGAACAACATTACCGTTTTATGCAACGGCGTTTCTGTGCATGTGCCGTTCGTCATCGACAAAAGGTTGAGTAGCTAATCGTATTTCCTGGGTCAAGTCACTTGTTCGCATCTAATGTCAATGTCAAGATGGCTACCACGTTGGTAAATAGCGCATCGTAAACTCACGTGCGCGAATAGTGAACCATGCCGGATCATGAACGTTTCAGATTGCGTGTACGTAAATGTCCACGGTGCCTTCCGCGCGTGTGTGTGTGTGTTCTTAAAACACAGAGGCAAACACACATGCACGAGAGCGCGCGCTGATTTTTCGAACCCGGTAGAATATCAACTTTTTACTGTTCTAATTAGTTAGATTAGATCGTAGAGCTGCAGATTCGAAGTAATCGTCGTTAATAACACATTTAATACAAAAGAACATTGCAAATAATTTACCTTGTCGGAATCATTAGAGATTTTTTTGCGACAAACTTTTTAGCTCGTTTTTCGCGGGATTCTCGAACAACCTCTAACCTTGTTTTTGTTTTGACGGATAATTAAATGATCGCGGCGGGTCTATTACAGCGATTAATGCACTGAGGATTTTTATGCAATACAGGCATTTTCTGCAACGATTTCAAGAGACGGGAGCTGCGTAAATGTCGATCTATTTGTGACTTTAAATTAATTTTGTGAAAATTAAATAATTCTTCCAACCTAGACTAATTCCATTCTATGTATATTACTTTTCTTCATTTTATAATTTAACAATGTAAACAATATTTTGAATGATGGTAGAGCAATTTGTATTGGCGACTCTGAGTCGCCACTCGAGTGCTAGGGGTTAAACACATTGGGATTCTTGAAATCTTTTCATTATTTTCTGCGTCAGGTATATTCACGTTTTTTCATTAAAAAAATGATATCTGTAATATAGTGACTAACTAAACGATCCAGAAGAGCAGTGTACTAATAGAACAATCGAACGAAAACAATTGAACGAGTCTCGGAGAAGATCGTCAGAGATGTTTAATGTTATGCTCGGGAAGATAATAATAGGCAATTCGGAATTC